>OY856186.1:237630553-237796192 GCA_963693315.1 Diogma glabrata | reverse complement strand
GAAATCTGGAAAATAGCAAGCGTACAACCCGTTCAAAAGACTAATCCAACAAATTACAGACCCATTTCAATTTAATCGCTTGTTTCTAAAACTTTTGCGAAATACATTAATTTTAATATAATGAGCTACTTAGAGTATTCCAAACTACTTAATGAAAGACAAAACGGGTTTCGAAAATGAAGAGCGACGAGAGATTTACTTTTCTTTGTCACTCATGTGTGGAACAAGTCGCTTGAAAATCGTGGAGAGACTTTCGGTGTTGCTCTTGATATTTCAAAAGCGTTTGATAAAGTTTTGCACAACAATCTTATTTGCAAATTAAGATGTTATGGTTTGAATGAGCAACTTATATCTTGGATACAAAACTTTATTTCTGAGCGGAAATTTCGTGTCAATGTTGATGGTGTTTCATCGAATGTCTTTTCAACTATTGCAGGAGTTCCTCAGGGTTCTGCTTTATCAGCAACTCCCTTTCTTATTTATATTAAAGATTTGTTGGATTCAACAATTAGTCCTATCCATAGTTTTGCTGATGATAGCACGCTTCATGCGTCTCCTGAAAACTCTAAACTATATTCACCGTTAGCGCTTAATAACCGTAGATCAAATTTGATAGGTTCATTGAACCATGACCTTAAAACTATTTTTGATTGGGGGCTGGCTAATAGTGTTGAATTCAATACGAGCAAAACACAGGCTTTCTAGATTACCCCTACCTTATCCGTTTCCATTAAAGTTCGACTCTAAAGATCTTGTAGAGAAAGAATATGTTAGACTCTTAGGAGTAGAAGTTGGAAATAATTTGAGATGGAATTCTCATATTTTTAACCTAGCTAAGAACGCTGTTTTAAAATTGGGTTTTTTGAGACGTTGCGTTGTCGTAAGTTTTACAAATCATTATACGTCCCTGCATGGAGTACTGCTCTCACATATGTGGAGAACTTATTATGGTAATTTGAAGTGCCTTGATTCTGTTCAGCGCAGAGCTATTAAACTGATTGGCAACTCAACTCTTACTAACGAGCTTAATTCTTTGCAGCACAGACGAAATGTTGCTGATCTGACAATTTTCTACAAATACATTATGGATGAACAAACTTCTGCAGAGATTAAATCAAATTTACCTAAACCAAAGGACCTATCGCGTAACATCAGAGCAAATGTTGTAGCCCATCCTTTTACGGTTCATATAAAAAGGTGCAGAACTGTTTCATGGTAATTTGAAGTGCCTAGATTCTGTTCAGCGCAGAGCTATTAAACTGGTGCAGAACTTATTATGGTAATTTTGCCTTTCAACATGATTTTTTCAACAGAGTCTCTCGTTTTTGGAACGCCTTACCTTCATAGGTTTTTCCTGATAGCTTTAATCCTCAAAATTTTAAAAGTAGGGTCCATTAGTTTCTTAGAGAAACTTAATTTATTCAAACCTAATCCCGATCCCTAGTTGGCATGGTATCTTCGGATATTCAGAGACGTTAATTAATAATTTATTATAATTAACACTAAACTTAGAATAAAAAAAAAACTTGAAATTATTTTTTTGACAAAGTTATAATGCCATAATTCTCTATAATAATAATAAAATTTCATATCATACAAATAATTAATTTTATTTTTTTCCAAAAAATTGGGTAAAAAAATAAATAAAAATCTTTCTTTTGACACACTTTCTTTTGACACACTCTTGACACACTTCTAATGCAATAATCTAGTTTTTTATACCACATACCAATCCCTACCATCAAGATTTCTCCATATTTAATGTTCCTACTCATAATCACTTAAAATAAACGTTTTTTAATACAAAAATATGAAAATTTGTTATTTTTGACACACCTCCTGTCCCTTGAGTATACCTATGTTTAGAAATTTTTGAAATCCCTGCTGTGGTTTTTTAGATTTCGTAGGTAATGACGGCCGGCCGGCAGACAGATATACATTTTTTTTTTGCTTTTTAGAATCAGTATGCCTTAAAACGTCAAGAAATGCCAAAAAGTGGGGGTAAGAATTTCACTTTTGGCTCATGAATATAATACTTAGTTCTTTTAGACCGAAGTAAAAAACAATGCATGACTGAAAGTTCAACATATCTTGTATTGCGTAATTTGGTTTAAATAATAATTTAATTATTTATTCTGTATTGCAAAAATAAAAGAAATAGAGGAAGTTGAATGTTTTGCTTTTTTATATATGTTTATTTACTGAATTTCAAAATTATAAATTGTTTGTGACAAAAAACATTTTAGGAATAACTTTTACATTATTATTAACGTAAATTTCATTGATTGTAGAGTTGGAATTTAAATTTAAAACCAGGAACAATTCTTAATCAAAAGATCGGTTAAAATAAAGTTAATGGATTTTAAAAATTAACAATTGAATTGATTTAAAAAAATCAGATAAAAATAATAGAGTTGATACATAATTGAATTTAGGTAAGTGCAAGGGAAATCCTATGAAAATTCTAAGAATTCCAGGTAATTTAAGTATTATATTATTACCAATTAAGCTAAGAGTTTAAATTAAAAAAAGGTAAAGAACTTCGAGTTAAATAAGTGATAAGTTTTTAATGCATATAAAGTGATAAGTTTTTATGTCATAAAATAACATTATAAATAAAATATAAGAAAACAGTTGAACCATCACCAACATCAGTGTTCTGAAATAAACCTGAAAGTGTGATTAGGTTGAACCGTTTCCGTTACGGCACAACATAATCTGGCGCAGTTGGTAGGATCTTTTCTATATTATCTAACTCTATTATTTCTATATTTTTGGATGTTTTAGCCAGGTTTGGGGGTTGAGTTGGGGAAGTTTTTGATTTTCTCTTCTTTGAGTGGAGGAAATAAACACTGATTGCTTTGGCTACTTTTTTAATTATTTATCTCTATCAAAAATATACTGATACTGTTGACTTTTTTACTATTATTATTCTACTCCTCGACTGTTGCACACTATAACGTTGTTTTGACACAACGTTATGCCAAGGGTGTATTATTTAAATCAAAAAAAACCCAGTCCGGTCTTCCACCAAGAAAAATCTCCAAATAATAAAAAAAAAAACTTAGCCGGTCATGTCGACCTTATAGCGAAATTCAAGAATATTATTATGTAAAAATAGAAATAATGCAAAAACTTAATCTAATAAATCTGTTCCTCGATGATTACATACACTCTTTTCGTCCAATATCTTTCACCATTTATCTTTCGTCAGATCCAATTAATAGTATATACCAACTACAGTAGCCAACAGGTATTTTCCGTTATCTACCTAACGCTTTTCACATTAACATAATTTACGTTCACTTGTATAGGAATGATAACTAGATTCCTAGCCGATATAATCTGAAACTTTTCTTCTCTTCGTAACTTTAATCCAAATCACGGCAATATCCCCTCATAAATAGATAATTTAGTAGTACCAAAATGACTTACGGTTTTCTGGTGTTCTTGTGTTTATCCACCAATTTATGTAGTTTCTCGTTTCGGCCTCTATCACGGGAGACCCTTGATGAGTTCATACAAACGCACAAAATTTTGATGAATAGATAAATATATCTTCCTGTGATTTTTCTGTTAACTAAATCATCACAATCCAAAACAACAGGCTTTTTATTATCCGACGTGAAAAAAAATAGCGAATTAATGATGTGGCCTTGAATAGCGATTTTAACTGTCACTGGTTTTTTGTTTTTTTTTTTTTTTTTATGTTCCACTTAACTACCGTGCCTAAGACAAATGAAACACACCGACTTTTTTTCTTCTAAAAAACCAAACTTGTTTAATTTATTTAAATTAACATAAACATTATTTTTCTTTCTTTAATTTACGTTACTATTGTAGCCATGTTTGGCTTTTCAAGCGATTTCAATTTTTTTTTGATCATTCACAGTTTAATAAAATCACTAACTTTTTTGAGCATAATTCATCCCGAATTAAGAATCATGATATCAAAACAATGTTGACAGAACCAATTTTTAATTAAATTTTCGTTTTAAATGAAAAAGAATTCAAATCGCACGATAAATTAATGGTTTCAAAAAATCATGATCGAACTAGCAATTGATTTTAAAAATGAAATCATACTGACCTAATTATCAAAAATTCTTTGTTTAAATAATCTAAACGAAGGGGAGCGAAGGAGATGACCATTCAAAAATTTCGTATATTTCTCTCTGTTTCAAACAAAGGAATTTAATCGGTTTTTTTTTTAGAACGAGATCGTCAACCAATTATAAAAAAAAGAAAGAAGGATCGACAACATATAATTCGTGTTGGTTTTGTTTTCAGTTATTATAGATTATAGAGAAAACGAAATAACAATAACCACGAAATGCAACAATTTATTAACAGTTTATTCAAACAGATGATGATGAGATTGTGTCTGATAGCATCAACAAAAAAATGAAAAATGCAACCACAACTACATGAGTTTTATTTTTTGTTTGATGAAAACAAAGTAGAAGAATGTTTACGAATTTAAGCAATGTTAATTGTGAGACTGATAGTTTTGTTAATAGAAATTGATATTGAATCAACACGACGTGTTGTTGTAGCTACGCGATTAATTAATGGTTTTGATACTGGTTCATTATGTAATGTATTTTTGTTGAACTAAGTTGCTGTTTAATGTAGTTATGGATGTTAAACTGAAGATTACCAAGTAGTGAGTTTATAAGGGAGAGAAGAAATAGAACAGTGTGGTGACTGAAGAAAATGTATCCTTGACTGTTCGTTGACCGTTAAATCTCACTACCAAGGCATACATTTCCTTCAGTCTACCAATACAGAACCTGAACTCGTTCTGGAGTAGGGTGTAGACTCTCTTATAAATACTACTGGTTAGATAATTCCCAGATTGCGGCATAACAGACAATTTCCTGAACCGATATCAAACAAGCATTCAACAGTGAAATGCTTTTTGTGAAGATTAAGGAAAGAAAAATATGTAGCAATCACCATTATTTACCGATACTAGGTATACGAATTGATGAGTCGAGTGCCTCTCCCAAGACAACCAGATGTTTAGAATTTTTGCATGACGCTAAATGATGAAAGAAAGTACGCATTGTAGATGTTGAGTAACCATGATGAAATATAAAGATGTTTAGAATTACTGATGTTGTATATCCATTATAAAAGAGTTGTGAACTATAGATGTTTCAAAAAAAAATTGTTTTATTTATGTTGACTTAATGACTATTGCATCCAAATTCTTGATTGTAGAACGCCAGAGTTTTGTTGATCAGCTGCATTAATGATATCGTGTAAACTGTCATGTCTCGCTGTAAAAGTTCCCCAATTGAGACATGCCGAGTCCCAGCAGACAACAGGCAGCGCAGAGTTGGTAAGCGTGCGCAAATAAATCAAGTGTTAGATACTAGTGAATGAAATTATATTATTTATTAAAGGTAAGTTCTATTGCAATAAAGGGAATATAAATGTTGACCATCATGACCATCAACCGAAACTCCATACTTGAGAGCCCTGTTCAGTAATTGCATGTGGAACTGATGACAGATATGAGCCTAATAATCTCTTTCTACGTACATCAAATTTCCCAAAAAAAACTAAAACTAAAAAAAAACTAAAACTAATGAAAAAAAACTACCTAATACTCTTACTGAACAGTGCCCTCAAGTACCAAAATTCAATTTCAGGTAATGAGAGACAGCATTACTATTGTCAGCGATGAAAGCTATTTAGAACAAATAGTAAACATTTTTGAAATTTAATGACAAATGAATGGGGAGGGTTAGCTAATTCAAAGTAGAGTCAGATAACCGCAGACAAAGTCTTAAGCGGCCCACATCTAACACGAAAACGTTAATATGTTAAGCATAGTGGATGATTTATTAGAACAACCAAGGTGAAAAATTTTAATAAATCAAGATACCAATGTAAAGAATAATAATAAAAAAAGAATTAATAATAATTAATAAATTGATAAGGATAAAAAAAACTAATACAAGAAAAATAAGTTAACAGGAACTAGATAAATGATGTTTGAAATTTTTTTAAATTCTTATATCTTTGGCATGGAAAGTCCCAATGGGCTTACCATCCAAATTTGTACATTTGTACAACACATTACCAACCCTGCTTGTTATTATGGCTGGTAGGAATTTCGGAGCCAGCTTGGCCGAAAACTTGTTTGCTGCATCACTTAGGTGATGTTGTCGTACCAAGACTCGTTGTTGTATTTCAAATGTACGAGGTCGCGTCCGTAAATTATAATGTTGTTGGGACTTTGCGAAAGCTGTGTCCATATATTTCTTAATGCGAGCTCTGACGATTGCTAATTGATCTGTATGATCCATGTCCATATCTATTGGTTCACCCAGACTATGTAAAGTTCGAAGAGTTGTGTAAGTCTTGCCATCTGATATAGGGTGTTGACCAAACAACACGTAGTATGGAGAATGAAGTGTTGTGCTATGTACTGCGGAACGTAGTGCAAAAGCTATATCTCCCAAATGCGAATCCCACGTATTATGCATACCTTTAATGTAAGATCTGATCGCAGCTAATATTGACCTATTCACCCTTTCCGAAGCGTTGCTCTGAGGACTGTAGACTCCAGTTTTAATATGAGAAATGTTGAATTCTGTCAACAGTTTTTGAAAAGAATTACTTAGAAATTGTTTACCATTGTCGCTATGAAGGAACTCTGGAACACCATATGTGAGAAAAACTTCATTTCTCAAAAATGTATTCACAGAAGGTGAAGTAGCATTTCTGAGTGGTTTAATTAATACAAATTTTGATAAATGATCAAGTACAATCAGAAGAACAGTATTCCCAGATTTTGATCTGGGATACGGACCCAAAAAATCAATATATATACGCTGCCATGGTCTATCTGTTATAAATCGGGATTGCATTGGTGGACGCAATATCTGATTTGTTGCCTTCGATTGTTTGCAGACATCGCAAGACACGACATAGTCATGAACTTGAGATGCCATGCCCGGCCAGTAGTAGAGACGCCGAAGACCCACCAAGGTCTTCTTTACCCCTCCATGAGCAGCTATACAGTTGTCGTGATGTTCCTTGATCAATTTAGTAGTTAGAGGTTTCGGTATCCAAAGTTTCCACACAGGCAAATCGTTAGGTACTGCATCAGCTTTAGGTTCTATGCGCATGTATAGCTTACCATCCAATTGTTTCACCATTGGAAAATCCTGAGGAGACAATTGTACTTTGGCTATCATGTTTGTGTATTCATGGTGCCGATAACATTCATCATCTGATTTAATAGTGTCGTCAGTATGAGCGAGCGCTTCAGCAAATTCTTCAGACGTGTCGTCATATATACGAGACAGAGCATCAGGTACTACGTTTTGGGTCCCTTTACTATGTACAATAGAAAAATCCATGTGTTGAAGTTTTAAACTCCATCTAGCTAACCGACCACTCAAATCTTTTTGTGACATCAACCACTTTAGACTTGAATGATCGGTCACAATTGTAAATTTATGACCCTCCACGTAGGCTCTGAATTTCTTCACGCTGAGAATTGCTGCAAGACACTCAAGCTCAGACACTGAATAATTCCTTTGGGCTTTATTCAACTTTTTAGACATGAATGCTATCGGACACTCATGGCCCTCATCATCCAGCTGATACAATACACTTCCTACACCCGTGATGCTTGCATCACATCTAATAAAAAATTCTTTTCCATAATTAGGATTTATTAAAACTGGGGCTACAGTCAAAAGATGTTTTAAATTGTTAAAGGCGGTTTGGGCTCCATCAGTCCATACCAGTCGTTTAGATCCTTTTTTCAAAAGATCTGTAATAGGTGAAACAACACTAGCGTAGTTTGGTATAAATCGTTGATACCACCCTGCCATACCTAATAACCGACGAATCTGTTTAACAGTTGTTGGAGCTGGATATTCCTCAATAGCTCGTACTTTTTCTGGATCCGTTTTCAATCCACCTTCGCCAACCAAAAAGCCCAAATACTTTACTTCTCGCAGCACGAACTTACTTTTCTGCAGATTGATGGTTAGACCTGCATTAGTTAAAAGAGTAGAGACTATAGACAGTAGTTCCATGTGTTCCTCGAATGTTGAGGACACTACCAGTAGGTCGTCTAAATAGACGAAGACACTTTCATGATACTTGTGAGGTATCACTTTATGCATCAGCCGACACATTGTCTGGGGAGCATTGCACAAACCAAAAGGCATAACCTTGAATTGGTACAATGGTCGTCCAGGCACTGTGAAGGCTGTTTTGTCTCGAGATGTTTCTGCCAAAGGAATTTGCCAGAACGCATCTTTGAGATCAATACTGCTTATGTATCTCGTACTATTTAGACGTCCTAACAAGCCATCGATTAAAGGAAGTGGGTATGCATCCTTTTTGGTCAGTGCGTTGACACGTCTCGAATCTAAACATAAACGATTCTTACCTGAAGATTTTTGTATTAAGACCACTGGCGAGCACCAAGAACTGTCAGAACTCTCTTCGATCACTCCTAATTGAAGCATACGGTCTAGTTCAGCATAAATCTTTTGTTGAACTGCCGGCGATGTGGGGTAATGCCTCTGTTTCACAGGTGCACTATCCCCAACATCGATGACATGTTCAACCAAAGATGTTTTGCCGAGACCTAATACCTTAAAAGAAGGAAAAGAATCCTTGACGTTCTCCAGTTCTTGTAGCTGGTCAGGGTTTAGATCGTGATTTAAGTTGTTATTAGATTCAATTGGTGTCAATTCACTGACAAATGAAGGAGTGATACCAAATTCCCTCCAGAAATCGATGCCCAGGTAGAGTTCCTCACGCAAACTTGGAACAACATGAAAACGAAAAATTTTCGATAAGCCATTGAAATTTATAGAAGCGTCTACATAACCCAGGATATGATTACGGGTACCATCTGCTGTACGGATGGCAGAAAACATTTTGTGATAGGTTATGCCGGCGTTTCTTAATAATTCTAGGGAATTTCTTCCCAGAATACTGATAGAGGCTCCACTATCTAAAAGTCCGTAAACTTTTTTATTAAAAATGTTTATATAAAGGTGAGGTCTAGGATCATTTTCCCGATAAATGATCGAAGAGACACACGCTTTATTGAGAAGTTTTCTTTTTCTAAAGTAAGTGCGCGAGCGTTCAATACGCTTAAGAGATTTGTGTTTCTGACGTATCAGTAATGGTGTTGAAGTTTGAACAGATTTACTTATTTTTGGTACTGTGGTGGCGAAAGATCTTCTTCTTCGGTGGTGGTTGACGCATCTCTCAGATGACCTCGCGTACTCGAAGATGGGTTTGGGAGCACAGCTCGCGAGTTCTGTACTCCCGCCCGAGAGTTTAAATGAAGCGGTGGATGACAATTAGTACATCGTGGAGAGATGGTGTCAGCCTTACCACATCGATAGCAGTACGGCTTTTGAGGACAGTTGTATATCGTGTGACCAATGTCTTTACATCGGCTACAAATTTGATGTTCAGTTCTAGGTGGCGATGGTGGTAGTATTGACCTATTAGCATTTGTTGGTCTGGCTAGTATTTTTGGTGGTGCGCTGTAGGCATCTACATAAGTTGAGTAGTTTGCTGGAACTATTTGATGATTTGAAGGACCTGTAACGTAGTTTGATGGACCTGGTTGATAATTGGATGGACCTGTTTCGTCTTCATCAGAAGGTGTGACTTCACTGATCCGGTATTGACCAGCTGTTCTCGTAGGTGGTAGCAGAGATTGCCCACCTGTCCTTGACGCTGCGGGTGATGATGCCCAAAATTTTTCAAATTTTTGGCACATCACACGCAGGTCTTCAAGCGATGCAAACTCAGCTATCATTGTTACACTTCTTAGTTCTGCAGACAAACCGTCTCGAACTATCTCTATTAATTCACGTGGATTATAAGGCCGGATCAGTCTACTATTTAAGTTGTTCATACCAATTATGTAGTCATAGACACTCTCTTTATGTTTTTGTCTACGGCTCAGCAGTACTTTCAAAACCGTCTTATCATCTGTAAGGGTACCAAACGTGTTAACTAATGCTTCTCTCAATATGGGATAGGTCACCACTCGATACTCATATGTTAGATTTATGTAATGTTTTTCAGCGGCTCCACGGAGATATCGGGGAACGATTGACTTTAAATCGTCAAAGGTCACCCGATCCCTTCGTGCAGCCACCTCAACCAAATGAAAGAATTCATGAGCATCGGGTGAGGACCCGTCCCCAGAGAAGTAGGGGAGCCAATTCGTATAGAATTGACTCAAATACCTGTGTGGTTGGTACCCTTCATGCGGTTGTACGTATGCTGGTACTGCTGAGACCCTAGCCGATCGGTATGGTGGTGGAGCTATTCTGATGTCATTGAATAGCTCTTCCAGTGGTATTGCTGGTCCAAGCTGTTCCTGCTGTACCTCATTGGCTGGTTGTGGAAGACGTTGTCTTCGTTGACGGCCCGTCATATTATCAATCAGGTCACCTAGTGGTTCCATATGATTTGGAGTTGATCTCGCGAATACACCTTGAAATGATTCGTCAAGATTTGCAGGTGCTGGTACATCTTTTCTTAAGACCCCTCCTTCTGGTCCCATTATCAATGCAGTGATGGTCCTGAAAGTTTCAGACAATGACCTGGCTGCGTATTCGGTAGCATCCTTTAACTCTTCCATGTTTCTTATGCGGTTATTTCGGTCCACGTAATGGGTAATACGATTTAACAATCCTTTTAGTGTGTTTGGTGGCACTGGAGCCACTAAACTCCTTACTTCCCGAGCCAAAAACAGCGCTGCTGCGAGAATCAATTCACTTTCTTCCTTCGTATTAGCTGCGTGTGTTTGTATTATTGGTGCTGTTGCACTCCTCGCAGCATCACTTAACTGTTGTATCCACCCTTCGCTGTTGTATTGGATGTCCCGAAGGAAGCACTCGACCCATAACTCGCACAACTCGAGACCGTAAAACGGATGGTCTATCGGCACCTCTGACATTTTCTTTTGTTGTCAGATTTTATGAAAAGAAGGACAAAAAATATAAAAAAAATTGCAACTCAACAAAACCAACAACAGACGATAATGATTGTGACCCCCTGAAATGTTTTTCCGCGCAAAAATGTCAAAAAACACACAACACCCGAAAAAAAAATTGTAAAATGCAATAAAAATTGTAAACCGACTAGAAATCGTGAACACCGCGACTCACAACAGCAGAAAGAAATATACAAATGCTTCGAATGATCAACTCCTTTACCCCTCGTTTACAGAGAAAATTATAAATCTTAAAGATTTTAATTTATATCTAGGAAAAAATATGATTTATTTAGTATTGAGCAAGCAAATGGTATTGATTTACTTAAAATTCTATTTATTTTGTTGCAACTTGTACACCTTGATTTACTTATTGCATAAGATGGTAAAAATATTTATTTATTTTTCTTGATGTTAAGTTTATTTAAGAATATTTTTATTTATTTAAAAATATATATATATTTATTTATAAAAAAAATGAAAAATATTTATTTATAAAAATATTTATAAGAAGCTATAATAATATTTATTTATTTATTTGAAAAAATATTTATTTAGAAAAAATATTAAATTAATTATGAAAATATTTATTTATTTAGAAAAATAAGAGAATTATTTATTTATTTATTTATTTATAATTGTTAGAGATTTTTCCTGGGCAAAGCCCACACCGATTGACTGTATAATCAAAAAAATTTTTAAAAGGAATTGTAACGAAGATTCGAAGTGGAAAATCGAACTCGCGATCTCTTCCCAGAAACGACATGTGAGGTCTAGAACAAAAATAGGTCTAAAAATCCTAAAATCTACATTCTAGGACCCTCCCGCTTGATGAAATGAATTCAGCATTGTTTAAAGATTCAGCCTAAATATCTGTTATCTACAAAAATCATATGCTGAGTTCATTCATCCTTAAAACTAAGAAAAATATAAAACTAGAAAAAGTTAAGAAAAACAATTAAGACTAATATCGTTTGTTGGGAGTAGACCAGTATAGAGTACCAGTTTCCAGATCCGATTTCAGTACAAGACCGAATTCACTATTGTAACGCGATGTTGGATGGATTTGCTAGGTCCATTGAAATTGTGAAGGGAGGTTGGGTTGAACGTTGGTTCTTCCCAACAAGGTGGAGATCTGGATGCAGTTTCACTTGTGTGGAGGAGTGCTTAGCATTGTAGAAGCGATCCTGGCTGTCCGTAGGACTGACAGGCTTCCCTTCTCTTCCGCATAAACACTCGACCAGTAAAGCTGCATTCAGTCTCGGAAGGAAAACTAATTGAAATTTTACTAATATTAAAAAAAAATCCGCTTGGTGATCGCATGCCAAAAGACAGAGGCGACCCTTAACCAACGAAACATGTTAAGAAGGTTAAGCCTTCTTGGATTCTTTCTTAGAGATACCCATAGGAGGTGGGATCTGGGCAGCAACCTTCTGACTCCTAATCCGAATCAGAGTCAGGGTGGGCTGCTGCCCATAGTCTCTCAAATTCATCCCTTGCTTGGGCCATCGCTCTCCTTTCAACCCTCTTCTTTTCATCATTTTTCTTGCGCTTCGCCAGCATCCTTCTTCGCGCTCCAGTCATCAGGGGTTCAGCAGGCTCAGTCTCCACTGGACCTGGTGAATCCCTGACAACCACCTCCATCGTCAAGCGCAAGAGCTCTCTTCTTGCTGGCGTCCAGTGAGTCTCAAGAGAAGGATCGAGTCCCACCCACGGTCCTGGAACATATGGTTCCCCTCGCGCTGGTGGAAGTCCATCCATCCCTTGATCCGGACCTACCGCTCCTTCTTCTTCCGTCAGGAAGAAGGGTTGATTGGGCAGCGACGGCCTCGTCCTCCTAAAAAGCGGTGTACGGAAGTGTTGTGGCACTTCCCTACGATGATGTACACCACGCTTTCTTGCATACATTTTATTTTATATATTTCAAAAAGAATCAGAATTCAAAAAGAAAATTTATAAATTCCCAAAAAAAAATTTATATTTATAAATTTATTGCTATTAATTACATAAAATTTATAAACTCCCAAAAGTAAATAAAAAAAGTTTCGAGCAAGTCGATCCAACAACAACAAAAAAAAATATTTATAATATTTCACCAAAAAAAAAAATTTAATATTTTCCAAAAATATTCCAAAAAAAGTTTTATTTTAATTTGTGGTTTAAAACGTAAAATTTTTGAAATTAAAATCTTTACAGTTTTCAAACCAGTTTGTCCCTGTTTCGGCGCCAGTGTTTTATAACGTTGTTTTGACACAACGTTATGCCAAGGGTGTATTATTTAAATCAAAAAAAACCCAGTCCGGTCTTCCACCAAGAAAAATCTCCAAATAATAAAAAAAAGACTTAGCCGGTCATGTCGACCTTATAGCGAAATTCAAGAATATTATTATGTAAAAATAGAAATAATGCAAAAACTTAATCTAATAAATCTGTTCCTCGATGATTACATACACTCTTTTCGTCCAATATCTTTCACCATTTATCTTTCGTCAGATCCAATTAATAGTATATACCAACTACAGTAGCCAACAGGTATTTTCCGTTATCTACCTAACGCTTTTCACATTAACATAATTTACGTTCACTTGTATAGGAATGATAACTAGATTCCTAGCCGATATAATCTGAAACTTTTCTTCTCTTCGTAACTTTAATCCAAATCACGGCAATATCCCCTCATAAATAGATAATTTAGTAGTACCAAAATGACTTACGGTTTTCTGGTGTTCTTGTGTTTATCCACCAATTTATGTAGTTTCTCGTTTCGGCCTCTATCACGGGAGACCCTTGATGAGTTCATACAAACGCACAAAATTTTGATGAATAGATAAATATATCTTCCTGTGATTTTTCTGTTAACTAAATCATCACAATCCAAAACAACAGGCTTTTTATTATCCGACGTGAAAAAAAATAGCGAATTAATGATGTGGCCTTGAATAGCGATTTTAACTGTCACTGGTTTTTTGTTTTTTTTTTTTTTTTTATGTTCCACTTAACTACCGTGCCTAAGACAAATGAAACACACCGACTTTTTTTCTTCTAAAAAACCAAACTTGTTTAATTTATTTAAATTAACATAAACATTATTTTTCTTTCTTTAATTTACGTTACTATTGTAGCCATGTTTGGCTTTTCAAGCGATTTCAATTTTTTTTTGATCATTCACAGTTTAATAAAATCACTAACTTTTTTGAGCATAATTCATCCCGAATTAAGAATCATGATATCAAAACAATGTTGACAGAACCAATTTTTAATTAAATTTTCGTTTTAAATGAAAAAGAATTCAAATCGCACGATAAATTAATGGTTTCAAAAAATCATGATCGAACTAGCAATTGATTTTAAAAATGAAATCATACTGACCTAATTATCAAAAATTCTTTGTTTAAATAATCTAAACGAAGGGGAGCGAAGGAGATGACCATTCAAAAATTTCGTATATTTCTCTCTGTTTCAAACAAAGGAATTTAATCGGTTTTTTTTTTAGAACGAGATCGTCAACCAATTATAAAAAAAAGAAAGAAGGATCGACAACATATAATTCGTGTTGGTTTTGTTTTCAGTTATTATAGATTATAGAGAAAACGAAATAACAATAACCACGAAATGCAACAATTTATTAACAGTTTATTCAAACAGATGATGATGAGATTGTGTCTGATAGCATCAACAAAAAAATGAAAAATGCAACCACAACTACATGAGTTTTATTTTTTGTTTGATGAAAACAAAGTAGAAGAATGTTTACGAATTTAAGCAATGTTAATTGTGAGACTGATAGTTTTGTTAATAGAAATTGATATTGAATCAACACGACGTGTTGTTGTAGCTACGCGATTAATTAATGGTTTTGATACTGGTTCATTATGTAATGTATTTTTGTTGAACTAAGTTGCTGTTTAATGTAGTTATGGATGTTAAACTGAAGATTACCAAGTAGTGAGTTTATAAGGGAGAGAAGAAATAGAACAGTGTGGTGACTGAAGAAAATGTATCCTTGACTGTTCGTTGACCGTTAAATCTCACTACCAAGGCATACATTTCCTTCAGTCTACCAATACAGAACCTGAACTCGTTCTGGAGTAGGGTGTAGACTCTCTTATAAATACTACTGGTTAGATAATTCCCAGATTGCGGCATAACAACACTTTAACCCATTTTTATGTATTTTTTGGATTTTGCCATCCATTTTTACTGACGTCGTAACTATTCCGTCTAGTCTTACAACCTCATATAACCCTAACCATCGCATTTCTGAATTTTTCTTGCCCCCTGAATTTTGAACATAAAATAAAATTGCATTTGCAAAGCATTTTTGAAAAACTACATGGTTTCGGTAGTATGTAAACCATCAGCATGACAACAAACATTTGTGGTTCGGTCTAAAAATGAATCTGAATACCACATCGCTTTCGACTGTTGCTCCTGAAGAAGAAGTGTTGATTACTTACACAGTCGATAGAATGCGGTACAACTTCTTTAGGTTTCAAGGTAAAGGGGTGGCTTTATTAAATCGGATATAGTTGCTTGTGAAGACCCTCTTCCTACCTACGGGTTTGTATTTTTTTCTAAATTATCCACATAGTTAGTTATTTTAGTATGCAACCTTTGATCAGGGCTACCAACTAAAGAGATAAAGAACTGACGGATATAACTGACTTTTTGCTCTTAAGAATAGACTCCTGATATCCACCTTCTCTGGTGTACTTTTATTTATGGTAAAAAGATAATTACATTGGTATTCGCATTAAGAAAATCTAGATTTCGGATCGTTCGATTTGGTTGTGTTGGACACGTGAATATTGGACACGTGAGAAATATTTGTTGGGTTTTGTAATGCATTTGAAGAAACAGCACTTTCAATTTTGTAATATAACTTTTTCGAAACATTTTTGTCTTTTAACTAGGAAATATTAAAGGACAATACTGTAGTGAGATTATAGCTGATAGCAGCATTTTAAACACAATCATGAGGTGTTGTAAATAGGATTATCAGAAAACAAAATATTATTAAGTAAAACGATACTAAATGTGTGCTGTACACTCACAGACGAGTGACGACGAAGTAATTGCAGAATGAATAATATTATGAGTATATTATAAAGGAATAGTTATCAATTGCTTACCTATGAGAATGAAAACTTATTTGAACGAAATCACCGTTTATCAGCCATTTGATTTTTAGCTTAATGCAATCGTTATGGAAGGAACATAAATAACTATCGCAGAGAATACAAATTTTTATGATATTGCCATAGATAATCTGCTGATCACTGTAGAACAACGTCATTAATATAGTGGTACTATGCCGTAAGAATGCGAATGATACTTAAAAACCTTGCTAACAACCCGGCAGCACTAGCAAAGAGCTTATATATATATATCAACTTATTTCTAGTTATAGAGGGTACCAATTCAATCCGAGCCCAATTAAACCATTATTAACCTTGCTAACACCACGGCAGCACTAACAAAGAGCTTATATTTATCAACTTATTTCTAGTTATAGAGGGTACTAATTTAATTCGAGCCAAATTAAACCATGATTACCATCATGCAATGAGCCATGATTGCAATACACAGAATTTTAAATATATCCGAATTTGGAATTTCTTTAAAAAACATCTATATCCAACATGCGTTCTAAGCTGTTGATAGGCAAAAACTATCTGTTTGTTTTCTTTTTTTAAAGAAAAGATTTCTGAACACTAAACCCTATCATATAATAAAATATGACAAAGGCCAATATTTCATGACAGGATGCTGGTAATAAATAGAATATCTTTCAACACCCCCAAGCTATCTCCTCGCTTAACGATATCTCACTACAATTCCAAGTGGTATATGATATAGACAATATCCAACGTCTGCTTATATAGTAATTACAGGACTTAAGAACGCAGGGTTGTAACGTTTCTAAATCAAAAATTTAAACAAAAACTGAAGTTCATTTTTATTTTATACTTAATGTCTCTTAAAATTTTTCAACACAATCATAAAACATTTAACTTAAAAATCTAAGAAAAATATTTTGTAAAATAAAATAAGTAAAATAAATAAATCAATAATCGACATAATTACTATATTTGCCCATCCCACATAACCCCATTTTATAATTTTAACAAAAACACAAATCAAAATCATGGAAGAATTCATTCATAATTCATTCATAGATTTCCATTAATTTTCCATGTCGACACACACATTTAAGGAAAACTAAACATATGTGGTCGTATGTTTTTTTTTCCAAAAAATATTTGTCTATCTATGCAAAATAAAAACGGAAGAGAATTATAGTTACTGCTTCCAACTTAAAATAATTTCACATCCAAATTTTTATTTATTGATAAAAACCAGTTTTTCATATTACTTATCAGTCGACCTTTAGTTGTTCTGCGACTTACAAGCGAACTCAAATATCTCATTACTTTTTAATGTAAATACAAATATTTGCTGTTTTTTACTTTCACTTCCTGATAAACGACGCACGAAAAAAAACTGTTTACTGAAATCAATTTTATGCCAATGTTCCTTATACAAAAAAATCATAAAGTGTTGGATATGTGTAGGTTATATACTTCCTCTTACCAACCCTAAACTCAAAGAATACAAGCAAAAAAAAAAATTAATATATTCAGATAAACTTTCTCCATTCTAACAATAGATTGGCAAACAACAAACGCACTCATCTAATATCATTTTGTATTATATTTAGATTGAATTAGAATACGAAAAAATAAAAATACAACAACAAATGAAAGTTGAAAAGTAGAAAAAGGGGTTGAGAAAAATAATATCATGAAATGGATGACTGAGAATGAATTCCAAACGTTTTTTCCTATTTCCAATTGTAAGGACGAATATTTTAATTTTTGCTATACAAAAGGTGAATATTGTTGGTTTAAAGTTTGTGTTATGGATCAATAGTTTTGATAAGAAAACCAACACTTTTATAATTTATTATTTATTTAAGGGATAATTTCAATTTGATTCGATAAAGTTTTATTCTAAGATTGATTATTTCACATGGCAGTTAGATAAATACTAAAGACACAAAAGTATTTTTTGTAAATGATTCTTTTGCATTTGACAATAATCCAAATAGAAGCATATGTTTTGATCATGTGACGTACTGTGTTCATCAATGACGAAAACCCACATAAAGTTATAGGAGTTTGTCACACCCGTAAATCAAAAATATCAAAGAAAAAACAGTAGCAAACGTTTTCATTTTTTGGCTGATAACAAATGCAGTAATTCCTAATATTCTATAAGTATTAGCTGTACAACAATCATATTAAACCGTTCTTATGAACTTTACAATTTTATTTCTAAATTAACCATCTCTCGTTTTTCATTTTTTCTTTTCTTCCACTATTCTTCTTGAAAAAAAAAATTAAAGAAAATATATTTTATTGAAATTTTAAGCTAGTAATGTGCATATAAAAAATAGTAAACAATAGTTCGAGCCCCACTTTGGACGCCATATACTCTGTTTGATACCATCATACTTTGGGTGCCAACTACGCTCTGTTAGATACTATCAAGATAAAAGATTAACTTTCAACTCTAACACAATTGATACGGCTCTAAATCCATGATGGTTGTCTTGCAGGTATTACACTGAATAGATGTTGTGTTTGCCTTTAATATGGTTTTACATATTTTACAGTGGCATGTTTGGATTGGTGCTAGGTTTTTTACAATACCAACCATGACGAGGAGAGTTTAAAACAAGCAGTAAGGCCAGTGACAGCTGCTTCCTTACCAAAAAAGTGGAGCGACGGATTTGTACCTTTCGTCGAAATTGTTGTAATGTTTCTTGGTCAAAATTCGGTTCCGAGTGCTTCTGGGACGTAGATCCGTTCATCTTGAGAAGCTTTGCAATTGGGTGGATACTTCCGATACTTCAATGGAATCAAAGTTGTGATACATATCTCTAAAAGCAATATATCTATACAAAAGTTTTTTGCAAATTTGTAAATGTTAAATTTCGCAGACATTTCAAAACCATTAAGTATCTACTTATTAAAAATGGCTTAACATGGAAATGGAAAAGTATTCAAGGTTTTAACCTTTCTTGTGTTTTAGGGGTGTGGTAATGTAAGACTCCTTTTAGTCTACTGATATTTGCAAGCAATAAAAACGATCGGTTTTGTTTAACTGCAAGGTTGAAGAGAGATTAAAAAAACATCAGCAGCGTGCAATAATAGCACAGATAAGAGAGAGGTTCATGTAGGAATCTGGTCATTAAAGCTCCTTTGCGAATATATCGAAAATGCAAATAAAGTTTTGAAATGTTTATTTAATTTAGTCTTTTCTTATATTCTAGGTAAAACCAACCTTGTTACTGATACTCTGTCACGACCACCATATGGCGATAATCAAAAATACAGCCTTTGCTAAAATTGATTTACCGAACAAAGGTCTTCTTAAAAATTGTTATGTCAAATGGATTACGAGCTCATCCATTTGATTGAATTGGCTGCATGGAGGGATTGGGTGGACTTTGACGATTTGAATTCAATTGTTTCCCAGTTTATTCATGGAACCGCGGATAAACACTATCTGAACCTTACTTATCAGTATCAGGTAGTGACCTACCCAATATTTCGAGAAGGGTTATTACAAACGTTTGGTACCCTTACAAATGACAAAGCGGTACTGAAGGCGCTGCTAAAATGAAGACAAAAACAAAGGAGGGAATTTTCGATTACATCATAGAGATCAGCACGCTTAACAGACGACTGGCTCAACCATTTCCGCAAAGGGAGATGATTGCGATCGTTAGAAAAGGCATGTGAGATAAATTAAGAAACGCTACATTGATGGAGATGTAGTTACTCTAGCGGACTTGCGAGTAGTGTGCCAGAAATTTGAGAAGTTGTGGTCATCTCACCATACAAATAAATGAATACCGATCCCAATACATCGAAGCAGAAGCAATGGAGACTTTTTCCGCAATTTTAAACGAACAATCGGAAATAGACCTTTCTACAATTCAAATTCCAGTATTTGTAGCGCTTTGAACGTTTTAAACGTTATCTGAAGTTGCGATGGATCTTCCAAAAGGCATATGTCACTTCTATTATTTCTGAACTTAATGATTCTAGGCTGCATGTTTACATCGATATCTTGGATAAAATTATATATGGACTTCTGGATAGTGGCGCTGCTATTAACATTCTACGAAGAAATTCCTTTGAACTGTTGAACGATGCCGGCATTTCATATCGTAAATTTTCATCATTCATCCGCACAGCTCACGTAACCATATTATAGGATATGTCAACGTCCCCATAACTTTTAATGGCTTCACAAAATCTTTTCGTCGGAAGTCAGAAGGAGGAGGTGTGCTTGGGTGCAGATTTCTGGAAAGATTTTGGTATCATTCCTTTATTTATAGCTGATCTAATTTAGAGTGATCGAACCCAAGAACAAATCCATAGTTTCGAGGTTTCAATTGCCGAAGCACTTTATTACGCGGATCAGTTAGTAAACCCGACCACGGACATTTCAGCCACAACAACGAGTCTTGGTGCAACAACATCACTTAAGTGATGCTGCAAATAAATGTTTGGATATTAAATTAAATTAAATAAAAGATATTAAATTACAACATTAAATCATTCCCCATTAGTTTTAGCTTTGTGTTAAATCATTTTGAATTAGTCATCTTAGCATAGGTCCCTGTTTAATTTATTTTTGTAATAGTCCTTTCCCTTATTTCTCTATTTTTTTTTCTTATTAATTTATTTAATTTATAATTTTTCTTTCCTTTGCTTTTTAATTAATTTGTTTTTCAATTTTTACTTTTTCTTTCTATTATTCGTTTTTTTTATTGTTACTATTTTTTTGTTTGTAATACCTTACCTTAATAGTCTGACCCTGGCTGGTCTAACAAATCATCTAACACTCTAAACATATTAATGTGTTCCAGTTAGATGAGAGCCGCTTAAGACTGATTTGGCCAGTCTACGGTTATCCAACTGCGGTTTGCTTTAGTTTAATTTCCCCCATTCATATTTCTCTCTTTAAACTCTACTCATTGGTATGAGAAGCTCTACCAATTTCTCTACAAAACTCCTAACTTTTTAATCGTATTCATCGTCCTCTATAGCAAATGATGACTCCCTATGTATCAGAAATTCAATTCTGGAACTTGGGAGTTGGGGCACTATTCAGTAAGGGTGTTAGATAGTTGTTTTTTAGTTTTAGTTATTTTGGGGGAAACTGGTGTGCGTAGAAGGAGATTATGACACAAATCCGTCATCAATTCCAAATGCGATTGCTGGAAAGGGCTCCCAAACACAGAACTTCGGTTAATGGTCATGGTAGTCAACATTTACCATTTACGTACTTTGCTACAATAGAACTTACCTTATTTATTTTTCTCCTCCGCTTAATAGCTTATCAATTGACACATTAGTGCATACCTACCAACTTTGTGTTTTGTTGTCGTGCTAAAACCCGGTGTGTCTCAACTGGGAATTTTCTTCGAGACATGACAGGTCAAAAAGATAATTTTAATACAGCTGATCAAGGTCAAGAATATAGGTTCAGGTGGTATTTGTTAACGTCAATTTTAAATAAATTTTTTTCCTCTTTGTTCTTCCGCAAAATCTTAATTCTTCATCTTTATTTTTTATCTCTGGTTATCATTATATAACAATTTGCAGTAAATATGGGTATCTCGTTGAAAGCATTCATCTAATCGATTCGTAGTCTTTTTCATGGTATTTACAAGGTTGTTCTGCTTAATTAACTATCAGATAATGTTATCTATTTTGTTTTTGTCAACACTGTCTTCATTTAATTAAGTTCTGTTATGCCCGACATTTTTTTCATATACATCTAATCTTGCATAAGACTCAAACATTCAAACAAAACAATTAGCTAACTAAATGTACTAATTTTTTTACGATTGTAGTGCAACAAGAACAATCATTTGAAAACTTTGAGTTTACTGTAATGGAAATATACGAATATAAAAATATAAAAGTCTAAATGAGAAACTCAATGTTAAGTTATATTTTCTTTATTTTTATTTTTATTTTTATTTCGTTTTTTTTGTCGAGATTTTTTATGAGTCGAATATGGATTGATTTACCTAGTTTGTTGAAATGTGTATGTATCCTCGATATGAAATTGACATTTTGGAAACACCTTGTTCAGTCTTACCGTTGAATATTCTATACAGCTGCATTAGAAGAAGAAAAAACAGATGAAACAGATAATGAAGAGTGACACAGATTTTCTTTCTTTTTTTTTCCAAAAACATTAAATAAAATGTTTTGGAAAATGTTAAATCAGGTTAGTTTTGGTCTTCGACCGAAAAATTTTCAATTTGGGACTTCATTCAAAAAATAATAAAATCAACTTTCAAATTCAAATTTTAACTTTGAAATTATATTTTTGGCAATTGTAAAAAAGATTTATGCTTTTCATTTTTGGTGTTCAAATGATTTGTCATTTTTATAAATCTAAAGTGAAATCTTTAGGTTTTATAAATTTGAAGTGCGATAAATCGGACGAATATTCGTAATAACCTGTATAGGATTAGCAAACTAATTTTGTTAAATTGAAAAAAAAATGAGAAAGCATATAGTAATTACATCAAGTTTATAAAACCTAAGGATTTGAATAGTGTAGAAACAAATGCGAACAATCGAACAATGCGAACAATTAAAATATTTGATATTTAACATTAAAAAAAAAATCTCTTAGTTTATAATGCCATTTTCATAATTTTCCTTCAGATCAAAAAAAACTAATTCCCGACAGTCATATGCACAACGAATTTAATCTTTAAAACAAAAAATAATGCAAGTGCCATATATATATATATATTATATATATATATATATTATAATATATATATATATATATATATATATATATATATATATAATATATATATATATATATATATATATATATATATTATATATATATATATATATATATATATATATATATATATATTATATATATATATATATATATATATATATATATATATATATATATATATATATATATATATATATATATTTATATATATATATATATATATATATATATATATATATATATATATATATATATATATATATATATATATATATATATATATATATATATATATATATATATATATATATATATATATATATATATATATATATATATATATATATATATATATATATATATATATATATATATATATATATATATATTAGACTGGTCGTTAAAAACTAAATTTTCCGAGACGCCCCCCAGAAAAATTCTTTGTGGTCAAAAAACCATAACCGCTTTATTTTTTTTTTTTTTAAGTGAAAAGAACACGTGCCGCAAAATCATCGAAGTTTATTTTTTGATAAAATTGTTAATATCTCATAAAATATGCAGATGTCAAAAAAAATCACATAATCATTTTTGCAGGAAATTTAATTCTCTACAAAAAAGGTCCATGTCATTTTTTTCCTAAAACCTATATATCTGATGATATTTTGAAATAAAACTTGAAATTCTTCGAAACTCGTAAAACCAAATGATGAAAATTTCGACGAAAAAGTATTAATTTTGATTTTTTTTGTCACGATTATTTTTTTATACATTTCATTCTATAGCATAAGAAGAAAATTAGGAGTTTTTCGTCATCTTTATTTTTTATGTTTTTTAAAAATTACGAAAACTTACAAGTTCATTTTCAAAATATCATGAGAACTATACGTTTTCGGGAAAAAATGACATGGACCTTTTTTGTAGAAAATTAAATTTCCTACAAAAATGGTTATGTGATTTTTTTTGACATCTGCATATTTTATGAGATATTTGAAAAAATCTACGAATTTTTCAAAAAATCAACTTCAACGATTTTGCGGCACGTGTTCTTTTGATTTAAAAAAAAAAAAAATAATGCCGTTATGGTTTTTTGACCACAAAGAATTTTTCTAGAGGGCGTCTCGGAAAATTTAGTTTTTAACGACCAGTCTAATATATATATATATATATATTATATATATATATATATATATATATATATAGATGTAATGTAATGATTGTACCGTAAAACTAAGAGCTTTTATTATAAAAAGTTTTCTTCGGTTTAGAGATATCACAAGGATGTCTTAGATACATTCCATCATTTTTAAAGGACATACCTGATCAACTGGTAGTTTTCTTGCATATCTTAGAGAAAGGTGCGAAAATATTTAGGAATAGGTGTACCAAGGACAGGTGCTGTGCAAAACCATGAGTCTCTCCTATCGGTTAATATCGTTTTTTGTTGTCTTGAAGACTTTTCTAGTAAACTCTGTTGTATTTGAAGTCCACATCCCAAATTCCGAAATTCACAATTCAAAATATAATATTCAAAATTCAACATTAAAAATTCAAAAATCCTAATTTGGCAAACAAATACATTTTCCTTAGGTTTCCTTGAAATCGAACTAAGCATCCAAGTTCAATCTTGCAAATAGAATATTATCCTGAAGATAGAAACAGTAGGATTACAATTTACATTGATCCGCATGTTGTACATCAACGCAACCCCGCAGTAGCTAGCTTAACAATGTTCTGTCACAGTCTGGTTGCTGTTTTAAGCACAATTCTCAGCCAGAAAGGTGCAAACATATTTCGGGATTGGTGTACCAAGGACAGGTGCTGTACAAAGTCATGACTTCGTCCTTCCTGTTAATATCATTTTTTGTTGTCTTTGAAACCATTGCTTTTATATAAAAATAAATGGGAGTCCAGACAGAAAAATCTCTTATTTATAACCAAAAATTTATATCAAAACAAAAGTATAATGTTGAATGCAAAAAAAATTTTTGTATATAATTTAATAAGAAGAAAAACCCAATCAAAAATTATATAAATTAAAAATCAAATCCAAGCTTATATTATATAAGTATATATGATGATCCCTGTAATTTGAAGCTCTTCTTGAAATCCCATTAACAGTCCAATTATATACTAAAAACCATCAACCAATTTGTGTCTTAATCATTTGATGCACTTGATCTTATTGTAAATTCCTTTTCTCTTTAATGTACCAATACAATTGTCAGTCAATTTTTCAATGCATCTGGAAAACTTATCAGCATTTTGTGTTGTTCGAACCACAAACTCCTAATTTAAGAAAAGTTTAATTGTTTTTCGTGAACCAACAACTTGGATCTTAAAAATTATATAACGATAATTTTATGTTACTTTCAAATTACATAAAGTTGATTTCATTTTGATTTCATTTTTCGTAATCATTGCACTTATGTATCCTTTTGATTTAAAATTATATAATCTTCTCGATCGTTCAAACTCTCCAACTCCTGTTTATTTCATTTTTCTACTCCTTATCGCAGACCAGTTGAAAATTTTCTATATCATCTCAAATATAATGCAAGTCAACCGTTTGCATATATGATCTCAATAAACAATTTCTCTACAACTACAGATAATAATTGTACCTTCCATAAATTTGAACAACCGTATTATATCTACATATAATACTATGACTAAGCTTTAAAAAAAAAAGTTCATCATTTATAAAGACAGAAACACATATTATTAATTGATATTGTGTGACGCAAGAAAGCAATTAACTGAGAAAATGTTAAAATATTATTGACTGACTTGTAGCACACATATATGCTTTTGTGTTTGTTTTAATTTAAAAGCCGGCAACAAAATAATTAAGTAAAGTTTCGATTAAAAATAAAATTTAAAGAAATTATCTAATAAAATTTAAATTTATTCAATAAAATGTTATTTTTAATTTTTCTCCCAAAAACCTCAGAGAGGTGCTGTAACTATATATGCCATCGTCCATGCATATAGCCTTTTCGAATTCCAGCGAAGGATGCTCCTCAAAATAATTGCCTTACCCAGATTCTATGGGCAATGAGCGCACCTTCCAAGGATAATTCCTTTTAGAATTAAAACCCCATTATTTTTGGTGTCCGACTTTAAGTGATGATTTTTGCTTGAACGATATTCCTAATCTTCTGAACAGCATTTTAATGTTGTAAAATTTGGCAGGCATTTTTGGTTTTTGGCTCTGGTAGAAGTCCCAACTCTAAACTGGCACACCGAAACCTTTTTATATCGTTTTATTTTGTTAGTGTCAAACACCACTATAATCCTTTAATTTCATCTTGGGGAAAATCTGCATCTAAATATTTTCATTTCAAATGTTTATGTTATTACCCGTAACATTTTGTGATTTTGAATAATATTTTACTATCACAGCCTAACTTCGATCTGCGAGTATTCTTAGCAATTTTTACCCTTTACGGCAACCTTGCCTACCAAGGATTTTTTTTTGGGAAAAATACACAAGCGGGTATTCTTTCTAGATGTGGTAATCAAAAACAAAACCAGTATTTTTATCACAAATTTTCACCACAAGGCGGGCAAACTCTCAAAGTTTGTGAAGATAAACCAGTGAGGCTCCATAACGTTGAGAATCGTTTATATCTGGATCTTATTGCTTCCAACTTGATGTTAAAAAAATTATTATCCGTCTCAGATATCAATATGTTAATCATCAGATGATACATTTTATTATATATAGATTTGTTTGTTTTTTGTTAACATGTGAAAGAAGCTTCGACTTAAAATTAACTCAAAATGGCACTTGATGACTATATAACTTCATTGTATTCTAAAAATCAATCAATGTGAATAACGAAATCTATTCAATCTTCGTACACGTTCTAAAAGGCAAACCGTTTATATTAATCAAACGGAATCGGATATATCTATATAAGCTGTTATCGTTCACCTATCACATTAAATGCTTTTGAATGTAAAACTAAGCTTATCATTTGAATTATTCTTATATCTTGATACTCAAAAGCCGTAATCCTCCATCATTAACAATTTATCAGCCATCGCCAAAAAAAACTCCGAATGCAAATTTACTTTTTTACAATATAACAATCGTCAAAATACATCTAAAATTTGCATTCAATTCAAATTTTGCATCTTAAAAACTAACAGCCACCTCCTCCATGATAATTACAATTTAACTAAAAAAATGCATAACTACAAAAAAACTATAATCGCATTTTGAAATCTTGACAATTAAGACAATTTTGATTGATTGATTTTATGTCCTTTTCACACAAACGAATTTAAAAGTTCAAGGATTTTTTATCTGTTTGTTGTTGTATTTTTTTAAGTTTATTTAAGAAATGATATTAATAAACTTAAACAGCACAAAAAACTTATAAAAAATGACCGTCAAAATTCGTTTTATTTTATTTGATTATAACCTAAAAATATCTACATCATATAAAAAAAATAAATAAAAAATGCAACTCTTTGGTCGAATAATAAAAAATAACAAATATATAAAATTCTTCAAATAAAAAATCAAACAAAAAAAACCAATTTGAGTACATATATGCGTCATCACATTGCAGTTTTTATTTCATTTGGATTGTTACATAAAGAAAAATATGTACATATATATCAAGAGATATGACTATGTATACAAACATTAAAAATGATGACCGGATGAAGGCGATAATCAATCTTTTTAAAAACGCGTTAAATGTCAGATTTTATTTTATATTTTCTTTGAACATATAAAATAAGAAATTAAAAAACATTGATGTTGGTTTTATTATTTTTGCTACACTTAACATATTAGTATAGTTTTCAGTATAAATTGAAAAGAAAAACGGTTCGATTAAATTCAATAGGTCAGTAAGAAGAGAGTAATATAAATGTCAAAAACATGAATTTTAAACTGTAGAATGAATCGCAGAAGACTGCTGTCGTTACCAAAGGGGACACATTTGTTTTCTCCGACGATCATTACCAGATGCTTTGATCTTATATATCTTCGATACATTCACATTTCACACATTCTGTGTTTGCAAACCTTAATTCCAAATTTTATCTTCAAAATTCAAAATTCGAAATTCAAAATTCAAAATTCAAAATTCAAAATTCAAAATTCAAAATTCAAAATTCAAAATTCAAAATTCAAAATTCAAAATTCAAAATTCAAAATTCAAAATTCAAAATTCAAAATTCAAAATTCAAAATTCAAAATTCAAAATTCAAAATTCAAAATTCAAAATTCAAAATTCAAAATTCAAAATTCAAAATTCAAAATTCAAAATTCAAAATTCAAAATTCAAAATTCAAAATTCAAAATTCAAAATTCAAAATTCAAAATTCAAAATTCAAAATTCAAAATTCAAAATTCAAAATTCAAAATTCAAAATTCAAAATTCAAAATTCAAAATTCAAAATTCATAATTCAAAATTCAAAATTCAAAATTCAAAATTCAAAATTCAAAATTCAAAATTCAAAATTCAAAATTCAAAATTCAAAATTCAAAATTCAAAATTCAAAATTCAAAATGCGAAATTCGAAATTCAAAATTCAAAACTCAAAGTTCAAAATTCAAAATCCATATTCAAAAAACTCATAACTAAATATTCAAAATTCATAAATCAAAATTCAAACAAGACTATTTTCCAGGTTTTTTATGATGACGAACTAAGCTTCTAAGGCCAATCTTGTGGCAATAGTGCAGATAAGCAGAGTAGGATAACAATTTATATCGATACGCTTGATGTTTGCTACCACTGTTGTTTAGTCACAGTGTGGAACCTACCTCTAAACACAGTACTGGGCCAACAACTTTTGATAAAAAATCAGAAATCTGTTTCAAAAAGTTCAGTATAGCTGCTCTATCCTTTTGATATCGTTTTGGCACTGGTAATCAGAGGCAGAAAGGTAATCCAAAGGGTGTCTCAGTAAGAGTTCACTTTTTCATTTCAAAATGAAAACACGTATTTTATGAGAGAGTTGTGATGTTTTCATTTTATTGTAAAGAAGACATGTTCCGATTAAGTATGGAATAAAATATCCAACAAATGGTCGCCACGGCTCTGATGACAGGCCATTACTCTTTTCATGAAATTTGCCATGACTTTTACACATAGATGTGGCTGTATCTCACCGATGACGCGTTGAATCTCTAATTTGAGCTCAGGAATTGTTTCTGGTTTATTTGCATAAACCCGAGATTCCACAAAACCGGGGTGGGTGAGATAATGTATTCTGAAAATCGTTGCTGCAATAAGTCGATTATTTCATGCGCGGTGTGGCAAGTGGCGCCGTCCTGCTGAAACCACATGTTATCCAGACCCATGCCGTGCAGTTGACTCCGTTATCATATTCCTGTAACGAATGCCGTTCAAAGTCACTTTTGTAATTGTCATTTTTGTAATGAGTTTTTCACAATTATATCGCGTTGTTCTTTCGAAAAGCGCTCCATTTTTAATAATCAGAATAAACATAGGTGACAGCTGTCAAATTCCAGAGTTGCCACTTGCACGAAAAAAAATTATTCTAAATTTAAAAAGTGCACTCTTATTGAGACACCCTTTATATACATCTCTATTTAATTAAACTAAAAGCAATACCCGACAGTTTCATTTTAGACCACATAGAAAATCCTGTTGGCTACTGATTAAAATATTCTGAAAGATCTGAAGATAAGAAGATCTGAGAAGTTCTGAAGATCGAGGCAGTTAAAAATTCATATTCAGATAAAATTTTAAAAATTCCAAAAACCAAAAGTCAAAATTGAAGCCAAAATTTAAAATTCAAAATTCAATTTTCAAAATTCCAAATTTCAAAATTCAAAATTTCAAAATTCAAAATTCGAAAGTTCAAATTTCAAAATTCAAAATTCAGAATTCAAAAATAAGAATTCAAAATTCAAAACTCAAAATTTAAAATTCAACATTCAAAATTCAAAATTCAAAATGTGAAATTCAAAATTCAAAATTCAAAATTCAAAATTTAAAATTCAAAATTCAAAATTCAAAATTCAAAATTCAAAATTAAAAACTCAAAATTCAAAATTCAATATTCGAGATTCTAAATTAAAAATTCAAAATACGATATTCAAAATTCAAAGTTCTAAATTCTAACTTCGAAATTTAAAATTTTGAATTCACAATTCAAAATTCATATAGCAAAATAAAAATTCAAAATTTAAAATTTAAATTTCAAAATCGAAATTCACACAAGGCTATTTTCCTCAATTCTTCTTGATTAGGAACTAAGCTTCCAAGGCCAATCTTGTAGGAATAATGCACACAAGTACAGGAGAATGACAATTAATATCGTTACGCATGTTGTGTTCTACCACTGTGTTGTTTGGATGAAAGTCTGGTAGCTACCTTTAAGAACAATGTTAATCAACAACTTTTGATAAAAATTCAGTGATCAGTTTCGAAAAATTCACTGCAGCTACACTATCTTATTGATTCCGGTTACAAACAAATACAGTGGCAGAAAGGTGGTAATCTATATAAATCTTTGGGTAGCATGATATCTAATACGGGACAGTTTCCTTTTAGACCAATTAGAAATCACTTTTAGTCATTGCGGTATCCAGCCAAGATCTGAAAATTGTTATCTTCACTAATACAATTGCAACTGCCTAAAGAGCTCCTAGTGAACTCGCTAGCATTTTTGGCTCAGATTTAATTGTGTCCCAAATTGGCCAATATTTTATGATAGGATGAAGGAAATAAAAATAAAATAAGAGGGCAAAAGCAAATTTTTTAAAAACATTCACAGGAACATAACTTAAATTGGCTTGACAATAACCAATGCTAAGTTAGTTTCAGATTCTTTGACAATTGTCGCTATGAGTGTTATCGTTGTTGAAAAAGATCATCTGACAGCACCCCTAAGCTATCACCTAGACTGTATGTAATATCTTACATTAACTCGTATGTCAATAGCAGGGAATGGTGTTTGCAGGGTTGTTAAACCCGTAGATCAAAATTACAAAAAGAAATTATAATTAACAAAAATTGACCCCACTATGCGTCTTGGTCTAAACTAAACCGTAAATCGAAAACATAAAAAATAAATGTTGATTTCATCATAGGCACTGTTTAATTGGTAACCTTGCATGTAGACTCGCTAAACATTTAATTTTCGATTTTTAAACTTTAAATTTTTAATTTTGAGTTTTCAATTTAGAGTTATGAATTTTGAATTTTGAATTTTGAAATTCGAATTTTGAATTATGAATTTTAAATTTTGAATTTTGAATTGAGCAAAATTGGAAAGACTATGTAGCGGGTAAATGCTTGTATGAAACATTCTATTCGATTCGATTTAGCTTAAACTGCGATTTTTAATGACTCCATCTTCAGCAACTTTCAACTAATGAAGAAGTTTTCTGTGTAGTATTCAAGATTTTTCTTTATGTTGTTAGAATACTTTTCCGTTAAAACTATAAACAGTTGCATCATAGAAGTCTTCTTCCAAAAATTTTATATTCCAGCTTTAACACAACCAACACCTTTAAATTTCTTCTCCTTAAAAAGTTGATGTCACAACACGTGCGCTTTGAGGTGTGAGTTGAAGCAGACAGTGTAGCCAGTTTAAATTTGCCGTTTAAGATGAGTAACCAAAAGGTATCCATGAATAAAGCAAAATCAAACAACCTACACACTAACTAAAATTCAAATATTTCATGCATGTTGTTTTGATTAATCTTACTGATCCCACTATATTCCTGACAATAAAACAAACAAACAATCTTTTGCTAAACCCAAAAAAATAAATAAATAAAAATAGCAAGTGCAGTGTATTATAAGATAAGAAAGATAAATTAACAAAAAAAAAATTAAATTTAAAATTGTAATATTAATGATTGTTGCACGTCATGAGTCATCCGTTATGTATCCATGATCTTGCGATTTTAATCAAGAAATTTATTATGAGAAACAAAAACAAACATAACCAAATTGGACACCAAAACGATATTTTAAATAAAGAAATAATACTTAAAGAATAAACGTAAGACATTATATATTTTTGTATGACGAAATTTTTGAATATTTGATTGTTCATTGTTACAAAATTGATGCATTTATTGTTGGAAAACGAAACAATAAATAATTTATTGTGTATGGATAATTTATTGTTCTATAGATATTGTGTTCGGGTTGTTAACACTTTGTTGTAGGTAATAACGAAAAACGTTGATATGTGATTGATTTATGTTAAGATATTAATTTTGAGAAAATTTTAAATGTTAGTTTTAGAAATAAATAATCCAGGTAAGATGGATGGATAGTAGCATAAAAAATAATAATCTTTTCTTTAATGTCTACATCAACCTCATAAATTTCCACCTATGATTTTCTGTTTTCTTCGTTTATACTTTATTTATATTTTCAACATTTTTCTATGCAAAAAAAACAAAATTACTATTTATAATAGTTATTATAATTTTTTTTCTTCTTCGCTTTATGTAAATAATTTATTTAATAAATTAGAGAATGTGTGAAAATTAGCATATTTTGGCACTGCCTGAAATTTATATTTAAAAACGAATAAGGTTTCTATAAAAAATATTGTTTATGTTCTATTCTATTCTAATTTTATCGTTTTTCTCTGTAATAATTTTCTTTACATTTTATTGTTATTTTATTGCATATAACGGTAATTTTTCTCTCACCTGAACACTAAACTAATGGGTTTTATGCAGAAAATTTTAATTAATGTTTCTGTTGATGATATGTTGGGGAATAAAAATTTGAGAAATTGTTTTAACCTGTTACTGAACTCTATGGTTTCTGGAAAAACTAGTCACTAGCGTTGTAACGATGTACTGCTCTTGCCTCGGGACACTAGCTTACGATTTTGACATTGTTTGGACAATCAAGTAATTTAAGTTTGGACAATCTTTAATTTATATATAAATGAGCAGTAATACCAGATACAAAACTGCGTAAGCGTGATCTCTCCATGTATTTAAAATGCGAAAACTCATTGATCACGTTGCTCGGCGTTTTCTTGCAATTCTCAATATCACAGCCCATATCAAACTTTAACACAACCTTTTATGTTCTTAACATTTGTTATAGGAATGAGGAAAAGGGACGTTAAAACATAATAAATAGCATCTCTAACAGTAAAACTTTAGATTTTCTCATGCAAAATATGATGCAACAATAACCAAAAACTTGTTCAAATTAGCAAATAAATTGTCGTGAGGATGATAAAGAATTATTGTGTGAATAAATCAATATAAAGTGGTTAGGTGTACAATCCAAACGCATTTTTGAATATTCTCCAGTAATGGCCAGTTTAGTATGTTTCTTAAAAACTGGTTTTCTGAATATTTGGAGGCGTAGCATTGGTTTTTTGTCTTTATTGGTTCGTTTTAGCATCGCCAATATATTTCCAATGTAGATATGGGCAAGATCGAAGTTTGGATGCTGAAAATGTAATTAATTTATTGGTTTACACTTAATGTAATGATAGTGTGGTTTGAAGAATCTGTTATGGTGACAGCGGTTGTGAGTCTAAGAGAATAATCAATTCCTCTACAAAGTCACGCACAGTAATTGGTTTTTGCATTGACTGCGTGATGTCATTTCGTATTTATATCAATTGCACTCGTTTTTTAATGAATTAGTTCTACATCACATGAGTGTTTTTAATCGTGCATAATCATTCTGTTACTCATAACCAATTTTATTTCCGTGCCTAAGCTGATATGAGTACTCTTTGTTTTATCTTTTTCTCAGTTATAATCTTTATCAGGTTTGTGATCACTGAAACTCAAGTAATTAAGAAATTCATTTGAATTTTTCAATTCGAGAGTATATTTGAGATTTTTTCTCTCATGAAATCAGACTAAGAAATACACTAGAATTTAAAACGGCCAACCTACCGTTTATAGAAAATAGCCAGTGCAGTTTACTTTGAATGGGCCAGTGCAATTTGGTTAAAGTTCACTGGAGCAAAATCCAATTTAGAATTATATATTTCAAAAATTTTTATTTATCGCTTCTCGGCTCAAAGACTATGCTAATATTGATAAGGTTTTAGGTTCGTATAAGTTTTAACTTTTTTTCACTAGACTTTATTTTATTTCAAATTAAATTATTTTGTATTTGATTTATTTAAATTTGCCTATGATAATAATTTAAATTTTTTGCATGGCCCAGTCATGCCGGCAAGTACTCGGTCATTGCTGCAATACTGGTGATCATTATTGGTTTGTCACTGGATCAACTGTACAACCTTGTATGGGCCGTTGCTTTTTTTTCTCAGGCCCTGGAATGGCAGCCATTTATTGTCCGAAATCATCAGTTCGTGAAGATCCTGAATGGTGTAATGAACACCGATCCTTATCCGCAATCACTATCAGAAACATTAGCGGAATTGCGTACCTTGCGAGGTTTAATTCCGACTAGTTGCAATATTGCGTATTCGAGAAAGTATTTCCTCACCCTAGTATAGATGCAGAATTAAACGCAAACAACATTAACAATAGAACGAATTTAAATAAGTAAAGACCATTGACTCTAGTAACCCCTAAATATGGAGGAATCAAGACTGTCACAGACGCTACTTTAGTATATTTCATAACATGTTAAACCAAAAATTGAAATAATTTACTCACCACATTTGTTCATATTTGATTACACTCTTCATCCTCTTCCTCCCTAGCCAATCATACTGAGTAGAATATAGTACTTAAAATAACAATATTGCGCCAAAGTACAGGCAATTGATGCGCCGAAACAGTAATTTAATATTACGCAGTAGTTTCGCCAATGTACAGGTGGTAGTTGAACATAAGCTATTATTCAACATAAGACAATAGTTACGTCTTGTACAGGTTATAGTTGAAAATTATGATTGCCATAGAAATACCACAATTGTGGCCAATTATATGTAAACTTGTGGTAAACACAAAGACAAACGTTTTAAAAAAATTGAACTATATTAAATGATTCATTTATCTAGAAAAATTTTCTCTAATATAATCAAATTGTTCTAAATACTTTTAAAAAAATTAAATAATTACATAAAAATTGAATATCTCAAAACTTGTGAGAAAACTAAATAATTTTACCATATTTTTATTATTTCTCTTGATTATTGAGTTTATTTAATAACTGACTAGCTAATATATTTTTCACCAGTATATATAACAAAAATAGCTACGAAAAAAAGTGCGAGGAAAAAAATGAAAAAAGAACGACCATTGAATTGTTTGTGTATCATGGAGAGACAAATCGATAAGTAATCATACCGAATCATAACAAAGGCTTGAGAATATAAAAAAAATTGGTTAATTATTTGTAATCTACTAAGTATTGTGGAATACATTTAACTTTTTTTTGTCAGTAAAATTATTTTTTGATTAAAATAAATAATAAATGGCATTTATTGGTTAATTATAGAAAATTTTTTAGTTTAATTTAGTCGATAAAATTAATAGCAAAAGATAATTAAATTAATGCTAGTAGTTGATTAAAACTTAAATTTTAGTTAGTGAATATAAAAAAAAAGCATGATGTGTGGCAGTTGATCAGAATGAGATCTAAAAGACAGTTCGTGAATGTCAAGCAATTAATATAAGTTTATTTGTTATGTAATTTAATAGTGCATTTTGTATTCAAATTAGTTAGAAGTAAAATAATAAGAAAACATTATTAAATGTAGATTTGTAGTAAAATTTGCTTAGTAAAAATTAGAACAATTGAGATTTTGATAAAAAATGTTATTTTTTTTTTTAATTATAATTAATAAAAAAACAATTTTTGGCGTCGGAATAATATTGTGTTGTTGCGTAAGTATTGCAACAAGATAAAAAAATGGAGATTGATGTAATAAAAAAAAAGTCAAGCAATTGCGAATATAATTTGCTCGCTGAGGGTTCCGTGTATATAATATTTGAGAAAACAACAGTTTTTGTTTGAAAAGTTTCACGTTGGGTTGCATTTTACCCAAAGCTGTTTATGGTGGCTAAATAAAGCTTCAATAACGCCAGCTTATAAATTATTTATATTGGAAAATATATTATCAATTGTTGTAGCTTCAACTGTTGTTGGTTCATGAATTTTTCTTTATACATTTTTTTGTAGAAAATTGTTTGAGACCCAGTTTTGAGGATTTTTATTGAAACCAACGAAAAAATGCGGAGGAAAAAGTGCCATCAAATTATTGCCAACGAGTGTTAACACAGTCGAGTGATTTGTCTACTGAACATTGGAGAGATCGGTATAGTATACCAACAGGATTTGAACTTCAGCTACACAGTTGAAAAAGTAACTGCAATATTTAAAGCAAGTCTTGCAATAGGAGCTATGCGTTGCAGGTTATTATTGAATTGTAAAGTAAATGTTGCATTAAACCTAATTTCAATGCATTTCTATAAAATTTAAAACAACTCTTGCATCATAATTTATTTCTATAGAACAGCTAGAAGTTTTAATACACCTTGCTACAATTAAATACATTAAAAATTTAATGAAATTTCAAACTTCACTAGAGTATTATTTATTTTAGAAATATATAGTTAAAATCGTTTCATGTATGTTTTAGTTATCGCTTCTCAGCTGAAAGTCTATAATAATAGTGATTAAGGTGGTATGTATGTTTTAATTTTGTCCGTTGTAATTTTTTTATTTTAATTTGATTAATTTAGGCAGGTGCGTAATAATCAATGTAACTCGAAATTATGATGTAATTTGCATTAAAATGCCATACTAAAAAAAATGTTGCGCGTAATATTATTTAATGCAAATAACAGACATTTTTAAACAACAAGCTTTATACTTTACTCCAAGTAGCCTGTTAAATATTGATGCAAAGAGCATTAGTTTAACTTTATATAGCAAGCTTTGTATTGTTTTGTAATGGAAACTTCCGTAGGACCTATATGTGTAGCAATTTGCATTACATATTCAATTTTTTTTCAACTGTGTAGTTGAACATTCACAATGACTACCAGCAGAGCTAAAATCAAAGTGGTAGTACCTACTGTTTTTCTGCACTGGTGGTACTGTATCAGACCTAACAAAAAGAACAGATCCGCAACCTCGATTTACTTGACTGTAACAATTTTCTAGTTCAACAGTAGTTCAATAGTTCAAAAATTTCAAAAATGTTTGTAATTAGTGATCAACTTCACAGAGAACGTTTGCAGCGCAACCATATTAAATGATAATCTATCAAATAGCAAACAGGTATCAGGTATGTTATCGCATAATTTTTCAACCTAACGCATTTCGCCTGAAATTGAGTTCATCTGACTTGTTAAACTGTTTTGATCTAATCTGATCTTGTTTGTTCATTTCTCTACTTCGTTTCACTCAATATTTAACTATAATATACATTTCCTACAACGATTATTTTACGTGAATCACAAAATCACAATTTTAGAATTTTAATCAAATAAATCAAAAACGGTGTTTTCGAGAACTCCAAAAAAATGGTTTTGGACTTACAAGAAATTTTTTTCACATTTTTTAACATAACTCAAAAACTGCGCTTTTGAAAATTAAAAAAAGATGGTTTTTGACTAGAAAAAAATGAGCCTTTCATATGACTCAACAAGGTCAAATATAAATAATATATTATTTATATCACTAAAATTGGTTTACACACTGTTACATTAAATTCACTAATATCGCAAAAAACTTTTATTTATATTTATATATATATATATATATATATATATATATATATATATATATATATATATATATATATATATATATATATATATATATATATATATATATATATATATATATATATATATATATATATATATATATATATATATATATATATATTTGTTGCAGGATAGTTTCAACAAAACAATCGTCAAAAATTGATATAATGCTCTCGCAGAATTCAGTAGAATGCACGCAGAATAAAATTACAATATTGATATCGTGGCAAAATTTTATAAAGCTATCACAAATATAAATATCGTGTTTCACAAATGCCGAATATTTATCATTATCCACAAGACGTAAAACTAATTTTGATACTTACCACTGATATCCGGCTTGAAGGACCATGCACAAAATGTATTTCAGTTACTTTATTTTGTAACACAATGTTTATCACATGAAGTTATTTCATGTTTGTAATAAACCGAATTTTTAACTACTAATACATTTATCGTAAAATAATGTTTATTATTAATTTCGGACGCAAGATTTTGTAAATTATTCGCAAAGATTAAAGTAATTGGTATTAAACCTGAACCTGTTTAAATACGTCACTCGCTAATAAATTTCCTAACTGCTTTTGGTAATCGCAAAAATAGAAGTGATTTTTACATATAATATTTGCACACAATTCGCATTCAGAACGCCTTTTTTCGCCTTTCGGAACGTTTAGTATTTAACACCAGATGGAAGCAAATATATTTTTTTTTAATAAAATGTGTTGTGTTATAGGGTTTACAATTTGTGTCACAACAACAAATAAATAGCTCTTAAGACCTAGGTCTAGACCTAGGTCCCACAACAACTGGCGTTATAAGGTCATGATGAACGCTTTTTTTAACCCTCTGCGGGTTGAAGTCACCTGAAACTAAGTGTTCCGGCAAACTATTCCATTTGTACGCAGTTTGAACAATGAAGTCTTTCTACGATCTGCCAGTATGACAGCGCCGGATCTCGACCGTTTGACTGGTTGCGGTAGCCGATTGTCGAGTGGAACGGGGGTGAGAATAAGTTTGAGTTATGATGCTGCTGATTTCATCTGAGCACTGTTGATGACGATATTTGTAAAAAACAACGAGGTCAGCAACAGTGCGACGATGTTGCAGAGAATCAAGTTTTGATGTCAAAGTTCGATCACCCACAATTCGTTTACCCCGCTTTTGAACAGAGTTCAAGAGGGCCAAGATGGAAACAGAAGCAGCTCCCCAAACTTGACAACAGTACTCCATACAGGGACGAATATAGGACTTATAAACATGGAGCAATTGGTATGGAGTGAAAAAATTTTTGCATCTATTTAGGAGGCCGAATTTTTTAGATAAATAAAATGACAATTACATTGAAAGCGTTCATTTCATGTTCAGCTACTTGTATATAATTAATTTTGAATGGTTCAAGTTTGACATATATCTTTAGAAAAACGATAAACAAAAACAAAGTGTCAGCAACAAATTTTAAATTAAATTATATTATGATAAATTATTTTGATTGTAAGAATTTCAGTTTAAGTTTCGGTTTAAGTTTGAACAACGACCAATCTTTAACTTTGGCAGAATAACTGAAGTTTATTTACATATAATTGGTTCAATTGCTGCCGAATATACTCAATCGATACATTAGACGAACCGAAACAATCCAGATAGATATTTATTTAGTTGATAGTATAATATTATGTTTGTCAATGTTGTAAATCTGGATAAACATCGCGCTTCTTTGTTCATAATTTCGTTGTGACTGACGAGGACGAACAATTACAATCTTAATTATGTTCTCAAATTTCAACAGAAACGATAATGTGATCCTAAGACATGGCTACGCTCTACATTGACGAAATCTAGAAATAGTGCATTGTGTATGTTAAATGTATATGGGTAGGACGGCCGGCCGACAGACAGACATATAAATTTTTTTTTATGCTTTTTTAGAATCAGTAGGTCCTAAAACGTCGAGAAATGCCAAAAAAAGTGGGGGTAAGAATTTTAGTTTGAGCTCATGAATGTAATACTTAGGTCTTTCAGACCGAAGTAATTAGGTCTTTCAGACCGAAGTAAAAATAAAAATTTATAAGAGGAAATTTATTAGCAAAAACGGGTATTATCGCATTTTCGTGTTTTTAAGTCTAGTTTGTTTTCATGACAGATCAAACAAACTTCGTCGCGAGTGAAGTAAATATCAAGAATAATTGTAGTTATCAAATCAAACTAGTCAAGTAACTTTGTCGCCTGGGAGTATGGGGTAGTATGCGTCAAATCCGGTAGTTCTAAGTTTTTGCAGACTTGTTTATGATGTTGGCTTTATGAATAATCCAAGTTTGTGACCTCGAGCGCCGAACTCAACTTTGTTAAAAATCGAAAAAATCGTTATTTTTTCAAATTTATGCGACTATAACCCTAAAGGACTAGTTTTTTCTTTATACTTTGTTAGGATGTTTTTAAAGAAGACTAAATTTGTTACAATATGATACTAGATTTGTCTTTGTAGACCCAATGGTTTCCGATATTAAGCCTCAAAAAACGAAAAAATCGTTATTATTTCAAATTTTGGCAATTATGGCCCTAAAGGACTAGTTTTTAAAAAACTTTCTTAAGACGTTTTTAAAGGAGACTGAATTTTCTATAATATGCTACTAGAATTGTCTCTGCAAAACCAATAGCTTCCGAGATTAAGCCTTTCAAAGTTTACCATTTTTTTAACTTCGCAATATTTTGCAATATTTTAGACATCACTCGAAAATCCATTCAGAACGACAGAATTGTAAAAAATTGCGTAGTTCGAAAAAAGTGATAAACTTTGAAAGGCTTAACCTCGGAAACTATTGGGTCTACAGAGACAGTTCTATATTTTATATTGTAGAAAATTTAGTCTACTTTAAAAACATATCATGAAAGTATAAAGAAAAATCTAGTCCTTTAGGGTTATAATCGCCAAAATTTGAAAAAATAACGATTTTTTCGCGGTTTTTTTGAATTTTGACAAAGTTGCGTTCGGCGCTCGAGGTCACAAGCTTGGATTATTCATTAGGCCAACATCATAAACAAGTCTGCAAAAAATCAGAACTACCGGATTTGACGCATACTGTGATGTATGAAGTTACTGGACTAAACTGTGAAACAGTGAATTATAGTTTTGAATGGCAGGTTTTCGTGGTGAATAAAACAATTAATAGTTGATAGCATTATTTTTTTGTACACCAAAAAACTGTGTCTTGTTCGTGCACCTAGATTCTTGTTTTTAATTCATTTATTGCAACAATTTTGAATAACAGTTGTTATTGTTTTTTATAAAAAGAGTTGTAACATTGTGAAAAACAAAACTCGTCTTTTGAAGGTATAATGGCACATCAGTTAATACATTTCTATCAAATTCATTCTTTAAATTTTGTTATATGAATCAATCTATTACCACCAAATTTAACAACTGCATCTGAATGCGACAATATTTTATTACATCAGTTAAGATATTTACAAAAAATTTAACAATTGACGACATTAATTTGTTTACATCATTTAATATATTTCTAACAAATTTGAAAATGGCCGACATAAATTTTGTTACACCATGTAATCTATTACCAACAACTTAAACAATTACCGACATTAATTTTACTGTATCATTGAATATATTAACAACAAATTCAACTTTTACTAACATTGATTTTGTTGCATCAGTGAATAAATATTTCTAATGAATTCAACAACTACATGTGTATGCGACATTATTTCATTCCGTCATTTAATATTTTGTCAACAACTTCAACAATCGCCTGACATATAAGTGCATTTTTTATAAAAAAACTTACTCAATAGTATACCATTAATTATTTTAATAGATTAAGCGTATACTTGAGTTGATGAATATGATCTGTGTGCTTTCGAATTAAGTTTTCGAATAAATGAATAGTTGGATCTGAAACAATCATGGAGTGAATTAATCATTTATTTAAACGTTTAAATGTTATAGTTGTAGTAGTAGTGGTGTTGCAATGATGTTCTCGGTTTCTTTGGTGTTTGAGGTTGTCAGAGCCCTTACCTCTGTGTTTTGCAAATTTTATTCCGTTAACACAGTCTATTTTGCGTTAATATTAGAGTATTTGTACTAAACTGGGGGATATTACAGTTCGAACTGGCTGATGCTGATGCGAACACATGGCTGATGCTTGTCGGATTACAACTCTGCCAGACACACAGTCCTCAGATTGCATCTTGTTAGTGAGTGAGTCACTTGCAGGTTCAGTGTTCATTACAAAGTTCACAAAATTTTTTTCTGAATTTCTGGTCAAGTACCTTTATGAAAATACTTTGTAAACTTTTATTTGAATTTTTTGTAAAACATTATATTTAAGAAATAATTCCTCATATTTTAGAAAATATATCTAGCTATCAACATTGCTTAAAACTTTCAGTAAAAATAAAAATTCACAAACAGTTATAATAGTATTCACAGTATTTGTGATATTTGAGAGGAAGTCTCAAATAAATTCAAACATAATACTATAACTAAAGCAATAAAAACAAGAAAGAAATTAACACAAATATTATCGAATGCAGGATCTTTAACATCCGTCCTCAAATATGGATTTTTAATTAAATACGTATCAAGCCCATAAAAAGGTAGTTGATCTTAATGAGCATAAAGCTTGCAGCAACTCAAAAATATAAATTGTCTTAACATAGTCCATAGTCCACACAAAACAATTTCGCTAGCAATTTTTTAATGTTCTGCATAGAACAAAACGTTTTTTTTTTAATTCTGGGTCTGGGTGGATGATTGAAAAGATAATGATCCAAGGTCAAAATGTGATATAAAAATAGACTCGAGCTCGTAATTCATTAAACCAACAAAATCTCTTTAATGCAGTTCTTTATCATTTGATCTTACTGAATATTTATTAGTAACAACTAATTAGCTTCGATTGCTGCTATAACTCATGTATCACTTTAATGTTATGACATCTTGTGTATGTACCTCCGTTTCCAGTTATAACTTTAATTTTTTTTTGTGTTAATCATGATTGTGACAAATTAATCTTGTATTCCACAAACTAATTTAATCTGTTGAATAAAAAAACAAAACTGAAACATTTAATTAATTCTTAGAATTGTTAATTTTTTTTATTTATTTTTTAATTTGATTGTAAATTATTATTTCATAATTTACAATAAATTCATGGAAAACAATTATCGGTATATAAGTAAATGCGATTATTTTTGTTTTTATAAAAAAAAACAAATTGGATAAACTAGAATAAAAAATTTAAATTTTTGCAAAGATATAATTAAACGATAAATAATTTAATTGAATTAAATTAGCAAAAGAAGAAAAAAAGTTTGACTTGCAAGAATACGCGAAATGATTTATTTAATTGATTTACGGAAAAAAACAATCAACAAATAAATCGATGAAAGTTGATAAATTGTCAGAGATTAAATGTGAAAAGTAGATCGATTTCATGGAATTGGTTGATCATTATTGTAAATTGGTTGTATTAAAAAATAGTTTTGTTTTTTTTTGTGTGATACAAAATATAAAGTTTTTTTTACATTTAAATTGAGTGGAATTCGTAAGAAAGATATCCAGATTTTTTAGAAGTGTAACATGTTTCATAATTTGGGTCAAATTTTAAAAAGTGTTCAATCCTATTAATGATGGGCGTTTATGATATTTATAAATATCATAAAACTGATCTAGTTTAATAGCATTTTAAAATAATTCATCTATCTATAACATCTAAACCATCAATTTGCACTCCAGTGCAAATTGATGGTTTAGATGTTATAGATGAATTATTTTAAAATTGTTTGTGTTAATTTATTTTTTATCATAAATTTATGTTTTTGTTCAATGTTATCAATTTATGTCAACACTACATGTTTAGCGTATTAGGACCAATTGTTTTTTAAAAATTATGATATAATAGTAGTAAGAACACTGATGAAGGGGACAAGTAATCCCAGAAATATATGTGAAAAGCAATAAAAGGAACACTAGTTTCATTGATCTAAGGCTTATAATTGTTTTCATTTAACTTACGACGGTAAGCAAAATAAAAACAATAATAGACAGTACATGTCTTCAATCCTGTTCGTCCAACTATCCCAAAAAATAGAAGTAATTTTTTTCATTGAGAATACTGTTACTACTTCATAGCCGTTGAATCAATAAAGTATTTATACCCGGCTCCTATCAAAATTCATATATAATTTCCCTATTAAGGTATGACTTAGTTGTGCTAATCTGATCATTATTCAGTTGGAATAAATTTGATTTGGTTGAAATTCACTAGAGTTTCAGCCATTTTTAATATTCACACAAAAAATTTGAACCTAGCCATTTCCAATTTCCTTGAAACTTTGGAAATAGAAGAATTGTAAAAAAAAATAAATAAGTGTTATTTACTTTTTTCATTTTTTATTTTATTTGACACATGGTGACTCGAAATTTGCTAGAAGTATTAAGAGACAATGAAAGTTTAAATGTTAAAATGTACTTGATCAGGTTGACCAATCGGAATAGTTTTGTTTACCATGGTACCTTGTAAGGCTTTGTTAAAATAATACACTCATTAAAAAAATTGGTGTTTTATATAATTTCTTACAGACCTGGTTTTTGTTATTCATATGCGTTATTATAGTTATATTCAAATGTGTTTATTTTCTCAATAAAGCCAAATGCCTGTCTGTAATTTTAGTATATTTTGGATAAAGATTAAATCTTCAGATTTAAGATTTTATCCCAAAAAGAATAAAAACAGGTACTTTGGGGTTTTGCCATCTTTGAAAATTTAATTTTTACAAAATTTAAACTGAAAAATTTGAATTGAAAAATCTAAAACATGAAGTCTTATTTAATAAATTCTACACAAAAAAAATCAACGGAATCAGAAAACTAGTTTTTAGTAACAAATCATTTCAAAATAATAATATTTTCAAAAGCCCTTCACTTGAACATAAAATATAACGCTTGTCCTTAATGATTTGGGTAAATAATTAATCTTTAAGGTGTAAAAAAATTGAAGAAAAAAGGCTGTTTTTGAAATGGCTATTTTTGAAAAATTAAAAAAAACGATATCAGTGTAATTTAGCCATATTTAGTACCTTTCATACAAAAAAAATGTATTCAAATCGAATGACCCATTCGAGCACAAATTAACTTTAAGTTTTCACGGTTTCTAAATTTTGTAACAAATTCCGAGCCGCCGTGTTTCAAAACTAGAGAAAAAATAAAAAAGACGTGTTAATTTTTTTACTATACTAACGATTACCAAAGGTTCAAAGAAATTGGAAAAGCTTGTATTCAATTTTTTTATTATATAGGTGTCTTGTTTCGATTTTAGAAAAATTTTCTGTTGGTGGCACCTTAGGAATTGAATCAAAGATTGAAAAAGTATGTAAACAGTTTTCAGTAAAACCATTTTTAGAAGGGTTATACAAGATCACACCAGTAAGAGCTAAAGAAAACTAGTAAGAACTGGACTACACAAGGTTATACAATTATAAAAGCATCATATTTAAGCAAATTTCAAGATTTACCTTAATATCAAGGGCAAAGGCATATCAAATGTTTTTATATGACCAAAAAAACTCAGCTTATTAAGGAAAGATTTAGAAATCTCCTCTTCTTGATTCTCTTGTATAGTTGTCAAACAAGAAAAATTTCCTGTAATTAACGCTGTTTGCCGTTGACACTTGGCGTAAGTTGAAATAAATTATTATTATTGTTTTAAATAAAATAATTCTTGTGATTAAATTAAATATAAATTTGAAGTTATTGCATTTCTTTTGATTTCTTTTGAGTTATTGTGTTACAAAGTTGATTAATTTTGTGAAATTGAAATACGGTTTCTTTATCGTAAAAAAAGCTTTACGATCATATTCATTGGTGTCAGGTTCATTGGTGATCTATTCATTCACACTTTACCAGAATAGCGTCCAATCTGCACGTTGAGAAACTCCATCCTGATTCAATTAAATTTATCTCCATCTCCGAATACAATAAACTTCCAAACGAACTTAAGCTACTCAACAAACAAAAATTTAAAAAGTCAGCGACAGCATACATCAAGCAATTAGGTTGTTAATATTAGTAATTCATTTTAAATTATGATTTTCATATTCTGTACATATTTCTATTTCTTGCATTTTCGTGTTATGTAAGTTAAATTATCTATTATTTTATTTTGTTTTTTATTTTTGTTTTTTTTTTCTCTTTTTTTCGTTGTATTTTTTTTTTCTTTTAACATATTTATTTTCTTTCTTAAGCACTTTGCCGCCGTGCTTTATTGACTTGAATTTTTTCTTTTTTTAAAAATGTTTCTATGTATGTATGTAAAATTGTTAATTTTTAATTATAGTGTAACTTGTATTAAAATCTTGAAATGTCCTGTAATGAGTTGTCTCGCTGGACTAAAATAAAATAAATAAATAAATAAATAAATAAATAAATAAATAAATAAGTTTTCAAATAACATAATGTCAATCTCTTGTTACTTTACGCAAATAACTTATTTAATAGTTTAATAGAAAATTAAAGAAAACAAAGTTTTTTTATAATTTAACTATTACTCTATATATATTTCAGCTTGTTAGGCCATCTTCTGGAGTAATCTGGAGTGATTACTCCAGAAGATGGCCTAAAAAGCTGAAATATATATAGAGTAACAGTAAAATTATAAAAAAGTTTGTTTTCTTTAATTTTCTATTAAACTTATTACATAAGTTGTTTGCATAAAGTAACAAGAGATTAAAAATTTCCTGTTTGGCATCGATTGTTTTTCGTCTAACAGATATGATCCGGTTCGAAGAACCAAAATTGGTGCAAACTAAAACAACAATTTTTTACGAGCAATAAGAAAAATAGATAATTAGTACCCCAACATATTTGTTTTGTGCAGTTCATATTCCGTTTCCCTTGTATGGTGCATATAAATCTAGTTTGATTTGACTTTATTTATGCAAACGACTGAATCCACGTACTGAAGCTACCCAGAAAAAAACTCCTCTTGACGTCGGGATTACTTATGGTAATACCAACCGTTAACCAGTAACTCGTTACAAATGACTTAAAACAGCATTCGATCTTAAAAATGGCATAAAAAACTACATGGAGTAATATGGAGGGAGAGCAGACTTTTATAGATCTGTATATAAACGAAAGAGCAAGAGTGAGAATAAAAGAGACTATCGAAAGCAGTAGGTATAAATTGGAAAACGAGAAAGAAGAGGAAGTTGCTATCTACTAAATTACTGTCAGTTGCCGATAGTCGTTAGTAGTTGATACAATTTCGACTTTCATTTAAATTTGTTTTTATTTTGTTAATGTCAGTTCAGTTAAACTGACAGTTAAGTTGACAGTTCAGCTGACAGTCTAACTGTTTCTTCAAAATTTATTGTGTTAATAATCACACAGATTTGAGATAATCTGTCAAAAAACCTTTATTTTTAATGCTTGTGGACAGATAACTGATCCAGTTATGCCGCCAATTAAAATTAAAAATACAAAAAAAATTAAAAACTGTTTTTTCGTGAGTGAAAATTTATACGAAAAACAGGTTAGCGTCGAGTGGGGCAATATCTTGATTGTACCCGTTTTCATCTTTCGTAGGAAAGATTTTCAGAAAAAATAATTTCACAGGGAACTAGTCCCACATAAAAATAGACTTTTTATGTTGCATTGTAGAAAAAATGTTTTATTCTGTCTCAGGGGCGTTCAACCCACAAAAATTTAAAAAAATCGTTCATCATCATCTCAAAGCGTATGTTGTTATAGGACCTAAGTCTTAAAAGGTAAATATGTGTTGTTGTGGCACATATTGTAATTACTATAACACAACACATTTTATTTTAAAATAGTTAATTTTTATTAAATAAAGTCAAAGTCAGTTAAACAGTCAATTGAACTGTCAGTTGGCGATTGAACTCGCCACTCGAAGTTTTTTATTCGTTTATTTTACTGTCAGTTTAACTAAAAATTAAACTGACAATTTAACTTACTAGATGACAGTTTAACTGTCGGCTTAACTGACAGAAAAAAAATAAAAATATAAAACAATTTTATATAAATAAATGTTTTGTTCTGTTAAGGAAACCGTTCGTTACTGTCACTTCTTACGACGCTATTTAGTCAAATAGGAAAGTCCAAGTGCTGAAACGTTTATTGTTTGGAGGCGGTGTAGGTAGACAAAGTATTCAAGCCACGCCTTCTTTTCGATTTCGTTTTCAACATGCTATAGTTCTTTTCACAAGAGAATAAAACTAATTTTTAAGAGAACAAAATATTTTTTAATATGAAATACATCTATCATTTTTTAACATTTCAAATTGCGATGTGGATATCGCGGTCGACTGAGGTTTTATAGGTCGTGAGTTAAATTCCTGGTCTGGTACATTTTTTATTGTTTTTCAATTTTTATTAAATACCATTAAAATTATTTTTTTTATTCATGAATTCATAAAAATCATAAAAATTTTAAAAAATTGAACTATAATGCAGTTTTTTAAATTTATATTGCTACTGTCTTATGCATTCGAGTCATCATGCTAAATAAATATTGAATATATATAAAATTGAAAGTATGTCTGTTTGTCCTTTATGCGTCAATACATTAATTATCATAAAAATTTAGGAAGTTGTTGTGTACACTAGCCAAAAGATAAGTGGCAAATTTTCTATTTTCAAAAACTGCACCTCAGGGCCCTTATAATTATCTTAAGGGATTTTGCCTAAACGTTGCAATTATTTAATTTGGTTTTTATTTAAATATCGTTTCAAACGGTAGTTTGCTTTGATTAATATTTTTTTTGTTGAACATAATTTTTATTAAATTAAAAATAACGTAACAAAGAAAGTATAACCTGAAACAATTACATTTGTATATCAAAATTATATGTATTGGAATATAACACACCATGATGCTACAAATTTTATCATCTACACCAAATATGTTGTTGGTTTGGCATTGTATGTATTACATGTTTCTAAAATTAAGTTAAGACTTAATACTTGTAACTTGATACTTAATAACATCGATTAAATTCTATACAGAGAAGCAAAGCTTATGTATGATTAAACATGGAGAAATCATGATAAATAAACTAATTAAAAATTGTGGCACTGAGCCAAAAGTTGTAAACGGCAACAATGCGTATTAATACCAATGAATTTACTTAGCTTTCCGCAGGAAGATTTGTAAAATTTAAAATTGTTGATCTATGGGTGTGACAACTACGCGTACTTTAGTCCCTGCTGTTGGCATATGAGTTATTTTGAGATATCGTATACCACTGGCAATAGCAGTGAAATCTCATTAGCTAAAGTGATATCTTAGGGGTGCTGGCGGATCAAGTATTTTCAATCAACGATACCATCCCTTACTCTAAGTTATGGAATATTCTTTGATGATACGCTATTTGTTGTTGTAAATAAAATGTGTTTGGTAGTAGAAATTACAAGGTGTGTCACAACAACACATAAAAACTTTTAAGAACAAGGTCCCGCAACAACAAGCTTTCTAAGGTGTTGATAGATGCAAATTTTTATATATATTTTGATTATTCTAAATATAAAAATGTATATAATAGTTCCTTTAAATGCTGTTTGATGTGAAACCTAAGTTTTCACTTCTGTCGGAAGTCCTTAAGACTGCCTTTTGATTTTTTTATTTGTTTGTATGCTAAATAGCCATTGAATTAAAAAAAATATATTTGTTTGTTAGTATCGTTAACGAAATTAAGAAAAAATATGAAAAACCAAAATTTGCAAGTGTTATTTTTGTTTTAAAAAGAAACGTGTTCGTGCTTAGTCATCTTAACTTTAGTATATTCAATAGCCGGAAAAAAAATCAGCCTATTTTACGACAGGCAGTGATTGAAAATTCAAAATAAAAGCTGAAGGTTTAACAATTATAAATTTTATTTTCTATATCATTTTTTTTCTTTTGATATAACAATTTTTGTTAAAAGAAATACTTTACTTGTTCAGTTCAAATTTATAGTTCTATAATTAGATTAATTTAATGAAGGTTTAGTAGAATTAAATGAACTTTTGATCAAATGTGTAGTGATAGGTAATTAAATCACATAAATTGGCCTTATTTAAGTAAAATTTCAAATAGTCCAATTTACTAGCGAAAATGTTGGTAAAGCTAAATTTAAATTGAAACGATAACGAAAAATAATAAAACTGTGTGGTGTTCATACACCTAAATTTTTTGTGTGTTTTTGATCTTATAAAAGTGTAATTTCAAGAAGGGAAACAACCAGATAGCAAACAAACTGCAATATACCTTTAACCCTATAAATATTGCTGGTGAATTTGAGTGGATTCTAGATTTGTCCGCATGGTATTTTTTTTTTCTTGAAGGTTGTTACATTAAAAAACTAAAACTCGTCATCATAACTGTTGTTTTGTGAAGGTATAACGGGATATCAGTTATTATGTTTCTGACAAGAGCAACGATTGTATGACATGATTTGATTAATTACATTTTATTATTATTGTTCATCAATCGTCATGCGGTTCAATAATCGCTCTTACAATTGGATAACCAATACAATTAATCTTAGTTAGATACGAATAACGCTAGGCTAGGTGTGAAGGCGGTGGAGAGGAGTTGGATCTACTACAATCACGGATTGAGGCTAGGGTTTCTCAAACGGGATCCCGGGATCCAGTTTTCCCCGGGATCCCGGGGGTAAATTTTCATCCCGTTTTCCCGGGATTTCATCCCGGGATCCCGGGTATCCCGCTAATTTGTATTAACATTTTTTTGTACTTTTTTCAAAGATATTAAAAGTTTTCTCACTCGAAAATCAAGTAGTTTTTAATTCTTTTCCCTCTGTAGTAATTAATTTCGTTCAAAATTAGGAACATGTTTTTTTTGACACATATAATATGATATTATCATGTTTTTTTGTATGGTTTTTTGACACATATAAACACAACAAATTAAAACCAATCAAACTTAAAATAGGTAAATTTTTCTGAGAAATCTACCTAAAACTTGCGCTTCATTTCTCTTAATTTATGTTTAATGGTTCTCTTGGACGTATGGTTCAATGGACGTTTCGTCACGAAAATTCGGACAAAATTGAGTGATGGCGCCATTGAAAACCTAGTTTTTTGAAAAATTGTTTAAAAATTAGTATTATGAATTTATTTTTGTTTTGTTTTTATGTATTCTTTTTTATTTCATTTTTGAAGTTTTTATAATTAAAAATAATGGAAATTTAAAAATCAATAGCGCACTTTTTGTGCCGTTTTAATTTTACACATTTTTCTACCACCCAATTAGAAAAATCTAGCTTTTTAGCGTTTCCCGGGATATCCCGGGATCCCGGGAATTTAATATTTTTTGTCCCGGCTTCCCGTGATTTGAATTTCTACGGGAAATGAGAAACCCTAATTGAGGCATTAATTTATTAAAATTAAAATGCAGCATTAAAAAATATACTTTTTTCTGTTTATTTTTAAATTTATTTTATTAATAATAATATAAACTTCCTTATAGTAACAATTTGGATTTTATTTTTTAGTTTATAGAATATCGATTTCGACTTTCGTCATCCTCAGTTCTTAAATTATTATCGTATTATATAGTATATTATATAGATAATAATTTAAGAACTGAGGATGACGTAAGTCGAAATCGATATTCTATAAACTAAAAAATAAAATCCAAATTGTTACTATAAGGAAGTTTATATTATTATTAATAAAATAAATTTAAAAATAAACAGTAAAAGTATATTTTTAAATATTGCATTTTAATTCAAAAGTGACAAAAGCACACAAACAGTGAATAATATGGAAAACCATAATAACACATATATTAATTTATTTGTTAATATTGTTTATTTGTAAATGAAGTGCATATTGGTTAATTTGTGCTGAATTGGGGAATGTTCATTCTTGTACCCACATGGCTTACGCTAGCTGGAATATAAAATCTCAAGGTGCGTGGTCCTCCAATTGCTTCCTTTTGATATTCTTAGCAAAAGGTCCTGTCTTTATTACACACTTTTAGAGAGAATGTTGAGTAAAAAAGAGACAGACTCGCATTGTTCAAATCCAAAAGACCACTTTAGGAAACTGTGTTGGTTACCTTGAAAAACAAATCCAACGAATGGAATAATTTTCAAACTACGAGCTTAGAATGACATCATTATTGTCTGAGCATAAAGAGCAACACTAAAACCTCTCAAGGTTTTATAATGAATAATTACGTGTCAAAAATAAACGTTTGATTATAACTGGATAATTAAAGGGCTATAAACTGTTGGAGGCTGTGACTGCATGCTCTTTCAAATTTCTAAGCTTTTCTGGAAGTATAGACCAATTTTGGCAGAGTTAACAACCAATTTGGCAGAACTTCAAGAATGAAACACAAACTTGAAGTAAGAGATGCAAAACCTAACAAACACCCATATAGGCGCCATTTTTCCTAAATGATAAAGCAGCTTCTCTAAAGCTGAGGTGACTTCACAAAATCAGGAAAAAATTCTATTTACTGCGGATATCGAACTTTGGTCATTCACAATGATCTTGTTTGGACGATGTAACGTTGCGGTAAAGATTGAGAACCTTATTATTGTAGAGCTTATCAAAAGTTAGTATAAACTATAGAGGACTGTATGGCCTAAAGATGGCTAGTTTAAAATTTATCTCTCGGAAGTGCAAATTATTATGTAAAGAAGTGAAATGCGTTTATTATATCATTTCAGATAAGGCCTAAGGGCATCCACAACAATCTTGAAAATACAGGAAGTGGCTAAAATTTGTTCAAACTCAGTTGAAGAACACCAGCTACGCATTTTTGGAGTTATGCACATATTACCGCAAGATTCGATAATCATTTACAACAATCTCAAAATCACTAAATATACTAACGGAAGAGTACAAACAAACGAGTGGGCGAGATGGAGCAGTGGATAAGTCAACAACATCACTTAGAAGGAAGTTAAGCAACACTGGGAAGTATCACAATTTAAACGGGTGACCGCTTGGGAACTTCATCAGAAAACATATGGAAATATGAGTGTAGCACATTGAAGCAGGAATATCTCGCCCACGGTATGCCAGTATACCTTATCCAGTAGCCCTGGAAACTGGCTAGGATACGATTGCCCAATCACCCGTTAATCCGAAATTCAAATGATTAAAGAAACGTACACTAGAAAGAAACAAAACAAAACAAACCGGAAAAATCAAATATCGACCCTTGGCTACCGTATCCGGTCACGAGTAGGAAACTGGAATGTCAGAACTCTGATAGAGAAACATCGAGGTTAGCACAAATTGAGAAAGTAATGGAAGAATATAACATCGAGATACTAGGACTCAGTGAAGTAAGATAGAAAAACAACGGAGAGCTAACAACAAGTAAAGGAAATTACATGATGTTCTCTAGTAAATCCAACACAACTCTGGTAAATGACCAAGGCGTAGCAATATTAACAACACCTAACGCAAAGAAAGCACTTCTCGAATGGAAGCCAATCAGTAGCAGAATAATAACAGCAAGATTCCAATCGAAAATTGGAAATACAACGATCATGCAGTGCTATGCACCTACCGAAGAAGCTGATGATACGACAAAAGATGAATTCTACGAACAGCTCCAAGCAACACTGGCTAGTGCACATCCGAAATGACATCAAAATAATACAAGGTGATTTCAATGCCAAAATTGAAACCGATAACACCGGAATGGAATCAGTCATGGGTAAACATGCACTAGAATCAACACGTAACAATAATGGAGATAGGCTCATCGAGTGTTGTGTCTCAAATCAACTATTCATAGGAGGCAGCAAGTTCCCACACAAGAACATACACAAATACACTTGGACATCACCAAATGGAAGAACCAAGAATCAATTTGATCACGTACTGGTGAATAAGAAGTTTCTATCCTCACTACAAGACGTCAGAGCAAAGCGAGGAGTAGACATACACAGCGACCATCAAACTGGTAATTGCAACATTCAAAATTAAACCAGCCGCTGTAAAACACAACAAGTCATGTCAGAGGAAATTTAACATCAACAGATTGAGCAACAAAAATACAAATAACATCTTCAAAGAATCGCTCCAGCTCAATCTGCCAAACAACGAAACCACCAACATTGATAAAAAATGGGAACATGTTAAAGAAGCTTATACGTCAAAACTGCTACAGATGTGCTTGGATACCAAGACAAATCACGGAAACCATGGATTAGCGATGATACCTGGAAGAAAATTGAAGAACTTCGGCAGCTCAAGTTGCAATTGTGTCACCAGAACACAACCGAGATCCGCAGCAAATATGAAAGTACAGCAAAACTAGTTAAAAAGATGGCAAGGAATGATCGCAGAAGATATACAGAGTGCATTCTCAAGACTGCAGAAACAGCAGCAGCTAATAGAAATATGCGCACAATACACAAATGCGTGAGAAAGGTCACCAACAAATATACAAACACTTCACCAATAAAGGATGAATCTGGTCAAACCCTCACAACACATGAACAACAGTTAAATAGATGGAAAGAATACTTTGAAGTTAACTGCCACCAACATGAAGATAATTTGCAGTCTCCGGATGACAACTTTAACGAAACTATCAGCACCCATCCACCAACGGAACGGGAAGTTAGAGATGCCGTACAGAAACTCAAGAATAACAAATCTGCTTGTACAGATAATATATCAGCAGAATTACTCAAAGTAGATGTAAATACAACAGCAGAAGCTCTAACACCACTATTAGTTGATATATGGAACAGCGGTAAAATACCAACCAAATGGAAAGAAGGTTTAACCATAACAAACTCAAAGAAAGGTGATCTAAGAGAATGCAAAAATTGGAGAGGTATTCTCCCTCAATTGGAGAGGTCTCTGCTCAACACAATAATGAAAATAATAGCGATGATCATTCTCGAAAGAATGTCTCCATCAATTAACATGAAACTAAGAAATGAACAAGCCGGCTTTAGACCAGAAAGTAGCTGTACCGATCATATCAACACAATCCGTATCATCATAGAGCAATCAATGAATGGAGTTTACCATTGTATCTCCTCTTCGTGGACATCGAACGCGCTTTCGACTCAATCAACGTGAAGCGCAATATGGAAGACACTTTGTGAAACGGGCGTCCCGAAGAAAATAGTTGATCTAATCAAAGAAATGTATTGGGATGCTGGAAACAGAATACAATACAAAGGGCAGCAAAGTGATAATTACTACAACCACCGAGAAGTGAGACAAGGCTGTGTACTATCCCCGCTACTATTCCTAATAGTACTAGATAGTATCATGAGAAAGCTCGATGATGCAAGTCCAAACGGAATCCAATGGAATGCAACAAGACGGCTCAATGATCTAGACTACGCAGATGACATCTGTCTACTTACACACACACATACGGACATGCAGCACAAAATACAGAAGCTATCAACCCTTGCACATGAAGTCGATCTCAACATAATTATCAGAAAAACAAAGGCTATGAGATTGAACACCAAAACGATAACACTAATTACCATCAACAATACACAAGTGGACGAAGTTGACAAATTTGTGTACCTTTGTTATACTGTAGCAAAAACAGGCGGGACTGAAGAAGATATCAGTCAGCGTATTAACAAAACCAGAAATACGTTCAATATGCTTCACAAGATCTGGAATGCATCCGTCCTGACAAAGCTACGAATATTCAATTCATGTGTCAAGTCAATACTGCTGGGTGTGAATCGTGGAAACATACAAGAAAGATCACAAATCAACTACAAGCGTTTGCGAACAAATGCCTGAGAAGACTGATCAAAAGCTTCTGGCCGAACACCAAGAGTAACCAGGAACTTCTACGGCAGACAGAGCAGTTAGACATTGAGACCGAGATAAAACAAAGAAAATGGAGATGGATAGGACATACACTGAGAAAATCAGTCGAAGATATAACAAGGATGTCCCTAGAGTGGAATCAACAAGGTAAAAGGAGAGTTGGAAAACCACCCATGACGTGGAAGAAAACGGTGCTAGCTGAAGTAAAACAAATTGGCAAGACATGGGGTGAACTGAAAGCGATTACCCCCAACAGAGTTAGATGGTCCAGTCTAGTAGACGCCCTATGCTCCTAAATGATATAAAGGAAAAAAAAAACAAACAAACAAACGAACCATTACTTAGCCATCCTAATCTCCCTCGAAATTACATTGTTTACATAGATGCCAAAGTACCACGGATGCTGGGTTGCCATCATTATTACAATTGTACATCAACGCAGGGCATGTGGTCGAGTATTATATAAAATTTTCTTGTATTACAGCAAATGCTTTCTCATTCTTGATTTGCGGTTGCTCTGAAAGTACACATAGATTTTTTAATCCACAAACAATAAAAATGCTAATTGCAAATGTCTTAAAACTGTTTTGACATCAGTTTTAAAGTTTCGTCAAAACGTTAAATCTTTACAAAAAAGTGTTTAATTCCTTCATGCTATAATTGCTGATTATGCTACGTCATCGCTATAATGATGACATCTTTATTTAGAAATAACAACGATGTTACGATACAAGGATAATTGTAACAAAAATTGAAACACAAACATGAAGTTAAGTAGAAAGAATTGTTAATTGTTTCACTTTGGAAAAAATTGTGAACATTGCGACGAGTAAGAATTAGGGTTTGCAAATTTACCGATATTTTTAATTACCGGTAATACGGTAAAAAAACTTTTTTAAACGGTTAACCGGTAATTTACCGAAACATTAAACTTGGATCTAACTATCTTCAATTATTAGTTTAAGCAAACTATTTATAACTTAAATTGGCGTGTAATAATATGTAATAATAAATAATAATATTTGAAGAATAGTATATTACATATCTAGAGTTGTAAATAGCATTTTACATGCGAGGGAAAATTTTGCGCACGAGACGCGTAGCGTCGAGTGCAGTATCTTCACGAGCATGGAAAATGCTTTACAACTCGAGATTTGTTATATACTTTTTCTACGACTTTGTTTTAATGTCGAAACGCATATAATAACTGAAAAAATGAGCTACTAATTATAAATTAAATGCAAATAGTTTACAAATTGTGGTAGGCTTTGCATTATTCTGTGTCAAAATGAATTGAAATATTTAATTTTTAAAAATCAAATTTTTCTTTAAATACAAATTTTTCTTTTTATTAAAAACGTGCTGTAATATGAAAATCCATTACCGCACGCTTTTTTTACTTACCGCACGCTATTTGAAATAATCGATTTACATGTCATGGATAGTGTGATGTAATTTATAATTTACTGTGATAGGAGTAGAAAAAATTTAAAAGTAATTTAAATCTTGAAACTTTTCAAGGTTTCGGTTATTAAAATATTGGCGTAAGAAACACGTTGTCTCTAAAGTATTATCATTAAAAGTTCGACCTGATTTTAGTGCAAATCAGACTAGTTGCTGCAAACGCACGCTTGAATTCGACACTTGTTGTTCGTATGGGTAACTAATTTATTAAATGCTTTCTTTAAATATTTGCACCGAATGTTTTGTTCTTGGAAAAAGTCAATTTAGTTTTTCATAATATTTGTAAATCCCTTACATTTCACAAAATGTTTCTTAATTTTCTGTTCATTTGTACTTTGCAGCCTTTTTTTTATTGTTAATTCTGAGTTCTGGCAATCCTAATATGGACGCAGCTGGTCGATCACTAAAAGTGCATACTTCTGAATTTGAGCTTCCGGTTTCGGATCAATCGTTTAAAGCAAAACGTTTAACTAATTCAACAATTTTTTGTATCCATGGCTTTTTTGTTTTATAAAATATTTCAGAGAATACGTTGCATACTTTAATGGCATTTAGATCATGAAGATGGTGCAAAATATTCGAAAAATATAATTTCTTTTCTTTGATACGTATAATATACGTAAATAATGAGAACTCCTTTAATTTCCTTACTTATGAATGCTTTTGTGCACTAATTTAATTTTATATCAGAAACATAATATAGATTTACATCGTATCGACACTGTCTTTAAAGCAACTTATATTGGGCTCAGGGCCTTATAGTCATAAATTAAATAATTTCACTGTCCAAAAAGTTTAAATCAAATTCAATGGCGACTTTTCTGATTTTTGCTATTACGAAACTTATTTCGTCATGCTGAACATGAACAACTTAAGATGGTACGGCAACTAATACTGAAAAATTTTTTTCGTCTACGAAGGGTCTGTTTTTTCAAATTATCTATTTCCCCTACATGAATATTGCTGATGCTTCTTTTATAAAATTATTTATAATCGTTAGCTGAAGGAAATAAACCCAATTGACGATAAGCATTAATCAAAGATTCTACTTTTTTCCTAACGGCAGATTTATCTATCGTAATTGAATCAATGTTCTATTAAGTTTGAACATTTGAACATGTCGGTCAACAGCGTTAAACATTTATCAGATGGCAAGAACCAGATTCCAAAAGCAGTATTTGCATGAACGAACAAGCGTCATCTGCGATTATCTGCGATTATTTGCTTGCGGCAAACTGTTAGAATATTAAGTAGGAATATTTTACCATATCTTTTGAGGAATTTCTTCCTTGGATTTTTTCATGTCTTAAAATCTATTTGGTTTGGTCCAGTTTATGCTTTTTTATTAAAAATTAAATAATTCTCTTCAGAATATTATAATTATTAATTTTTTCAATTAAATAAGCCTGAATATAAGTTTGTTTAATTTTTACCGAAACCGGTAAAAAATTAGACATTTACCGGTTATTTAATAATGTGTTTTTGGGTAATTTACAGGTTAGCCGGTATTGCAAACCCTAGAAAGAATGTAGTGTTTTATCGAGTTTCACTTGGAATTTTTTCTCCATACAATATTTACCCCAATATTGAATAAAATTTTAAAATATTTAATTAATAATAAAGAATTCGTATTGTTGGATATTTCCCAGAGAAAAATACCTCTTCCCTTTATAAGTGTTTTTACGTTGGACTCCTTCGTGTTGTGATTACGGAACTGATAAATGACATATTTTTTAAAATATTTCATAGCAAAAACTGTAATTTATGTGGTGCATGTTGGCGAACTATAGAATTAGGTGTTATTTAAAGCATGTTTATCAGATCACTTCTTTTTCTTGGTGCAAAGAGGGTAAAATATGGCATTATGGTCACATAAAAATTTTGAATCTTCAAAATCATTAAATAATGCTCAAAAGTTGAAATTTGTTGTTTTTGTTAAGAGAAAGGATTTTACACTTCGATATTATAATGAAATTTTTAGCATAATAAAACAAAATCTGTAACATATTTTAGAAAAAAACTGGTTTCTGGATTGCTGTGTTTTGTTTGAGTTGGGTTTTACTGTTTTTATCTTTGTATGTTCTGTTTACAAATTATCATTTATTTAATATTATATGTTCATAGCTTAGATTATTGCTATGGTTTATTGAACGAAATATCCGGCTCGAAGGACCAAATGCTAACGAATTTAAATTTTAAAAAATCTGCTACCTAACGGTAATGCTGAGTTCACAGTAATTGCAATAAGTACTTTATTAAAAGTTAGATAACTATTTCTTATAATTATTATAAACTCATTCATATATGATGTGTGAGAACTGAGAAGTCGGTTGAAGGGCAATTATTTAACATAAAGTACCAAAAGAGTTAGTCGAATGTGTATGTATGTGGGTGGGTTAGACAGTTGATTTTCATCTACACTATGACCTTTACGTGTTAATTTATTTTGTTGAGTTTTTTGTACTTTTTTACGATCTCTAGGCTCAAAACATGTCTGAACCAAAAGTTTTTACTTCTCGAATATTTTAGTGTGTAAGCAATTTAATGATTTGATCCTATAAATAAGGTTGGTCACATCATACAAACAGCTCAAATAAAATTCTTTAAATAATTGTATCACAATTAAATCAATGTCCAAGTCGTATGCAGGGAGCTAAATATGACGTACAATGAAAAAAACTATATTATTATAACGAATGAGTTCACATTTTTTTTTTATATTTTAATCTCGTGTTGTGCACTAATAAATTACAATATTTTTTTTGTGTTTATGTAAAAAATAAAAATTACTTATTTTATATAAAAAAAACGCATGTTGAGTGTAGGTTTTATTTTTTATGTTTTTTATGTTTTTTATTTTTTTTAAATTTTTGTTATTATTATTAAGGTTGCAGATGAAATTTGTTTTGTTATTATAATAATATAAAATTTACATAAATTGTAGGATTTTTTTTTTGTATTTTCAATTCTGTTTATCATGAAAATTTGAATAAAAATAAAAAAAAATAGTATACATAATACAACAATCTCAGTTAATCTGTGTTGATTGATGGATGTGAGAAGAATTTTATCTTGAATTGCAGTCTCGTTTGTAGCTGTATTTTTTATTACTTTTCTTCTAGGTTTTGTAAGTTGTTAAATGTTAAAATAACATTAAAAATGTATACATTTTATAGGAACGGATAGTGGAATAGAAACAGTTATCTTGTTTAACATTTGTTTAGGTTTAGTTGTTTGTTTATGGTTTTAAATTATTTTAATTTATGCTATTTTTGTTATTCTACACTTCTTATGTTGACCAATTAATGAAATTTTTATAGTTTTTCTATTATACGAAACTACGAATAAGATGTTGTAAGATAGGATCGTTATTTTGATATTTATGAACGAGTGAATTTCTTTGAATTTGTGGAACGGAATTTTTTGAAAACTTACTGAACTGAACAACGTTATGCTAATTCAATGTTGATATGCTAGTTAAACGGGGCTTATAAGTTTTTGTTTGGTATTTGTGATGGAGGGATCTACATTTAAAATGAAACGGAATAAAAATTAGAGCTGGCCGTTGGAATACAATTCAAAAAATATACCTGTCAAATTCATCTATTGATTGGGATCAATCCGTTAATAAACTCCAGCTAGTTTAATTTTTCACAGAAGTTTTCTAAGATGAGCACATTTTGTATGATGCAGGACTACATGATGAATTTCTTATGCGGAAATAGGGATCAATAAGTAGAAGGATACTATACTTGGATTACCATCCAAATGCATCGTAAACGTGTAAAGAATTATTTGTTTTGGTGATAAAGGTGCGCTGAGTTTTGTGGAAAGTACGAGTATGCATTGAGCTCCATAATTAGGCATGTGATTTCGGTAATAGATTTTGGCAACGAGTAAAAAATTTGAAGATGAAGAAAGTTGTGCTTTCAGCTTCATGTGCTTCGGTCTCAGAGTTGCTTTGTTTTCTAAAACCATTTCACGTTAACATAAAAAGTAAACGAAAACAAAATGTGCCAATTCACGTGCAGTCAGAATTTAAGCTCTAATAAGCCCAAAAAAAAGTTTCATTTTTTATTCATAAACTATACAAAGATAGTAGAATATTCAAATATACTGAATTGTAAGTTAAATTTTAGATATCTGTCCAATTTGGAATAAACGAAATGAAAATTACATGTTGGGTAGGGAAGGAAGCCAAAAAGTCAATAGTTTAAATCCCGAGCAGGGTTTGCCAGGCTTTGAAATTTGCCAAGCACTGGCCAATTAATGGTTAACAGTACTTAACTTTTGTTACTGGGCCAATACTAGAACTATTCATCGGCCAATCTATGGCTTACAAAAAATAGCCGGCATAAAGTTACCATTGAATGGCCTAGCACTGGCCCATGAATGGTAAACATTACTAGTCTATTGTTACTGGGCCGTTACTGGCACCATGAGCCGACCAATTTACGGTTTATGGAAAATGGCCAGTACAGTTTACTTTAAATGGCCAAGCAATGATCCATTAATGATTAACATTAATTGGCTTTTGTTATTGGGCTAGTATTGCAACCACGAATTGGCCGATCTATGCCATTTGGTTAGAATTCACTAGAACAATATCCATTTTAGCAATATATATATGAAAAATTTTCACCTATAGTTTAGCTATCGTTTCTCGGCTAAAATACTATGCTAATATTGATGAGGTTGAAATAAGTTGTAAATTTTTTTTGAAATGATTTTTAAGAGATCGTGAAATATTTGTGTGAATTTCAAACTCAGTGAAGCTTTGACATCAAAGTTTAAGAGAAGGGTTCACCCAATATCAATGGTATTATGTGCGTTAAAAAAGTAATTGATTTTCCTATCAGTCTATCCAAAAAATACAGAGTAAATTTTTTACTTACACAATTTTTAAAGATGGTGTTGATATAGTAGGTAAAGCATTTTATGATTTTTTTTTACAATGTAAAAATCAAACTTTACTCTAAAATACGCCAAAATTTTAAGGAATTGTTTAGTTTTTTTCTAAAGATATCAGTTTTCAAAGATGTGCATCTCAGGTCAAAAATTTTAGTTTTTAAACTAAAATTTGTGATCTAAGATGCTCATCTTTAAAAAGCAATATCTTTAGAATAAAAACCAAATTTTTTTAAAACTTTTCCATGTGTTAGACTGTTAGAGGAAGGTTTGAAGGCAAAAATGCTTAACGTATACAATCAATAAAACACTGAAAAAAATAAAAGCCACTTTTACAAAAATTTTATAGATGTACAACACACAAAATTTTTTGATAAAACTACAATTTTTTTCCTTCAAATCCAAAAATAATTTGTAAATCAAATAAATTTTTGGTTTTTGTAGTCTACAATATTTTTGATAAACTAATAAAAAAATTTGTGAGTTGTATATTTATAAAAAATTTATTTAGTTTTTTTTGAGTGCATTTTTGAAAATTTTGTTTCATAATATTTTTAATAGTGTAGGCCAAAAATTTACTGTAATATTTTTTCCTCGAAATTCGATTCAAATTTTGATCTCCAGAAATCTTTCGGACCACTCTGTTCTCAAGATAGAAGATTTCAAATTTTTTCTAAGAACCACAAATTTAGTTCACCTATACATCTTGTTTGCCACGTATAAAGATGATCATAAATGGTCTGGTTCAACATCGATCGCTCAGATTACGAATTTCAATTAATATTAAAATTTTTTTTCCTGAGATGCACTTTATCGAAAATTAATGTTTATATAACAAAAATGATTTAAGATAAAGTTAAAACTTTCATATTCTGAAAGAAAATTTAAAAATATGCTTGACCTTGTGCCACCTTTAAAAAATGTGTTTCTTAGTATTTTTTAATAGGTGTAAGCAAAAGCTTTACGGTGTATTTTTATTAATAGGTCCGTCTATTATCTTTTAAACGTACAAAAATCAGTTTATATCGGGTTAAACATTCATTTTAAATATGGTTTCAAAGTTACCCTAAGTTTGAATTTCCAGAAATCTTTCGGACCTTGCTGTTCTCAAACAATTTTCTTTAAAATTTTGCTAGAAAAACAATTTTTTTTTTCATTTCAGTTATAGTACTTGAATACCAAGTATCAAGTCGATCAAAAATGGTGCGGTTCAAAAATTGACTTTTTGGGTCGTTCAGAACACGAATTTTATCGACATAAGCATTGGCTACCATTAAATATTACAAAATTATTCTTCTCACAGAGGTTTCATACAGTTTCGTTACACAAGCTTCCTACTTCCAAAACAATAGAACAAGATCAATAAATCTTGAGTATATCAAACTGTTTAGCTTGAGTATATCGAAAATTCAGCCCAAAGTTTTTGTTTTTCTTTATGTTTTTCTTTATGTTTCAACAGTTCCACTAAATAAACTATCGTTAAATCGCAAACGCTACAGCAATCAACGATTTTGCCGACAGCAATAAAATACACCGATTCTAGCAAGTCTTTTTAGTTTAACTGCAACAAAGCATATTGGCTTTTCCGAAGTCTGGCGAAGCCTGGCGTTCAGAAGCATTTGCTTATATAAGTTAAAGTAAAAATAAAATGGACAACATCTGTAGCAAATCAAAATTAAAAGATTTAAGTAAATATTTTCCATGCAGAGGGGATTCAAAAAGAATTAAAAAAGGCCAGTGGACGACTGTCAAAAACAGTTTATGGAACAAAACACCTTGAAACAATAGTAAAAATATTACATATATTTCGATTTATTGTTAATAAAAATTTGACTACCATGGCCATAGTTATTACCCAATAAAAAAAATTATTAATAGTATATTGAAACAATAAATAGAACTTAGAAATGGCTACATTTAAGCTTAAAACTACATATATATCTTACATAATGAATTTTGTGTAAAACGTAAATTGGACGACTCATACGATATCAATCTCAATATTATGATTTTTAGAGATAACTCTAGTACGTTGATACAGGATAATGTGTTTAATGTTTATCAAACACTTTCAATTTCATTCCCAGGATACATCTTGACAAGTAATAAAACTTCAAAGACTTTTATAAATCCATTGAACTCGCATCTCTAGCACCATCTTGGTCTTTAAATTATAACGCTAAAATATCCAATCAACACGACCTCATATATATCTATATGTTCAAGACCAACAACAAAACTTTCTTATCTTCTTAAACAAATCTTAATTTATGACAGTTTTTTTTATATTTTATTTTTTGTTTGTTAAATAACAATTCACCTGTAATTTAGACTTTTTTCTTTAAATTTTAACTAACGTACAACTTAAATTTATAATAGGGCTATTATTTTGAAAACGTACATTTTTTTGTTGATTTTTAAATTTTTGATTTTTAAAAAATCTGAAATTTTGATATATTGTTGGCATTGACAAAAGGAAAAAAGTTATTTCTGCTTTTATTTTTTGAGTACTCTGAATCGGAGTTATGCGCGGTTGAATTTTGAGGCTTTTTCACGTAGTTTTTGGTAATGGTGGCAATGTTTTGTGAATAGGTGCCACAAATTTCATCCGACTTACGTATATTTTTGCAAGTAAAAAGGAAAATAATTGAATAATTGAAATAAGTAAGTTTAAAATTAATAACTTTTCTCTTTTCCGCTAGGCGGCGCGTAAAACCTTGGTTTACTTCAAAGCTCATATCTCAAAAAGTAGGCTTTTTTTTTTTTGTTTTTCACAAATTTTAAAGTAAACATATGCAGCTATGAAATTGAGAAATAAAAAGTCAGCAATTCAATATGGATTTTTTCTTACGATTTTTTAAAGTTTGGTATATGAAAAATTCACATGTGTTTTATTATTAAGTTAATAATTCTGTACAAAATGTGGATCTAATAAATTAAACATTTCATATTTTAACACCTGCAATAAATTTGAACCATTTTCTGTGCGGTTAAATGGTTAAAAACTTATTAAAAATTAATTTAAGTTAAGTGGTAAAATAAAGGAATTTAAATTATTAAAAGGGTGTGTAAAATGTTTATTCATTTTAAAAAATGTCTATTCAGCCCCTTTTTAATAATTAAAATCTCATTAGAGGCTCATAATTTTAACATTTAAAATTTCTAATGACGCCCACAAACGGTTTTGGACCAAATTATACTTGCATCCAATCAAAATATATTAAATTGTACCTACCTAATTTTACCTGATTCTACCTATGCCAAAACTATTTCAAGGGTATATATATATATTGATTGGATTGCCTTATAATCAATTATATTCCAAAATATTTAGAAGACATAACGTTTAGAAAAGATAATAATAGAAATGCCTTTCAAATTGTGCTGTAACTTGTACGGTCTCAAAAATCATCAGCGGACATCAAAAAATGTGAAACTGGTCACACCAGCTGTTATTCAAAAAGCTGCGACCCTAAATTTTACTTTGCGTGATGACCAGTTTATATGTGAAACATGTCGCACTTATACCTATAAAAATAAGGTAAATTTAATTATTTTATTAAAATGAATAAAAATTCATATGCAACTAATATTTTCTATACAGCAGCTTTCATGTTCGGAAACTATCGATAGTGAAATTATTTCTATAAATCAGGATGTTGAAAATGTTCCAACGAACGAAAATATTCAAATACCTCTAGCATCTTTAGATCCATCACCAGTTTCGGTTGATACTATATCTCCACCAGTTCCTGAACTACTTAATGACATTTTAGAAGATATTAACAATGTTCTTGGAAGGTTAGCCGAATCTCCTATCAAACAAAATCATATTACAACAGGAAGTTATAAAAAAATTGCAAGTGTCACATCGGCAATAAGTCAAAGAATATTTCAAGTAGATTCAGTTAAAGTGTTATCACCAAACGAGGAATGTGAATATACATCATGGCTTATGAACCTTAAAAAAGAGTTTAAAGATGCCAGCTGTAAATCAAAACAAGTGTTTTTGTTGACAACTCTACCACGTAAATTTTGGTCAAATCAACGTATCCAGGATGAATTTAATGCATCAAGACGACTGGTAGAATTCGCCATGGATCTGTTGGAAACAGTAGGTCCTTACAGTTGGCCTCAAAGCAAACAAGTGCACAGTTTGTCACAAAATATAGTAAAACAAATTCAAACATACTTCTTATCAAAAGAAATTAGTAGAACAATGCCTGGCCTTAAAGATGTTGTTACTATTACAGAAGGATCGACAAAAATTAAGAAATCAAAGCGGTTGGTGTTATGGGCCCTCACCGACATCTACGAAATGTTCTTGGAAGAAAACAAAGAACTCAAGGATTCCACTGTTTTTTACCGGATAACACTACACCCGATAAAATGATTGCCAAAATGTTTTCTTTTTCTGATGATCATAAATATTTCAATTTAAAGGCAAAAAAAATATATAAATTAATTTTTTAATGTATTTATTTATAATATTGATTAAATTATAATGTTTATAGGAAAAATATTTTTTTAATGTTTTTTTCTAATGTTAGTGTTGGTGATGTTGAAATTATAACAAAATCTTCGATCATTGGGATCTCCAATTCTTATTCTGAATAAAAACCTGTTTCTCAATCAGAAATACACAAAAAATGGTTCAAATTTATTGCAGGTGTTAAAATATGAAATGTTTAATTTATTAGATCCACATTTAGTACAGGATTATTAACTTAATAAAAAAACACATGTGAATTTTTCATATACCAAACTTTAAAAAATCGTAAGAAAAAATCCATATTGAATTGCTGACTTTTTATTTCTCAATTTCATAGCTGCATATGTTTACTTTAAAATTTGTGAAAAACAAAAAAAAAAAAAGCCTACTTTTTGAGATATGAGCTTTGAAGTAAACCAAGGTTTTACGCGCCGCCTAGCGGAAAAGAGAAAAGTTATTAATTTTAAACTTACTTATTTCAATTATTCAATTATTTTCCTTTTAACTTGCAAAAATATACTTAAGTCGGATGAAATTTGTGGCACCTATTCACAAAACATTGCCACCATTACCAAAAACTACGTGAAAAAGCCTCAAAATTCAACCGCGCATAACTCCGATTCAGAGTACACAAAAAATAAAAGCAGAAAGAACTTTTTTCCTTTCGTCAATACCAACAAAATATCAAAATTTCAGATTTTTAAAAAATAGTTGTTTTTTTTTCGATGTACGTTTTCAAAATAATAGCCCAATATAAATAACGAAAATTCAACGACATCAACACATCAACACAATCTTTAAAGGAATGCAAGAAGATATTAAAAAAAATAAAATAAAAGCTTATTTCTATTTCTATTCATTAAAATATATTTAAAAAAAAAACTTACATAAGAAAACCAAAAAATTCTTAGTTTATCTTCGAGTTTTGTTGTTGTTATCTTATTTTTCTTATTATTTTCACTGAATATTATTAAAAACAAAACACGTGTCCTGTTTTCTGGCTATTTATTTTTCTTAAAGAAACAAGTTTTTGTTAATAATATTTGGAATTTTTTTTATTCTTATATAAATTTCTTGTCTTCTCATTGGTTGTTGTTTTGTTTAAACAAATCAAGATTTCTAATAAGAAATGACATCACCCATAAATTTACTATTTATATTTAACATATTTTTTGAATTCTAGAAGATTTTGAAAAAAAATTTACGTAAAGAAATTATAGGATATTATAAGGAGATAGATTCTTTTTTTGAACTTATAAGTTTTTGTTATGTTAATTATACAAATGTTTGAATTTTATTATAGAGCTGCCTGACCTTCGCACAAATTACAACATAATTTTTTGCAGATTTGCCTGTAGTTTTTCATAAATTTAAATACGTTATGATCTAAACAGAAATTAAGGTGATCAACAGGATTCATACCTCAATTAATCCAATAAATTTCTTGGTAGATTACTTACTATTTATAAAACATTAAGGGAAATATAAAGGGGAAATTAGAACTAAATTCTAGATAAATTTATTATTATGAATTTTTTAGAATTTCTACAAGAAACAGCATTTTTTTATATCCATAAATTTAACAAAAATATTGTTAATTTATCACATAAAATTTATTAAAATTACAAAATGTTTAAAAAATATTTGCATAATTGTAATTGTAAGAATTACTTCGGTCTGAAAGACCTAAGTATTACATTCATGAGCTCAAAGTGAAATTCTTACCCCCACTTTTTTTGGCATTTCTCGACGTTTTAGGACCTACTGATTCTAAAAATGCAAAAAAAAATGTATGTCTGTCTGTCGGCCGTCCGGCCTTCCGTCCGGCCGTTCATCATAACCTACGAAATCTAGAAAACCGCTGGACGGATTTCAAAAAATTTTTTTTCTAAAAATAGGTTTACTCAATGGGAAGAGCCGAAAGGTGTGTTCGAACACGATGTGTTCGATAACTGTACCGGAAGTATGTCAAAAAAATCGTCAAGTGTGTCAAAACAAGAAAATTTGCATATTTTTGCTTTAAAAACGTTCATTTTAAGTGATTACGAGTAGGAACATTGAATTTGGAGAAATCTTGATGGTAGGGATTGGTATGTGAGACCAAAATCTAGATTATTGCATTATAAGTTTGTCAAAAAAATGTTGTCAAGTGTGTCAAACGAAAGATTTTTATCTACTTTTTTACCCAATTTTTCGGAACAATTAATAATTTGTATGACATGATATTTTATTATTATTATAGAGAATTATGGCATTACGTATTATGGCATTAAACTTATGTCAAAAAATAATGTCAAGTGTGTCAAAAAATGATTTCATTTATTTTTTAGCCAATTTTTTGGGAAAAAAATGTAGCTGTTTTTATGACGTAAATGTAATTGAAAATGAAATTGGACATGGAAATTTTTGAATTTGTTGTAGTTTTTGAAATATTTTTGGAATTTTGAAAAAAGTTTGTATTTGTGATTTTGTAATAATTTATGCAATATTTTTAGAATTTCGGCAAAAGTTTTAATTTTTGATTTTGTAAGAATTTTTGGAATATTTTTAGAATTTTGAAAAATTTTAAATTTTTGATTTTATTATAATTTTTGGAATTTTGAAAAAAGTTTCAATTTTTGATTTTGTAATGATTTTTGCAATATTTTTAGAATTTTGGAAAAGTTTGAATTTTTAAGAATTTTTGGAATATTATTGGAATTTAGAAAAAGTTTAATATTTGATTTTGTAATAATTTTTGGAATATTTTTGGAATTTCGAAAAAAGTTTGATTTTACTTAATTTTTACAATGTTTTAGGAATTTTGAAAGAAATATAAATTTGTGATTTTGTAATAATCGCTGCCCAAAACTAAAAACCATGTCCTCATAAAAGTTTTTTGTCGAAAACTATATCAAAATTCTTAACCCAGACCGAAGTCTTGATATCTCAGAGCTGTGAGATTTCAGCCCCTCCATATTTTGAAATTACATTATTCAAATGATAAACATTTTTTGAATTAATATTTTTATTGACTATCACTATATTACTTTCATAACGATGAACTCAGCTGTACGTAATCTCAAGAAATATTGGTTGAAGTTTTTTTTCTTAAAATTGACTGACTGAAGACTGATTGTCTTTAGTTGTAGAGTCTAAAACGATAAAAGAGTCCTTAGTATAGTAGAATTTTTTTGCCAGCGAATTTTTGACAGATAGGACGCAGCAAGAGATAAAATATGAGACAAAAAGTAAAACAGAGATGTATTATTTTCTTTGGGATAAACTTGTTTTCAAAACAATTATATTAGTTAAATTTCTACTTCTAGTTCGTACCATTTGTTTGTTGTGATATTTGTTTCCATAGGCGTCGTTATTTTTATTATAATTATTTTTAATTATCTAAACTTTGTTACATTGCTTACAAAATCATTAATATTTCTACTAGTTTTTGGTGTTTTATTATAATTGGTTGAATTTCAATAGTAATTTATAAATTTAATGCGTTTTTTTTGTCCATTTCAATGGGACCCCAATAGTTATTTTTAATATTTTAATCGAGATACTGAATGTGCAAACAATATGCGCATGTGCAAACAATATGCGCATAACAAACAAATTTCGTGTTCGCTGGCAAACAAAATTCTACTATACATCCAAGTGACTATCAAGCCATGTTCAAAAGCACATCATTATAGGTATAAAAACCAATCAATTCTCAGACACAATCAATGCATACTCTTTTGAATAAAAATCATTGTTGTAAATGGTCTTTAGTGCATTAAAACGTCATAGTAATTGACTTTTGCTTGCACTTTAGTGAATTAAAACGACTTGTTACTGATATTGGCCCTCAGGCTGAATTTTAAATTGTGATTTGTTAGATATTCAGCTTTCTGGCTGTTTATGTATTCTAGACTGGTCGTTTTATACATAACCTTCTCAAATGCCCCATAAAAGAATTCTGTTTGGTGAAATATTTTTTTTAAATGAAAAGAACACGTGCCGCAAAATCATCGAAGTTGCAGTCGCAAGTCATGAATTTGCAGATTAAAAAAAAATCGTATAATCGTTTTTGTAGAAAATTAAATTGGTAGAATTAAATTTTAATTGGTCTTGTTCACATTTTGGCTAAAATGTTTATATCTGATGATATTTTGAAAAAAAATCGGTCTTCCTCGCAACTCGTTTTTTTTTCTTTTTATTGGAAGTTAGGCATGTTTAGTGTTAATATAATTAATTATACATTAACGTCTCTGAATATCCGAAGATACCACGCCAACTAGGGATTATAGTCAATTGAGAATTAGGTTTCTTTTAGAAATTTATGAACGCCGACTTTGAACTTTTGAGGGTTAAAGTTGTCAGGGAAAACCCACGAAGGTAATGAATTCCAGAGATGAATGACTCTGTTGAAAAAGTCGCGCTGGAAGGTTACAGTTCTACATCTAATTACTTGAAGCGTAAAAGGATGGGCCGCTACCCATGCTCTGGTATGACGCGATAGGTTTGCAGACTTAGGTAAGATCGATTTGATCTCTTCAGAAACCCGTTCATTCATGACATATTTATAGAAAATCGTCAAATCAGCAAAATTTCTTCTATGCTGCAAGGAATCAAGGTCATTAGTAAGATTTGAATTACCAATCAATTTAACTGCTCTCCGCTGTTCAGAATCAAGACACTTCAAACTACATAAGTATGCTCCACCCCATATGTGAGAACAATATTCCATGCAGGGACGTATAAAAGATTTGTATATTAAAAGAAGCTGCTCGCTACTGAAAAACTTACGACATCGTCCAAAAAACCCCAATTTTTGAACAGCGCTTTTTGCTAGGGTAAAAATATGAGAATTCCATTTCATATTATTTTCAACCTCAACTCCTAGAAGTTTCACGGACTCTTTCTCTATCAAAACGTTGGAATCAAACTTCAATGGAAAAGGGTTAGGTGTTGATAATCTTGAAAATTGGCAAACTTGTGTTTTGGACGTATTGAATTCAACACTGTTAGTAACACCCCAATCAAAGATAGTCTTAAGATCAAGGTTTAATGAATCTATCAAATTTGATCTACAGTTATTAACCGCTAAAGGTGAATACGATCTAGGTGCAACATGAGATGCATGAAGAGTGCTATCATCAGCAAAACTATGGATAGGATTAATTGTTGAAACCAACAAGTCATTAATATAGACAAGAAAAAGAGTAGGGGACAAAGCGGAACCTTGAAGAACTCCCGCATTAGTCGAAAATACATCCGATGATATACCGTCAACATTGACTCGAAATTTTCGCTCAGATATAAAGCTTTGCATCCAGGAAATTAGTGGCTCATCTAAACCATAACATCTCAACTTGCATATAAGATTTTTGTGCCAAACTTTGTCAAATGCTTTGGAAATATCAAGAGCAACACATAAAGTCTCACCAAAGTTTTCAAGGGATTTGTTCCAAAGATGAGTAACAAACGAAAGCAAATCTCCTGTTGCTCTTCCTTTTCGGAAGCCGTATTGTCTTTCATTAAGTAATTTGGAAAACTCTAAGAAGCTCATTAAATTAAAATTCATATATTTCTCAAAAACTTTAGACACTACTGACAAAATTGAAATGGGTCTGTAGTTGGATGGGTCAGCTTTACTACCCTTTTTTGCAACTGGCTGTACACTAGCGATTTTCCATATTACAGGAAAAATCCCTTTCTTATAAGATAAATAAAATATTTTAGTGAGGATAGGTGCTAGCTCCCTAACAAACGTTTTAAGTATAATTGGAGGAATATTATCAGGTCCAGATGCCTTGTTGGTTTTAATTTGTAAAAGCATTTTTCGAATAATGTTTTTACGAAAAATTATTCGCTTTATTTTGAGCGATGCTTTAGGAATAGATCTAGGTTGGAAATTGGGTTTGACTAAGGTAGAATTTATAGAAAAAATATGTCCTAGCAAATTAGCCTTTTCTTTTGGGTCAATAATAGGTATATCTCTATCAATAAGAGGAGGAAGAGAAGATTTACAGAAATTGCCTTAGATAGTCTTAGCGGCTTTAAGCAAGTTACGCGATCCAGTTAGGCGCTCAGCAAATTTAGAAGCTTTTTTCAAATTAAATAGATTTTTCTCTCCATCTTTTAGTTTCCTACATAAATTCCTCTCTTGTCGATACTCTCTAAGGTTTTCATCAGTTTTGTTTTGGAAAAACTTTTGAAAAACCTTTTTTTTTTAGCTTTAATTGCTTTTTTGCATTTACTCGAAAACCATAGATCAACCTTCGGAATGATCAATTTAATAGGAATAAATCTACGCATGCCTTCACCTATAATTTCAGAAAAATTAATAGCAGCAATGTTTGGATCTTGGCCAGTAAGACAACTATGTTTCCAAGGAAATCGTTTGAAGAAGATTTTAAGTCCTTGCCAATCCGCCAAGCCGCCAAACAAGACGAGGATTCGTTTTAAATTGTTTAGAAATTTGTATATTTAATTAAGCGGAGATCAAATTATGATCCGACCCACCTAAAGGTTCTGATATTTTAAATTGTACTAAGCATGGATCATTTGTCAAAAATAAGTCAAGTAAGTTGCTACTTTGTCCAGGAATGTCAGGAACTCTGGTAGGCTGGTTTATTATCTGAGTGAAATTATGATAAAGAGCAAAGAGCTCAGCTTGTTTAGCTATCTCATCAGTAGAGATCAGCCATCCTTTATTATGAACATTAAAGTTCCCTAGAAGAATAAACTTAGCATCAGGATACTGAGCTAACCTATCTACCTTTTCAGACAGATCATGAAATAAATTAATGTTCTCAGGTGAATTAGGAGAACGATACAGTCCAAAAACAAACAAAGTTGGATTAGGGCAACAAATTTTTAAAGATACCATATTGTTGTGTTTAGTGTTTAATTCAAGTTTTTTAATCCTCACATATGGAATAGAATTTCGAACATAAGCGCAAACACCATGTTTGTTATAGAATGAAGATTCTAGATCATAATTAGGACAAATATATTTACTCTTATCTAATGTTACGGCTCTCCCACTGATAATCGTTTCTGTTAAAAAAAGAGTATCAGGATGGTAACGTTCAAGATATTGGTGGACCGAGTTGAGATTGATGTTCAAACCTCTTATGTTTGTAAAATTGATTGATAATTCAGACATTTTAACTCAACGTTTATAAACCTTAAACCTTAAAGAAAAGCCTTAATTGAATTCAATATAAAAACAAAATCCAAACTGACAAATCAACAGCTCGAAAACTTGAATCTAAGTCTAAGTTCCAGCTGCCAAAGCGACAATCTAAACTCTGAAATCACAATTGAACTGTGAAATCATAATAGAAATTGATACAATATAAGGTAAACAATCAACAAAAAACGCCAAAACTGATATAACAAGCAAAATGAATTGAAACCTAAAAGTTAAATTTAAATTTAAATTTATAATTAATTAATTAAAATTAATTTATTTTAATATGACAAAAACTTAAAAAAAAAATTAATAAATAAATAAATAATAATTTTATTAATTTATTTTAAGATGACAAAAACTTGTTATTTTGTTTTTTCTTTTCACGGTTACATTTTTATTCTTTTTATTTCATAGCGGAAGAAGAAAATTAGTGCTTTTTCGTCATCCTGTTATGCCCGCAAAATTACGTGATGTTAAGAATGTATCGTATGAACAAAAACCTACCATCTAATAAGAACCCTTGAGTTCTGAATAAAGGTGATAGAAAAGGAAAAAGTTCTTTGTAGTTCAAACAACCACGGCTGCACTAACAAAAAAGACTAATTTCTTAATCAACCACCACACTTTTCTATCTTTCATTTATGATACGACTTCATCGCATTTTTCATTAACATTTTTATCAATCGGTATACCTCCTCTTCGGACTTCCTGTAAAACATCAAGGTTATAATGGTTTTTGTTATATGTACTTGCACTTTATTTGCAATGTTTCGTATTTTTTGCCTATCCTTGTTTACATAAAACAAAGCAAAAGAATTGATAGCGTTAGAATAATGAAACAAAGATTTCTTTAAATTAATTGTTACAATACATGAACATTTCCAGCTTTTCGCTTGTATTCTCAATTGATAAACGGGTGGTTCCTACTTTTGTTTATGTTTTACAGATTAATGGAAGGGTAAGAAGAATGTTTTAATGTTTTGAAAAAAATGAGACAATCTGTTGTTAACTGCTTTAGTTATAAAATATAGTTGTATTGTATGCGATCATATGCATGACGAGTTAAGATATATGCAACAAACTCTTCCTTCTCTGTTATTTAAAGTAATAAAAAATTATAAATAGAAAATATTTTTTTAAATTTAGTTGAGTCGTGATTCAGAACTGAAAATATAAAAGTTCATGATGCGATCAGGTTTTTATTATAATATTAAAATTAAAGTAAAAGAAAAAAATTATATGTTGATCGTAACAAAAAAATTGTTCAACTTAAATTTTAAACTGTGTTTTCCAAAATTTTAAATGTTTATGGTGTTAAATTATTGTTACGATATTTTCTTCTGCTAAAATAAAAATAATATAACTGAAACAAAAAAAATTAGCTGTTTTAAACAATATGGCGGTGGTTCGAGAAAGGCAAGATGAAAAAAATTTAAAAGGGCCCAACCTATGTGAATATTATTATTAGATCATTTGTTTGCACTAGGTGTTCCGGAATATTATCATTATAGTGTTTTAAAGCAGAAGCGTGCACCAGATGGTCAAACGACGATGATTTGGGGGCGGGTTCATTCCATAATATGTTACATTTTTTTTTATTAATGTATGGAGCTGGAAAGTGCTGTGGGCGTTAGCACGTTGGCTGAAGTGTATATTCGTGCGGAGATCAGTACGTGGAATCATAATTAAACCACTAGACGAATATTTGCTTATTGCAAAAGTGGCATATTTTTGTTGCCTTGTATTCAAATGTTTTTTAAAAAACTCAACAATTTTATCAAAAACTCAACTTCGATAACTTGGCGGCTGTAATGAAAACAAGAACTGCTACATAAATATTGTTGCAAGTAAGCTAAGCTTTCACTCGTTCGAGTTATGAGACAAATTGTTCATAGCAAACAAAGACGGTAGACACTGAATCATAAGTCATGGACAGTTGAATTGAAAAACTCGGTTTTCAGAGTCTACGACCCTATTCACGGTTCTACGCACGAGTTTTCATAAGTGAGAACGTCGTACAGAACCAAAATTGTGAGCCTATGATAATGAAAAGGTAAGAAAGAGCATGAACGTCCAACGTTACTAACTTGAGACTTATCTGAAAAACTGAATGTTGAGCTGAGGCAAAAACCTAGTGGGACATATACTGGATGGTACCTTTGATTTCTCAAATAATAATTATTTGAAGAGGCATCAACAAAAGAATAAAGGGCCATTAGAGTTTCAAATATCGAAGGATAAAGTATCAATGAAGGTTAGAAAAATCACCTATCCAATTGAGAAAAAGCAATCTTGTTAGGTGCAGTGAGAACGACAAGGGTAGTAATTTAGGATAGCAGAAAAGTTTAGCATGGGTTCACATAGTTGGGGTTGGAGTTATCAACTGCAAACCAGGATTTACAGTGGTGAAGTGTAACGACAAACATACAGCTAAATGGTCCATCGTAATACTACAAAAGTAGAAGTCTGTCTGTATTTTCCTGGCAAGATTGGCTGATAATATCCTGATCTTTGCAAGATAGACTTTTTACTTAAGAAAGGTTCTGTGAAGGCCATGAGAAATCTCTCGCACTGGTTACAAGTCCGGGGTAATCATATAGAAATACAAAATTTGTTTTAGCCTGTGAGAGAGCGAGATGTCCATAAAAACCAAACCGACGCTATAAACGCTAGTTCTATACCTAATTGATTGGTTAAGTTCTCAAAACAAGGGCCACAGTAGACACGGAAAAAAAGCTTCGTCTTTCAAGCCAACACCACCTTAAGTGGCCATGGTTCTTCGAGTGGCCATTTTCGTGGCGTAATGACGTTCATGCGGCTGGAGGGGATTGGGTTTTAATAAAGAGATCTAAGATCTTTTGAAAAATTATCTCTCTGTTTTTGTGTTTCATATTAAAAAAATGACGTCAAATCCATTGCATATTTTAACTGTGTATCTTGATTCTTGAACTATAACACATTTCAGATAAAAGTGACTTAAAATAATCGCAGTTTTATATTTACCTTCCTTTGGTATTTGATGGTAAACAATTAGCAAAAATCAATTCATGAAAATCAATCTCAAACTTTAATAATCCTCGTTCTAAAGTCAATAGTTGCTAGATGTTTCGTTTTTGAATTTTCTTGGCTCTACAATTAACAAGGAGTAGCAATTCTAACCAAAAAAACATAAATGGTCCATCGAGCCGGATTATTTCATCGTAAATTTTTTATGGTAAACAAGGCAAAAATACCAATCAACCAAAAATATATAAATGGTCGATCGAGCCGGATTACTTCATCGTCAATTTTTTTAGGTAAACAAGGCAAAAATCAATTCATGAAAATCAATCTCAATCATTAATAATCCTAGTTCTAAAGTCAATAGTCGCCAGATGTTTTGTTTTTGAATTTTCTTGGATCCACAATTAACAAAGAGTAGCAATTCTAACCAAAAAGTATAAATGGTCCATCGAGCCGAATTATTTCTCGTCAATTTTTTTCGGCAATTATAATTTCACTAACAATTTTAAAAATAAACTAAGCCCGAATATAATGAAACAAATTTTCTGACATAATATGAAAAAAAAAATTATTTCATGCCTTGCAATGAATGGGCATACTGTTTACAGTTTTCCAACAAGCTTGCAACCAGCAGCATTAGAGAACCATTTGAAAAATGGTCCTGTATGTTATTTTATGGCCAGTAGATCGTTTTCGGAGTTAAACCACGTTTAACACCAAAAACATACCTGTACTGCTACAGAACTGTTGAGTTGTTGAGTGAGAACTGTTGAGTGTGGATATTTGGTCTTAACTTCATCAGTCAAATAGGGATATTGGTCGTCGTATAAATGGACAGACAACGTTATTCCAACGCGCCCTGTATATAACTAAGGAGTGATTCATTTACTTTATGAGTAATTCAAAAGCCGTTCGTATCAAAACGTTCTTTAATGCCAAGATAGTAGGCAAGAATGATCTCTTTTTTGAATATACTTTCTTGAATGTCGGAGACCAGCTTTGAAGCGTTTGTCGACATTCTCGCTTGATAAACGCGCGCCTTATTGACCAGTGGCTTTTTTTAAAGACAGGCATTTTAGATATGCCAATCGATCTTCTGTAAACAAAGTTAAGATGCACTGGTTTTTTGATAATACGATCTTCAAGATTCTTCACCAAGTCTTTGAGCCAAAAGCTGTTCAAACGATAAAATTTATGAGAGTATCATAATACTCTTTGTATCATAACAAGTCGGAGCCCGTCATAATTTAGATATTTATAAAACTAAAAGGAGTTAATAGCCTAAGAGAGAGCGTGTCTATTCAACACTTGTTGCCATAATCCAGTATAGTTGGAATATAGTTTTTCTAGTTTGTTGCAGCTAAATCTTGAGGAATCGTTTGAAAAACGCTGCAAAGAGATGGTGTTGCAGGAGTGCTGTCCATCATTTCTCCGAAAATGTGTGAATATCATTGAATATCTTACGGTTATCCAATATTTCTAATGGATCGCTTTTCAACTCCTTCATTATTGCAGATCTCTTTGAACTCATAACGTTTTTTCTTTTAATGTTCGGACTAGCTTGCTTTCTTGCTTCACTATTTGTGAGTCCTTTCGGCTTCTTTACGATTTTTCAAAACTCTGTTTAAATATTTCTGAACATATGCCTTTATTTGTAAGGGTCTATATTTCATCAGACTGCTTTTGTGAGCACCACGTTTCTCATTTCACGTCTGTTTTTTCATTTAAGCTCTTCCGGTTCGTGTCGATTCTTCCAAATATCGAAGTCATTTTTGCGTCTATTCAAGTTAATGATCAGTCATGTATCCAATTATAACAACATTTTTGTTGAAGGGAGGCGTTTTTTTACAGAGATATAAAAGAAAATAATTGTCTGCTATGCAATAAAGATTTGGGGTACGGTTCAAAAAGAGTCAGCCTATGCTTTGACTTTTTCACTTTTTAGTAAACCACAAGCGTTTACTTCTCTTTGCTAACCGTTTCAATGGTCTTAGAGTTTGTCCTTTGAAGAGTTGCCAAATGGAGAGAAATCATTTGTGCTCCGAAGAATAAAAATCTACTCGCCAGTCCTGCTCTTATAAACAACTTATTGAGGTATTGATATTGAATACTTTGTGACCATGACAAATTTAAAGTGATGGAAACAAAAAGCGTTATATGTGTAAAATACGAATAAAAAAATACTTCATATACCTGAAGAATGAGTGACGTCTACACTGATTGTAGCATTTCATGCTGCATTTGTTATCTATAGAAGAGGATAGAGGTAAAAAAACTTCTTCTTTAAACGTTGGCTATTTTGGTACGTCTATTATTAATCTCACTTAAAAGGATTACGCCAAACTATCGAAATTACATGATAAGCTTCAACAACAGTTAATGTTTTGTTCAAATAACGTTTTGTTTAACATCATACCCAAGTACTAGATGTGTTTCCTAGTTTTCATCCACTGTTGATTTTAATATGCGGCAAAAAAATTTCACAAATTATGTAAATCGTAATACGTTTATAAACAACTTTTTTGGTCCATTGAGCCGGATCAAGCGACCACAAATACTAAAATAATATATTATGTAGTATATATAATTAAATTGGAATTAACACATGAGATGTAATCCATCTTTATAGCAACGTTATTGATACTTCAAATCCAGCAACTTATTTTTAATTAGAAGCTAAACATATTATTACAATTTTAATTGAGCAAATAATAATCTTGAACACTTTTATACACTTTGATCTTTGTAACTTTAAGCATTTATTTGCAACAATTTGAGCTGTTTTTTTAATGGAATTATGTTACAGAATTTATAAATAAATTAAATCTAATTAATTATTTTAAAATAACAGCATGAGAGCTAGTTTTTATTAGTCACCAAAAAATAGATGAACAGACTTGTGTTCGACTTTTTATTTCTTACAATCAAAAATTAATTGTTTTTGAATTAATTTTATTGTTGTTGATAGTTCACCACAGTAGTTTACGCTTTTTATCTAATCTCCATTTGTTTGAAACACACTTTATTTATCATTTTGCCAGCAAAATAGCAAAAAAAAAAATAAAATAATAATCCCACCTAGGGGTTTAAGCTATAAAACAAAACGAAGTTTTCTTTAAAAACCTCTAGATGGATCGACTTAATTTAAATATTAAACAATCGTTAATTTTAAATCGACAACAGTAATAAAATCGTTAATTTCTTAAATATTTTTTTTTAATCTTTAAAATAACAGAAAAAAAACATTGTCATAAAATTATACAGAATCAATTCTGATTGATTAACGACAACTTTTCAAGATTTAAAAATACAAAAATAAAATTTAAGAAAAAAATCTAGGAATCAGACATTAGATCTATTTCTTGTTAATGCTTTATCTTAATTAAATGCAGAGCCCACGACATATTATTCAAAATTTCTATTTCGAACAAACTCGTTTTATTTAATTTTTTTTTTTATTCATATTTTTCATAAATTAAAAATATTTTTTATTTATTTTTTATAATTCTTTATCCATTGAATCTAAATTAAACATTTAGAAATTTTTTTTTTTTAAATTATTTTCTAATCAATAATTTTAATTAAGACAATAAATTAAATTAAAAGAATTATACGTTTTAAGATTTATTTTAGAATAAATTAAAAGAAAAAGGAAAAAAATTACAGATTTTAAATTAATTAATTTTAATTGTTTCCGATTACAATAACAATTATATTGAAAATTAAAGTTGATTCAATTTTAATTGAGTAACGTTTACTTGAAGATGGAAGACATTTGTTGATTCGGAATTGTTTTGTTTCTTTTTTATGGATGACAGCCTATTTATTTTTAAATTTAAGTATATTGTGAGTCACAAAATAAATTATTAGTTGTATAGGTTTTTTGTTTGTTTTGTTATTGTATCAAAACTTGAATGAGAAACGCACTATTGTGCTATTAAATCTGCTCTTGTGGGTAGGATTTTATTATTAAGTTTATGCACTGGCTTCCAATTTTTTGTTTGTTTTTCTCACAAGCTCCTCAATCATATTTTATTAACCAACCAGTTGAAAATGATTAAAAGAAAGATATTTCTTATTGCGAGTTAGTTGTTATATCTTCAATAATAATTCAAACGTCAAAATTGAAATAAATTACTAAACAAACAAAAAAATTTAAAACTGGAAACAGAGATAAAATGGAAATTTGTTATTTTTGCAAACACAAAACATGCACATTATGAAAGTGATACTTGAGATATTATCCCTATCAAAACTAATTAGAAACGGTTAATTAATTTTAGTTTAAATGAATGACAAAATTTATATTGGTATTAAATAATATGAAATGTCAAAGTCAATTGAAATGGAATTATAGTTCCAGTAAAGTTTATTAACTACATTTTTGATATTGAAATAAAATGACGAAATTTACAAAGATTTTAAATATTTTGTGGAATGCATTTTACACGGTTTATAATGATCTTTTAAAAAAGTTAAGGGTTGAAATAACGTCAGACCTATAACGTGCAAAAACAATAAAAAAAATTACTACAAGAATTATTTTCCAGAGTAGTGCGATTTAGTTGCTTTTTAAACTATGTGAATGTCAATTCACCTTTATAATTGAATATCAATTTTATGACTTTGGACACTATCATATTAGATTACGAGTGGTCAACTACTAATCAAAACCTAATCAATTGTGCATGATAAAGCGTTGACAGTAAACATAATTAGTTTTATTTCCCAATATAAGTTGTTGCTAAGATTTAGAAATGCGTTATAAAAAATTTAATTGTACACATTGTTGTAGCGAATTACATTTAATTTAAAAATAAAAATGTTCCTAGAGTAAATAATTGTTTAGTAATAAAATGTGTCGTGCAATAAAAATTTCAATACTTAATTGCCATCACAACACAAATCAAGCTTTCAAGATCAGCAAATTTTTTTTGTTTATATTTTTTTGAGTTTTTTTTAAAGAATGGATAACTACACAATAAAACCCATCACATATAAAATAGACCCATATTTCACGATTAAATAAAGGAAATAAAACTAAATAAAAGTAAAAAAAGTAAGAAACAAGTTTTTAAGATGCCTTAATTATGTAACGCACTGTCTGTTTCAACACCATCATCAAGAAATATTTCATAACTAAGAGTGGAAATACTGAATAAAGACCGAATAAAGTTTATCCGTCAGGATTTCTAAAATATTATCTCTGCTTGTCATATCTCACTACTATTGCCAATGGTATCTCACGTCAACTCGTAACATCAAAAAGAAATTTCGATTATTAAACTGTAAATTGCACTATTTTCACGAAATAAAATTTCGATTTTTGGATGTTTTTTTTTACCGATATCACGATTTTTTGTACTAAAAAATAAATTTTATGATCTGTGATTATAATTAAATACACAATAATAGATAATAATTTTATTTTAATATAATCAATTTGATTTATTGTCATCCATTTATTTTTATACAAATTTCAATGATTATTTGAATTATTCCCAATTTGTTTGCGTTGATAGGGCATACCTAGAAATTAATAAAATTTAATTAACGCATATGTATTACTAAAGATATTACATTAATCGCAACAAGAACTAAATTTGAATCTGTTAATCATTGATAGTAAAAATAAACGCATACAGGATAGCGTAAGATGGTATAGTTGAATTATGGTTTTTTAAATAAATTACCTCAATGATAAATATTTTTTGTTTAATTAAAAAAGCGATATTTCACAAGCAAGAGAACTTATCTAAAGAACTTATCTTTAGATTTCGAACATTCATGATCTTTTCAAAAAGTTCTGAATATTATTTTAGGTGCTATCGATTACTAGGTATTGTTGCGTTTTTATTAGGATATTTTTCTTGACTAACTAGCTAAATCATTTAATTTGAATTATAACTTAAATATTTATGTTTTTCAAAGGTTCAACGACTAAACGATGACCGACGTTTTTAAATCGGTCAGGACGAATGAATGATCGATTCAAAATGACTTATTGATTTGACTAATGCTACCCATATCTTGTTTCCACAAGCGATAGAAAACGTTAGAAATTCTTTAAGTAGCGAAATGATGGGCGTGATATTTATTAATCTGTCAGAGTGTATAAGTTTCAGACCGCAGTCACAAATAAATTTATTTGAGGTTTTTACCTTTCAAAGTTTGCTGTTTAACACAATTTAAAATATGCTACATAATATGATAAAAATTTTAAATGACCTAATTCAAGCCAGACCGGTCTGGATATCAAAACATGTATGGTGTCCTCCACCTGCATTTGAAAAGATCACAGTCAGTTCCTACTTTCAACAAGGTTCTATAAAAGAACCTTGATTGCAATTTGAATAGATGTAAAAAATAATATACATACTAGTTTTAAGGTCTTCGGTCTCTTTAAAGCTCTAAACATTTTTAATATAAATACACTGCATTGATCAGTTTTGTTGAAAAAGAGGTTTAAGTTAGGTTCTTTACAGAAAACGCACTGCCGACTCTTCCATTTATTTTCCACTGATACGAATTAATGTTGAAATCTCTTTCATGTTAACGTTTATCCCTTCAAGTCTTCTTTTAAGGAAATATTAGCTATACTTAATCAGCATGGAAGTGCGCTTTATATATTGGTATAAATATACATACCAGTAGATTTTAGCCGAACAGATGAACTGGCAGGAGCCTATTTGGTAAAGATAGCAATATAAATTAAACGAATGAAGATTACTAGTGGACCTCAGCTTGTGGCTACTCAGCTTATGATCAAAATTTCAATTAACCAACCACACCATCATTAACCCAATACAAGGCATTTACTTCGATCATAGGGATATTCAAAACTATTAAATATAGTGTTGGATTCAATGCTAAACATGTTGATCAGATTAAAACAAAAATTCTTTAATCATGAGACGCTTTTAATCTTCTCTAATTTTAATTATTCTCAACGTTGTCACCTGATGTTCTAAAAATGCAAAAATAAATCATAAATCTAAATCACTTCACTATATTTCTCTTCAACTGACACTGGCGACAACAAAGTGTAACCTACCAAGCAAGGAACTTATCAAAATAAAAGCTACTCAAAGTGAGACGATTGTAAGGCAACTATGTATTTTGTGTTGCCATTTCACCATTTTCTTACCATTGCAGATAGAAAATTTTATGGAAAAATGGACGTCCAATTGTTCAAGTTTTTTATGGTCTCTTCAATAACGACCGGGACTTCAATAGCAAACGTGCAGCAAAAAAATTTACAAACTTACCTTTAACTATTTGAATCGAAATAATGTATTTGGCTTCCTCATTATCAGTCGTTTTCAGGTGCTGCGACAGTAAATCCTCTATTGGGTTTTTAAAAAATAAAATGTGCTGTGTAATACAAATTACAATATGTGTCAAAACAACACGAAACGAAAGTCGAATAAATTTTTTTTATTCCAAGGAGCTATTAGAATTTACCGCTTTTAACGGGCCAATCTTTATACAAAATGAAAGAAAAGAAAGTGTGGTGTGCAAACATTTTGACAAGGTCCCACAGCTTTGTTATTTACAAGTTCACATCAAAGTACGCAAACATTTGAAAAGAAATATCTAAAATGGAATTCAAACGTTATAGTGTAGTTTCACAGTTTATGACTAGAAAATCGAACCAGATATTTAGAAGAGCTTCAACACTTGAATATAAATAATATGTTTGTACCAGACACGTTACAACGATATTTTTACCGAGAACTAAAAGTAGAAGAAAATTGATGCTAAAGATGCGACGACTCTAAAATATTACCATCTCAACTGCTAAAACCCAATAGCCCGATAATTTCCATCTAAAAGCATTTCGAACTAGTATATAGTTAAAGTTATTACTATAGGTAAGGAGAACGGGAAAACGAAGTACGGTTGACATAAAATATCCAACTCATTACAGGACAGGACGAAAGGGGGACTTTGGCTCACTACATTCGTCCTGAGAATCATCACAAAAACCAAGAAACGAAATAAGAGAAAACTTAATAAGAACCAAACCCCGATAAAAAAACTCTCAGACTCTACCGACGTAGTTATCTGCCCAAACAAAAAATGGCTGAAGTCAAACACATAAAAACAAACAGAAAAAATCTTAAGAAACAAAAACCAAACCCTGTAGTAAATACAAAGAAAATTCTTAAGGAGCAAAAGATAGAACCAGTTGGATAGGTGGTAATAGAATAATTAATCTGAATCTTAACCACAAAACCGAAAAAAAAGAAGTTGTACTTGAACCCATAATAAGCAAAAAAGAAATTTTTTTTGGAACTGTGCTTCGGTAAAATTGATGGACGACCAGATGACAAAGGTGGTCTAACTAATGCTCAGAAAGCTAAAGGCTAGCGTTTTCATTCTCATTCTACCCTGGCAAGCTAAAGACACCACCGAAACACCCTATGTTTCTGGTGATTAATTTTAGACTTCAGGCGCGACAGGCGATTAATTTCACGTCTGCCCTCTTCTTAACCTCTTAGGCGTAACACCTGGTTAAATGTATTATATGGTGGTCAGGGCTAATTAGGAATCCGTAAACGTGGTAAAATAACCATGGTGGGATAACCTAGATGGTAAACCATAAGAGCCTGGTATGTCACTTCACTACTTACGACTCTCTCGCTGCAGTCAATAATTGCCACCCAACTAAGGTACATTTTGAAATACTTCAGAATATATATTCAAAAATTTTTAATTTACAAAACATACTAAAAATTTAGCATAACTCATAAAAATCAAAAACAATCGTCTTCAACAAAATATTTTGGAGGAAGAAAAAGAAACGAAGTAATAAACAGATCAGAGGTCTTTTTTGAACCACGCTTGAGTTGGGTCCAAAAAAAATTTGAAAACAAAATTCCATAAAAATAAATAAAAACAAACTTGAGTTGGAGGTTGATAGTTGGATGCAGTTGTTTGGAGTTTGACAATAATCGAGCTGATACTAAATTTTAAAAAAAATTAAAAATATTTCAAAAAACTCAAAAATTTCAATTAACCAAAAAAATTGGAGCAATTCAGAAACTTGAGAAATACGAAAAATTCACATGCTCAAAAAAATATATAAAATTAAATGTTTACAAAAAAGAGCAAGTAAAAAAAATTTTAAATTACAAATATTTGAAACTTATATTAAAAATATTTATAAAAAATCGAAAATGAATAGAAAAAAGAATTTATACGGGTTTTTCGAAAGTGTCAGATATACTTTGAAATATTTTAAATAATTTGTGTTTTTGCAAACAGGGAATTGGAATTAATTGGGATTAATAATAATTGAAGGATTGATTAATAATTGAAGGGAATTAATTGGAAGTTTTGGAAAATATATAAATACGTTTTCCAACTACGCAGTAGTTTATTACTTTAGATAAAGAGAACGGGAAAATGAAGGACGGTTGACACAGAATATCTTGCCCATTACAATCGAATTCAACATTGTGTTGAGATTGGTTGTAATGGGCAAGATATTCTGTGTCAACCGTACTTCATTTTTCCGTTCTCTTTATCTATAAAAGTACACTATAGCGCTGTTCGAAAATATATTTGTATATTTTCCAAAACTTCCAAACCCTGTTCAAAAACACAAATTATTTAAAATATTTCAAAGTACATCTGACACTTTTGGGAAACCCGTCACTTAAAGCCCGTTTGACACAAGAGTTTTTTCGAGGAAAAGCTCCTCTGTACATTTTGTCATACGCATGTGCTTCCTCCGTTCTCGCCAGTATTAAATCTAAAAATATTCATAAATGTGAAAATTATAGCGTTTTGAATTATACTAAAAAAAACCGTGAATTTAATTTCGATTCCTTCTTTATAAAATACTTCAAAGGAAAAATAGAGATTCAGTTTCAATCTAAAAATTATTTTTAATGTATAGTAAGTGTAATATTAATCGCAATTTCAATCAAAGTGTAGAAACCGTTCGGCGATTAATGAGTCTGCAAAAACGAGAAGTTTGTTGAACTTATTTAATAAATGTTACTGGTGTAAACCGCTAACACAACGACTTCCAAATATATTTTGTTGTTTCTATATAATCGCACCATTTTATTAGATTTATAAATTCTTGATGCTTGACATATAATCCTATATCACACTTCAAATATTTCATAATTAATTTTAATTTCGTTCACTCAATTATTGTTCCATTTCCCTTATTGGAACATATAACGAAATAATTACAAAAAAACTAATCTAATTTATATTTATTTTATATATTAATTATGATTAGAATTATTATTTTTTCGTTACTTTTAATAATAGTTCTAAGGTTTAATGTTAGTATTATTGTAATAATTATAATTAGCCAACCCTATAATTTATATAATTAAAAGAAATTTTCATAACAAAACATTTTACTTATTTTTTTATTTATTTTGGAGAAAGAATAAAATTTGTATAAATTATAATAAATAAATAATAAAAAACAAAATAAAACAAAAGGAAAGCCGCAACCACCAAATTATTGTCGTTTATGTTATTTTTTTTACATTTTTTCATTATTAAAATGAACTTTCACACTAATTTTTAGTTATTTATTATAATAAATTTTAAATGTAATATAATGAAGGTAGAAATTATATATTTTTTTATTTTCAAAACTTGGTTTGTTTGTTTTGAATTATAGATTAGCATATGAATTAAGGGAGGTGGATTGGAATTTACTGATTTTTTTTTTTGTATTTCAAAAAGTTTTACGAATAAATTAATTAACAATTGTGTGAGAATATTACATGAAATAATAATTTCTATTGACCGGGTTTTTGTGTTACAGTAACGTGGTTTTCCTTTTTCTAGCACCAAAATTAATTCAAACAAGTTTTTCTACTTTTTTAATAGTGTTATTATTTGTAATCGATTTAATTTATCTACACATAGTTTTAATATTTAACGTCTTTCCAATGTAGTTTTTCCTGTTATTAATTTTTAACTAAAAATACAATTAGAAAACATTAAAAGGAATTATAATTAAATCGCGATTCTAGTCAGTATTTTTTTGATTGGTCAAACCGGAAGATCATTTACTTTTTGTTTGACTGACATTTTGTTCTTTACAAAAATCTGAATATTGATAGTAATACAAGTTTTAATTAATATTTAACATTTTTCCTATGTCTTAAGTCACGTACACAAACAATAACAATTATGAGTTCAAATTTGTAATTAAAAATATAAACGGATAAACTTGGACATCGAATCAGTATGGAGATTGCTGATATTTTGAAAGCTTTTTAACCAGTTGTAGAATAAATGATTTCTTGACAGCGCTTAATTCACCCCATGCACCACGCACCTGATTTTCCACGCATCGTGATCAATTTTTTGAAACCTGAAAGATAATCTGTTCACACAGTCCCAGCACCGGCCTTTTCATATGCCGACAAAAATTTCATCCTCAAAACGAAAACAAAAATAATTTTGAAATTATCTCATTAGCACAAGAAACTACAACTAAAACCACGGCTGCCATAATATTCAGTAGAGAAAATAGAATTGTAGTCGAATGAATACGAGGACCAAAACACTCAACTCAATCCTAAAATGAGGTCTTGGTGACTTAGAGGGAGAAAGGAGGGTTATAATATTTAATGAAGTTAATTTGCAGATGGTATCACTACAAATTATTAGTAATCAAATACGGATAAAATTTTTTAGAAAAAAATTCGAGACAACATGCAAGACAACATGAGTTAAGATATCTACTTATCAGCATTTCTCGTTATATTTATTTTGCAAAACGTACGTCTTCGATATTTTTCGTTTTTAGCAGATTCCTACAACTTTACGCAAGATACAATACACAACAACAACATGACCAAATTTAGATTCAAAAGAAAGTATGAATTTTGCTTAAAATTTTCCTTTAAAACTTAAATTTAATCGCTATAGTAACCACAAAGCAGTCAGTTTCCAACAAAACTTTTATCTCTACAAATGTCAAATCAATCGTTGTCGAGTTTTCGTAACAACATTAAAACCGATATCCTGCAGACAGAATTTTTTCATGTGATGATACACAGCGTATCTTACTAACATGAATAAATCCGAAATAGTGAAAAGTGGAACCAAACAATACAGCAATGCGTATATTTGAAACATATATTCGGTAACTAGCCGGGTCACATCGAGTATTTCCACGAATATCTTGAATTGGTGGAAACAGGAACGTCCTTTTCTGACTGTGAAGAGAAACTGACAAACCAAAATGGGTGAGCAAAATTTTGCTCGTAGGTTAACCATAAAAGCATCGTCGAACAACCATCTTCAAAACTTATCTGCGAGCTCCGTGCAACTTTATGTCTTGCTTTCCTAGCTCAAACTTCACATTACCATTACCTGCTCATTCTTTTTTAATTTTGGATTAATAATATACACATTTTGCTGATCATCAGTCCCATGCATTGAATGATTTATTCCTCGATAATTATGTTCATTAGAGTAGCATTCAAAACATTAGTGTCACGCGTTTACCGCAGACAGAATTAATAATTCTTTGTCTTCTGTTCTTGAATCGGAACGATCTGCTTGTGATTCTGTTGTTGATACGACTTATTCGCAAGATGTTGGGACTCTTTATTGTTTTTCATTACGTGATACAAGCACCGATTCCAGTCAAGAAAGTGTATTGAGTATGAAACTCATACCTAGGGATTGCAATCTCAGAATTTTTTGTTTCACAAGTCTCAGGATTCCGGGATTTATAAAGCAAAATATCTTGGAACTGCAATCCTTATTCACACCACTTAAAAATCTACACTTTGGATGCGTATTTATTAGTGGGTACCTCTTACTGTGTTCAATACGAAAGAGCTGGTTAGCTCGATAGTAGTGCATTGATCAGTGCTAGTGGTGGCGATTTTGCAAGCCAGATATGAAATGTTTCTGTAATAATCGGTCCTATTTCGATTCACGCTCTAAGTAAAGAATCAAAACCATTTAAAACAACTCCATAAAAACCATTTATTTAGATTGCAACTCGATATCAAAATAAAGGAATCTAAGGCGGAAACATCCAGGAAAACTCGGTAAAACAATTTATTATTTTATTTCCATCCTACCAAAATAATACAAATTGGGTCATAAAGTGTCATATCAAAGAAAAAATATGAAACTTTAATCAAGCTATCCAATGTAAATGAGTTTGCGGTTGTTCAGATCTTTTAAAATCAGATTTTTTAAATGTGAAATTACAATTTTTAAATATTGTGTTGGTATGTGTATTGATTTTGTTTTTTTATATGAATGGAGTGGGCACGATAAGAGATTTTAATTTGAGAGAAAGAAATGATTATGATTTTTTTTTAATTTTTCGCATTCAATTAGATATGTAATCTGAAGTCATGTAATGGAATTACTGAATAGTTGGGTGTGATCAAGGTATATTTGAAAAGATATGAAGATATGAGATTCACGCTAATAAAACATGGGGCGTTCTTTTAATAATTTTTTTTAATAAAAAGTCTTGTGTTATAAGCATTATACTATGTGCCACAACAACACAGAGATACCTTTCAAGACCAAAGTCCCACAACAATATGCCTTCTGGGTAGTTGATCAACGTTTATTTTAAACTTTTGTGAATTGAACGCCGAGACTTTGGATTCGGACAAAGTATTCCATTTGTACGATATACGGACAAAGAAATACCTCTGTAATTTGTCACTATACTCAACAGTTTGACTGTTTGCACAAACCAATTGACGAGTAAAACGGTGAAGAGAATATAATTAAGGAACGATGGATCCAATTTCATCCATGCACTGCTGATATTTATAAACAAAACAGCGAAATCAGCAGTAGTGCGACAATGTGTTTCGATCACACACAATTCGTATAGCCCGTTTTTACAGAGTCCAAAAGAGCTAAGATGGAAACAGATGTAGCGCCCCAGACTTTCAATAATGAAACTACAGAGAACAAAAAAATCATTGTTTACAATTTTTGTTTTGTTCTTAAAAAACAAATTTAAATTGTGTTCTAAGAAATATTTCCTCTTTTAACCAAAGTCAAGAACCATAAAAATTAATTGTGTTTCATATTACTAATCTATATTTTGTTTAATTAACAACCAGCCTTGTCATTATTTATCAGGCAACTCGGGCAACATTTTTATTTATTGAAGATTGGTTTTTTCTTGACAAAATTTGGTGAGATATAAAACAAATTATTCTTATATATTTTTTTATAAAAAATTCTAAATAACTAAAATTTTGTTGATTATATACAATTTATAAATAATTAATTTATCGTTTTATTAATAAGCTTTTTGCTGAAAATTAATTAAAAGATAAAAACTTATGATTTAATATTTTTCTTGATTAACAATAAAGAAAGGATAATAAATTATTAAAAGTAAAACTCATTTTTGTGTGTTGATTCATATTTTTTTTATATGTATTGCTTGTGCTTGAATGTTGGGCAGAAGCTTGAATCCTTATATTTTTCGCTCCTTATATTTTTTTATTTTTTTCTCTTTATATAAAAAATTAGAGTGTCGTTTTTATAAAAAAAATTTTATTTTTTTTGTGTTTGATTTTTTTTGGTTTCTGAAGGTGAATGCAAATCGTTCTAAACTGCTTCATTAATTTATTGGTCCTTCGAGCCGGATTTTAAATAAATTAATTTAGTTAATTAAACTTGGTTATTTTTATACATATACGTGAAGCGTATAAAAACGTGTGTTTTAATTCACCGAAAGAAAAAATCTTTATTGATTCAAACATGTTGCATTGTTAATCGAGCATTAAGTGAAAATTGGGGAACTAAATACGTTTGTGATTGAATCAACCAAATGTATTTAAATTAAATATTTAACTGTTGTTGACATATTTTTTATAAGCGTCATAAACATATTTGATTTAACCATGTTTGTAGTTGAGTCAACTATGATTTCGTTTTCGAGCAACAATGCTGTGGTTGATTTAATTTTCAAATGACTACAAACGTGGTAAATTAAAAATTCTAAAAACAATGATATTCAATAGGTTTGTGATAGAATCAAGCAATACTCAGTATTAAATCTATTGCTTTGGTACATCTTTGTTTTGTTTTTGCTGCTTTCGATGTTTGTATGGTTTTTTTTTCGTAAATATAATATTAGAAATTTTTATATAAGAAGTATGTATTTCGCATCAAACCCGACAAACGTTTTTATGCATAAAGATAGCGTTTGTATATATACGTTCTAAATAGGAAATGTATGAGTGTGATTTTGTTTGTAGAGGATGCGTCCATTTTTTCGCCATTTTTTTAATGATACAATTTAAAAGACCAAAATTCAGAAATTAAAAAATTTAAATATTTGCATTATGTGTAGAAAATAATATTAGTTTTCATAATTTTCTCATTATTATGAAAAATTCAATTAAAATATCGATAAATCGACATGAAACAATACAAATGAAAAATATTAAAAAAATGTAATAATTTTTTTAAATCTCTAAAATTAATTATGGAAAGGGCCTATTAATTTAACAAGATTGTTGATATTATACTCACAAAACAATTTCTTTCGCACATAATTTTATGTGCAGATAATATTAAAATTATTCAATTCAATTAAACGCATGTAAATTATTTCCTAAAATGTTAAATAAAACCAGCCATGTTAGAATATATAACTTTTTATTTTTCTATTCTTTTGTTTATTATTATTATCATTAAACGAATTTTGTTTCTCCTCGTTTTTTATTTTAACAAACACAATAATTCTCAAACAAAAACATGAACAAAATACTTAATTCAACTATGATTTGTAATTGTTTGAACTCGAAATTGATCACGCCGTTGTTGATTTAAATAATGAAAATTGTTGCGTTTTTAAAATAAATTGACAATGCCACATTGGTTAAAATAACCACGTTCATATTAGATGCAAAATCAAACAAGCTGTGTAGTTGATTCTACAAACGTTTTTTTTCGGTGTTCAAATGGTGGATATTTTTGGACTAGCTCAAAAACGTGGATCAGTTAGAGCATCTTTAACAAATATTGGTAAATTTGCAAATAAAGCCTACGCATCAATATTTATTGAGCAAATTGAAATTCGATTAGAAAAATTAGAAGTTTTATGGAGAGAATTTACCGTTTCTGATGACAAATTGATGTTCTTAGGTGAAGTGTCGGCATCAAAAGACTTCCAAGAGAAATTTTTTGATATTTAAGCATTACTCACACGAACTATGCATGGTCGACACGTCACAACAGCAAACAACGAGGAAAAAATTGTTACTTTAAATACCAGCATCGGTTGTTGTCGCAATAACAGAAATCGTTTTTTGAAGGCTTTGCGAATCACTTAAAATTGCAATTAGTAGACCAACGCTTGCCACGAATCTCAATTGATCCGTTCTATAGAGAAATAGAAAAATGGCCAAAGTTCAAAAGTTTTTTGTCACTTTGGTTCATAACAGTGATAACATCTCAAATGCATATAAATTTAACTTTCTAAAAATTCTTATAATTGGTTCAGCTGAAAGGCTCACATTCCTGTTTTGACGCAAATTATGTCGAAGCATTAGAAAAGTTTAGCCAATGTTTTGATAAAAAGAAGAACATCATAAACGCTCTTAACATTATGAACTAATCATTTAAGGATTGTTTATCGACCAAACCTTTAGGTGCCACCTGCGATATAACAGACGAAGTCATACGCGCCCTTAAAGCATAGGGCCCGGAGAATGAGTCAAGAGGTCCTTCGCTTATACACATTTTGCTTCAAAAACTCGATTTGGAAACACAAAAGCATGGGGCAGAGCACACTATTGAAAATGAGTTTCCAAAATTTCAAGATTTTCTCCATTTCTTCAATCAACATTGTAATGTCTTGGGATCATGCCAAACCTCTGCCGCAAATACTATCTCTCATCTTCGGCACCATAAAACTGCCAAATATCGTCCAACTAATGTTCTTTCTGCCAAGCGAGCATGCTCTCTTTCGTTGTAATCGTTTTCAACACTTGAATTTTGAAGAGCACAGAAAATTTATGCCAGATCAAAATCGGTCACAATTCAAACGCATGCCCATCAAAATTTAAATGTATTTTTTGTGACCAGCCCCATCACACAACTCTGCACATGGATACAATCACCTCACTTCTTCTCATAGCAGACGCCAACACGGCAGCAGAAATGGATTCTTCAAACCCAAGTTTATGGAATATAAAGTTAAATTTCATCGTTTATAACGTAAAATTTATCATCTCAAGAGGACACTCAACCCATGGATACCGATTATCAATACCAATCGGTATTACCTACAGCATTAGTATAAATCAAGGATTCATCAGGTTTGCTACAACATTTCAGAGTAATGCTAGACTCTGGTTCTTAGTCTACATTTGTCACCAACAGCTGCTTTAAACGGCTTGGCTTTACTCGTTCCCACTCAATAATAACAATCAGTGTCCTTGCTGGAATGCAAGCTGGAACTAATATGTCGGCAGTAAGCTTGGAAGTTATTTCCAGAAGTAAATCAACAAACGCCGTCACGGCAAACACGTGAAAACAAAAATCTCCAATTTCAACCATCTAAATGATATTGAGCTGGCAGATCTATATTTTAATACACCAAAGCCAATTGGCGTTACTAATTGGTGCTGATATCTTCTTCTATCTATTATGCAACGAAAGATCAATCAAAGAAAACCTACCAATTGCGCCACTTACTATATTTGGATGGGTTATCTTTGTAACCCTTTCTGAGCCTCAAACAGATTACAGAACAGTTTTCTACACAGTCAATAATCACCAAAACCTTCTGAAGAAGAATTATCCTGCGAAAATTATTCAATGAAACCTATCAACGATCTAACTGCCTCTGGTAGAAACCGCAGAGCTGGGAAACTCTTTTTACGCACCCTAAAGAAGGCTTATCAGCATGGAACAAAGGCGTTTTAACAAAGATAATCTCTTACACAATCTATACGTCGAATTTATGGATGAGTACATAAGTTTAGGACACATGAAAATAATTCCAGAATATCAAATTAATTTTTCATTGAACAGCATATTTTATTTGCCTCGTCACGTATTACTCAAGTATTGGCCTCGTCGTATTTGCCTCGCAGTCGTATTTGCCTCGTAGTATCAAAAATTTGCATCTTCACGCAGTAATGTCTAGAAGCTCTAACAAACTACGTGTGGTCTTTGATGGCTCGTGCAAAACTGCCAATGGGAAATCCACTAATATACTAATTAGTTCAAATTTGCTGCCAAACTGGTCGACGGACATAGAAAATATATAACGTCAAGTTTGGGTACACAATATTTACACAGCTGTTTGCTTATCCAAAAAAAATGACATGATTGCTAAACGAATGAAGTTTTCGATTAAGAAGCAAAATGTCAAATTCCAAAGAGTTTTAAGACCAAGTACCAGTCGAAGATATTGAAACCAAATGCTTAGAAATCAATAAAGAGACATCCGGCATTAAAACTCTTGACCTTTACTGGAATTTCAATGAAGACACCTTTCAATTTAAGGTAAACATCGATTTTGGAAAGCCAACCTAACGTTCTATACTTTCAGTTGCAGTAAAAATTTATGATCCACTTGGATGATTGTCACCATCTAGGATAGAAATAAAAATAATGTTTCAAGAGTTGTGATTGAAAAAACTAGAATGGAATAATGGGATACCTACAGATATAGAGCATGAATGGTTATACGCAGCAATCTTCCTGAACTTGAAAAAATTCGAATTCGAAAACATTTGAACACATACAGCACAGCACCTCAAAGAGCATCGAGTTACAAGTTTTTTTTTGACTCTTGGGAATCCGCTACGATCATTAACTCCATTTATTGATTAATTTGGTCTACTACGTGTTGCTGGTCGCTAGAATATTCTACTTGCACATACGGCAACAAGCACCCAATTATACTTCCAAAAAGTCATTTATTAAGCAAGGAATGCATTAGAAAATACAACAAGAAGATTTTGAATCGTGTATCAACGGTTTTAGTCAGTTTAATACTTCAGCGATTTTGGATACTTGGATGTCAAAATATTGCTAAAGAAGTAGTTCAAAAATACCTCATATGTTGTAGGCATAAACAAACACATAATGAACAGTTTATGACAAATCTACCAAAAAATCGCGTATTTTCTAGCAGATCTTTTTTGACAAGTGGCATCGACTTTAATGAGCCTGTTTTTTGTGCCAGAACAAATTACGAGGTCGCTTAAGAGTTAAGTCAAATCACAAAGGCTAACATCGCTCTGTTCATTTGCTTGTAAATTTAAATTTACAAGTTCCTAAACAGTTTAAAGCTACTCCTATAAGTCTGGTTTGTGATTATTAATCGGCCGATTGACAGGGGCTTACAGATATCTTTATAATTCAAACATTTCTGCTACTAATTTTTTAGAAATAATACATGTGGGTATCAGCGCTGTCAAAAGAGGCCCTTTAGTGCCTTTCAGGCACTTATGAAGAATGTGAGGCAGCTTAGAGGCACTTTATTATTTAATATTAACGTTGGGGTTTTCTGATAATCGTCATAGTGTCTTAAATAAATTTGGCAGAATAATTCCTAATTACACATTAACACCATCTATGTTTTGCTAGTTAAAACCATTACTCAGCGCAGTTTATAGTTTTTGACATTTTTCATGTTGTAATTAATGAAAATTTCACTTGTACTAAGCGAGTCAACTAATGATTTTGACAGTCTGCTATTTTTTCTTAAATTTAAAACCTCATAGTTAACAAAATGAACAAAAAAGTGAAACAAACCCTTTTGAAGTAAGTAAATACAATAGAGCAGCATTATAAAATGTTTTGATACTAATTAATATTTGCAGTTTTGAAAAACTTCAGAAAAGTTATCCCAATAAGAATGATAACGTGCAAAAAGATTTACCCTCATCATCATCATCAGCGGTTTTACCTCTTACAGAGAAACAAATGTAAGTTGTTCGAACACACAAAGGTAAACCAACTAAAATATATTTATTGTTATTTTTTGGTTTTTAGTCCGGCTCCGACAAGGACGTTCGTTGATACACCATCAAATTCTTCCGAAACAATTAATATAACGTTCTTAGAAGATTCTATAGAAATGAATGAAAATGTCCCAAACGACAGGTTAGTGTGAAAGCTTCCTTTTGTCAACACTGTCAGGTCTTTTAAATTTAAAACTTTTTTAGAGTAATGAAACGAAGTTCCACTTCTACCGCCAACAGAAAATTTTATTCCAATTGGCTTACCGTGTTTTCTTGGGTGACGGAAAAAAAAGGAAGAGCATTTTGTAAATATTGCGAACAGCTATTGCCGAACAATTTTTCCCTCCTTAAAAGGCACAATGATTCTAAATCCCATGTAACCGTTATAAATTCATTAAGAAATCAAACGCTAATTGTCAATGAAGATGAACAGAATTATAGGGTTAAACAAAAAGTCGCCGATTTGAAAGTTTTGATGTTCCTAATAACAAACAACTTACCATTTAGCTTAATTGATCCATTAATTGATTTGATTAAGTCTATTGATGTAGAATCGAAAATCTGCCAAAAATTGAAATTTAGTCGAACAAAAGGTACGGATACATTAACAACGCTACTTGCAGAAGAAGGTACTAACACATTAACCAGGAAACTTCAAAATCAAAATTTCTCAATTATAATTGACGAAACGACGGACGTTAGTTCCAAAAAATGTTTAGCGTTAATAGCACGATATTTCGATATCACAACAAATTTAACCAAAGATAATTTCCTCGCAATGCTGGAACTCGATCATTCAGACGCTCAGTCAGTGTACAATTGTATTACCAAATTTTTTGACGACCACCAAATCCCAATAAATAATTTGATTGGATTTGGTGCTGATAACGCTAGCGTAATGATGGGCAAAAGTGCTGGTGTCCAAGCATTACTCAAAGCCAAAAACCCATACATATTTTCGCTTGGATGCACATGTCATTCTCTGCATTTGTGTTCGTCCAAGGCCGCAAAAAAATTGCCTGAAGCATGTGAAAAATTGGCAAGAAATATTTATTACTTTTTTTCACACAGTTCTAAGCGAATAAATGATTTTAAATCTATTCAAACATGCTTCAATGTACCAATTCACAAAATTTTAAAGACATCAACTACTAGATGGCTTGCCTTAGAAGATGTAATTTTACGCATTATAGAACAGTGGCGCCACTAAAGCACTACTTTTTGCTCGAAAAATTTGAATCTAAAAGTATCAACATTCAGAAACAATTTGAATAAAGAATTTCAAAGCGAAACACCCCAAATATACAAGCTCCTGCCTTCCGTTAAAGGTTTCTTATTGATGGTGTTACATAATTTTATTCTTAAAGACCATATCGACGAGAATAATTTGAATAAAATTAACTTAAAAAGTACTGCTCCAGTTTTCAAAGAATTAAGTTTAACGTATTTAGGTCCAAAAGCTGAACTGGAAATAAAAAGAAGTGATGTGTCTAACGAAAGTAATTTGGCAATAAGAAGTAATTGCAGACAATATTATTTAAAACTTAGTGAAGAAATTATTAAACGTTTCGATTTTAATGATGAAACTCTGATTCACATTCAAAATCTCGATCCTGAAAATCTAGGAGAATCAATAGTACCATTAATCAACTTATATCCCCATTTATGTGAGGATAAAATTGATGAAACAGAAGAAGAATTTAGGAATGTAATTTTCCAAAAATTTGTTTCCGTTTCGTCGGATATAGAGAAGTTCTGGGGCAAAATTTTTGAATTAAAAAATGGTATAGGAGAATTAAGATTTCCACATTTGAAAAAATTTATTGGTGGTCTTTTAAGCCTACCACATAGTAGCGCTGCTGCTGAAAGATGTTTTTCCCAATTAAACAACATCAAAACGAAAAATAGGAACTGTTTAAAGACAGAAACGATCAACGCATTGATGATAGCAAAACAGCTCACCGAAGGCAATAGCTTATGTGATTGGCATCCTTCAAAAAATTTAATTAATAAATATAAATTGGCTTAAAGCGCATTATTCATCTATAATATTTTTTTATAATTTATAATTTTTAGACAAAGTGATAATACGAAGCTTTAATATTTTATCTAAGCATAAGAAATGTACTGAATTTACAAAACAATTTTTATGAATTTGAATTAAAATAAATATTTTTGTTGAAAAAAATTTTTTTTTGCATAATAGCTTTCGGCAAGGCACCTGGAGGCACTGACTAAAAAATTTTGAGGTACCGAAAATTTTTGCAGCGCGACAGCGCTGGTGGGTATGCGCAGGTTAATTCTATTTGATCGTTCCAAAGGCTGATCTATGGGTTTCGAGTAATTGTAAAGAATCAAAAAAAAAAATTAAAAAAACGCTTTTCGAAAATAACCAAAACAAAACTGATGAAAACCTTAGATTATACCGAATAGAAAGAAATGTTTGTAGAAAACTAATAGATGCAGAGAAAAATCTATTTATTACAAACAATGATATTACATTTGCTGAACTCCGGTGGTTCACGCTATTTGCATAAAGCCATTAGTAGAACCTAATTTGTGGTTCAATCCTTTCCTGTAGTTTCTAGCAAAATGGAGCGGATCATTTTTCATAAAAATATAATCATATATAAATTTTACAAATTAATACTAATAAGGTATCTGAATTCAAAACCTGATAGTATTCGCTGAATTATTCTTAAGCCATTTGCTAAGGAGCTCCTCTTCTCACTCCCAGTTTCTCATTGATCCTCACTAAAATTTTCTATGAAAAAAACTACCTTATGTACAGCCAGCTCCAAAAAAAGTGCTCAAACAGATCCAACAAATTACAAACCCATAGCAATGTTGTCGGTTATTTCCAAAATATTTTAAAGAAATACAATAATTTTATTATTTTGAGCTTCTCAAGTTATTAAAAATACTTAATGAACGACAATACGGCTTTCGTAAAGAAAGAGCAACGAGAAATTTACTTTCTTTGTTACACATTTCTGGAACAAGTTGCATGGCGAGACTTTTAGTGCTCTTTGTTGATGTTGCCTAAGCATGTGACAAAGTATAGATCAACAATCTTATATGCAAATTGAGAAGCTATGACTTAGACGAGTAACTTATTTGTTAGTTTTAAAGCTTTATATCTGAGCGTAAATTTCAAGTCAATGTGGGTGATTTTTCATCAGATATCTTACTACTAAATACTAACGCATGAGTTATTAAAGGTTCCACTCTATCCCCAATTCATTCTCTTATCGATACTAATGACTTGCTGAATGCAATGAATCATCAAATTCATAGTTTTGCTGATGATAGCACGCTTCATGTTTCTCATCAAAATACCTTATCTATACTCCTCGTTAGCGCTTAATGCCCATAGGTCAAACTTGATAGAGTCATTAAACATTGATTTAAAAACAGCTATGGATTTGGATATTGCAAACTATGTTGAATTCAACATGAGCAAAACTCAAGTTTTCCATTTTCCTATAGGTTATCAACACCTAATCCGTTTTCATTAAAGTTTGTTTCTTGAAGAATGAATGATCTTATAAGGAGAAAGAATTTCTGTTAGACTTCTAGGAGTTGAGATTAAAAATAATATGAAGTGAAATTCTCAAATGTTTAACTAAGCTAAGAACGTTGTTCAAAAATTAATATTTTGGGTCGTTGTCTTAAGGTTTTTAATTAGCAAACATCTCTTTTTTAATATATAAGTCATATAATTGTCCCTGTATGGAACATTGTTCCCACATATGGAGTGCAGCATACATAAGTTGTTTAAAGTGTCTTGATTATATACAGCAGAGAGCTGTTAAATTGATCGGCAATTTAAATCTTTATATACTAATGAGCTTGTTTCCTTGTATGTTACCGATTTGATAACCGATAAGTTATTTTATAACTTCATAATAGATGAACTGCATCTGTCTGCAGAATCAAATCGATTTTACCTGAGGCTGCAAATTTCACACGTTACACTAGAATATCGATTTATTTATTTACTTATTACTTCATTAACAAGTCAATACTGATTACTGAATGAAGGAAAAAAATTAAAAAATTAAATATTAAATAATTAATATAATTAATAAATAAAAATTATTTATTTAATTATTAAATTAAAAATTAAATTAAAATTTTCAATTACAGCCCACCTTTTTACGGTTGGAGTGACAAGATGTAGAGCTTTAACTTTTTAAAGTAATTTTTGGTAGTCTGGGATCTCTGGAATGCCTTACCGGCGAGGGTCTTTCCTAATAAATTTAATCCTCAAAGACAATTGATAAATACTCACAAACTTTAATTTCATAGTTAGCATCGTATTTTTTGATATTCAGAGACGTTAATCTGTAAATTAAGAAAACAATGACTAACTTCAAATTTAAAAAATACGGAAAAATGATCGGTTAGGTGGGCTCTAGATTCGGAGATCCCTCCCCCTCCCTCCTTGTGCAGGAGTCTGTTGAGAAATCTCACCAACCAAGATTCGCTGGTATCAGAAACGGAATTCCTTCATTTATTGTTGTAAAAAGCTTTATTACTACAGTACTGTATAGACTTTTACTATAACGATTGTCAAGATCACTACGCCTGATTGAACTACAAAAAAGGCTGAAGATTGTGTTAATAATCCTTTCACTTTTAAAGGTAAACCAATACTTTCACTTTATGTCTTTTACCTGGTTTTTACATAAAATTTGTAGTTAAGCATCGATTTTTTCAACTGTTTGCTTTACTTAATCCTATATTTTCCCCTTCGGTGAATCGATTTGTAACGATTTTTATTCTGCTCAACATGTTTGGTTATAGAGCTCGATTCAAACATTTGCAATAAAGGGAGTGGGCGCATGTGTTTGATGTTGATAAGTTTATCAAACAACGGCGTTACCCAAAAGCCATTGAGCTGAATTTCAAAAGTCATTCAGAAAACGGTGGGAAGCACCAACAGAAGGAGTTCTCCTGTAGTTCTTTTACGAAAGCCGGGTAAACCTCGTCCTTGTCTCGATTCTCGTAAAGTCAATACTTGCACCAAAAAAGTTGTGCTAAAAAGACAACTAACTAAGTTTTCAGTTTAGATCTGAAGGAGATTTTCTTTCAGATTCTTTTAGAACGTTCGTTTAGAGAAAAACTCCTTCACGGGCCTGCGTTAGGATGACTTTTGGATATTGCGGTTTAAACCATTACTAATTTGATATATGAAGTGATCCCTTTTTAGCTATGGTCATGTGTCTTCGTTTAACCTTAAAGATCTTTTGATATCGGCTTGTTATAAATAAGAATTATCAATGGCATGGACTGTGTTCTAGAACAAATAAACGATAATGGTGTCAAACACTATATTGCATACACGCCCAATAACTGAGTGTAACTAAACGGAATTCCTCCATCGGCGTGAAGGGGTATCTTCATGATACCTAAGAAATTCAAAGTAAACATTGAAGATTAATTTAGGTATTTGAAAGAAAATTAGTTTTGAAGGATGGAGTCTAAACCTGCAAGGCCAGAATGATATGGTCGAGATTGAATGGTAAACTCTTTGGCTAGGGCGGAAATAACTGAAATTCATGCTAAGGGCGAATATTAAAAAAAAAAGAAGGAACTACTAGATCTGTCAAATACGACGGTAAACCAACGTACAAACAAAGAGTGCATCCAGTATTAAAAATATAAACAACTACCCAAGCCAAACCAATCATCTCTAATACCATCAGCTAACGTGTTGCTTTCAAAAGCCAGTAGCTTCATTCCTAAAACTTATATGGACCTAAAACGTATATATATGCAAAACTGAATAATATAATAGTCACATTGAAGCTTACAAAAAAGTGATAGACCTCTAAACTACTTTTTACGTCTAGTTATTAAAATTTACATCAATCATTTGGATGTTTCACTTATGCTACGTTATAAAACTTTTTGCACTTTTTTACTGAATCGCATCATTGACCCTCAACTATAACTTTGATTAAAAAATTTATTTAAATTTTTTTGTTTCTTTATCGGAAATGTCAACGACCCAATATTTTCTTTGAGTTGAAGCAAAGTAAAATCATAAGAATAAAAAATAATATTATTTTTATTTTATTTTTACAGCTTTCTTTTTTTGTTTGTTATAATATTTTTTAGTAAAAATAAATATATGTGCTTCGAATTAATGTTACACTCAATTCGGATGTTTGTCACTAAAACCAAAAAAAAATTCTTTCTTTCACCAAAAATAATTTATGTTATCATAAAAGCCGTTACTTACTTTTTTTTTTGTTAATAGGAGTGAATTTTTAAGATTCTATGAAAGTCACGTAAATTTGTTTTTCCCGTTATTACCGTTTGGTAAGAATTATGCTAATTTCCTTCCCTTCCCGCGATTCACATAGAAAATGATTTGACAGCGAAACAAGAAATAAAAAAAAAAAATTTGTTTTCCAAAATAGAAATTGAAAAATAAATAAATATTTTTTTTTGTAAACAAAATGATAAAATTAATTATAATTAAATAGAAAATAGTATTAAATCAACGGAAATTTTCTTATCGAAATAATTAAAAAGTATAAAAAAAAAAAATTTAACCTCTTTTTATCGCAATCACTTTTCGAAAGTTTACAAAAAAAAACTTCAATTGTGGCAACAAAATTAATAAATTAAATTAAATTCTTATAAGACGTTGGCTTTGCTAATGATAAGTTTAATGAACGATATGGTAATGTGTGACATGATATTTTTCATTCGTTATGGGTTTTTTTTTCAGGACTTTTGAAGGGATTTTATTCACAAATAACCAAACTACATTAATTCATAATAATAATACGCTTCTGTTTGACACGATCCTTTGGCCATGAATATCCCAGCGTCAGTATCCCATTTGTCTAATATATTTATTTAAAAAATTGCTTAAATCAATTTATCCATTTTATGTTATATGGCTGTCAATGGCTTTTATAAAAGGTTATCGAACGTGGAATCAAATTTAAATTTTAACTCTCACGCAGTTTAAATGATGGACAAAACAGCTATTCCAAATTTAGAATAGGATGCATTTGGAATTCCTTAATTAGTTTGTTTATAGTCATAAATATTCAAATGTTAGAAGCGATAATTATGTCTAACTTTGAATTTTTTATCAAATTAACTCAATCTCAAATAAAAAACATATTAATTTCATCACTAATTTTAAAAAATGATTCAATTAATTTAATGGGTATGCAAATGTCATGCAGAAGTGATTAAAACTCAATTAATTATTTTTGGTTAGAAGATTGATATTTTTTTCGCCTATTGCTTGATAGATAAATAGAAATAAATGTGGAAATATGATGGAACTGAAACCCAATACACTTTGGTATCAAGATTCGGTAAGTGTTAATGGTTTTTATACAGTTTTGGAACAAAGCTGGCGTAGTATTTATGGAAAACCTAACTAAACGCTTATGTATAGAGATTAATAAAAATTATTTTGCAAGGATTAGTCTTATTGTTGTATCAAATAAACATATGCTCATCAAGAAATCGTCCTTCATCCCCTGGGTACTATGTCCAATTTCTAAAGGCCAACAAAATATCAAAATTCAAACCAAAAATCTAACACGAAAAAGCATAAATTAGCAAAAAATTTGAATTAACTCGAACCAAAATTTTCTACCAATTCTATAAATCTGGTAATTTACTTTCGTGCAGCAAGTCGGCAAATGTCAAGCCCGTTCTAAAAAAAAACATAATGTGATATTTCAACCAATAGCCTTTCGCCCAGTCCTATCTAAAATATATGAACCTTATATTAATACACACATATACAATTTTTTGGCAGGCAAGAATTTAACGTCTGACAGCCAATTAGGTTTGAGAAACAAAAGATCAACAACCACTCTATTCAACTATGTAGTCCATCGTTAGACTATCGTTGCGTCCAAATTTCACCATGTGAATTAGGTGATTGGGTGATTGTTTAAAGATCAAAGACCGAGTTTCCCAACGAAATTTCAATTTGCATGGGTGACGAACAAATGAACGAATAAAGATCTCTATGTGTTGATGTGCAACATATTGTAACTCCTATTACACAAGACTTTGAGAGCATATTGCAACTCCTGTTACACAAGAGATTGAGTCAATTTACACTTCAACAGAGATAGAAGAAAATTTTTGACCAAATATAGTCTCGGAAGCATCATCCAAACTCTTCCTATAACCAGACTTAAGTGATTATCCTACGACAAGGTTTCGTGTAACATGAATTCTAAACGCTTAGAACACCGAACGTAAGGAATCTGCACATCATTTAGAAAAAATTGGAAAACATCCTGACTAACAGAATACCGATAGAAGGATATGGGCTGACTCTTAATAGAGCAGAACACTGTCTCAAAACCGAAAAAAGATTGAACAGCGAAGAGCCCAAGAAAGAACTCGTAGGAACACCTCAATAAAGTATAGCCTAGCAGAGCACACACTGTGATCGATAAAAAAGATAAGATAAAATGAGGTAATCTGCCGACTTTGAAAAGACAAATATAAGTATAAGATGATGTGTTCAATCAAATGCCTTGCTTGCAGTTAGATAACTCATAATTTACGAGTTTGATATAAAAATTCCGAAACCCAGACTGTTTGGCATAAATCCCAGCACTACACTCAATAAAAGATAAAATTTGAATGTGCATCACTCATTCACGCACTATTCAGCTGAAAGAATATTGATAGGTCCTAAACAGAAACACCTAACGAATCATTAACTAATTAGGAATAAAAATGACCATAGCTTTCCTCCAAACAGAACGAAAAGTTGAGGTTGAGAGAAAGGCAATAAACCAAGCCAACCAAGGTAAAAACAATCTTCAGGAATTTGTTAGGGACTTAATTAGAGCCCAACGCATTGGATTTAATAGAAAAATATGGAGGGACTGAAATCTCACAGCTCTGAGATATCAAGACTTCGGTCTGGGTTAAGGATTTTGATATAGTTTTCGGCAAAAAACTTTTATGAGGACATGGATTTTAGTTTTGGGCAGCGGTGTATATCAAAGATAACTCTTTGTTAAAGTATAAGTATTTTTTTATCTCTGTTTAGAAATTTATAACAAAACTAACACAAAACATCAATACGTTGCCGGAAAACTATAACAGATCGTAAATTAACATAAATTAGTGAAAAGATGATACACTCAGTAAACTACTCAAAAACCTCGCCATTTAGCGTTTCGAGAAAATATTACAAAATCACAAATTCATATTTCTTTCAAAATTCCAAAAATATTGTAAAAATTAAATAAAATTCAAACTTTTTTCAAAATTCTAAGAATATTGCAAAAATTATAACAAAATAAAAAATTGAAACTTTTTTCAAAATTCCAAAAATGTTCCAAAAATTAGAATTAAATCAAAGATTTAAACTTTTTCTAAATTCCAATAATATTCCAAAAATTCTTAAAAATTCAAAATTTTCCTAAAATTCAAAAAATATTGCAAAAATTATTAGAAAATCAAAAATACAAACTTTTTTCAAAATTCCAAAAATATTTCAAAAACTATAACATATTAAAAAATTTCCATATCCAATTTCATTTTCAATTACATTTACGTCATAAAAACAGCTACATTTTTTTTCCAAAAAATTGGCTAAAAAATAAATGAAATTGTTTTTTGACACACTTGACATTATGTTTTTGACAAACTTATAATGCCATAATTCTCAATAATAAAATTTCATTTCAAACAAATAATTATTTTTATTATTTTCCAAAAAATTAGGTAAAAAAATAAATAAAAATCTTTCTTTTGACACACTTGACAACTTTTTTTTGACAAACTTATAATGTCATGATTCTCAATAATAATAATAAAATTTCATTTCAAATAAAAAATAATTTTGTTTTTTTCCAAAAAATTGGGTAAAAACATAAATAAAAATCTATCTTTGGACACACTTGACAACGTTTTTTTGACAAACTTAAAATGCAATAATCTAGATTTTGGTCTCACATACCAATCCCGACCATCAAGATTTATCCAAATTTAATATTTCTACTCGTAATCACTTAAAATGAACGTGTTTTAAGCAAAAAATATGCAAAAATCCTTGTTTTGACACACTTGACGATTTTTTTGACACACTTCCGACACACATTTTTTTTGCTTTTTTAGAATCAGTAGGTCCTAAAACGTCGAGAAATTCCAAAAAATGGGGATAAGAATTTCACTTTTAGCTCATGAATGTAATACTCAGGTCTTTCAGACCGAAGTAATAAAGTTTGCCAGACCTCATCCTCGGAACTATTTCCAAAAGAGTATTCGAACTAGTAGACTCATACTCATGATCTGGTAAGAAAGACATCTCAGCAGAAATAGAAGAAAAATAATCATTTAAATTATCAGGTTGCAATCTAGTATCACTGAAAAAAATTGTAGGTAAAATACAACAAACAATGGTCTGTTCAATTTATTTAAAGGACACGTCATTTGATTAACTTTTTAACAAACATGTTTGTTAATTGCCCGTTTTCAACAAACATGTTTGTTAAATATTTTTAACTACCTTTACAAGCAGTTCGTTGATTTTCGTTTGTTGAATAAAAAAGCCAAAAACCAAAAATATAAAACATAAATATGAAAAAATTTTAGTAGTAAGGGCTTGAAATTTATAGTGAACTTAGTAGAAGCACAGAGAAAAAGAAAAAGTGAAATTTTGTGAAATAAAAACCATAGTTTTAAGAAGTATCTAATGAATTGTGTCAATTAAAATACCTAAAAAAATGAGTTGAAATTTTAGTGAAATTAAATTATTTGAGTGTTCTAAAAAATTTAATGAAAGTCAACAGTTTTGCTTTAAAGATGTTTATAAAGGTAAATTTTGTTTCGGTAAATTTTAATTAAAGTCATTTTAGAAAAAATCTAAGTAATTTATTAGTATTATAATAAAATATAAACCAATTATAACAAAGTAACTAATAGTTTTGGAAATATTTGATAAAATCAATAAAATAAAACATCAAAAGTTAACAAACATATTCGTTATTTTAACAGTCGGTTGTGGTTTTGTTCGTAATAACTAACAAAAATGTTTGTAAAATTTACAAGCTGTTCGTTAAAAATTGTTGGTAAAATAAATTCTATTGACATCAATTTGTTGTATTGAACGAACAATTTGTGGGATCAAAAGTAACAAAAATGTGTGTTAAATCGAAGGACATTTCTGTAAATTTTACGAACATTTTTTTTGAGTGTAGTGTCTGCCATAACATGAGACTGTTTTGCGAAAATTAAATATCTTAAACCAACGGTAACTATTGCTTCTATTATTTCAACTAAAGGAGCTTATTTGAAATTGAATATGCGACGGCCATTTCGTTTTTGTCAGAATAGTATTGTGTTATCGGCGGTTTTTGTTTTTTTAAATGAATTATTTAGACCAGGGGTAACCCGCGGCCTTAAGGCCGCATGCGGCGTTTTGAGATTTTATTTGCGGCCTTATCACATTTTTTGAATTTCATACACAAAATTACTAAATTCAAACCAATTTTTTTCGTTGAAAAGTTGTTTGTAAAGTTTTTTAAATATTTAATCATTTTTTTTTTGAAAATATTTTGTCTGGTTCTGTAGTCGACTTTTTCGTGATTTCACTTTAAAAATAGCGAAGAAACAATAACCCATTAATACTACGTTTATATCGCCTATAGTTTAATAGCATATAGTACATTTTGCTACACGAGACGAAAACACTCTTTTTTCGTGAGTGAGAATTTGCTATTGCGAGACGCGTTAGGTGGGAACCAATTTCAATTTAACGAACCTAAAACTTTTTCGTTTCGCGTAGGAAATTGCAATATTTTTTCCAATGTTAAATAAATAATAAACGATATTTATTATAAATTATTAAGTAAGAAATCAACAACATAACATTAATATTCTTTTTTAAACGCTTTTCTTTACTTCACACTATTGTATCAAATCTTGTAACGTTAATTAAACGATTTTCTTTACTTCACACTATTGTATCAAACCTTGTAACGTTAATTTGACTGCCTTATATTCAATGAAACTGAATGAAACTTTGCAGGCATACGTATATCCGATGACAATACACGAATATCATATTAACTAGCAATTTTCATTGTTTATTCGTTGTTTAAATAAAAAAATCGATTTTCATCGGAAATATTCAAATTATCTCGATCTATTTAACGTAGCGACTTGAAATTTGCACAACATAAAGATCGATAGATAATCTATACAGAATTATGCATTTAACGTTCATAAATTAGGTATTTTCTCGATAAATAAACGGCCAGCATTTGTATGTTATCAAATTTAAACGCATATCAACGCCGACGCGCACCTAAAGAAGCAGAACGACAAGAAGAAAAGCCAGATGAAGGAGGAAATCAGCTTACTTCCACAGTTCAAAGTTGTTGTTAAGACGATTTTGAGGCTGAAGTTAATTTTTTGCAGACAAAGTATGTAATATTTTTACGAAGCAGTGCTATCCCAAGCAAGTGTCAAACTACCAGATTCTAATCCGACCTCCAGATTGGATGCCGCCTGAATTAAAAAATAAAGTTTGCCTTACAGTTTGTCACCGCTGCAAGTCACACTTAAGAAGTAATAAAACAACTCCAACATCTAAAGCTTACTGGAACCATTTAGACCCAGGCGACATTCCACCAGAAATTCAGGCACTTTCTCAAGCTGAACAACGTCTTTTGTCTCGGGTTCACCCTTTTCCTAAAATTGTCAAGTTTTCTGGATTGTACGGGCAGTAGGGATTTAAAGGTCAAGCAATCCTTTTTGCCTTGGACATTTTTGACGTCATTTCAAAACTTCCTACGTTTCTACCTCGATCATACTTGGATGCCGATATTATAGTAGTAACGGAACGCTAGAAAATGCAAATTATACTCGAGACTACACTGTTTCCAGAACTAAATTAATCTCAGCTTTAGAATGGCTTAAATCAAATAACCCATTGTACCGAGACGTTGTTATTGATGAAAATGCACACCTTGATGAACGTGATTTGATTCGACTATCAAATCATGGCCCAAGCAATGACCATACTGAAGGTCCTAATGAAAATGCGAAAATTATATCGGAATATGTGTCTATCGGCAGTAGTTCACGCATTATCCATGCATCGTGGCACCAAGGAAAATAAATTAACAAATGTTAAATTCTGTGCTGAAAAATGTGTTGAATTCTTATAAGAACGTGACAAAATAGAATTTCCGACTGTTCAAGGCGTTGATGACTAAAAATTAAAATATAAAAAAAATAAAAATAAAATTTCAAAAAACTTGAAATATTTGAAAAAAAAAATTTTTTTAAGAAACGCTTTTCTTTACTTCATTGTTATGCATATTGAAAACAAAATAACTAAAAAGGAAAAATAAAAATAATTCCAAAACTCAAATAAATTTTCTAAAAACCTCTGTAAAAAAATTCAAAATAAAATAAAAATAATTCAAAAACTCGAACAGATTTTCCAAAAAATTCAAAATCGAGAAAATCTGACACATTCGTTAAAGAAAAGCGTGGGACGCTAATCCTACACGCGAAACATTGACGAAATTGCGACTACTATCAATTGTGATTCTAAATGAATGAAAAATAAAATAATTATATCATTGCACTACATCGTTAAAAGAAAGTATCCGAAAAATATACACAAAAAAATATAATTCAAAATTCTTATATAAAAACCGTATGCAATTGACAACTTAAGATCCTAAACATGATGCTTTGAGATGCTTCTAGTCACAAAATGATAGAAAGTAAATAGTAATATAGTAGTCGTAATAGTAATATAGTAGTATAGTAGTCCGTCAATGTTTCGCGTGTAGGATTAGCGTCCAACGCTTTTCTTTAACGAATGTGTCAGATTTTCTCGATTTTGAATTTTTTTTACAGAATGTTTTGGAAAATCTATTCGAGTTTTTGAATTAATTTTTTTTTTTTTATGAATTTTTTACAGAGGTTTTTAGAAAATTTATTTGAGTTTTGGAATTATTTTTATTTATTGCTTTTTAGTAATTTTTTTTACAGTATGCAAAGCAATGAAGTAAAGAAAAGCGTTTCTTAAAAAATTTTTTTTTTCAAATATGTATTTCAAGTTTTTTTGAATATGTTTTTTAATTTTTTTTTTAACTGTTACTTTGATTTAAAATTGTTTGTAAAGTTACATGAAAGTACCATAGCAACTACAATTTGTTATTTTGCGAAAATGATTTGAAATGACACTACATAGTTGAAAAAAACCTTTTTCACAGGGGATTAAGCCTACATGAAAATAGACTTTTAATTTGCTATCGCAGAAATACCATATTATTTAATTAGTAGCAAAAGTGCTACTTTTTGTGTGGAATCTATAGTTTGACAATTATACAAGTTTAACAATTATAGACGTAACACAAAAAGTGATTTAGCTCCAAATTAAATACACTACTTTTTCGGCAAACGTTAAAATTTTTTATAAATATGAAATTAATAATTCAAAATTTATATAAATATGATTTTTTATCGTCATAGTTACTTCCAAAAAGAAAAAAAAAACATTTAAATTTGTATAAATAAAATTTTTTATCAAAACAGCCTTTCAATTCCAAATTTTATAATTCAATCAAAATAGTTGTTATTTTTGTTGTCATATTTAGACAATAATTCAAAATTTCATCATCCAATCAAAATATTTCATGTTATTTTTTTGTTGTTATAGTTATACACTGCCGTACTAAGCACAGAAGTGGTAACTTGTATTTTTGACATTGCGAGATATTTAAAATTTTTAATTTTCAGTTTTCACAGTCAAACTAATCAAAACTATATTTATAATCAAAACAATTTAAAATTTAGTTTGAATCAGAGAGATAGAAGGTTATATTATTTGTTAATATTAATAAAAATTAATTATTGGATAATTTAATAGTAAATTATACTTTAAAAGAAGATACGGCATATTTAATAATAGTAGTTTAATCAATGAGTGAATAATGAAGTAGTTTATTCTCAAGCAAAAGTTTAAAATTCGAGCGAGGCACGAGCGAGAATTTTAATTTGCGAGAGAATAAAATTCATTATTCACGAATCGATTACAATACTTTATTCTCTGACAAAGATTTTATTATAAAAAAGAATTGTGTATTATAAAAAATAAAAACATTTTCTTCAATTAAAACAATAAATCTTTATTGTTTTAATTGATAAATCAAATATCTTAATAAAAAAACCCTGATGATAAAAAACGCCCTTCTCATACAATCAACCAAGTTCAACTAAACGAAATAAGAGAATTACTCAAAATTTGATTTTTGAACAAAACTTATCAAAGCAAATGTGATTATAATTTGAAAATAATTTTAATGAAATCAAAATAATTTGACCAATTGGAATCATACCAATTGAATAAAAGTTTCATTAGGCACTAGGTTAAGTTCATTAGGCTATAGGTTAAAAAACAATACAATAATACATACTATTATTATCGAAAAAACATACAAATAAAGCTGATATAATTAAATGGAAGAGAATAAAGTAATTTTTGAATGAAAAAATTAATTAAATGGTTATTTTTATATGATAAAAATATTCATCGACTGTTATTAGAATTATCATTACCATCTAAACGAGGATATTTATATAAAAAACAACGAGATCGTAGGGATTTAATATCACGACTTAATGTTACATAAACAATTCGTTTAGCACGCTTTTGAGCAGAATCCAAAAGAACCAATATAGTAACAGATGCAGCACATCAAACTTGATAGCAATACTTGGCAAAATGCAGCCTGTTTACGCTTTGCCAAATTATAATTGGCCTTTAATGGTAAGAAGGTTCACCATCCCTGATTTAGATATATTTTGCATAATATAAAATATTATTATTTACAGTATTAAAATGCATAGCTAAAAAAGTCAAGTCAACTAGAGTAGAAGGGAGAAAATATAAAGATTATATTTGTCTAAATTTTAAACTCGCCCGAAAAGGGGTACATAGTTCCACAGCTTAGTCACTCTTAAAAAATAATTTACAGCAAATGGATGGTGTGATACATTATATCATTGCTTGTATTGTTATTGTTTTATATGTATATAACATTGTTATGAAATAACTGGGTTCAACACCTTAGTACACATATTTTTGTCTTGTCTCTCTTGAAATCCAATTACAACACTTTTTATGTAGAAAAAATATATTCTTCAAAAAAGCTGTAAGTACACTAAAAGTTAATAATTAAAAAATATAAACCCTTAATGATGCGATTGCTAAAACCTTTGAATCAAAAAAAAAATTAAAAGATGATTTGTCAATATTTTTCTACAGAACGTCGGTTGAAAAGATCCAGCATTTTTTAAGACCGTAAATCTTAGATTATGATTTCGTCGCTAAAAGCTTATTGAAGTTACATGCGACATGCCTTTTTATATAAAAACTACACCTCTGAATTATACTATCTTTTTTACATCTAAATTGGAAAGCTAAATGTTATGGAAGTCTTATAGAAGTCGTATAGAAGCCATTGTTATTGTAACTACTATCAAAAAAATTTATTTTCTACTTTTTTTAACATTTAAATTAATCGATTGCAAAAACTTAAACAAAATCAATTATAACATAGCAATAACAATAATTACGTTTAAAAGAAGTGTAGAAACATAAAAAAATATTGTAACGTTTTTGTCACATTTTGTAATAACTTCTATAAGACTTCTAAAAATTGCTTAAAACGATCTATATTAGAAGCACTTTAGCTTTTGAAAACTAGTAATTTTATTCATCATGCATAATTGCTTACAAAAGGCCATACCGAAGTTATTTCCGAAGTCTTATTCAAATCAAAGCTTTGTTTAAGGCGAAAAAAATTCTCCAAATGGCCTTTATCGAGAATCAACTAAGAAGCTTTAAAGAAACTAAGAAGGTGGGGAAATGATTTTCAATGAGACTGTTTAGTGTTTTAAAAAAAGTTAGAATGATAGTTGGGAGCTCAACCTTGAAGAAGGTAGCTCCAAATTCCTTTTTAGCTATTTAAATCAGTTATTCACCTTAATAAGATGTGAACAGCAGGTCTTCCATCTATTTTCTCTAGGTCCTTCCATATAAGTTCACTAAATGCAAGAAAGGCTAGATCACGAAAATAGCTTTAGAAATGTCAGAATTCTTAAAGGATAGAATTCTTAAGGAAGAAGAGATTAAGGGCAAAGAGATTAATTTGATTTTTTTCTGTCTTTTGTTTGAATAATTATTCTAAATTAACGAATTATCAACAATTAAAGATGTTTAAATATTTTTTCCCGGTCTCAGGGTGAACATTTATGGTTCTTTTCTTTACCAGTCACTGATTTTGATAGGGATGAGATAATAAAGAATATAACCTAGGATAATGTGATGCAGTTGGCTGTTCTCTCTTTCTTCTTTATATTTCCTTTCCTTTTGTAAATTGGTGTCTTACAAACTCACTCACTCAATTAAAATAAAAACGTCAATTTCTTGTTAACTAATAGTTTTAATTTACTATATACGTATTTCGAAAGCTATGTTTTCATCGACAGTAGTATATATCAAAACTGAACTGAACTGAAAGATCAAAACGGTTTTTCTCTCAATAACAAAAAAGATGATTCTAATATCGTTACACTGGTGCACAACGGGGTTTGATTTAGAAACTAGAAAACCATGTAGACGTTATTAAATGCACTACCTTAAGAAGAAGTATGGAAAACATGCCATCTATATTATTATAGAATAAATTCGAGAATACGAAGCTACAGCCAATCCTTAAAAAGGTGTCGCTATGGAATAAAAATATTTGCAAAATGTTGACGATTTTAAAAAATAATTGTTTTTACCTGTTTTCTGACCTTTCCGAATTTTTTAAAATAGTAAACTAATTTTTCCAAAGTTCAATGACCAAACTATACAGGGATATACAAAGAAGACTTCACCATTTTTCAAGTGAGTCGTTTGAGTAGAACTTGAGTAGTAAAGTAGTTTCGAGAAAAATACGTTTAGAAATACATAATAATAAAACTGAACAGAACAATAAACGCGAAATAATTACTACAAAATACATTGCATCGCACTACTGCTATCGAAACTACTATACACAATAATTCAAAAATGCATATCAAAAATTCTAAGATAAATGCATGCACGGACTCAAAGATAGCTCTACATTGGCTGTCACTATCTTTACTACAAAGGAACATATTCATTGTAAATTGAGTGCCTGAAATTCATAATCTAGCCGCAATATATGGTTTTCACGTATGTTCAAAAACAGTTTTTAGAAAAATTGTTAGCAGAAAATTCATCGTTCTATGCGATAGTAGTAATAAATTCTTGGGTATTAAGATTCATTAACAACGCTCCACTTATAGAAAAATATCGAAAAAATGATAACAATATAAGACAAAATTTCCACATTTAAAATATTTCAATGGTTTCAACAAACACTGATTCAAAAAGAATACAGATTCCTTATCCAAGAAAAATCGGTCTCAACATGCAACAAAATTTTTCAATTGAATCCATTCATCAATGATAATAATTTGAGTTTGGGGTCGTTTTGAAAATTCTATATCATTGTTTGACACAAGACCTTCAATTATACTGCCAGCTACTCAATAAAATTATTAGAATATTTCAAACTATCATGGAGGTACAATACCTTGGCCAGCGATAACACGTCAAAGGTACTGGATAGTATCCTGTAGAAGATTGGTTCATAAACATAGTTGCTACTTGTGTTCGACATAGAGAAAAAAACAATTGAACATATGATGGGAAATTTACTAAAGCTCAGGGTTACCTACGAACGCCCATTTCTGAAGACAGGAGTGGATTATAATGAACGAAAACATAAATTTTGCGTAGCTCTTTTTGTGTGCCTTAATATTAAAGCAGTACACGAATTGGCAAACGATTGAGTTGGTAAACGATCCAACCACAAATTTGTTAATTGCAGTTCTTCAAAGATTCGCTACACTTAGAGGTGTATGTAATGACATTTTCTGCACAAATAGCTCTAACTTGGTCGGTGTCAAACTAGTTTTGACTGACCTCCTTTAATATATTAAACAAAATAATAAATATCTTATTTTCTTTGAAGGGATCAAATAACATGGCTCGGCGTCGGTCAAATGATATTGCAAATATCATCTGAAAAGAGAATTAGCAAAAAGTATACTCATATAACAGGTCGTTCAATAAGTCCGTAGGATAAGTAAGAAAAAAACAACATTTTGACAAAACTCGATTTTTATATTCAACATAGTTGCCTTCGAGGGCGATACAACGAGTATTGCGATTTTCCAACTTTTCTATACCACTTTTATAATACGATTTCTCTTTCTCGTCAAAATAGGCCTCAGTTTCAGCGATTACTTCATCATTGGATTTAAATTTCTTTCCAGCAAGCATTCTCTTGAGATCTGAAAACAGGAAAAAGTCGCTGGGGGCTAAATCTGGAGAATATGGTGGGTGGGTAAGCAATTCAAAGCCCAATTCATTCAATTTTGCCATCGTTTTCATCGATCTGTGACACGGTGCATTATCTTAGTGAAACAACACTTTTTTCTTTTGCAAATGTGGCTGTTTCTTTGCGATTTCAGCCTTCAATCGATCCAAAAGTTCACAGTAATACTCGCTGTTGATGGTGGTTCCTTTTTGGAGATAGTCGATGAATATTATTCCGTTCGTATCCCAAAATACAGACGCCATCACCTTACCGGCCGACTGTTGCGTCTTTGCTCGCTTTGGATTCGGTTCGTCGACTGCTGTCCACTCAGCTGACTGTTTTTTGGATTCTGGTGTGTAATTGTGAAGCCATGTCTCATCCATTGTCACATATCTACGATAGAATTCCCTTTTATTGCGGTTTAACAGTGCCAAAGACTCCTCCGAAGCTTCGATTCGTTGTTGTTTTTGGTCGACTGTGAGCTCACGCGGCACCCAATTTGCACAGAGCTTTCGCATACCCAAATGTTCATGTAAAATGGTAAAAACACTACCATCTGCTACCTTTACAATGTCAGCTATTTCGTGCACTTTCAATTTGCGATCGTTCATAACCAATTTGTGGATTTTTTTATGTTTTCTGGAATAACAGCCTCATTTGGGCGTCCACTGCGCTCTGCATCTTTTGTGCTGGTACGACCACATTTAAATTCAGCCATCCACTTCTCTACCATTTGTCTCGATGGAGCAGAGTTTGGATAATGTTTATCAAGCCATTGTTTGGTTTCCACTGTATTTTTTTTCATCAAAAAGCAATGCTTTATTAAAATTCGAAATTCACTTTTTTCCATTTTTTTTCAAAAACAAAAGTTGCTTCACACAAAATGCTATAACTCACGAATAAATAGTCAGATTGTTGTCAAATTTATACACGTATCGTTTGAAGGTTAGTACTAAATAAAAATCATATGGAAAAAATTCTAGTAACGCCATCTATGTGTCATCCTACGGACTTATTGAATGACCTAGTATGAAGAGATGACAACTGTTGGTAAAAATCAAATCCATATTAGATTCACGTCCAATCAGCTTGATGTCATCGGAGAATCTTGGTGTTCTAATTCTTCATAAGTTCACACTTACTAATTGGACATGCTCGGACTTACCTACCAAAGGAAGTAACTTTAGATGTCAATTCGAATAGATTGTCACGTTGGCAACTGGTTTAAAAAATATTACAGCACGTTTGGAATAGAGAGCATCGGGAATCTCTAACCGCACTTCATCAAAAACATAAATGGAATCTTAGTTATCATTCAAAAAGAAAACTGGCCTCCCGCGGAGTAGTTACACGAACATATTATAAAGACTCATTCTTGCAAAGGCGAATTAGTTCGATTGGTCACAATAAAAACAGAATTAGGAACAATAATGTGACCAGCTGAAAAATTTTGTTAAACTTTGTTACTGGCTCTGATGATTCAAGGCCGCCTGAATGTTCCAATGCTTAATAATAATATAACTTTTTTATTTCGTATGAATAACGAGCTATTTTACGCTTACTAAAATTTGCGTAAAACTTCTTTTCGGCTTTTATTATTTTACGCCATCTATAACTTTACGCCCTCTAGTTATTACTTTACGCCGTCTGATTATTACTTTCCGCTCTCATAATGTTAATTTATGTCCTATTTTTGTTACTTTTCGCCCTCTTGTAGCAAGTATAAAAAATTTTGCATACAGGTGTAAAATTAATTTCAGCCCAAGCGAGTTCAGCCCTACGAATTCTCACTCTTGCTGAAATGTATAACTTAACACCCTTGATACATAAATAGCTATTAAATAATTCTATTGTTTTTTGTAAATAATATCGTACGGGAACTACATTTCCGTCAAGCATATATATAGTTATCGGATTATGAAGTTCTAGAATATAAGCCACAAAATGCGAATTTGGAAAAAATTTAGCAATATTTTTAGTGTTATCTTTAAATTCGGTATTTCATAATTACCTGTACACATTTGACGAATTGTTTGTTGGTGAACCAAACCCAATCGTTTTTAAATGATTGAATTGTATCATACATTTATACCAAATCTAGCAGATATTTTAGCTATTTAGCCCAACGAACCGTGTAGATGATTCTATCTCCTGGTACAGATAGTAAACTGAACGCAATTAATGTTCAACAGAACGTGCAAAAAATATTAATTAAATCTGGGTTTTATTCAAGCAAGTGGTCGTCTAAAAGTAAAATACTGATCGATGCTATCCTAAAAGAGAACTTAGCAGACGACAATATTTTAGTCTGTGAGAATACTACGGTCAAGATCCTTGATATTTGAATGCAATCGAATTTTTGATTCCTTTTTATTTCGGATTCATATTAAAAACTGGTCTCCCATTTTGAACAAAATTAATCTTTGGCTTCGAAGATATGGAGTTATGTTCTGCTTCTGCAGTACTACTCACACGGTTGCTGTTATTTATGCATAGATAGATTTTATCATCGTTTTGAAATGACTACAATCAATGTCCATCCGTGTATCAGACATTCATGATCTAACCTCACGAGTCTTACGTGTGAACGAAGTGCGATGATGTCAACACAATTTGTATCATTATTGAGCAATCAAACAAATGGACTCACCACTGTGCCTCTTTTCGCCGGACGCGAATTTGAATTAATCAATAAAAGAGCTAACTCAAATCACATCATTAAATTGGCATCCCGAAGAAAATAATTAATCTAATCAAGGAAATATTTAAAGATGCTCAAAATAGAATACAATACACAGGAAAGCAAAGTAAAAAGTACTACAAACAACGTGAAGTGAGACAAGACTTAAAGAACTAGATAGTAAAGACATAAAACCCTTCATAGAAATAAATTCTCTTCGAGCACGGTTACCAGAATTCTGAACAAAACTTCCTCATGCTTGGTTCCTCCAAGCTGAATCACAATTCAAATTATACCGAATTTCGGATGAAAAAAGCACTACGGCTATATTATTTCAGCTCTCCCACCAGCAGGTCTTGAATCGGTTTATAAAATAATAAAAGAACTGCCTGTTGGGAAGCGAATATGAAACCTTCAAGACGTCCCTCATCGGACGGCGCTCACTTTCAATAATGCCTCGAAAAGTTTCTCGAAAGTGAGGTTTTGGGTAATCAGAAGCCCTCAGAGGCATACAGATCTCTTAAAAAGTTAACAAAAACTTCCGTAAATGAAACAATCATTAAAAAATTTCACGCTTCGGCGACTTCCAAAATCTATTAATGAGCTTTAATTGCAAATGGAGATAAAACTATTGATGAGCTTTTATTAATAGTTGATGCGATACGTGCAACAACAGAGCACTCGTGAATGTTAATCCCTGTGTATTCCATTCTGGAACAAATAATCCTTCAAATAACGAACTTAAAGATCGACTTGTGGCGAAAATCGAGTCCATATTTCCAAAAATGCAATCTAATCATAACCGCTCACGTAGTCCTAAGCCCCATCATAGAAGAGGATTCGAGTATAGAAGTAAATTGGAGCAGAAGCAGAGGTCGTAATAAAAACTCAATAGAAACAAGCGACTAAAGCACGAAAATGCATTCAACCTTGTAATATCAACAGTCAAGAAGAAGGTCCTCAAAACGTTTCACAATCATTGACAAATGAGTTCAATTCAAACTACTGTTGCTGTGGCGAAGAGTAGTTTTTTTAAAAACAGCCGTTGTTTAATTCTAAGAGACTCAATAAATTATTATCAATTTTTTGTAGATACCGGTGTAGTCTATTCAGTTCTGCAAAATCCTTCTACAGAACCGAGTCTCGCGATCATAATCTTGTGATTTCTGCTGCCAAAGACACAATCATTAATACGTATGGTATTATGGTATACAAAAGTTGTGGTTTTTGCTTCGGTTAATAGACCAATCAGGTGCTGACTTTCTATAAAAACTCGGTCTTGTTGTCAACCTACATGGACGGCGACTTTTTGATTCATCAACGGGTATTACAGTCAGCGCAATAACAGCCATCAGCAAGACACCAATTAGTTTTTCTTTCCATAACGGATACGGACTACGATGCTTTACTAAGGGAATTTCCTTCCTCACTCAAACGCCAAATTATACACTTCCAGTGAACGAGACTCATCACTCTAACGAGACTCATCACATTATAACTGAAGGTCGATTAATTTTTCAAAACCACGCAGACTGAATTCTGCAAAACATCCAGCAGCACACATAGAATTCGGACATATGATCGAATTAGGCATATGTATGTCAACCTTCATCTTCTCCTCTCCACATGGTTAAAAAAGAGATAATGATGATTGGCATCCATGTGGAGTCTATCGACGTTAAAATATTGTGAATGGTTCCCAATCGATATCCAATCCCTCACATTCCCAATCTTTCCCCATCTAATCTCTTCCCATTTAATCCCCGTGGAACCTGATGATGTACATAAAATAGCACTCACAACACCATTCGGTCTATTCGAGTTTATTCGAATGCCAGTTGGTCTTCGGAATGCCGCTCAGACATTTCAACGTTTCATAAATGAAGTTGTCAAAGGATTAGATTTTGTATTCGTCTACCTTGACAATATTCTGGTGCAAGTAAAAATGAGGAAGAGCTCAAACTTCATTTAAGAACTCTTTTCGAGAAATTATTTGAGTTTGGTATTAACATCAAAACCTCAAAATGTATTTTCGAAACCCATTCTTATGGCACTTTGACGTCATCTGAACGAGTTAAAGCCATTAACGATTTCCCTACACCAACATCTATTAAGCGAATTCAGCGATTTCTCGGGATGGTGAATTGTTATCACACCTTCACCCCAAATTTAAAGAAACCAAAAACTTTAAAGAATTTTTCTTGGCCAAATTTACTTAATGAATCTTTTGTCAAATTTAAAGACGCATTAGCTACAGCAAGCCAGCACATCCGCCGAACACCTCATTGTTCAGTATTACTGTAACAGATGCTCCAAATACTGCTGCAGGAGCATTACAATAACCGTATAAAAATAGATGTTGGGAACGGCTGGCTTTCTGTTCTAAGAAACTAACTTCAGCCACAATTAAATATTCCGCCTTTGACCAGGAGTTACTTGCTATTTACTACGCAATTAAACTTTTTCGACAAACTCGACATCTTGTCTTTATAAGTCACTTCACCTCAGACATTCGTCAAGTCGAAGGCAAGAATAACGTCGAATAGGTGACTACGACATTGTTACACTGAGTTCTATGTCAATAAATATCAATAAAATTGCTGATAATCAATTTCATGACGATGTTCCCAAACAATTGCTAATCTCACCTTAAAAATTATTTACAATTTCAAACTTAAATTTATATTGCGAAATTTCCACAGATATCAACCAGATATCAATATGTACAGCACCTCTAAGGCGTTTTTTTTTCAATGCACTACATGGTATATCACATCCCAGTCTAAGAGCATCACGAATACTTATTGCCATTAGGTATTTTTGGCCTTACCTTAATTCTGATATTACGCAAAGTGACAAAATCTTGTTTACCTTGTCAGATGTTGAAAATGCACTTCCAATTCCACTTCCTCGAGGACAGTTTGAGCACATGTTTATGGAGGTGGTTGGAACACTGTCTTTTTCCGGCAAATTTAGATATACTCAAACTAATCGATCATTTCACTCGATGAAATTGGGAATATCCTACCAAGACATGTCCGCTACCATTATTGCTAAGGCTTTTGCCGAGCAATACATCTCAAAGTTCGGAACTCCCCTTGAGATAACAACAGATCAAAATGGTCAGTTTGAGTCTAAACTCTTTTCCGAACAAATAAAATTACATCGTATACACATACTACAGCATCCACATTCAAATGGCATGGTAGAACGGTTGCACAGGCAACTAAAAGTTGTCTATCGTTTTATTAGAAATACGCAAAGATCAACAGTGATTTCCCACTGAATTAGTATACGGACAAGCACTCAAAATACAAGGCAAATTTTTTGAAACTTAATCAAAGGATACTATGGATACACATGACTTTGTGGGTGGGCTTTGTACAACTAAGCAACTTTGCAAACAAGCTCTTAAAAATATATGTCCTACATTTATTCCTAAAAGTAGAAACACTTTTGATTTTGTTTTCGTACGAAGATATAGAGTTTGAAGAAAGCTTTTGGAGTTTTGGCTGCATCTTTTTTTAACAACTTATCTAAGACAAAAATGCATGATTTCTGTATACTGTAAACGTAATAAATATTATGCTACTTACTGTATAAAAGTCATCAGTTGATTTATATATTTTTTTTGTAACACCATCCGCAGAAACCGCAAGAAAAAAAAATACTGGAAGACTAGCTATGACGTGCAAAAAAAGGATACTAATTGAGGTGAAACAAATTGACAAAACAAATGGAGAATTGTTTCCAAAGGCAATCAGGGAACACAGTTAGATGGTCTAGTAGACGACCTATGTTTCTGAATGTAAGCAACTTAAAACAACATATATATTAGAGTCAGAACTTAGCGGACGAACTGGCAATTTTTTTTATTGAGAAAACTCAATTCAATTCTTAATATGAAGAATATAAATCTGCTGAGGTTAAGCAGTTACACCTATGTTGAATCATTAAGGTTTTTCAAAGAAACTATCAATAAAATTCGTTTAACATTAAATAACAGCAAAAATCAAGATACCACTTAGAGACAAAACTTGTGTAGCCACTTCACTTCTAACACTCTAACGTATTTGTATAGATTTTAATTTCACACTATATTCAACACTCAACATTAACTCAAAAAAAAAAATTAAACACAGACAGTTTGTCTATTTAACTTCAACTTACCTCAAACATATTTTTTTATCAAACTTCAAATATTTAAACAAACTAACCTTTATTTACTTATCAACACTAATACAAATAATATAATTGTAGACAAAATAATATTGTTGAAATTATGATGAGTTAAAGCGTTCCAAGAGCACGGTATGAAGTTCCTACAATTGTTAATATAACGTAGGAACTCTATACCTCGCTGATGGCAACACCAAAATAAATTTATTTCACATTATGTAAATATTAGACAAAAAAACACTCAACTTACCCATAACAAAATAAAATAATGTAAAAATAAAACTAAAAAATGTATACTTATATCACGGTGACCTTCACACTAACGATAAAAAAGAAATTAAATAACAATATAAAAAATTTGTTTGTGATTTCAAGAAAAAAAAATTAAAAATGGCGGGATTAAAACCACATTTTTTTATGAGGTACAAAATCCACTCAACAACACACTTTACATTAAAACATACATTTATAAAAAAAAAATTAAAATTATATAACATTATATTCTCTAATCAACTATTTAATTCACAAAACAAAAATATATAACTATGACTAAATTATTCCCGATATAATAACCTAATTACTTTGAAAATTATATAGAATTAAATTTTCCAATAATAAATTTCGTTATTATTGTTGTTTTTGGTTTTAGACAAGAAACTTTTTTTAATTCCCACTCAATCAAAAATTATCAACGTTATACTATGTTGTATGTCTATCATTCAATTTATACTATCACCGATTGAACGGGGGAATTTATACACAAAAAAAAATAAATAAACGAACACTCAAGTAAAAAAAAAGTTATTTAGTCATAAAAGTAAATGTATTCGAAATTGTTTATTTAAGGTGCAAAAGTTAAGGTGGTTTCATTAATTATTTTGTTTGATTAATATGACACACAAATATTTTATTTGATCTGGGTTTTATGTTGTTGTGGTAAAGAAAAGAAAAGTATTTTAAAAATTGTTGATATATTTATGAAAAAATAAAACTGCAATATAGAATTCAACGAAGGTTAATGTTTGGCGCAGCTTCGGAAACTTCTAACCTCCACATTCAACCTATTATTTTTAATGACTCTATTACGTTGAATGAATAAATAAAAATCCAACAAATAATTGAATTCTACACAGTCTATTACACAATTCAAAACATTCTAATTGAATTGAAATTTTATTTTTTGAAAGATAATTACATTGTTAGATTTATAGATTCTTGAAGAACCCTAAATCACCCGACGTTAATTACATAAAAGAAATATAAGAAAAACTTAAATTCTAAATAGGGAAAAAAAGGGAAATCTAAATAATTGTATCATATTTCAGGGTTAATTTGATTTTATTGTTTTCTTTTTCAATATTAAATCATTCACGTATCATAAAAATTTAAATTTATGACACAGATCGCCATCTATTAATAAAATTTAAAAAAAAACACACAAACTTCCACACCCTCTAACCTTTTATTTATGAAAATAATATTTCATCCATTTTGATTATATAAGAGTGGGTGAAGTTTCACCCTTCAAATAAATAAATATATTTTCAATAATCAAAATGGCACACCCGTAATGTTGAGAAAATGTTTATCAATAAATTTTGTAATGCGATTTTTTTTAAACTTTAGATGCATGCTGAAGAGGAAATGGAATGAAGATGACATTTCCTTTTTTTTTGTAGGAAAATCTAATTTATTTTTCTTAAATTAATAATAAATGTTTAAACTAAGAGAGGGCGGTACGGTTTGGTTGAATGATTTCTTTTTCTGAATGTATGGGATGGGGGTAAGAAATGGAATGGGTGATTGAATTATGTATCGTTTTTTTTTCTTCAAAAAACACACCCTCTTGATATGTTAATTTTAGATAATGTCATGTGTGGTTTGTGTATTAAAATACAATATCCAATCATAAATTAACACCGGTGGTAAATTTTAAGGTAGCAATGATAACCGAAGGTAAATTGTGAGAAAAACATTTATACAAAATACCTTCAAGCAAATGTCCATTTATGACAATATTATCAAGAGATCATGTGTTTGGGGTATTATTATGATCAAATTACATGATTTTTTTTTCGTTTGTAAAATCAATGCTGTAACAACAACAACAACAACAACAACGATAATCATATCAATGTACCCAATACAAATCACTTCAAGGTACGAGAATGATCCAGAAGAGAGTATCATCGATTGTAATCACAAAAATTAAAATTTATAATAAAAAAAATTAAATTACATATATTGTATTTTTTGGTATTATTATGTAGTACCATCATCATCATCATTTCCAAAAAAAAAAACAACACAAAAAAAACGAAAATAAGAATCTTTAAAATCTTCAACCGGTTTTTTGTTTTCTTACTAATGTTATTTTTCTTTAAGGAAGAACAAAATAATAATAATAGCAACAACAAAAACAACAACCAAAAAAAAAATCAAACCAATTTTTTTGTATGAAGGTAGGCATACCCGCATCTAAAGCGGATTTTTATAATGTGAAGTAATTTTTTTTTATTTTTATTTCAGTTAACCCTATCCTGTGTTGTTGGGTTATTAGAAACACATTAATACACAAAAAATTGTTATAATATTAATTAAATTGTAAGTAACATGAAATTTGCAAATTAGACCTTTGTTTTTCTTATTTGATCGATGATCATCATAATTATCTTGTTTATACAGAAAATTAATTTCTGCAATGTTGCCATGATCATTAAAAGTAATCTAAGCAATTCATGAGGGTTTTAAACTGTATATGTTGCTTAACCGGATCAGTGGACCTGATTTAGCTATACTTCTCATTAGCATAGCTGGTATTATTCAAAAAGCATTCTAGACGAGTTTAAGATGATTTACGTTAATAAAACAATTAACTGTATTGTGGATGACGAAAACTTGGCAAAAGGGGGAGGTATGTTGTGTCTTTTAAATTTAAGTAAAAATTTTGTTTAACAACTTCAGTTTCTAGTTTAACTGTAAACATTAAACTTTTACAGTTTTTCATTAAGTTCGCACATCAACAGTCATACATTATTAAAATTGTCATTCAAAAATTGAAAATCTTTGCTATATCTGATTACAAAATAAGTATTAGGTGGATGGAAATCAAGATACTTTTAAAAAAGGCTAGTCTCATTTGTTTAATCGGAATGCCTTAATTTGGGGTTATTTAAATTTGGATCTTGAAGGTTTGTAGGATGTTGATAGACTAAAATATGATTAAGCGAGCCGAACCATTGATGGACAGTTAAAACATTCTCGTTGATTTGCAGATCGGTTATTGCTATGTTTCTTAAAATATCATGTTAGCTTCTGATTTGTATTACTTACAACATACAATTCTCAAATGTATAGCATGCATGGTCGTACTTTAAAAACTAGACCCGAAATGAATCCAACTCGATAGAAAGTCAAATAATGCTACCATGTTTTGCACCAACACAACAGCTACGTCTCTTTTATTTTGACAAATTGTTTTATATTAACAAGCGTCACATTCAAGTTATAACAAAACTAGCAACAAAACACATTTTTATGGCCAAACTCGTTTCTTCGAGCAATCAATCACGTACTATCTTCTAGGAATACCATCTCTAAAACTGAGGGTAATACCATTGATTGAATAGAATAGGAAATAAGGTGATATATCACATCTATTGCGAGTGGTATGTGATATCTCACGTTAACTCGTATTTTACTCATAGATAAAAAAAATTACAAGTCTATAAAAACTTATACCTCTATGTAGAAGACGAGTGTGGGAGTTGTGGGTGATTGGTATTTAAAGATACATTTAAACTCCCTATAATTCCAACACGATGTTGTTGATCTCATTGCTTTTAAATTTCGTCACAAATGGTGATAGCAAATTCCAATAGGTTTGATACTGATAAATGTAAAAGTGGTAGTTTGTCCGAACAACATTGCATATATATGGCATGATTTACCGGAGTCAAAAATCATATGTGGTTTCAATAAACAATTCTTTAACAAAGATTTTTTTGAACACTGCAGAGTGCAATATGTTATGGAAGTTGCAACATTAAATGGCATGTTACACACTTGTATACATGTTTTTTTTTACCAAGAGCGTAGGTACGTGGATAAATGCACCGTTTACCCATAATGAATAACTCACTGAATACAATAAACTGCATCTCAAGAACTTTAATACGATTTCAAGATTAATTTTATTAAATCCAGTTGTTGACTTAAGTCTTAAACTAACAGGATTTTCAACGCTTTAATAACATGATTTTTAAAACCAAATACAACAGTTCCGTTTGCTATATAATCAACAAATCTTACACAAACAATTCTTACATAAACTAATAAACATTAAAAATTTTAAAACTATCCAAATTAAATTTTGCAATGAAGACTTACAAATATCAATTTGTTGTCATTAAAAACTAATTTTCTATCCAAACAAAACAGTTTTAAGAAAAATAAAATAAACAAGTATTATACAATGGTAATTTGATAAATTAGTAGCTTTTAATCAAATGTATTTATCAACTAGTTTGCCCTACTGCTATGTCAGTGCTATGATAGTCCCAAACCTGTGCTTCTATTATTATAAGCATTCAACCCTTTTACAATGGACAAAAAGCTTATTCTTTCCAGATAGGGTTAAGAACAAAACACAATACATAATTACTAACATACATATTACAAATTTTACCATTTTTTTTAGAACTTTATTTCAGAACTTTAAAATAACGATATAACTTTTTCTTCATCTTCTTTCTACTATATACAATTTTTTTTATTTTTGCGTAAGTGGAAATGGTTGATGTTTAGATAAACTAATAATAATAATAACTAGGAAGGCCCGGCGTGCTTCGCTACGCTTATAAATAAAGTTTTTGCGTAGACATTTTGTTGACGTAGAAGCAATGATTTCAAAAAGTGGTAATGAGAAATGCTAGCATATAATTTTTAATTTTTCTTTTTAAATATATGAATGAAAAATAATCAGAACTCTAGCTGATCAGTTCGGATATATGAAAAATTAGCGATCAAATAAGTTAGAGATAAAATAAGCTTACTTGAAAACTTATTTGATCGCTAATTTTTCATATATCCGAACTGATCAGCTAGAGTTCTGATTATTTTTCATTCATATATTTAAAAAGAAAAATTAAAAATTATATGCTAGCATTTCTCATTACCACTTTTTGAAATCATTGCTTCTACGTCAACAAAATGTCTACGCAAAAACTTTATTTATAAGCGTAGCGAAGCACGCCGGGCCTTCCTAGTTGATATTAATAAATTCTATCTTCATCTGACAAATTTAACAAAATTCATCATTTTTAAAAATAGCAACCACATCAGTTTGAACAGCATCATTAAAACGACGAATATCACATTCTCTGTTAACTTTTATAACCATTGACACATCAGCAGTAACATTCTCAGGTCTTTCACAAAATTCATGCATTGATTTGAAAGAACGAACAAAAGGATTCACACGATCTAACTCAAAACCTATCTTACGCATAAGAAAAAATTCGAAATGAAATTTAAAACATAGAAAAACAATATGTACGTTTATTCACATTCAAAGAAATAAATATACTAACAGCTGAGAAAAAATTAAATATAAAAAAGAATAACAAAATAAAGTTTTAATTTCGTTGTTCGATAGCAAATATATTTTTATATGTATGTAAACTTATAATGCATATGTATAGAAAAAGTTTTCCGTATATAATAACTTTTTTATTTATGATCCGATTTGTTTGAATCCGGATCCCAATATAGGTTACACTAATATCAGTTAGCTGTGAAAATTTGAATTGAATCCATCTGCGAATAAAAAAGCCTTATGCTCCACAAAGTTTTAATCTAGCGTATTAATATATAAGAAGATATTATTACTATTATAATTTCATATGTTTGTACATTAAATTCTTTAAAATGATATTTTTCTTTACAAATTTAATAAGAAACACAACTTAAGACGATGACATCAAAAACATGTGGATGAAATGATAAATTGAACATAGTGAAACCGTAAACTTATTTTAACCACAAACAATTTTTTTTGGTATAGTTTTGTGGCATGATTGGAATAAAAAAAACCACATTTTCAATTGAATATTTTTAACAAATTAACAAGATTTATAACTGTCAATTGAGTTTAAATATAATTAGAATTTGAAATGATTACTCACAAAATTAAAAAAAAAAAATTCACTAATAACACACCTTAGTTGAAACAGAAAAATAAATATAACCAAGAAAAGAATAACAAAAGTTAAAAGCACAACTTGATCGTATCAATACAACAGTCAAGACTAAATTGAATTGTTGACTCGCGCAACATATCAAAAACAAAAACAACAAATTTAAAATTATTTTAATATAAAATGGAAATGGTTGGGATGTGATGTTGTTGGTTTTGTTTCTAATCTATTTCTATTTCATCATTTTAACATAAATTTTATTATAGAATTAAACTACAAACAGAAAAAAAAAAAACAAGAAGACATAAATTTTAAAGAAACTGTCAATTTTTATGTGTGATTCGATAGGAACCTTAAGAAAGTTAAAAAAAAATTTTTTTTTGTCTATAATTATAAATTTTATTGTTTTGTTGATACAATGTCAGAGGTTTGATACCTTTTTGTTTTTTTTTGTTTGGTGATTTATGATGATGGTGGTGGGTAGATTTGTTTTTCGTTTTCTTTGGAAAATTTACGATACTTGTTTTGATTTTTAATTTGTTTTTACAAACAGAGTTGTTTTGACAAACATATAATTAGGTTTAAAAATATTAGAGTTGAACTATGATATTTAGTGTAAATCAGTATTTGAGTTCATAGAAGACTAATCTTCTAAGTTACTTTGAACTGTTATTTGTTATATTAAGCCATTTTATTGGTTGTTGTTTGGTTATGACAGGATTTTTGTTTTTTATGTTAATAAAATTTTAAAATAATTATTATGGCACTACATCACCCCCACTAAAAAAAATTTAGTTGCATTAAATTGAGCAAAAATAATCACAATAAAAAAATATGTATTTCACATTTCCAAAACGAAAATTTTATACTAATACTAACTCGTATTCATATTCTATTCATTTCTTACAATGATTCAAATATAAAGTAGCTGATTTATTTAATTTTAAAATTGACTGGGTGCATTAGGCTCATTACCGAAATATCGTTTGTGCGTTTTATTTCATCAGACACATGAACTTTTTTGAGTCGGGCTACAAAAATTAAAATATTTTTCCCGTTTATTTCAATTGTTAAATTTTTTCGGAAACGCCTTCAAATGAACAAGGACCACTTAATACTTTAAATCAGATTTAATTGAAATAGTAAAATAATTGGGAGTGTGTCAATATTCGTAAATTCACTCTTAGCCTGACGGCTGATTTTTCAATTCTGTCGTGGTATGAATACTTTAGAACAAAAGGTATAGAAGTACATTACCAGATATATCGCTACGCTATTATCTCCATTATAGCGCGTTAACCAGGATGAGATATATTGTGAAAATGGTTAACAACTGTTTGTCTGAATGGTTTAGAATTCGAAGTCTCACACCAATTAGAAATATTGACTCCACTTTAAATAATCTCAAATCAGAATTTAGAGTAGGGATAAAGTGAGAAATTTCAAAAAATACCTTGGTGTGCTACTTCGGACCATTTTAACGATGTCCGATCCGGGAAATTTGATAGAACAGTTGGCAATTTCCACTCGAAGCATCCGTTATGAGAAAAAAATTTTGAATAAAATTTTTGAAAATTTAACTCTTCATGTTCTAATTTATCATACCTACGTGACATTTGTTTCTGAACGTGAATCAAATGCAAGAACCTGCCATCACGTCACGCTCAATAATAGGATTAACACCAGACCTGTTTACTGAACAGGAATTAAATTAAACTTCATGATTTCATATTGACCGTCGTCTTCCATCATCTTCCATAAACACATAAAATTAATTTTTTTAAGCTTTGTGTTCATCGAGCTTTCATTAAACAAATTACCACACGTATCAATTCTAAATATACGAATATGCAAATTTATTTGCTATCGCTTCTAAAACTTGTTCCAATCTCTTGTAAAATTAAAATCAATTTTTTGTGATAAAAATCAGCAACCTGTCAAAACATTTTGAAAAAAAATTATGACTATTAACATGACAGTTCGCAGATTTGTTGCATCGTAACATTATAAACAATAAAAATAAAATTCTTATCTCATGACATAAGAACAATTGATTATAAGTATATATTAATATATGATTCATCATTCCCAGACGAACACTAAAATAAACTAACAACAGGTTCAAAATCACTGACCAATTAAGACGACATAACGAACCTGTTCTATTGCGATGCAACTTTTACCTTTTTTTAATATTTATTATGGAAATTTATATCCCCCCAAAAAAAAAATTAAGAAAAAAATGTGAACACTATTGTTGTTAGTCTTATGTTTAAACTAAATTCTAATAAAATTAATCGGATCAAAATTATCAATATAATTTCCATATACATACAAACACTATTTTTTTGTTCTTTTTATCTCTTGAGTCATAATGAGTCACAATAATAAATTATTGTCTATTGTAAACTCGCGTTTTTTTTTTAAATTTTTTTGAAAGTTTTAGTATTTAAATTTTATCTAATAAATATATTTAGTTTTCTTTTTTATATTTTGGCGGAATTTTTATTAATATAATCTAAATTCTATTTATGGAATAAAAATAAAAGAAAAAAAACAGAAACATAGACAAAATAATGATATAATATTAGAAATAAGTAGGAGTGGTTTTATGATTGTTTTTTATCTATATATGTTGTAATTTTAGAATGTTATTCATTTTTTTTAATTTTATAATGTTTGAAAGTTGTATTATGTTCGATGTATAAAAGACCACGTGGCATAACTCAAGAATCAGAGATATTACACAATTGTTTTTTTCTTCAAAGAAAGAATAAATGTGTCTCGTTATTGTTGATTGATAAATTAATAGATTTGATTTTTTTTACGATTGGTTGGGATGATTGACATTTGAATTGAGTTGATTGTCAGAAACATTATGTTACATTTTTGCGGCTCCGTTCAGTCTGACTCCAAAATGTCGACTAAACCCGTAAATTTAAGTTTGGAGATAACTTGAATCGAATCTGAATCAAAACAGACAGCGAATCAAATAAAAGAGTATGTTACGAAATTTACCTACAACTAAAGTGAATAAAACATAATCAAAATTCGTGAAACAATACGGTGGTGAGAAACACGTCGGGGTCACCACCTATTGTGAAACATGATATTTAATAACTAGATTACTAACTAGTTTATTGCACTAATAACTACCAAGTTCCTATTTTAAACTATTGAACTAATTTGTTTGTTCGAAAAATTATATGTCTAAATTTTTTAAATTTTAATAAAAACTCTTAACAGAAATGATCGTAATAATTATTATTGCAGTTTGCCGATACTGTCAACCTTAAGGATTTTTTGCAATGGGATCACAAGCCTAAAAAATTTCGGCTGGTATCGTAATGAAAAGGATACTTAAAAAACATAAAAGCATCTACGAAGAATTTTTAAAGCATACTAAGGAAAGAGCAAAATCACAACTAAGCCAACCGTTTACAATACGAAGCTCAGTATTTAGAAAGAGTTGCATGGTAAACATGAAAAAATGCTTATCATAAAATATTTGCCACAGTTGGGTTTTATATGTTAATCCAGCTCGGAGGACCATAAAAAATGATGATTTACAAATAAAAAATTTTTTTAGTAATACCCTCAATAGTAATTCACGGTAAATGCCTGCAACATTTTGAGTTAAACATGTTAATAATTATTTAAATTTAATTTCTATTTTTAATCTTATATATTAATACGTTAAAAAACACTTTCTGGAGCCTAAGGCTTTTTTATTCGAATTTTGATTAATTTCAAATTTTCAGTGCTAACTGATATTACTGTAACTTAGGTTTTAAAGATTTTTGGGATTTTTCGGAACATAAATAAAAAAGTTATTATATACGAAAAACTTTTTATATACATATGCATTATAAGTTTACATACATACCAAAATGAAATGAAATTTAATTCTTAAAGTTTATCGTGTTCGAAGAGTTAGAGTTGTTTGTTTTTTTTATGATAGATGAAATAAATGGTAATGTTGTGAATGAATGTTGTGAATGAAGAAATGAATGATAATTTAGAATTGAATGTGGTGAATGATGAAATAGAAATTCCCTTAGTAATTTTTAGAGATTCGCTCAAGTGTGCTTTGAATGTCATTCCAGGTAACTTTGATTCGTATGTTTGTGGTGCTTTGGATATGAGTTGTCGTTTTTGTCATGCCAAACCTATAAATTTAAAAGCCTAATATGTTTGAATAAAATATTTCCTTATACATATTTTAAAATTCATGTGTTTGTTAAATTTGTCAGATGAAGATAGAATTGATTCGACGTGATAATGGTATGTGACTTTATATTATTTTTCTTTGTTTTTTTATTATCTTATATATTAATACGTTAAAAAAAAACTTTCTGGAGCCTAACCCAAGTAACATTTTGTATATATTATAGTCACAAACTATTGTTGTTTTATTTACGGTACACATACTGTACTCAAAATAGGTTGCGGTATTTATACTTCTACAAAATATTGTTTCTGATTGTACACAGTAAAGCTGCAGTGTAGTAGTAAAATTATAGCTTCGAATGTAACGTTTCTGATTATGTACTATGTAACTGTATTATTACTTCTACAAAATGACTACATTGTGTAAAGTCTACGAGAGCTTATAGCTACATTGTAAATATACTAAACGTTGGCCTTGTAAATGTATTTTTACATTTACAGATTAATTACAAAACATTATTTTATTGAGAACTTATATACTTACCGTATATTTACGGGACATTTACATTAGGAATGTATTTATACTGTCACATAATTTATACAGTTTTCTTAAATCAAAATTTTTTGTTTAATAAAAGATGTCTGTTTCCATCGTGCGATGATAAAGAAATTTATAGCCAGCTTTCAGTGATAGACGACTCAATATATTGGGCATTAGTTAATCGAATCTTAAGTCTTAATTAATTTAAGAGTTACTTGTGATTTTAAAGTTTCGTGGATTTAATTTCTAACCAAAGGATCCCCGAAAATTATTGCAAACACTTCAAAATATAAATATTATTTTAACGGGTAGTGGAAAGCTTTGGTATTATGAGCTAATACGTTGGTTGAACCTTTCGAATTTGGATCACTTAATTAACATTTCAGTTACCTTTAACATTGACGGCCTTCCCATTTTTAATAGCAAAAAGAATTTTGGTCGATTTTATAAATAACCGATTAATTCGGAATTCGGAGACCATTTGCATTTTATTGTGGTCCAACAATGCCAAGCTTAGAACCCTATGAGGCAAAATTTCGTAAGATAATTACAAGATACATTTAAACTTATTATATTTAGATCTGGCCGAATCGCAATGCCAGGATTACATCAACTAATTTATTGACATATGTAAATGTAAATAATTGTGTAGGTTCAAATTTACATAGTCTCCCACCCCCCGTTTATGTAAAAAAAAATTTGGACATATACCAAAGTTAAGTGCATGAGGATTGCTTGTACCAAATAAAAAATAAATGTCACTTTTGTTTATTTCACAAATGTCAAAAGTTGTAAAAGGATTTATACAAAGCTTTTACAAAACATATACAAGTAAATATTTGTAAAAGGAAGGTGTAAATGTAAATGCACAACAACTAGGCTAATAATAAACGTTTACATAATTTATACATGTAAACTCTTTGAATTGGAAGTTGTGATTGTATGATTATGTTTACAGATCAAACACATAGCGTTTACATTACGTTAACATGTTAACATTTTAAATATGGACGTGTAAATGTAAATAAAATGTAAATGTATATATTCTGTGCACTCTCTGTATATCTAAATAGGGCTAACTTGTATTTGAAAGCTTACAATTGAAAACTCAGCCATTTTTATGCAAAATTAATATTTGACTGTATTTAAAAAAAATAACGAAATACATTTAATGAATCTTTGTTGGGTTTTATAACTTATGTTATAAGTATTTTAGAAAAACTTAAATTTATGAAAATAATAAAACAAATTTTATATAATTTTATCTCTCTAAAATAAATTGACATATAAAATTTTTTTTAAAATTATATTTAATAATTTATTATTTTTATGGCGCATTATTAATTTAAAAGTATTTCCAAAACTTAATCGAAATTTTATTATTCGTTTGTAAATTTGGACATCCAACTATACAAAATTAGTTATGCCAAAATATAATATTTGCATTTAATAAACATAAAATATATTATTGTATTTGTATATTTATTTATATTTTTTGTTTACAAAAAATCATCTAAAACTTCGTATTAAAGTATGAGATTGTAACTTTTTTGTAAGTAATCCGTAGTGATAAAAATCGCATACATTTTGCTTTCTGTAACACTACGTACGTGTTTGTAATCATACATAATTCTTACGCAAATTGATATCCGTAAACGTTCAGTAAAAGCCAAAATTATTCCCCAAAATGTATACGAAACACTTACTGAACGTTTAAGGTACAGTTACCACTGTAACTTTACGATTAAAGAGTAAATGTACTGTAATAAATTTGTAAACAAAATTTGTTACTTGGGAAGGCTTTTTTATTCGAATTTTGATTAATTTCAAATTTTCAGTGCTAACTGATATTACTGTAACTTAGGTTTTAAAGATTTTTGGGATTTTTCGGATCATAAATAAAAAAGTTATTATATACGAAAAACTTTTTATATACACTAGGAGGGCCCGGCGTGCTTTGCTACGCTTATAAATAAAAGTTTTTGCGTAGACATTTTGTTGACGTAGAAGCCATGATTTTAAAAAGTGGTAATGAGAAAGACTAGCATATAATTTTTAATTTTTCTTTTTAAATATATGAATGAAAAATAATCAGAGCTCTAGCTGATCAGTTCTGATATATGTCAAATTAGCGATCAAATAAGTTAGAGATCAAATAAGCTTACTTGAAAACTTATTTGATCGCTAATTTGTCATATATCCGAACTGATCAGCTAGAGTTCTGATTATTTTTCATTCATATATTTAAAAAGAAAAAGAAAAAATTATATGCTAGCATTTCTCATTACCACTTTATGAAATCATTGCTTCTACGTCAACAAAATGTCTACGCAAAAACTTTATTTATAAGCGTAGCGAAGCACGCCGGGCCCATAGTAACTAACTATGTAATACAATAAATTATCATTTAAAAAAAATTTATGACCTTTTAAAAAGCATAATAAATTATATACAAATCATATAAATTTATATAAAATGTTAATTTATTTAACATTTTCTATATATTAATTTATTGCATTACAGATTAATCAAAATATGCAAATAAGATTTGAATAATTATTATTCATGTTATTTAATTGTGACGTAGGTACCTACTAGTACACAGTTCCGTGTTTTTGAAAAGTTGTAATTGCTGAAACAAGTTCCACAATTTTAATATATCGAAAAAATAGAAATACAAACCTGTTATGAAGAGCATTGAGTTGCGAAAAATTTTTAGGAAATGTTAAAAAAAGTTACAATGGCATTAAAAACTAGTTTTCAGCTAGTTTCAGCTGGTTAAAAGTCCAATAAATTAATGCTAAGAAATTAAAATAATTTCACAGCGAACCTCTTCAATCATTTAGTTTAGTATGATAATCCGGCTCGAAGGACCAAAAAAAAAAATAAGTAAAATTTTTTACAAAATTTAGAAAATAGACCGTCTGTGATGATGATGTTGTAATTGTTACTATCGACAGGAGCTGATCTTTTGCAAGTATCTATGAATTCAAACATCAAAGATTTAGGACTTAAATTAAAACAATCATGAAAAACTGTTCGTCATTGCCCTAGTAGAGAACAGAAACAAAACATAAAATAAATGGAAAGAAAATAACGAATATAAAATTAAAAAAATATATACAATTCAAGCACTTGTCTAAACTAAAAGTCAATTAAAACATATTAAATATTCAATAATCTAATCAACACAGTACATCATGCAATCCTCTATATCACCCAACCCTCAAAAAACCAAAACTTATTATGTTTCTGATATCCCCCTATTCAAATCTTTCAATTTCATAAATAAACACATAAAAACTATTTAATGTTGTACAAAAAAAAATTGACATCAATAAACAAACAAGTATTGAGACCAATGAAGAAGTCATAAACCAAAAATAATAAAAAAAAATTATTTATTCATTCGATCATCTTGTAAAATTTTATGTTGAACATGAATATATGTTTTTTTGTAGTTTATAGTTTTTGTTGTATGCAGATGTTGTTTTTCCGAATTTTATTTATAACAAAAAAAAAACGTTTATACGTATAATAAGACCAGAATTTTTTATTATTTTTATTCATACAACAAATAATAATAATAATAAAAAAGAAATTACTCTAAACAACATAACCAGAAATAAAAACCACATGGATAAAGTTAAAATAACATAATAATAAAACTATTATTTTAATACAAAGTGGATGTGATCGTTCGTACTGAACAAAATGATCATAAATAATAAAAGAAATTATATGAATATAAATAAAAAATATTAAATGCGGTTTTAAAAATACTCGATCATCGATCTGCGATCATTGATCTTCAATAATATATTTTTTTCATACATCTTTTTCGTACACAAAAATAACAGTAGCTTAATATTGACCCCCTGGATCGAAATTATTTGTTGACGACAAATAAAAATTGTATAAAAAAAAATTGAAGCATTTAGCGATCATATTTTATTAAAGCAACAACAACATACTTGTAGTAAAAAAAATACAATAAAAATAATGTAATAATTTTCACACTTAACACAAACAATTGAATTGAAAAAGTTTACTATTTCTTGGCACATGATAGTGTTGTTTAAATTTTGGTTTGTGTTGGCTATTTTCCAAAAACAATCATTCAATCATCATGATCTTATTCATATTTTAAATATGTTTTTGCTTTCTTTAAAATTAAAAAAAAAAAATTTTTTATTACATTACATAAAAATAATATTGAAATGAAAATTGGCAACAATGTTATAATTTCGTTTATTTTTTTGTATTTTTTTTTCTTAAAGATCAAGAAAATTGTTTAAGATTGTTTTTATGTATTTTGATTTATTATTATTATTTTACTTTTTCATGTGAGTATGATTGATGGATTAGGGTAATGTAAATTAGTACATTGCAAACCCCTTTTTTTCAACCGGATCATCATAAAAACTTAATCCACACTTTAAACCACACATTCCAAAAATAACTAGCAACGGAAACAACAAACAAACAGCAAAAGTAAAAAAAGTCGTATAATTCAAAGAATTGTTAACATAATACAATCAATTATATTGTCAAATCTAAAGAAATCTTGTTTCCTTTTTTATTTATATTATTTAAGACGACGTGTTCCTTTTTTATATAAATATATATACATAAAAAATTAATAAACTACTGCTACGTGTTTAGACAAATTTTATAAGATTTGAAAAAATTAAGTTTTAAAATTAAAAATTCCTAAAATGTAATAATAATATAATAATATTCAAAGGAATCAAATATATACATATATATGTAAAAAAAATTTAAATTAAATTGAAATTGAAAGAACAAAAACTTAAGCAAAGAATAATATCTATCTTATATATATATATTCGTTATGTATGATGGAATAATGCATCTGTTGAATGAAATTCTTTTTATTTCATTTTTCTTATCTTTAAATTGATATCTTATGAGCAACAGAAGAATTATGTTATTTGTTTTAACAAACTTAAAATGCAGAAAAAAAGAATTATAAAATAAAAGAAATAAATATTAAGACGATATGCTATAAGAAATAATAATTGTTACAAATAAATGTTGTATAGCATGACATATGACATCTAAAACTTTAATGTTTTTTGGGGATTATGATCAGAAAATGCAATTATATACATTATTTGTTATCCCCAAAAATATTAAGATATTACACAGCATATTAACTAACAAACATGTTGGTACAAAAACTAAATAACATATTAACACATAAGTTTATCTATTTTTATTTATTTGTTTCCAATTATAATTCTACGTATAAACATATTAGAATTTTAACATATCAAGAAATTAACATATCAACATATCAACTTTATCAAAATATGAACATATCAACATATCAACATATCAACAAATCAAAATATCAACATATCAACATATCAACATATTAACATATCAACAAATCAATATATCAACATATCAACATATTCGACATATCAACATATCAACATATCAACATATCAACATATCCACATATCAACATATCAACATATCAACATATCAACATATCAAAATACCAACATATCAACATATAAACATATCCAGATATCAACATTCCCACATATCAACAAGTCGACATTTCGACATATCAACATATCAACATATTAAGATATCAACATACCCACATATGAACATGTCAACATATCAGAATATTAACATATCAAAATATCACCATTTCAACATATCCACATATCAACATATCAACATATCAATATATCATCATATCAGCATATCCAAACATCAACATAACATATCACAATATCAACATATCCATATATCAGCATATCAACATATCAACATATCACCATATCAACATATCAACATATCAACATATCATCATATCAACATATCTGTATATTGTAAATATCAACAGATCAACGTCAAAATATCATCAACATATCAGGATTTCAACATACAAACAAATCAATATATCATCTAGTACCATTATTATTTTATCAGCATATATATAACAAACTGGCAATGGCAAATAAATTAATATAGTTAAAAATATCATAAAAACTAGGATTAATTATTCAAGTAGTGTTAAATCACCAGACAGTTACGTCAGAAAAGATTTGTAGTATTGACGCGTGCCATACCATCGAAAAATCAAATCATCAAAAATTGTTAGATCGAAAAATATCAATAAAACGAAAAACATAAATCATATTATCAAAAAACAAACAACCGAAAATCAAAAGATCGAAAAACATCGACAGTTCAAACTCTCGAAACTTTATTGCATCGAAAGGTCGTTGCACCGAAACTTTTTCGATGTACTGGAAATAACATATTTTTGAAAAACAGATAATTGAGATTCATGATATAGAATAAAGAATTATATTATCGAGATATCATAACATCGAAAATATTCGAATTATTTCGCGTAATAGTTCGTTACATCGAAAAATCATTACATTGCAAAATAGAATAGGGTATGCCCTACTGAGTGCTAGGAATATTGTAAATTAAAATTTCAGGTATTTGCAGTAAATTATTATATTGATTTTCATTATATTTCCATACAAATTCGTCCATATTTTTTTTTATTATTAAATTTTCGAGTGCCGAGAAAATGGCATATTAAAATTGTAGCACAGTTTTCGGATTTTCCAAAATTCGCTTGAATCGTTTTTCGGGAATCGAAATTTTAGTAATAAAATTATCTGGATGAATTAATATAAATCTATATAATAAATAATATATACTACGGATATCTGACATTCGAATTTACAATATTCTTAGCACTGAGTAGGGCATACTCATACTCCTATTTTTCAATTCAATGAATTATTCATTATATCGAATATGTTCGAGGTTATGATATTTCGATAATTTAATTTTCTATTTTATTATATGAATTTCCATCATGTGATTTTTCGATTTTATAAATTAAGTTTTTGATTATATGATTTTCGGTAATGCAATGAATTTTCGACGAAATAAATTTTCGGTGCTATGATATTTCGATCTAATCGATCAATTTCAAAACCATTCGATGGTATGAAATTCGGTGTTATATACAAAAAGTCCTGTGTACTGATTTTAGGTTGTATAACACAATCCGATGATTTGATTTTTCGATGCTATGATCCGAACTTTGGTTGCAGTATATCAATATTCGTAATATATGTAAATAAATAATTGGAGAACACTTCATGGCAGCTAAGAAAAAAGGATCAGAAGGTAAAAAATTTAAGGTAAAAATTTCAAAAACATTGTTAATTGTTGATTCCAAAAATTTCAGAAGTCAATTATTTATGAAGTGTTTACTTTTTTTCTCTATTTCTGTTAAAGTTAAGAATCGGTCAGTAATTCTGAAAGCTAGAAAATTTTAAATTAAATGAAATAAAATTTTTTCGTTCGAGCGTTTTTTCGATCAAGTATTGTAAGCAGGTAAAGACAAGTTATTTTGACGAGTCTGCGTCGAAAAATAAAATCATCGAGTCACGTTATAAAACCAAAAATGAGAAGGTCGAAAGCTCACACCACCGAATTTCACATCATCGAATGGGTTTCAAATAGAAAAATCATTAGATCAAAGAATCACATCACCGAAAATCATAAAATCGAAAATTTAATTCATAAAATCGAAAAATCATTTGATCAAAATTCGAAAAATAGAATAAAAAAATCATATAATCGCAATTTCATAACATCGAAAATTTTCGATACAGTAAATAAATCATTACATAGAAAAATCGTTCAATGATGATAATATGATTTTTTATTCTATTTTATGAATATCAATCATCTGATTTTTCGATGATATGATTTTTTGACAATTTCGACAACGCGAACTTTCAAGTGTTTCAGGGTCGATGTTGTGATTTTTGGATAGTATGATATAGTGATTGTAGTATGATTTTTTATTTTTAAATTTATTGATATTTTTCGATGTAATGATTTTCGATGGGATGACTTTTCGATCATATGGCACGATCCGTGTTTTTTCGATCAAGCTTTGTAAACAGGTGCAGGCAAGTTATTTTGACGAGTCCGCAACATAGCAAATCATTGAATCGTTATATAGAACAAAAACTCGGTAGATCGAAAGTTCATTTCACCGAATTTCATACCATCGAATAGGTATAAAATAAGAAATCATTAAATCAAAATTTCATATCACCGAAAATTTAATCTGTGAAAAGTCATAACATCGAAACGTCACATCAACGAAAATCATACAATCGTAAAAAGAAAGGCAATTCGTTCGAATACTATCGAAATTTCATAACATCGAAAATATTCGGTTTAATGAATAATTCGTTATATCGGAAAATCAATACTAAATTTTCGATTGACGGAGAAATGACATATTAAAATTAAATTATGGTTTTTGGGAACAATTCATTCAAGCGAGTTATTTCTAAAACACATACATACATGATTTTTCGATGTAAAGAATTATTCACGACATCGAATATTTTCGATGATAGTTTTTTATTCGAATTTATGAATTTCGATCATCTGATTTTTCGATGATATGATACTTTTGATGTAATGACTTTTCGACTGTGTGAACTTACGGTGATATGATTTTCGAAGTTGAAATTTTCGGTTGTTTGATTTTTCAAATTCAATGATTTTTTAATCAATTTCAATGATTTTTTATATTTCGATTTATTGATATTTTTTCGATTTTTATTGATGTTTTGATTTTTCGATTATATGGCACGATTCGATTTTGACATCACGGTTAGTTTGGAAGAAAATTGCCTACTAGTTTCTGACATCCAACAGATAAAAGAAATATTGATTTACAAAAAACGGAAGCTGCTTGTGACCAGTGCAAGTGATTTTATTTTAGTGAAAAGCAACCAGAATTATGATAAATAACAAAGATTTACACCATGTGCTTTGCATAATTTTGCATAATTGCATAATTTTAACTTGATTAACTAATTTTAACAACTTTGCATAATTTTAATATAATTTATTTTTTATCAAAATCAATCTTTTTGTTGAGACAAAACCGTATATATAAATAAAATGAGAATTACTTTACTCTCTCTTATTTTTTACACACTTTTATTTAACTTGACTTTTGACAGCTGTGCTGGGTTGAATCTGGTGATCCATTTTTCAGTAACTTCCCATTATGTGATTGATCCCAAATTTAAAAGACGTTTGTTGAAGCACTTGGCGTAGTCAATATAGAAAGGCAATAAATTTGTAGAATAAGTATAAATACTAAAACTTAATTCAATGATTTTAAAGTATTATAAATTACTTATAATAAATGTGATGTAATACGTTCAGTACGCTGACTGCGCCACCTTCTTTTATTTTTTTGTAAAAAACTGTAACGGAAAATTATTTATCTAACAAAACTTCTAGTTAAATAGTATTTTAGTCTGTACATCTAATTTGGCCATCTGTGTTAAATTGTTTAAAAAGATATTTAAATATTTATTTCTTTATTACAGTTTGAAAGCAAACATAGTTATAACTAAAAGATTTAACGTTTTTTGAACATAACCTTCGTTTTTTTGGAACATCACCTTCGTTTTTTTGGAACATCGTCTGGCGTCAATGCAAAACCTATTTTTTAGTTTATTTTCAATAAAATTGTGTTTTTTAAAAAAAATTTTTAATTTTTTTTATATGTTTTTTTTGAGCAACCTATTTTAATATTTAATATCAGATGTTTTTATTAATTTAAATGTGTTAACAATGGTGACGGTAGTGTGGAAATCTGGGTATTCTAGTCAATCACTATTTTCAAGGTCGATTATCCATTCATCCAGAATTTGTTGCTTGTTGAATCAAATTTCTCCCAACTGTTTTCTCACTATTACTATACCATACGTACATTACTTCACAATTAAATTTTAACTTTGTATCGACATTGTATGGATATCATACGAATATCTCAATCATATACCTTAATTGTATTTCTTTTAGATATATAACAATAAATTACAAAATTTGATGGATTTAAGAAAAAAAACAAAATAAAATAAAAACTCTTGTTGGTGTTATTTGTGTTGTTTTGTTCTTTTTGTATACGAACGCAACGATAAAAAGTCATAAAATTCGTTATTTTTTTTTTAAGAAAATTGTTTAAGAACACGACATGGTTTATTGAATGTTATTTTTTCTCTTTATTTCTTAATATTTCCAAAACATGATATGAAGTTTTATAAATCATATTCTAGTGAATTACAAGTTGGGGTTGGGCTCAATAAATTAAATGAAAATTTAAGATAGAGTATATCAAATTGATATATCACAAACATAATAATTAAACAATTCACCTCATCATAATTAAATCATTAATCAAATATTGAAAGTTATAATAAATTATGACCAAACAATGACTCTACAAAATTTTGCACAAATATTAGTTTTCGATCAACTTTTAAACCGTTTACACAACAAAACACAAAAATATCTAATCAAAAAATCCAAACGATTATAATAACAAAAATTCAATTTAATTTAATTTTATAAAAAAAAAAATTCAACTTGAAATTGGTTTCGAAAAAAATTTTCTCACAACAACCGAAAAAAAAAATTTATTTTCTTGACCACAAACGATCGTTTAAATTTTTGTGTTATCTTTGGAAATTTAAATTCCATTAAAACGTTTTTTTTTCTCTTAAAATGCTAATTTTATTTATTTACCTTGATAAATAATATCACCTTGATGGAGTTACATTTAACGAACGTTGAACTCTTATGTTTTTAGGCCTCTATTATTATTTATCGTAAAGTTGTTCCCGAATTTAAAATGAATTTACTTTTCGAGTATTTAGTTAGACCCAAAGAAGATAAAAATTACAATCAAAAATGAAGTCTGGTTGAAAAACCTCAGATTCCAGTTTATTTTATACATACATATATATGTTTCTGAACATAAAAACATGTTTGTGGGAAACATTTTTTCAATCCAAGTCTTCAATAATAATAATTATAATCGTCAACTTGTTTTTGATTTAAAAATTTTAGTTCAATAATCAAGTTTGATTGCATGTGGAGCCAAGGGATTGTTGATCAATAAAAGTTTCGAAATAAATTTTATTGTATGTGGAAAAATCCTGCTATAAAAACATAAAACTGAATTTGATAAAAATACAAAACACTTACCACCTTTAATTTACTCGAATTTATTTTCTATATCTTGACCCTTTCAAATTTCTTCTTCTGCTTATTTTTCATTTTCTTCAGTATCTTCTCAATTAATTTTTTTCTTCCATTTTTCTGGTTCGTAAATAAAAATTTAAATGACATCAGATAGGTTTTCGTAAATTCTTTTTTTATTATTTAATTTTTTTTTATAATTATAATTATAAAACACTGATATCCTCTTAACCCATAAACATGACCCTAAAAGAAAAAGAAAAGAAAAAAAAATATTATACAATAGACTATAGAGGGTCTTAAGATGTAAGATTTTAAAAGAGAACTAATTCCCGCAAGCATAAGGAGTTACACTATTTTTCATGTCTATTTGGTATACGAATTAAAAAAAAATCTACAACAACAACAGCAACCAAACATTTGGAATCGTTTTAATCATGATTTCTCTGTATGGGGTTTAATGTATCTGCTTAATTTTTTCTTGTTGTTATTCTTTTTGGGAATAAGATGGATTTGGAAATTTATATACGAATTGTGTAGAATTTAAAAATAAATTAGGGTTTATCGTGGATATAATTGATTTTATTAATGTTGAGTTGAATTTACTATTTAGGGATTCTATAATTATGATAGTTAAGGGACCGACTGATTAATTTTTTTATTTTATATTTATTATCAGGTCAAAAAAATGTTATAGAAATTTAAGTGACCGTTTGGAGAAAAAAATATAAAGGTATAAATAATGCCAGGCTGATGGAATAGGATCTGATTATGAGATCCTCGAAGATTTGCCAAAACAGCCACCCAATAAACTAGATTGAAAATGAATGTAAAAATCGTCAAGATCGCCAAAAAGTCTAGAAAATCACGAGAGTTAAGACAGTCAAGCTAGCCAAGTTAGTAAACAAATTCAAGATTTGAAGCAAGTCAAAAGAATTAAGAAAGTTAGAATAGTCATAAGATTCATAACACTCTACAGAATCAAGATAGTTGCATATTGAGACAGTCAAGCCAGTCACACTATAGTCAAAAGAGTAAAAACAGACACATAATTGGAGACAGTTAAAACAGTCATGATAGTCAAACCAGTTTAAAAGTTTAAGACAGTTTTGAAAGTCATTCTTGGCAGTCAAAATATTTAAGACAGACAGGAAATGCAAGTTATCAATAACAATCAAGGTAGTCATGGCATTTGTGACAGTCATTTAAGCCAGACAAAATAGTTAGCAATTGAGACAGTCAAGTTTGTAGTCAAATTAGTCAAAAAAGGTTGACTTAAGACGATAAAATCAGTTACAGTAACAGCCGAGATAGTCCAGGAATTCAGGATAGACAAGTTTTTTAAATATAATAGTAATCAAGTCATTATAGTCAGGACATTCAAAACAATCATAACAGCTAATTTACTCAAGACAAACAAAGAATTAAAAATAGTAACAGTAACCAAGAAAGTGGAGTAAGTCACGTCAGGCAAGATGCTGACAGACAAATAATTAACTCATGATAGTCGAATCCCTTAAAACATTCATTAAGACATTCCAGATAGTTTAAAAAGTCAGGAAAGTCACGTAGGTCACAATACTCATAACAATCAATAAGATCAAGAAAGTTGAAACAGTTAAGATAGTAAGACCATATAAAGATAGTCGAGACATCTAACCAATCAAGATTTGTCAAGTATACAGTCAATACAGTGGAAAGAAGTAAAATTTTGATTCTGATTTTACAAATTTTTATATAATGCTTTATGGCAAAAAAGCCTGATTTACACAAATTATGATAGTGAAGAGAATCAAGATAGTTAAAACAAACAAGCTAGTCCTGGTAATCAGAAAAATAATGCCAGTCAAGAAAGACTGGTAAGTGCCAGTCAATAAAATCAAAACAGTAATTAAATTCAAAACAATCAACATGTCAAACAGTCACGATAGTCGAGACGTTCAGCTGCAATTATGAGACTCAAAACCTTTAGCTGGTTGACGTGAGACATTCAAAACAATAAAAACAGACACAACAGTCGAGAAAGTAAAGACAGTCATGATAGAAAACACAGCTAAAATAATAAAAATATTCGAGTGGTGACTGCCAAGACCGTGGAATAATCAAGTAAATCACGGCAGTTGAGATACTCAAGGAAGACACAGTCAAGAAAGTCAAAGTGGACTAGAAACTCCAGATAGACAAAACAGTCAAGAGATTCAAGAAAGTAAAACACTCTTAGACAGTAAAGTTAATCAAGATAAATAAATCTTTCATAACAATCAAGACGAGTGAGCTACGCCAAATGATATACTCAAGGCAGTCACAATTAAGATTTACATAATGTTTTAGAGACTCAAGACGAACAAATCAGTCAAGACAGTCATGATAGTCGAATTCTTTAAAACATTCAAAACAGCTGTTATAGTCGAGACATTCATGATAACTTAGACAGTCACAGAATTCAAAATACTCATAACAGTCAAGACTCCCATGACATAATCAAAAAAGTTAAACAGTTTAGATAGTATAAGAACTATAAAGAAAGCCACAACATGTGAAGCAGTCAAGTACAGTCAAAACAATGAAAAGCTAGATTTACGCAATCTATGATAGTGGAGACAATCAAAATAGTCAAAACTAGCAAGCTAGCCATGTTCAATGAAACTATCATGACACTCAAGAAAATTTAGTCGAACAAAGCTTTCAAAACCTTTAAGATACTCAAAATAATTAGGAGTCATGAAAATCAGGACAAAAGTTACAGTCACAACAATCAACAAGTCATGATAGTAAAGACAGCTAAAATATCAAAAACATTCCAGTGTTGACTGCCAAGTCAGTCAAATTATTCAAGTGAGTCATAGCATTTGAGATAATCAAGACAGTTACAATTAAGATAGTCGAAGTGGATTAGCTACTTCAGATAGCCCAAGCAATCAAAACAGTCATGCCAGTCAAAACAGTCAACACAGTAAAGTAGACCAAGACAAATAAAGCATTCAAAACAGTAACATCAGCCAAGTGGAGCGAGTCGCGCCGCACACAACATACCCAAGGCAGAAATAATCAAGATATTTAAAATGCTCTAGAAACACACGACAAACAAATCTGTCAAGATAGTCATGATAGTCGAATCCGTTAAAACATTAAAAACATTTAGCCATGAAAGCCAAGAAAGTCAAAACAATCAAGACAGCTACGATACTCAAAATACTCATAACAATCACGACACTCATAACAGAATTAAGGAAGTCAAAACAGTTAAGATAGTAAAGACTTTCAAGAAAGTCAAAACACGAAAAGTAGCTACGTTAGTTAAGACAGTCAAGGCAGTCAATTACAGTCAATACAACGAAAAATTCAAAATTCTGATTCTGACTTTTCAACATCTTAGATAATTTTTTGAGGCAGAAAATATAAACATTCGGCGTGCGTTTTATAGATGCTGGAAATCTATGACAGTGTAGACAATAAAGATGGTCAAAACACTAGTCGTTGCCAAAGAAACTGTTATGCCAGTCAAGATAGTTTAGTCAGTAAAACAAAAAATAAATAATTTGAAGCGTCATGAAAATCAAGACAGTAACTATACAGTCAAAACAACCAACATGTCAAAACAGTCAAATAGCTACAATTAATTGAATCAAAAACTTTCAACGGTTGAGGTGAGACAGTCAAACCCACAAGGACAGAAACAATAGTCAAGACTGTCAAGACATTTAAAAAATAAAGACATTCGAATGGTGACTGTGAAAACATACAAGTTAGTCAAGTGAGTCATGGCAGTTGAGATACTCAAAGCAGTCACAATTAAGATAATCAAAGTGAACTATATATTCCTGATAGATAAAATAGTCTAGACGGTCGAGACAGTGGAGTTTATAAATAGGAGGGAGGAAGGATGAGGAGGTTATAAATAAATATTTAAAATGTGCAAAACAGTCAAAACAGCCAAAAACAGTTAAGAGACTTAAGGCAGCCAAAACAATCATTAAAGTCACACAATAATAGTCAAGATAATCAAGATATTGAAAACATTGACAATAATCAAGACCATCACTGCAGTCAACAAGGTAAAAGAAATCTAAAGCAGTCACGTGACAGTCAAGTACAGTCAAGATAGTAAAAACAGATAGTAACACAGTAAAGACTTAAGAGAACTAAGTTAAAATTCTGTTTTTTATCTTTTACAAAATCGTTGATTAGTTTTCGGTTTATGGAGGATCGGTTATGCAAGTTTTAGCGACAATTATTTTGTGAACTTTTCTATCTCTATCAACACTGAAAAACGATTTAAGATTTTTTGTTCCTGGTTTAAAATGAGAAATATGAGACTATATGACTTGCACGAAATTTAGGAACTTCCGTAAAATGACTAAAAATATCAACGCCAGTACCGTAATTCTGATGTGGCAACTTTCGTTATGAAATCATTTTAATATATCAAATTCTGTCAACAACGAAAAATAAAACATAAGATTGTTGGTGACAGCGGTTTAAATTCGCAACCAAATTTTAGTATGGCAAAAATATTTGACTAACTAACAAATAGTTTCTCAAATTATTGAGTAATTTCAGTATCGTTAGAAACTGATTAACAACACAAAAAATTTCGCGCTTTTTAATCCAAGATAACAATCCACAATAAGTTGTTCACAATGGACTCAAAAGACAAAGCTGACCATCTAGTCTCGAACTGAGGACTAAGAAACGAAGTAACACAGTAAAGTGTACATATACGTACTATACATACTCGTGGTGTTAAATTTTGAAACAGTCTAAAGCGTGAGAACAGTTTGGGGTCTTTCACCACCGTCGACTTATACAAATATAAAAACTTGAAAGAGACATAAGTTTAAGACAAAAAACCATTTTATCTATTACACGAAATGCAAAGTCTGTGACTTTAATAACTTTCTCGAATATACTAGCTTAAAGAGGATAGTCCAGTCGAAATAAAAAACAGTTCAAGTAAACCAAAAGTCGGTTGGTTCATTTATAGAGATTTCACATAAAACCGGCTAAACATCTCATTCAGATCCCTCGCCAAGCAAACGAATTCACTAGCAACAAGTGAATATTTGAAGAGGGTCACACTCGATTACAGTCCCGATCCAAACAAACATCAACCACATATTATACACAGCATCATTTTTGGTTTAAGAACACAGTATTGGAATCAAACCTTACTACAGAGTAACATAGAAAATAAATAAAAATGGCACACATGGATAGAATGATTCAAGTGTGCAGGTCAAAATAAATACTGGAACAAAGTATCTTTCGTTCATCAAAATCAAAGAAAATAGGAGCAAAGACAGCTGTTCTACTAGATGGATGCAAAGTTTGTAAAGTTGTATAAATGTGCATCCCGGGGATTAAACCGTTAGCGTTTTACCCACCATTGTTGACACTGCTATGGATTAACAGACGTTCAACTTAGTCAAACTCAGGTTTACTGCTACATTCATCGAGAATTTTAAGGAAAATAATTTTTGTCTATATAGTAAGGAAAAGCCCTTGAAAACCGGAAATTCCAGTTTAAGTTCGCAATCCGGGGCGGGATAGTGAACCTTTTAGCCACCACGGTTGATAGTGCTATGGCATGGTGGACTTTATATCAAGTCAAACGAAGGTTTAATACTGAATTCATCGAAAAAAATTTAGGGAATGAATTGTAGCGACGGACTATTTACAATTTTTGCTCTAAAATATTAGTATTCATATGTAAAGAAATTCGCTAATAATTCATTAATTTATTTCTCTTTAATTGTAATAAGCGTAGGGAAATTTGTTTGTACTACTGTGCAAACATATTTTTTTTGTTGACGGTTAAGTTACGTCACTCAATGTCAATTAATAATACATGTTTTATGTACTGCTAAATTATTTTTTCTGTTAGCTGATTAATAGTTTCTTCACATTATTCTGTGATTAATAAATAAGGGATTTGAAAGTTATGTTTGTTTAAAATTAGATTTAGTTTTCCGGTTTAATAACACATGTTTGGTTTACAAAGTCAAATTTTTTCTCTACAGAATTTTAGAGTTTTATCGATGTAATATTAGTGATTTTATAACATTTCTAAGTTCGACTGATTTAAATTTGGTATTATATAGCTTCAGACGAAACTATCACTTTATTAATAACTTGAAGTCAATTTGATAACTAATATTAATTATCCGGCTAAAAGGACCGTATACAAAAGAAAATCATACTCCGATATATGAAATTGATTGTTATGGCAAATTTTTTTCTAATCATAATAATAATCTTCCTCTTCGGTTGTTGGCCATATTTTTTATGTTTCCCTTTAAAATCTATCATTCCTGTGTAAGTTTGCATCCGCGGGCCGAATAATGAACGTTTTATTCCCCAATATTAAAAATACTACAGCGTGGTGGACATTCAATCAAGTTTGACTGATTTGAATTTGGTATCATAAGGCCAGAGATACGTTATGAATAACTTGAACTCAATTTGATGACCAAACAAAATTTTTTCCCGGCTTAGAGGACCAAATGCAAAAACAAGAATCATTCACCCAATTATAAGAGTAACCTGTAGGGAAAATGTTTTTTTTATTTACAATACAAGCTCTGGGTGAGTTTTTATCGATTGTTGGCCAGGCCTTTGACGATGCCCCTTAGATAGTAGGATTCCTGTATAAGTTTACATCCCGAGAGTCACAATTGTTGACACTGCTGCGATGTGGCTAACGTTAAGTCAAGTCAAACGCAGGACTCTGCTGCACCTTTCAAATATATTTCGAAAAAGAATATTAAAGATATGTTCAGCGATGTTATAACACCTTTTGATTTGACTGATTCGATTTAACTTGATCTTTAACTTAATCCAGCGGATTATTCAATAAATTCAACAAACGCGTTTTTGTGGTCAGGTATTACATAATTGGAATAAAAGATTTTCAATTTTCGTATAAAACTCACCAAATGAAGAGTAAAAGCTATCACAGACTGTTCAAGATACTCAAGTGTTTATGACGTTTCATAGGAACAATTATTTTCTATAACATCTTATATAATGCAGACCAAGGGGAACTAAATTTTAACCGCAACACTGTGCTGTAGGATAGCAGTCAGCAAACAAACTGTCATCAACATCTTCATGTTGACATGAAAAATAAATGAAAGTTCTGATTATGAGTTAAATACTCGGTCTACACTGATTAACGTTCCCTAGCCATTCACTGGTCGGTGAGGGATTATTGCTGCATTCTAAAGTTTGCGTTGTGAGAACAGTGAAACAACAGGCATTTAAAAATTGATTTTGATGAAGGACGTAATTGGGTTCACAAAAACTTCAACGAGCGAATAAAATCGGATACCAATAGAGTTAGACTATACAACACTTTGGGAAAACCAGAAAATATGTTAATTCACCGCATTGATTCACTTACCACTATCTATTTTTTCCTACGGTTATCTCTAACTAGTATTACGGTTATCTCTATTTAGTATTTATTAAAAAACACAAAAAATTTTCAATTGTTAACCACAAAAGAATTTTTTGTTAGCAACAAAAAGAGGCAGTTAAACATCCCAGCCGCTTTTTTCTTGTTTCGATTGAGATAACTCAAGGTTCATATGAAATAAATGAAATAACTTTTTTTTAATGAAATGTCAGTTAACTACACCCACTTGTATAAGTCTTTCTATTACATTAATATTTTATCTAATATTTATTTTATTTTTAACATAATACGATTTAGTCTCTAAGCCCTTTTCGACGTTTGACGTCATACACACCTTTATACTAAAGATTATTATTCAATTTTTTATTATTTCGATATAATAACCAGAAAGGTGTGCTTGTGTGTGTTTTTTTCTTTTTGTGTAATCAAAATTTAAAAATAATATACCTTGATCGATTTAGAAGAAGTGTTGAATGAAATTATGTAACATTTTCGATTATCTAAGACAAGTAACCGGCCGAAGAATGATTATGCATAAATTACAATAAATATTGTGATCCTTAAAGGTATTTTTATTATTTTATCTTTACACTTTAATCATAATAACTTTTAAATAAAAGTAAAAAAAAATTTTGTGATCAAGATCTACATAAAATTAAGACCCTTCGGTCTTTCTAATCTTTTTTTTCTGTGCTGTTGAATAAAAATGGTTGGGTTGGTATGTTGGTTGATATTAAACTTTATCATATTGAAATAAATGGAATAACCTATCAACCCATCCGTGTAATAATAATAAAATAAACATAAAAAAATTAACACAACCTCGCTGAAAACATTATTATTATTTTATCTTAATTTATTATTTTAAATAAAGAAACAAAAATAATGTTTTCTAGATCAGAGATATAAAGAGAAGACCCTAACCAAGCAGATGGTTCTTTTGAAAAGTTAATTAGGATTTTTTTATTGTATTTTTTCTGTTTCTGTTTATTTAAATAAAATAATTTTTGACCTCCTACAGATTGTGTTACATTACATTTAAAAAAATAAGGAATGTAGGGATTACTATGCTAAATTATTTTAACATATTATTTGTATCGAAATCCCACGAAAATATTTTCATAACTTTGACAAAACGTAAATATATAAAAAAAATTCTCGCGTGCCTATAAATAATTAAAATCTTTTAAACAATTCGATTCAATTTTTTTTATGTACGAAATAAATTCATCACAATTTATTTTAATTAGTTAACTTATATCGCGCTCTCTTGACAAATCATCCATCTTTGTACACCCACAATCTTAAATTGTATTGTTTGTGTTTTTTTATATTCTGAGTTTAATTTTTATTATTATTTTTTTTGTTATAACAATAATAATCTTAAATTGTTTATTTAAAATTAAAAATTATTGAACAGATGTTGAGTATTTTTTTTTTTATTTTAGTTGTTGTTCTTGTTCTTCATCTTGATCCGAATGTATGTATTGTTATGTCTTGTCTAAGTTTACATAAAATAACAAGAACTAGTAAATGAATGATTAATTAAAATTAATAAAGAAAAAATTATTTTGATGATCTTGACCGGGAAAAATTTTTGCTATTGATATTTCAGGGTCAAAGAAAGATGATGATACTTGGAAATATTGTTGCGATGATGTGAAGAGATAACGTTTACATTAAGTGAACTCGTATTTCCGTAATTTTTGAATTCATTATTTTAATATAATGAGATAATATTTTCTGTAACACTGGTGTCAAGGGTGTTTAATGGCAAAATTGCTACCTTGAAAACCCAGTACCAGAAACTCCGCAGGAAATTTATGTATCAAGTTTTATGTATCAGATTTTATTGAAAAACACCAACATATTAAACAAAAATAGAGATCGTATAATAAATAGATGCTGAAACAGTACAAAACAATACAAAATCAAAACAAAACAATACGAAATAAAATGTTGCAAATCAGCTGTAAAATAAAAAATTCATTAATAAGCTTTCATTGGAATCCAACTAAAAACTAAGAACAGAACTTTTTCAAAAAACTAAAATAATAAATAAAAATAAATACGTGTTTTTATTTTTCTCCTAGTTTTGACACAGAATGGCTCGAAATTTGTCAAGAAATTTAGGGACAAGAAAAGTATACGGCTAAATTGTATCGGTCATTTCAAAAACCTCTTAAGTCACATTTTTTCCAACATGCTTTTTTTTGTTGAAAATGGTTCATTAAAGGGAGATGCGTATTCTGGGTAAAAACCACGTAAGTCGATAGCGATAGCATTCCTGCATTCCTGCGTAGTACGAGAGGAAAAACAGGTACGGGCCCATGGCTCAATACTTGTTCGAGAGAACAGTTGAACAACTATCGTTGGATTATGCCTGAACGCCTCTAAGGTCGTATCCAAGCTAGTCTGCGAAAATTTAAATGGGCTTTTAACAATCTGTTAAGTAAAAATCATATTCTAAAATAGTAATTTACTTATTATTCGATACTTTTGGTTTAATTGATGCTAATGTGTATATATTTTGGTTTAAGGGTGTTATGATCTATTTGAATGTTCATAGTTTTGCCAAAAATTAGAATAATAAAAAATTTTAGTATTGGCACTGTAAGAACCCAGAATCAATTGCAAACGACATTATTATCGGTGGAAGCGTTGTAAAGGGTAGAGCAGCCGTCATACTGCGATCCCTTGAGACTCGTCCTATTTCCGAGGATTCGTATTATATATGAATTATATATGAATCAGATACGTATTATATATGAATTAACTCTATCCTATTCGTATTATATATGAATTAACTCTATGAATTAACTCTATAAATAATTAAGAATGATGGAGAATATGACTATGTACCATAAAGATATTAAAACATGACAAATTAATCCATGTAAAATGTTAATAAGATTATTTTTAAGTGTAATTCTCAATAATAAGCAGTAAAAAATATGATTACTACGATTGTTTTGGTTAAATTTTATACCACTAACCCTATTTCTCGCTAAAACAACATAAGTCAAGAACTGTTTTTCAGGTTTTTTCATTATTTCTATTAATTAGAGTTTGTAAAGGTTACTCGCTATTTTAATTTTTTACCACTCAAATACTAAATTAAACATGAAAAAGTCTTTTAAAACTCATTTGTTTGTGTATGAAACAGTTTTTATTGATTTCTGAAAAATTCTAATTGAGTGACTTATGAGGTTTTTGAAATGACCGATTTAATTGTGCTCGAACGGGTAAGGCGATATTAAAGAATTTTTTTTGTTTGAAAGGTACTAAGTAAGCCTTTATAAAAATATTACAATGATAAAATTTTTTTATATTTTAAATAATTTTTTTAATTTTAATTTTTTGAACACGGCAATTTCAAACGGTGCCTTTTTTCTTTTATTTTTTATATTTTGTATACAAATTACAAACATTATATTTTGTCTTCGAAATTACATACATTATTAGTTTGAAATTCTTTGTGCGTTGTGCCATTTACACAAAACAAGTCCACCGCTTCTATTGAACTTTTTTAAGCTTACATGGGTTTTACCTATTACACATAAAATTTTCCAGTTTTGATTTTTAAACAAATTTTTTTTTATCTGAAAACATAGGGTGTGTAGTGACAGACACACTCTCCTTCACCCCAGAAACAAAAAGCAGTGCAACTTTAAAATGTAGTTTCTGGCACTAGATGTCACACTTTTCAGAGCTTTTCAAATTACTTGCCTAAAAATCATCTACGAAACATCCTCTGGAAAAAATCGCCCATGCATCACAGAGGCCCTACGCTGAACAATTTTCGAAACATTTCACAACATGTCACATCTTGGTATCGGTGTTATGTGTAAATTGATCACAGAACGTTACTTTTAGCCTCATATGAACAAGAACGTAGCCCAGTGGGGAACTCGTGTTTATCCTGCCAAGTTCCAAATTCCATCCGGTCGATGTGAACATATTTACCTATATATTGTTGAACCACTGCTACCTTCAAAAAGATCTCAATACTTTCGTTTTACTCGCTCGCCCGAAACTTATTGCCTGACCAATATGTCTGCAGTAACTATTGCCACAACATTTGTCAACAGCTATGTATCACGAATCGGTGTTCTTTTTCAAATTACCACTGATCAATGAACATATTTTGAAAGCAAACTTTTGTCAGAATTATCCAAACTCCTTGGCTCTCATCGGAAACGTACAACGTTTTACCATTAGCAAGGACCTTTATCGACAGGCTAAAGTTGCTCTTATGTCCCGATGCAACTCTAGTAATAGGAGTTCAAATCCCAATTGTACTTCTTAGAATTCGGGAAACAGTGAAAGAAGATTTGAACTGCTCATCAGCTGTAATGGTTTATGGACAAACCATCGAGCTACCCGGTGAGGTCTTCATCGAGAATCCTGAAAACCTATTCCAACTTCAGACACAATTATTAATCCAAACCTCATTCCAACATTACACGCACTCCAAAACAAAATGATATATTTATCGCTTAAACATTAAAAATAGCAAATACTTTTTTGTTATGTCAGACAAGGTACGCATAGGTTTACCGCTCCTCCCCCGTATACAGGTTCAAAGTACTATCGTTTCCGCACCCGAACAGAAATTAGGAATAAAACCACGAAAAGGTCTTGCTTTTCTCTTAAAAAATTTCACTCGCGGGGGAGTCTTGTGGCGGATCATCATCATTCACGGCCACAAATTGCCACGATTTGATTCTGCTACATTTACACTATTGATATCAACATTCCGGTTTTTGGTTGCCGTATTAAATTTAATTTTCCTAATACGTAATTATTATATTCCTATTTTTCATCGACAGTCGAGTTGTGAAAACTAGGATATTTTGTATTCAGTTTTTTTCCATGTGTAAATTCTCATTGTAATTATTTTTTCAGTTTTTGATAGTATTTTTGTAACAGGACATTTTGTAAGTAAATATTGTGAAGCTTATTAATTTACATCAGAATAAATTAATTAGTTAAAATAAATGTTCCATCTTTATGACTGCTGATCATCTAGCAGATCATTGACTGCTGATTATCTAGAAGACATAAAAGGTGAATAATAAATAAATAAAATAAAAAAAAAATTTTGCTTTAAAAAAGAAAAGAAAAAAGGTGCTTTTTGAAATCGCCATGTTTGAAAAATCCAAAATAAAAAAATTTGTATAAAAATATTACTAGTCCCTTTAAAACGAAAAAAAAATCATTAAAATCGGTTATCACGTATCGTATTCAACTAACAAATTTCGTCAGCGCAAGGCTTATAATTTTATCAGCATTTCATGCATGACACATACATATGTAACATTGAAGTCGACGGTGGGATTAATTATATCAAACCGACCTTGAGCATTTTTATTCATTATTGTTTTTTCGTGTTTCGTATCGAAATCGAACACTTCGTTCCGTACTTGAGTTATACTTGTTCATCAGCTCATTTGAGTCAGTTAATTCCTTATAAATATTTTCATAACACTACGATTCAACGAATGTTATCTAATCTAAATATAATCACTATGCAATCGACTATAACCTTTTACTACTTTATAATTATATCTACGAAAAAAAAAATTATTCGACTACACAAAAAATAAAACATACAGTTATGAGTCAGCAGAATTATAAACTCTATTTTTATTTTTTGGTTGTTTTGTAAGAAAACTTGCCTATGATTCTAATCTCTACTAAGACTTCTATTATATAAATTATAAACCATTTTTTTTGTCAGTTCTAACCCTAAAAATAATAAAAAATTTAATCAAATTAAATTTTTTCAGTTAACCAAATTAACATACATAAATTTATCATTCACAATATCAAATGATCATTATTTAGAAAAATAAAAATTTGCGTTAGATTCACAACCTGACAAAAAAACAAATATATGTTTATTATGCAAATTATTGATTATGATTTTTGCCAAACAAATCCTATTGTTAGAATTTTTTTCGCTCGAAATGATCAACTTTACCGTTTTGTTCGATCAATAATATAAACGGGATCTATTAACATAGCTAGGGGATCGATGCTAATCTGGTAGGAAAAAAAAGAGTTGAATTGATTTTGTCGTGAGAAAAAAAAATTTTATATAATTTATTTATTTTATGTATAACTCAACTTTCTTCGGTTATGAAGTCTATTGTACTGCGTTTTTTGTAGATTTTTGCATAACAATAAAAGGTAAGTCGATAACTTGGTTAGAATGTATAATGTGTTTTATGGAAATATATATAACATAGGGAATTTGATTACAGAGTTGCACTGTGAAATTATATTCGAATTCGCTTTACTTCAAACAAACAACTACCTGCATTTTATTCCATTATAAATTTTGTAAGAGGGATAAAAGGATTGGATATTAATATATAATAATAATCTATTCATATTTTTCGTTTTCTTCTTATTTAATCATTTTAGCTATCTTTCGATCCATCTATCTATCTGATACCCTTTCAGACCCGTAAAAATGTTATGTCTTTTTAGCACCAAAATAATCATATTTTTTCGATTATTAATTTAAGTTATTCGTTATTCCTGTTTTACAGATTAACGTTAGAAATAAATTTGTTTCACTTTGATCTAATTTGAATAACAAAAGACGTATGCAAACATCTGCATTGTGTTAGAATATATATACGTAAAAATAATTTTTGTTATTCTGCGTGACTCCTATCCCTAAATAAAACTTAACATCACATATATGTATGTACAGAGTTTTCATATCTTTACGTTTATATATATATATAAGTTTATTTTTTTTTTTGAAGGTTTGGCATGTTGATATATATGTTTCTAATATCGTCGTCATCATACAAACAGAATATAAATTATCATATTGTATAAAAATACGCCTACAAAACATTAAAGAAAAATATAACTAAATCCGATTTGATTGTTGCATTAAGAATAAAAATAAACTCTTGATACGCATAATGTTTGTAGATTTCATTACAATGTGGGGAGTTTGTATGGCTTTTCTTTGGGATTTTCAAACAACAAAAAAAACTAAACTGTAAGGATGATTAGTCCACCAATAAATATTTGTCGTATAGAGAGGTTCGTTGAAAAGTTTTAAGATGGTGAATTAATTATTGTTTAAAAATACCGACGGTTGTTGTGCTGGAAGTGCCCGTCCAAATATAATTTTTCAAAGATGCTTGAGTTTAATTTTCCATAAAAATCCAAATTAATTTAAATTTATTTTTATTTCTGTATAGTGAATTATAATTCTGTGTGTTGTGTGGTCAAGTTTTTGGGTTTTCCAATTGGAAAAGCACTATATGGACCATAGTCATAGAACAAGAATATACCAACAAAAACTTGAATAAAAAAATCGTGACCTGGTTCACCGACCTTAAAAAGCGTAATAAGGGTCACCAATTTATAACTTATTTTGTTGATCGTCCAAGAAATAACTCTCAAATCCCAGCCCACTTTAATAAAAACAAACAAATCATTCTTATCTCACTGTGTGTTGATAGCACGTGTCCTCAAACAATAAAGTAAATTTTCGAACAAACATATTTTTTTACTGTATTATATAATAATAATAATAATAAAAACAACAACAATTACGATGAAATGCATAAAAAACATTCTACTTTGTTTAATCGAAAAATTTTAATTTTTTAAATTTACTTGTGAGTGTTGATGAGAAATAAAATAATAAAAATATAAAAGTTTAAATCACGTTTCTAAGTGTCTATGCTAATGATAAGATACAAACACAAAATATCAAAATTTAAAAAATGTCTTATATCAATTTTTATTATAAATACAAAAATAAATGTGAAATTCTAGTCAAAACATAGATTAACTCGTTTTTTTCACATATTCATGTTTCAGATCAGTTTGAAAAATGAAATTTTATTTGAAATAAATTTAGGCATTTTGATTTGGAGTAAATAAGTACTCAAATTTTAATCTTTATATCAGTTAAATAGTTCTATCCATATGATAGATAGAACTATGTTTTCCAAATTTGTTGTTTAAATTTATGCCCGTTTGCCCAATTATTATAAAAGGATCTCTTATAAAATTTGTCCAAATATATGCAAATGTTGGTATTATTTTATATCAATTATTTTTACATTTTACTAGAAATATATTTATATTGATTCCGCCCGAAAAATATGTTATGGATTTATTAAGTTTTTTTTTGAAAATGTTTATGAAGTTCAAATTTAAATCAATAATGAGGAAACTGTAGTTTTTATTCTTTCGGTTAATATTATGTATCAAAGTATACTCATATGATTGCAAAAAATGATTTGGTTTTTGGTCCTTTTATATGCCTGTTTGTCAAAAATATTTTCGTGATACACAATTTAATTCACTCTAGGCTTGAAATATTGCTCGGTTCATCCAAGTATTCCACTGAGACTTACATATTTGCAGGAAACATTTTTCAATATCTAATAATTTCAATCGACATATTTTAGCTACACATTAAAAACAAGATAATCGTAGTATAAATCTGTGGCAGTAGCTGCACTCATTTAAATAAACATGACATGACTCCTCTGCACTCATTTAAATAAACATGAGAAATATCGTCACAATAGTCTGGCTACAAACGTAAGATCTAAAATTAAGAAACAGTAAGTTTTGATTAGTAAGTTTAACCACCATCGATATATTTAATGTTGAACGAATGTTGCTTGTACTTCTACTTTTTCAGAATAGAAATTCTAATTTAAATCTATTTAAATGTAAACAAGCAAAATTGACTGTCGTATATAGACCAAAACAATCCACAACAAAATCTTAATCATCAAAATTCTGAAAATCTGATGTGTAAAAAAATGTATAGGATATTTTGGTTTTGGTTATCTTCCCTAATAGCAAGTCTCTAATGAAGTCAAAACCATAAAGCTACGGTGAACCGAGACCGTAAATCGCAATATAAAATTTGTCGCAATCCATTATATGTAGAAGGAGTCGGTCGTTCTGATCCAAGTAGTCATGCTAAAATTATTCTAGCTTGAAAATGTTTTTGTCTCACATTTTAAGCGTTGCAGTAGAGCATGAGTGAGTGGTTGTAGAACAATATTCGTTTACGAAACATGAATTCGATTTTTCGACGCTCTATAATTTGCCGGAGCTCTGTGAAATAAACATTCACAGATTTCTTCTGGTTTTTAATGTTTTGTCTAACAAAACCTCAATTTTGAATGCATCAAGCATCGTCTAAAATTAGATTAATTTTTGCGCCACTTTTTTATTTGTAAAACGTTATCCAAATGGGAATACTTCCTCTTACAAAACAAGAAATCTTGGATGAATCAACCTGATATATGAATGCGTCACTATTGAGAGATTGCGCGTAATCCATTTTATCTGAAACTCGAGTTGGATCTATCACATCTTTTCAGTTTTTGCCACAATATGAAACACAAATCAACTTGACAAAAGATTTGTGAAGACAATATGGTAGATTTGCTGTAGTTTTACAGTTTCCCCATCTGAAAGTCAGCCATTAATTTGTGATCACTTTCCAAGATTTATGGCATTCATTTCCATTAAAAAAATTGTTACGCAGTCGTTGTCTCTGAAATAATTCCAACCGCATTTACCGATTCAATATTGTCGATATAATTTCTTATTGATTTGTCTTTCCAAGATACACAATCATTTCAATGGTTGTTTTTTTCATGTTTTTCCTTGCGCTTTTTCGTATTTTTTTTCATATATGGTAGGCAAAAATAGATTAGAAGTCTAACTACATTAGGGTTTACTTTTTCAAATAAAACAGTATAGTTGAATTAAACTTAATAATTTTCTTATTAATTAACAAAACAAAAATGAATATTTAAGTGTTAGTTAAATTTTGTGTTATCGAATTAAAAAAAATTAACTAAAAATCTTGCAGTCGATTGAAAAATTGGATGAAACAAACAGAAAACAAAGGCGACTTATGCATCATACTCGACATCTACAAAAACAAAATGAAATGGAAAAAACCTACTAAACTAAGTGATGGTAGTTTGGAAAAAGTAAGAATACCTATTTTTTATGGATACTAAATAGTTTGTTTTTGTTGATTATAATAATTGAATGTTTAAAATCCTAATAACTTAAAAAGAATTTTAAAGTAGAAAGATCACATTGCAAATATTTCAAGTTGGAAAATGAATGTTCAAGAAAAGCTGCCTAGGAGATTCGCTTCGTTAAATAGCGGTATGAAACTAACGATTAATTTGATATTTAAAGTAAACGCGTGCATAATAATTAATAAATAACAACAAACAAATGATTCTTAAATATAGTAAGATGTTAAAAGTCATTCGCTCGTAGTGAAAATCGAGTAGGATAGTTCATATTGTGTGGGTCAGTTTTGTAGACTTAATAAACATATAAGCGACATTTTGTATTCTTATTTATCCTAAAATAAGGGTTTCTATTTTTGCACTTATAACTCTAAGAAGTGGTTTAGTAATTACCTTAAATTTTATTTTAATTTTTTATTATAATTTTGTTTTTTTTTACGTAAACACAAAAACAAGGAAAAATTTAAAGTTATAAAAACAAAAAAAAGATTTTAACTATTAACTGTTTTCTGTTGTTTGTGCTTGGTAATAAAATTTTACATTTGTTTTATGGTTGTGATATAAATTTTTACTGTATATTACTGTTATTAGAAAATCTGGTTCAACATTGAATTTACTACAAAATTTATTCGAAATTCCAGCACATTCTTGACAGGCCGCACCATATTTCTTTAAAATTTTATTGAGCTGTCAACCCGTAAATGACAAATTGTCACCGTTCTTGGTCACACGATACACAACGATTTGTTTTATATCAACAATCGCTTCTATATTTGGCACCACAATTTTATCAAATAGAAGTTATTGCGCTGTCATTTAATTTATTATCATGATTCAACCATCGCCTCTCCGTTTGACGCAACGATTATATTGAATTGATGTTATTGGTCACTTTTAATTTATGACTTTTGTTCATCAATTGCATTTACATTTGGTGTAATGATTATATCAACTTGAAGTTATTGTTCACATTTATTTTATTGTTATGAATCAACAATTATCTCTCAATTTGAAGCAAGGAATATATTAAACTGAATTTATATTTCACTTTTACTCTATTATTAATATTAAACAATCGTGCAACGATTATTTTACTTTATTATTGATATTCAACAATGGTTGGTTCCTCTAATTTGTGGAGTCATCAGAATCCATGGTCCTCACTTATTTAAATCTGCTTTTTGTTATAATTTTTTTTTGTGGACATATTCACTTGGTTGAGGAAATACTTTCTCCAATCCGCAAGATTGAAATTAGTCGGAATTAAACATCGCAAGGCACGGAATTTTTAAAATATTCCTGATGGTGATTCCACTTTCAGGAATACAGTGCTCATTAAAAAAATTTTATTTTGTTTGTGACTTTCAGTTGTTTCTAACTGATGCAACAATAGAGAAGATTTTTTCATTTAGTTTTATTTTATCCAATTAAATTTTTATAACTTATCAGGTGGTAAGTCTCAATTATAATTAACTAAATAACAGAAATATCAATTAATAATATTATGAATTAATGAACGTCTTATGATTTTTATTTAAAAAATACTAGTTTTAATTATTTAATTTAATTAACAAAACACGGATTTCCCTCGACCGGTGATAAATTCACAAAACTTTTGCAATTCTCGTATCTTTTTTAAGACGACGACAGTTAGTTTGGGTTGTTCTAAATAGGGAACATAGCATCAGTGATATGAATTTAATAACTTTTTATTTGTCTCAATAAGTCTCCAAATTTTAGAATTATAATTACTTAGAGAGATTAATACTATTTAAAATTATATGAGTATATCCCCGAATCTTAAAGCACGTAAATGCTTTGAGCAATGACTCTAAAAACTACGACCGGGTAAAAAAAATTAAAGATTACGACCGGTTGCATCCAGCAATTTCAGGCATTAGATCATCCACAATTTTTTAATTCGTAAATTTTCGAATAAAAGTTTATCTATTAATGTAATATAGTTTCATTGGACAAATAATATAAAAGTTGTTTTTCATCGGTGTAGTCCAAACAAATTAAAATATCTATTAGTCCTAAGAAAATTTAAAATATATAAAAATGATTGTAAATTTAAAAAAAAAATTACAAATTCACAATTTTTTTTTCAGTTTATATTTTGGAGAAGATATTGTCAATTGATTAGTAATTATATTTTCAAGTAGGAGGAACACAGTTTTAGGTAAGAACAAATGTAAGAATTTGCCCGTCGGTTTTGGATTAACTCTCTATAGTCCTCTATGTAGCAAAACTTGTAAAACTACTGTTTCCTTTAGAAAAATAAGCTGTTCAAAACTGAATGGATAACTTGTACTCGAAATATTTTTGCAAATATTTACTTTCGTAATCGGTCTAAAATTTTAAGTGATCAACCGAATGGAGGTTTTCGTGTCTTGTAGTAATCTCACAACTAATATTTTGCAGTGTAAGATCGGACGATTTATTTTGTTTGTTGTTATTGTTTTTTCAATTCGAACATACCAGCTGTGATTGCAGTACGATTCTCCTTCAATTGCTGCATACAAAAAAATATGAGAGACTCTAAATAATCTGGCTCATTCATGCTTATTTTAAAAATCATGATATATAATTATTTATTAAACTATTATACTTCTATTAACCGATTTCATAAATTTATCCCACACATATCAGTAAATGCTTTTAAAAAATTAAGTGTCTCAACCGATTTGTTTTGAAATTTGGTTTTTTCGTGTTTGTTTTTTACATGCTCAGCAAATTAATTGATATTTCAAATTTATAATTATTATTTTTTCTTATGTGTGATAAAGTTCTAAATTCCGAATTTCGCCTCGATAATCCAATCCTCTATTTAAAAACACAGCTGATACCGATGTTGTAAGGACGATAAAAGTGTTAGTGTCTTGAATTTAAAAACGATAATTTAATTTAAAATAGCTGTTGATCGCACTACAAACTCAAGTGTTTTATCAAACGTTTTAAAATAAAACATTGAAGTGTGTTTTTAAATCTATATGTTTCAATTCGAAACATTTGAAGTGTTTAGTGCCACTACGTTAAACATTTCAAGCGTTTAACACAATTATTTTAAACATCTAATTGTTTCGTTTTAAAACGTTTCATCTGTTTTAGCAAAACCATTATTTAAGCCGCTTTATATTAAAACGTTTTACCATCTACAAAGCGTTTAAATAACGATCAAATGTTTTAGAACAACTCACTTATGAGGAATTAAAACATTTTAATAAAACAAAACGGTTTTCTATAAAACGATTTTATTAAACACAATACTTTAAATAAATTTATTTAAATTTCAATAAATACATATATATCATACTTAAAATAATATATAAATTAATAAATTGATAAATTTAAACTTTAAATATATCAAAGTACACTTGTTATTGTAAATAGATTTGTACTAATCTAATTACAATACATAATTGTTTTAAGAAATTTGTTTTCTTAAAAG
>OY856186.1:237443053-237625553 GCA_963693315.1 Diogma glabrata | reverse complement strand
GTTTATTATTTTATGAAAAACACATTAAAACATTTAATGTGTTTTATGCAAAACGCATTAAATGTTTTAATACTATACGCTTAAAGTGTTTTAGTATTAAACGCTTAAAATAGTTTAATTAAATAAAACACTTTGCAATGTTTAAAAAGTGACTACAAGCATTTAAACACTTTAAGTGTTTTAAAATAAAACATTTGAGTTTGTAGTGCGGTCGTACCATTTTTCTTACATTTTCCATTTTCCTATTTCACAAAGTCTTGTAATTGAATAACATAACTATCATTTTAAAATAAAACCGTTACACAAATTTTTGTCAATCGTGTTAGAAAAAATAAACCTGATTGCAGAAAAATGTTCTAAGGAATGATTATTGAAATTTCGACCTGTTTGCCCTATATAAATCGCTTTACAATCTTCCCTGGCCAAATTGTTTCAGATCAATTTAAATTATACTTTACAAGTAAGTTATTAATGTGTGAGTCAGATAAAAGTTTATCCATTCTTTAAATCAAATTAGTTGAATAATAAAATAATTTGTTTTTCCTTATAATTAGAAAGTGCCAAAATTAGTTAAACTTGATTAAACTTAAATTTCTAAAAAAAATTGAACAGTTTACTATTTTTTTCATTTAATTAGATAACATTTGAACTGGTATCAATTTTACTTCGAATCACTGATTGTTTAGTGAGTTACTTATGCGGTGTGAATTGGTGTTAGTTTAAAATTATAAGTGATCAACCGAATGATTAGTAAAAAATTATAAAAATAAACAAGACTTTTGTTTTAACAATTTGATATATATTTTTAAGTGTTAAAAAAAAATTATATGTTTTATCAATAATCGTTATTTGAAAACTCTTACAAAGGGTCACCATTTTTCACATCAATAAACCGTTTGGCAAAATTTAAAAAAAAAAATTCAAACAAATCATTCCCGTTTAGAATAGAATAAAAACTTTTGCGAAAGAACTGAAAGATAATGTTGCGATACGTTATTGAGGTTGCAATATCCCAGAAATTACTGTATATACATAATTGATAAAAATTAATCAGAATCTATTTAATTTTAGAACAACGAACTATTTATATTTCTAGGACGTTGGTTTATCAACAAAATTGTTGATAACTGAGTTTTGCCAATTTAAAAAATTTCAATAAATGTGATGCAATTTTAAACCAATGTTAAAAATAACGGACACACCACAAATAAAAACAATTTTTATCGATGAAATTTCATAGCCGTCGGTATAGTTTAGTAGCTCAATTGTGCTGTTTTTTTTAAATAAATACAAGACCAATAAGAAATTGAAGAATTTTTTGATTTTTTTTTCGGAAAGATTTGAAATTTGAAGGCTTGAAAAATTTTGTTTCTTCAATTTACAAACTTGTCACAAAAACGTTTAAAAATTTCAACTTTTAATATTAAATTTATGTTTAAGAAACTAGGATTGAAATTTGCACAAATTTTTGTAAATTTTCAAATATCTGTTCAAGGGATTTTGTAAAACTAGTGAACAAAGTCTATCGGACGTGGCAAAGAAATTGACAAAAGTTACACATATTGAGAAAACGTCCTATATTTAAAATTCTCTATCGTTTACATTTCTACTTCAAACTCTTTTATTTTTCAAAAGCAAGCATAGAGACTAAAATTAAATAAATAATCTTAAGCAAATATTACACATAAAAAGGGTTAAATTAAATTATATTTCGTTAGATAAATATAAGCTTCAATTTTTTGTTGGTATATATAAATAGATTTATTTTTTATCTGTTTGAATTTTTTTTTATTCCATCTTACATCACACAATATGTTTACAAAAAAAAAAAATAAAAGGACCAACGTTGTAGTTGTTATAAATTAAAAAAAATAAAATTTTAAAAACCACAAACTGATTGCATTCATTTGTTTTGGTTCAATTAGGACCGAGAAGAACAGGTGGATTGATTGATTGATGGATTGAGTGATTGAAATAAAAAATTTCACATATTTTCACTTAAAATTTATAAATATAAAAAAGAAACTTACCCGATTTTTGTATTTAAAGTCAATTTTTTATTTTAAATCTCACAAACAATTTTAAAATTTTTTAAATTTTCTTTTTTTTTTGGTTTTTCAATAAGAATTTCTAGTTTTTCTATTTTCTTTGAATTAAAAACAAAAAAAAATTTTTTTGTTACACGTGTTGAAATTTAAAAAAAAATTATTTTTAAATTTTTTTCTATTAAGCACAAAAAATCCACTTTTGCACTTGTTAAATTAATTTTGTATTATTTACAAATTTTTTTTATTTATTTGTTATTGTTGTTATAATTTTTAAAATTTTCACTTAAAATTTTTTGTTTTTTTTTGTATTCTAAAGATGTTGGAGTTTTCTTAGAATATTTCAGGAAAATTAAAAAAAAACTTAAGAAAAATAACGATAGACAATAATAAAAATAATATAAACAGGAAAAAAATATAAAATTGAAAATTGTTCACCGTACAACGCGATGTTCTGTGTACAAATGAGCTTTAAAAATCACCTCGCCACAAAAACAGCTACTATGAAATGGTTTTAAGTTGTCCGCCGCCAACACGACGTTTTTTTTTATAATTTTTATTTCTATCATCATCCATTTATAATATTAATACAGAGAGAATTTATAGTTCGATGTATCTTTCTCATTTCAACGAATTAAAATTCATAATGTTTCTACTTCATATGAAAAACAAAATTTTTATGATCGTGACCGTTTTCGTCGTCGTCATCAAAGTGACTTTAACATTTTATTTTGTAAATGTATTTGTTATAAAATAAAAATAAAACAACCGCGCTTTCTATAAAACCGCGCATGCGTTTAATTCTCTCGGTTTTCTTATATATATAAAAAAAATTTGTTTCATTTGTTTTGTAATGATATAACAAAAAAACTCGTATGAGGGGTATTCAGTTATTTTGATGGCGGATGGATAGAGCTTAGACGGTGGGTGAGGTAAGAGGAGGGTGTTGTTTTTCTGTTGCTTAGTGCTTTTTTACACTCGTTAACAACAACAAAGAGAGGGAAAGAAAACACCAACAAAACTACAGTTAAAAAACTTAAAAGAGTTAAGATTATATGTTTTCAAAATAGTAAGTCTGGGTGGGGGAGTCGATTTTTTATTGTTTTTTTTAATAAAAAAACACAACAAAAGGGGGAACTCTCATACCTTTAATTTTTTTTATTTTATTTTATACAATTTCTTTTTTCCGAAAATTTTAACACAATTTTTTTTTTAATCGAAAGATATGCATAAGAACATGGTTTTTTGACTTGAGAAATTTGAGGATTTTGAACTTTTGGGATAGAATTTTGGAAGATACAGAAAGAAAACAAAATAATCAATTAGTTCGTAATTATCGGTTTGGGTATTTGGTTTTAATTAACGAAAACAAACGTGTACTAAATTTGTTCGATAATATAATAATAATTTCTGACTTTTTCGAAGTTTTTTTTATGAAGGTCAATTTATGATTTAGTGATCAGAATTTCGACAACCTGAAAATTTTTATTATTTTAAGGACTAAAACTAATGTTGTTGATATTTTCGTTCGTTATTTTTAATGGATACAAGGTGCAATATATGCAAGATTTTTCCGAAAAAAGTGCTAGTTTTAGAGCCAAATTTTGATAATCCATCAAATTTGACAGAAACTAATTTTTGTTGGGTAAACAACTAAAATAAGCAATAAAAACCTTATTTGGAGGAAATAGTCTCAAAACCAACCAAAAATTAAGGTTAATATTCCACCCAGCCCAGTCTTACCATTTTTTTTTATTAACATTAAAACTACTCCAAAACCACAAAAACGAAAACTTTCTATAAATTACTAACACTCCAAATGAAAATTTATTTTTTTCAAATTTTCCTCACAATTAAAGCAAAACATTTAAAAAAATTAAAACTCAATCTCACTTCCACTTTGTTCCACAATTAAATTTTAGTTTTCCTTTATCACTAAATATAACAAAATTTCTGATTTCACTTCAATAAAACACAATTTTTTTATTTTATTTCCCGATAAAATTTTGATATTTCCAATTTCAAGAAATTTTTTTTAATTATTAATAATTACTTAGGACTAAACGTTTTGAAATAAAAATAAAATGAACAAAACAACTGTAAAAATAAAATTCAACTAAAACCTCACAACTCGAGCAAAAGAAATGAAACAAATAAATTTTAAAAGAAATAGAAAATTATAATAATTTTTCCTAAACTTACTCCGCCCATTTTCAAAAAAATATAATAAAATAAACAACAAAAAAATGTCTATTCATCGTAACGCCTCGACGCTTAAACAATCATCCCCACTATTTTCAACTATAATCAACTATAAATATTTCTATTTTTTACCATAAAATTGTACCGCCTATTCTCAATTCTATGATTATTTTATATATTTTTATCTTTAAAGTTATTTAAAATTAGACATTCAGAGACATCTAGTTTTTGATAGAAAAACAGAATTTGGATTTTATGGTTGATTCTATGTTTTATTTTTGATATTCAAACATTTTTTACCTTTTCAACACAACACAAAAAAAATTCACCTCAACACAAATATTTATAATTTAAACAGAAATTTAATAAAATAAATGCAATTAATTATGTGAATTGTGTTTAAAAACTAACTCTAAAATGTATTATTTTATATAAAACTCAATGCTTTATATACATATATGCTTTCGTTTATTTTGTTGTTGTTAATTTATATACAAAAAAAATATTTTAATAAGTTTATAAATAATAGTTTTTGTTATTGTAAATTTTTTTTTTCAAATGCATTTAATTTTTATAGAAAACTATGCACTATGAAATTTTTATAAAGTTTAATTTTTTTTAATGATTTATGGTAAAAATGGGAACACACTTCGATGATATGAAGAGATTGAGTTCGAGATTTTTGTTGTTGTTGTATGGTTGATATTAGTGAAAAAATTGAAACTTATGGTAGAATTTTTGGAATTAATATTTCATAATTGTAATTAGAATTGTTATGATAAAATCAGTTGGAGTTGTGTTAATGCGAATTACAGATAATTTAAGAATGACTGTAAATCTGATCTGTATCTGTAGAATGACTGTAAAATGTTAATCCTTCCTCAACTGGAGATCTGAGCAAAACGCTGATGTTACAAAGGAAAATAAGAAGATGCTATTTGGTGAGGTGTAGTTGTCCTCTCTTCAAGATGACATCATTATGGACACAGCAAAATTCATGGCTTTAGTAAAATTCCAGTAAAAAATCGTCACTGTTAATGCAAAATGAATTGGATGGATTTTGTAATATAGCGGATTATGTAAACAAAATTTATGTTATTGTTTTAGTAAAGATAAAAAACATATCAAAACTTAGCCCACTATAAAAGACCACCAGATACCATCAAACATTTATCAACTCTTTTTGGTCCTTCGAGCCGGATTATTATGATTCGAGGAAAAAAATCAAAAACGACAATGTAAAAAAACAGGCTTTTGGGTTTTAAAAAACTCACCTTAAGTAAGTAAATAATGATGAAATTTCAACTTTGAAATACTATCGTAGAACCAATGGCTTGTGAATTATAGTTCTAGATTGGTAAATGAACATATCCACGAGCTGAATTTATTTAGTGAAAGCTTGAATACAGTTAGCGCCTGCTGAGGATCTGATCAGTCCCGAAAAGACAAGCCCTATTAGTACGATCTGATGTAGGCCTGTTCCCGGCCTGACTTAGAATGCCTCTTTAGGGTTAATCTTATTTTAACGTACCCGGCCCTGATTTGATGTTTCGTATTTGATCCCCAACTGGGAAATCTGATCAGGGCTTGATACAAAGTACCTTACCATGGTCTATCTTATTTTATTGTATGCGGCCCCTTTTAGAAATCATATATGATTTCCCTATTAGGGTCTGTCTTATTTATCGTGATCTAAGCTCTAATGCATTCGATATGATTTCACTTGGGTAATTTTCACTGGAGTAATATCCATTTTAAAATTATATGGATAAAAAAAATTCACCTATGGCTTAGTTATTGCTTCTCGGCTTAAAAACGATAATATTTAGAGATTGCAATCCCGGTTTATTAAGTTTTAATTTTATTTACATTGAACATTCTCTTTTTCTTTAGATTATTTTGTATTTAATTTTTAAGATCCGTCAAGCAGTTCTTGAGATACATTAAATTGAACATATATGAATACAAAACGCGTGGTTTTTAAAAACTACCTCTAGGTATTGAACAACTCGCGACAAAATAAAATTTTATTCTACGAAATGTTTGTTTTTATTTTCCTTTTCACTTTGAAAAATTTAAAGCAAATCAAAATATTTATCCACGACTACTAAAGAATATATGCTTTCCATGCGTATGTCTTCCATTGTAATTGTATTCATTCCACAACTAGTGAATTTGATTAAAATTCTTTAACAGCTCTATAATTTATTAAATATTCCCCTAACAAATCAAATTACAAACTTGGTTTGTTTTTCGCTATCTTTGATGTTTTTATTTCAATATGGCGATACAAATTTTTGCATGAAAACTGGAAATTAAACGAAATATTTTACAGTCGTGGATAAAATAGCATCTTGTATTCGCTTAGGATGATGGCAATTCTTCACTCGGATGATTCCCTCCACTCGCTACGCTCGTTTCGGGAAACTTCATCCTCGTGAAGAATTGCCTTCATTCTAAGCTCATACAAGAATCTACTATTCTGTGTCGAAAATAAACAGCGTGTCAAAAACATTCTGTTTCTGTTATCAAAAATAAACCCAATTTTTGGTCGAAAATCGTGATTTTAACCTATACAAGTTTTGAAAAAGAAGTGCCTTCGATGTTAGAAAGTCCCAGATAAACTTCAGCAGGATGAATCGGCAAAAGTGCCAAAGAAGCTATCTTCGTGGCGGAAAACATGGTCAGCATTATAGTGACTATATTAAATAAAGAAAGAAGGGAAAGATTATGAGCATCCAAAAGTGCCCACCATTAAGACCAACAGGCAACACTGTCCCCAACTATAGAAAATGTTACTTGATGAGGAATACCAGTTCTCTCTTCAAAACTATCATAATGACATCACCTGCAACGAAATTTTATTATAGAATGCGACGCAAAATCTCACAACAATACGCAGCTATGAGTTAAATTCACCGCTGCAATAAGAATCCAGTAACCATCACTGTAAATAAAAAGCGCGTTGGATAGATTATGTAATTTAATTAACAAAATTTATGTTATTAATTTAGTGAGAACGAAAAAAAACATATGTAAACTCTAGTCTACTAGAAAAAAAAATAAGATGAGTTATCAAAGTTTGTTGGTCCTTCGAGCCGGATTATTATGATTCGAGAAAAGAATGTGGAACGACAATGAAAAAAACAGAATTTTCTAACGATCTTCTCCTCGATCAACTAAAGTATGATAAAATGATAATGATATGATAAGGATAAAATTTCAAACAAAATCCTTAATCCAATCCAAAACTTCCTTTTCCATACAAACCTTTTATTATGTACTGCATTCTACCAACAATTTTGAATTGTTGGTAGAATGCAGATCCGTCCGTGATATTCGCCTAAACAATGATAAAACCAATTCATCTTCTTTTTCTAATTCAATAAAAATTTATTTCCATAATTCCAGTTCATTCTTACATTAATAATAATTTCAAATTTTCCAACGGTCAGTTCAATTTCGAATTACAATTATAAAAATAAGCGAACGCACCAATTTTATTTTCAATTTTAACGAACAGAGATTTATTACTCAGTTTTGCTCAATCTTCGTTTTTCTCATTTTTTTCATGAAGTGATTGAAATCAAATATCAACTACTATGCTGGGTTCTATCAAAAAATTTAAATTGTGAAGAGTGGAAGAGTACAGAAAGGAAACACTTACTTGCTGCATTGACATTGGTTTGTTTAGCGGTGAGCAAAGTATTATATGGACGAGAGGCTGACGTTCTGTTACATGTGACTGATGTTGTTAACAGAAATGATGATATCATAAAGGAAATTGCATATCCGCTGTTTTTTTAAACGAACAGCTTTTACATTTTATGGACAGCTACAGAATTGTGTATTCAAATATTCTACGAACAACGGCAACAGTTGGAATCAAATTGCAACACTAATAAGGTTAGGTTTTTTTTACTTTTTGTACTTTAAATTAATTTCGTATTATTGATATTACCATGTTTAAATGATAGATTAATGTGAATGTAATTTTGTTAAGAGGTTCCCATACACTGGATTCGTCTGGGACATTTTGCTCCCGGTTTATTTTTAGGAAAAAGTTCAACTAGTTATACGTGGCGCCGAAACAGGGACCCTTTAGATTAATAGATTAATTTTTAGTTTTATTGGATGAATAGGAGCTTATTGTCGGCGTGAAAATATAATTTTTTTTTGCTTTTCTTCAGGGCGTTGTCAACCGGTTTGGGTGTTGCCAACTAGTCCTGGATTGGTATTTTAATTTTTGGTGGGAAAAAAACCAGTATGGTTTTTTTGTTTCAGTGGTTTAGATAAAACCAGTTTTTTTGGATTTACAAGTTTTTTTATAATTAATTATATTAAATATTGCTGTTATTGTTGGAATTGTGTCATTAATTCTAATAATTTTTTTAAAAAATTTTCACTATTTGATAAACAACAAAACATTCTATAAGTACTTAGGATGCTGTATGCTGTATGAAATAAATTTAACAGGAATTTTTGAGAATTCAATGGGTGTAGTAATAACGAATTCAAATGACTGTTAAATGCTGCTCATGTACATTTAATTCTGAATAAATAAATAAATTAGTTTAGCAATAGTAATTATTTCAATTATTTAGATCAGCAATATATTTCGTATACTCAATTTAGTTTACAATATTTCGATTAAAATGCACACAATCAGGAATTTTGGCTCGTTTAGGAGCAAACGTCGGCCGGGGCCAGGCGGTGTGGTTGGAAGAGGAGGTGGAGTTCTCTTCAGTCATGCACGCTTATGCGGAGACATTGGCTGAGGAGAGCGCCATCTTCGAATCCAACCACAGGAAGGAGAACCCTCGACGGTGGTTGGGACCACAAGAGGCCCCTAGGAATTGTGTGCACCTTTAAAAAAATGATTTTTATTTGAAAAAAAAACCGATTTGGGTCCACATTTTTTTTTATGAATTTTTTTTTGGTGGTACTATAGTAGTTTTAGGTGTAAATAGTTGTATATAGTAGGTTAATTGTTGGTTATAGGATACATATTTGTACATATTTTTGTATATAGGAAGCGGTTGTAGTGGTTTGAGTAGAATGTTATGTTACAATATCGAAATATTTTATCTCTTGGTGAGATGAAATTGAGGAACCAAACCGATGAAACGATTTAGCCATTTGAACTTTTTGTGTGTAGGGTGGCAAATATTTATACATTAACAATTAGATCTCGAATCTGATGCTCGTTTAACGATGCATATTGGCCTGCGTGTAATACATACATGATTTTAATTTCTTTACCACTAAAGGTTATAATTGGTGAAAATTTTGTTTTGGTTGTGGTAGATTCGAACTATTTTTAATTTCGATGAAAATATTGTACATTCCACTACAGTTGAGTGTTTGTAGATGTAAATTAAAAAAGTTAGAATTAATTGAATGTTTTTTTTTGGGTTGTTAATTTTTTTTGTTGTATAATGATTACAAGTGTGTAATTAATAAAATTTTCCCAGCGGTACCTCTAATAAAGGATCCATGGAGCTTATCTCCTTAACATAATTATGTTCTTAGATCGCCTCTGGCCTTAGGTCATGCGATCGAAGTTCATTGGTTTCTTCTTTTCATTTCAGAAGGAGTTTTCTGGTGATAAGGGGATGACTACTGCTGGTCTGAACTTAGGTGCAAACCAGTAGTACCATTCCCTGCACAGAAGCTTCTTTAACGAAATGAAGAGGAGAACCAATTTATTTTTTTTATCAAGATCGAGGCTTCACCTCACACAACTTCAACATTTTTTCCACTTTTACATTTAGCTTGCAATAGACAATTTTCATGGAGTTTGGGGTTTGAAGTCTGGTGTTCGGGAGCGTTCTTCAACTTTAGCATTAGTTTAATGATAATTTATTTTTAGGTAGAACAACCGCAGCTGGGTCAGTAGAAATGGGCCTAGGGTCTAATCGTGACAGTTGCGATTGTTTTTGTTAGATTGGGGAGATACTGTTCTGTAGAATCTGGTCGTTAGGGGCTTTTCTAGTCGGTTCTCACATGCATTGTTGAAGTGGGCTCGCGAACGCGATAATTCAATTACTAGACAAAATGGTTATTGTAGCCATACTTACTTTTATGTTGTCTCCAGACGAATCTGAATTTGGGAATCTCTTATCTATATATTAAATAAAAAATAAATTAAATCAAAACAATAAATTTTTGAGAATAAATAAAAATTTTTTATTAAATAAATTAAACTTTAGGAAAATAATTTTAAGTAAATACAAATTTTTCGTAAATAAGCAAATACATCAAGATTTAAATAAATATTTTTTATTTTTTTAAAAAAGTAAATAAATATTCTGAAGGTAAGACGGTGCATCCAATAAATAAGCATTTTTTTAAAATATTTTTATTTTTTTTAAATTTAAATAAATAAATATTTTCCCCTAGGGGTGCTATCGTCAATAAATAATTTTAGGTACTTATCATTCTGAATTTCAGCATATCTGAAATTTAATAAATAAATTATATTTTACATATACAATATTTTAGGAATTTTTGTGAAAGGTGAAGCAACATTGAGAACAACCATAAGTTCGTTCGTTCTTTTAGTAAATTTGGTTTTTACAATATTTTTTGTGGTTTTTTTTGAATTGGGCGTTCGTTGTTTTTTTCCGTTTTTGCGTTTTTCATTTTCCATCGTACTAACTACATTTTTTTTGGGGGAATTGGTTTTTACATTGTTGTCGTTTGCGAGTAAATAATTTTTCGGGTTTTACCATCAAAATGTCAAACCAAATAGACGTTGACCATCCGTTCTATGGTCTGGAACCCAGCGAACTACTGGTCGAATGTTTGGTTCGGGGTGTGAACTTCGGGGGGGCCGATTGGGCAGAGGAACTGCGAAACCATGCAGATCATGGGTCAGTTCCAATAACAGTGTCTCATGCGAGAGATTTGATAGAGGAATCTCAAATGGTGGTGCAGGCAGCACAACTTATTTTAAATCAAGTACGACGACTTCAGTCACCGATTGATCAGATCCTCTTGGATGGTTTGGCGAATCGAGTGTTACATTATACGGGTAGGATGAATAGGTTGGGTCCTCGCAATGACTTGCAAGAAGCCCGCACCTACGCTATCTCACAATTGTCACGCGCTTGGAGTATAATAGGATCATTATCAACACGTCCAATTATGCAGAGTAAACCAGGAGTGTCATCTGCTCCTTCTGCTTCACCTGCCTTTCAACCAGATGAGAGATCTACACCGATCCCAGTACGGCCAATATCGGAAACAATACATAGTCTGAATCGTCCAAACCAGCAACAACAGAGACGGTCAGATCAAGCACCACCGGCTTATTTCCAGCAATCGGGTTTGAGAGCCGAGGACTTTGCAATACCACAATTGGGTCCATCACTCCCATCTGAACACACACACAATAATCCAGCATTGGTACAACCACAATTAAATTATCCATCAGTACCACGGGTACAACCACTACCAATATATCCACCAGCTCCACTAACAGCACCACCACCATACAACCAACCTCCTCAGGTATGGCGTGACGCGGCTCCAGCGTTAGCACCAGTGGAGTACCGAGGGGTTCGTGGGAACAATTTGAGTCGTTATGACTCAAATTGGGTTCCAACCTTCACAGGGGATGGTCACTTTCCTGATGTTCATGAGTTTATTCATAGAGTGGAGGCGGCTGCCAGAAGAGACCGTGTGTCATGGGACGACCTTAGGTCTATCATACCACGGTATCTGAAAGCAGCGGCCGACAGATACTATTTGAATTTAACTCATGAATATGAGGTGGTGACTTACCCAGTGCTAAGGGAGGGACTCCTACAAACCTTCGGTACGCTCACTGATGATAAGGCGATCTTGCGAGTTCTTCTGAACCGTAAACAAAAGTCAAAGGAGAGCGTGTATGAGTACCTAGTGGAGATTGGTTCGTTGAACCGTCGCTTAGCACGCCCATTTGCTGATCGTGAAATGCTAGAGATTGCTCGGGAGGGACTGAGTGTGGAGCTCAAAAACGCTACTCTAGTTGCAACAATACATTCAATTGATGAACTTCGGACTTTATGTCAGAAGTTTGAACGGTTGTGGTCCACACCAGTTCCGACCAGAACATCAAATTTAAGAATTAGCAAGCTACAGCAGGTGGATGATTATGAGGTGGATGTGGAACTAGATCGAGATGGATATATTGAAACGATGGATTCAACACAGTCCGAACAACAGCACGAAGAAAGCGACGAGAGATGTAGGAACGCAGGACGATCTGCCACCACTCAGGAAAACCAAATAAAATCATCAAATACATTTAATTTCCCATCATTACATCGCACATATTTTAGACGTCTTGAACGTAACATTAGATATTGGAGGATGAGGAAGTTATTTTGTAAAGCTTGTATTTCATCTATCCTTTCAGAAACAAAGGATCCTCGGCCGCGACTAACAATAAAAATTTTGGACAAACATATTTCAGGACTATTGGATAGTGGAGCGTCAATCACAATACTTGGAAGGAATTCCTTGGAATTATTGGAATCAGCAGGTACAACTTACCGTAAGTACACTTCGTGTATTCGTACGGCGGATGGTACTGCAACTAAAATTTTAGGTTACATTGAAATTCCAATAACTGTGAATGGCTCCACTAAACCAATGCGGTTCCATATAGTTCCTGGATTACGAGAAGAGCTCTACCTGGGCATAGATTTCTGCGAGAAATTTGGTATTGTTCCTTCATTTGTTAGAGAACTGACTCGCACAGAGCTACAAACTTTTAATACACATAACCTCACCACTGATCAGCAACATGAACTGGATATGATCAAGGATTCTTTCCCGTCATTTGAAGTGTCTGGACTCGGAAAGACTTCTTTGGTTGAACATGTCATCGATGTTGGTGATAGTGCACCTGTTAAACAGAGGCACTATCCCACATCGCCGGCTGTTCAACTAAAGGTTTATGCCGAACTCGACCGAATGCTTCAAATGGGCGTGATCGAAGAGAGTAACAGTTCTTGGTGCTCGCCAGTGGTTCTGGTACAAAAAGAATCTGGTAAAAACCGATTATGCATTGATAGCCGTCGTGTCAATTCACTAACTAAAAAGGACGCTTACCCACTTCCCTTGATTGATGGCTTACTAGGTCGTCTAAATAGCACAAAGTACATTTCAAGTATTGATCTCAAAGATGCTTTCTGGCAGATTCCTCTGGCAGAAGCATCTAGAGACAAGACAGCCTTCACAGTGCCTGGTCGTCCATTGTATCAATTCCGGGTTATGCCCTTTGGATTGTGCAATGCTCCCCAGACAATGTGTCGGCTAATGCACAAAGTGATACCACATCAATATCACGAAAATGTCTTTGTTTATTTAGATGATCTATTGGTAGTCTCTTCCACGTTCCAGGAACATATGGAATTGCTGTCCAAAGTCTCTTCATTGTTAAGAGCGGCTGGCTTAACAATAAACCTCAAGAAAAGTAAATTTGTTCTGAGAGAGGTGAAATATTTGGGATTTTTGGTTGGTGAAGATGGTCTTCGAACAGACCCTGACAAGGTGAGAGCTGTAGCAGAGTATCCAGCTCCATCTACAGTAAAACAAATACGTAGACTATTGGGAATGGCTGGTTGGTACCAACGTTTCATACCAAATTATGCAAGCGTGGTATCACCGATTACGGATTTATTAAAGAAAAGTTCTGGGAAATTGAAATGGACATTGGAAGCGCAAGCTGCTTTCGAAAATTTAAAACGATTGCTGACTACAGCACCGGTATTAATTAACCCTGACTATAATAAAGAGTTCTTTATTAGATGCGATGCGAGTCTGACAGGGGTAGGTAGTGTGTTGTATCAGGTTGATACTGACGGACAAGAGTGTCCGATAGCCTTCATGTCGAAGAAATTAAATAAAGCTCAGAGGAATTACTCAGTTTCTGAGCTTGAATGTCTTGCGGCAATTCTGAGTGTGAAGAAATTCAGGGGCTATGTTGAAGGTCACCGATTTACAATTGTGACTGATCACTCAAGTCTGAAGTGGCTAATGTCACAGAAGGACTTGAGTGGTCGTCTGGCTAGGTGGAGCCTAAAACTCCAACATATGGATTTTACCATTGTCCACCAAAAAGGTACCCAAAATATAGTCCCTGATGCTCTATCTCGTCTTTATGACGAAACACACGAAGAATTGACGGAAGCATTAGTACATCACATTAATGAAATTAAAATCGACAATGAAGGTTATCGGCACAAAGAATATACGGATATGATAGCTAAAGTTCAATCATCACCAAAGGACTTTCCTTCAGTCAAAGTCGTGGATGATAAGCTATACATACGTATTGAGCCAAGACCTGATGCAATACCCAACGATGTTCCTGTGTGGAAACTCTGGGTACCAAAACCGATGACTTCCAACATGATTCAGAAACATCACGATGATAGTACTGCTGCTCATGGAGGTGTTAGAAAGACTTTAGAATTACTTCGACGTCTTTATTATTGGCCGGGCATGGCGTCACAGGTACACAACTATGTTGTGTCCTGCGACACATGTAAACAAACAAAAGCCACGAATCAGATATTGCGTCCTCCGATGCAATATCAATTCGAAACAGCACGTCCATGGCAGAGAGTCTATATAGATTTTTTGGGACCGTATCCTCGTTCTACACTTGGGAATACGGTGTTATTGATAGTTCTGGATCATGCTACGAAGTTTGTACTACTGAAACCACTTAGAAACGCAACTTCACCGAAGGTGAATGCTTTTCTAAGGAATGAAGTGTTTCTTACATATGGGGTACCAGAGTTTCTGCACAGTGACAATGGCAAACAGTTCACCAGTAGGAACTTTCAAAGTCTTTTGTCAGATTTCGGCATTAAACACATTAGGACCGGTGTTTATAGTCCTCAAAGCAACGCGTCAGAGCGGGTCAATAGGTCAGTTCTAGCAGCAATTCGAGCGTTCATAAAGGGTCAACATACCAAGTGGGATTCACAAATTGGTGAAATCGCATATGCACTGCGGGCTGCAGTACATTCTGCTACCAAGTACTCACCGTACTATTTATTATTTGGTCAACATCCAATATCGGATGGAAATACTTACCAATTGTTGAGATCACTACACAAGCTTGGTGAAGATGCTGGTGAGGAATTAGAACGCTCTGATCATTTGACTATGCTCAGGAACCGGGTTCAGGAAAATTTAAAAGCAGCTTTCAAGAAATCGCAACATCAGTACAACCTGCGATCTAAACTACGGACTTTTCAACCACAACAACGTGTGTTTGTACGGCAACATCATTTGAGTGACGCTACCAAAAAATTCTCGGCAAAATTGGCTCCAAAGTTCTTACCTGCAATGATTAAGACTAAGATTGGAAATGTACTTTATGAGTGCATAGATATGAGCGGTAAGAATCTTGGAGTACATCACGCGAAAGACATCAGGGAATGATGTCTTTTCGTTAGGTAGGGTCGTTCCTCTGGCTAGTTGTCGTCTCTGGGGTTCACATCTTCAGCATCATATATTACTGGTTGTATCGAGGTTTCAATGGTGCTGACGTTAGATGGATGGATGGTCTATTTCTGCGCTCACTGATAGTTCCTAGGACCTTCATGAGTGTTGAAATTGATCATCGACCCTGACGCTGGTTACACCATTGATAACTCGATCCCAGATACAGATTAGTTGTGGGAAGTAGTTCGATGGTTTCTGACGCAGAGGGGGTGACGACGTTTTTGTGATTTCAAGGGTAAATATCTTGATATTTACCTTGAATTCATGGTGTAACGTCCGTGATATTCGCCTAAACAATGATAAAACCAATTCATCTTCTTTTTCTAATTCAATAAAAATTTATTTCCATAATTCCAGTTCATTCTTACATTAATAATAATTTCAAATTTTCCAACGGTCAGTTCAATTTCGAATTACAATTATAAAAATAAGCGAACGCACCAATTTTATTTTCAATTTTAACGAACAGAGATTTATTACTCAGTTTTGCTCAATCTTCGTTTTTCTCATTTTTTTCATTTAGAAAATGTCTGAAAAAAAGACACATTTTTTCATTTTTGTTGATCAATCAATTTTTAGAGTCATTCGATTTTTAAATTAAAAACTGAAAACATCATCTTCATGTTTTCTCTCAAAATAATAAAAGTTCAATTTTTACATGTACATATTTATATATGTAATTTAATAAAACAGTGAATTGTGTTGAAAAAATAAAAGAAAAAATTCCAATGTCGTTTTGTTTAATTGTTAAAATTAATTTCTAATTTTAATAACTGTTCTGAGAAAGCATTATTTATTGGCTTTAATTACAATGGAAGATTCCACTCCGCTAAGTAGTTTACAGTGATTTATGTTTTGTTTGTTCATCAAAAAGCTGATATTTTGCTGACAATTTCAATTATATTTTTTATTTTTAATTCATAGAAAGATAATTGTTGTCTTTAATCGTTGAATGAAGATCATATTCTTAAAGGACAGGTGTCAATATATCAACAATAACTGTGCCACCATTAGAACATCTAAATGATGAGAGGTTTAATAACGAGGAAGTGATTGAAATCAAATATCAACTACTATGCTGGGTTCTATCAAAAAATTTAAATTGTGAAGAGTGGAAGAGTACAGAAAGGAAACACTTACTTGCTGCATTGACATTGGTTTGTTTAGCGGTGAGCAAAGTATTATATGGACGAGAGGCTGACGTTCTGTTACATGTGACTGATGTTGTTAACAGAAATGATGATATCATAAAGGAAATTGCATATCCGCTGTTTTTTTAAACGAACAGCTTTTACATTTTATGGACAGCTACAGAATTGTGTATTCAAATATTCTACGAACAACGGCAACAGTTGGAATCAAATTGCAACACTAATAAGGTTAGGTTTTTTTTACTTTTTGTACTTTAAATTAATTTCGTATTATTGATATTACCATGTTTAAATGATAGATTAATGTGAATGTAATTTTGTTAAGAGGTTCCCATACACTGGATTCGTCTGGGACATTTTGCTCCCGGTTTATTTTTAGGAAAAAGTTCAACTAGTTATAATACCACATCAACACTATATACTTGATTAAACATTATCCGGACTACTAATCAGCATTTTGTGTTATTCGAACCATTACTTATAAACTTAAGGATTTATAGCAAAAAATATTTTGATTCGCTACAAGTGAAAATGCCTTCCGAATTTAAGAAAAGTTTGTTTTTTCGTAAGCCAACAATGCTGAAGACAGATTGCTTCTTTAATTATTTTGTATTTTAAAAGAACAGCACAAATGAAAACTATTTGAATGAAATTTGACAATACAAATTATTTACACTTATAAAAATTCAATGAAATTTACAATAATATTATCAAAGCTTATACGATGTGCACTATTTGATAAAAATTTACATAATCTCCACGATGGAACAAATGATCGAGCATAAATAGTAATATTCTCTATCTATTGTTTCTTTTATTATCCCTTTCATCGTAAACATATTAAAAATTCACCATATCATTTCAATAAAAATGCATGTCAAACCATTTCCATATATTTTCTCAGTAATCAATTTCTCTACAACTACAGACAATAATTATACTTTCCATTAATTTGAACAACCGTATTATATATACATTATACGTATAATACTATATCAAAGCTTTCCAAACAAAAATGTTCATCAATTATGCAGACCTAAAACACGTATTATTAATTGATATTGTGTGGCGCAACAAAGCAAATAACTGAGAAAATGTTAAAATGTTATTGACTGACTTGTAGCACACATAAATGTTTGTTTGTTTTAATTTAAATGCCGGAACCGTAAGAAATTAGCAAATCATTAGAGAATTTCTTTAAATATGAATATGAATATTCTTATATGGAGTAAAAATCAAAATAGACCATCGTTACAAACTTCCGGAAATAAACTATGCATCATTTTCCGCAAATATGAAGTTTTTAACCCATTTTATTAGTTTTACTAGCTTATTCTGCTTTATGATCTATCGTGTTGGTTGCTACTATAGGACTACTGGATATTACTGGCAGATGATAATGATAAATTTGCTTAGTATTTCAAGATTTTTGAAAACTGTCACGTCATGTAACATTTAATTATATACGTTCACAAAAATGATGAAATTTCTAGTTTTCTGGGATTTTATATCACAAAACATTCAACATTGGAATGGAATTGAGTCAAATCTAAAAAATTTCATTTAACACGAGTCACCGTATCTCTATATAAGAAGTGCAAACACTATTTACTGAAATCTAAGCGATCTTGAAAACTAGAAGTTGATCAAAACCATTTCAGGCAATTGATTGAATTGTCGTAACACCATGAACTTTTCAAATTGAGTTTTCACATACATCGTTTCTTGAAAACAGTCTCAATACGCTTCTCATATTAGCTTACTTAAGATAAGATGCTGTACAGCAAAATAAACAATATTTTTGGAAAAGCTGATACCTAGAATATCTTATTAACTCCACCTTAAAAAATTGAAAAAAATTAAGCTGTGGTGACAGGGGTCACAAACTAAATGGATGATATTATAATAAAAATACAACTTTTATCGATCAGCAAACGAAACGTTTTTAAGGTTTTTGTTAGTTCGTCTCAGTCCATTTTTATGTAGATGTTCAACAGATATGAGCCGTATATTTAGTTCAATTGGAGTATCGAAATGGTTTTAGTGATTTTTAGAGCTTTCTAGCATATATTTTTTCCTGATTAGGTCCTAGCGGTAATCTTTTTCATAACATATGCACAAAAATATTCAATTTTGCCCTAAAATAATATCCCATACAACGTTGTACAACTGGTCCAGTAATGGTCCATTACTGCCAGCCAGTAATGCAGCAATGGGCGAGTACTGGCAACCACGACTGATCCATTAACATAATTTTACTGGATGATAACTTCGGACAATAAATGGTTGCCATTCTTGGGCCAAATACTGGCAACCATGACTCGGCCGTTAAAAAAATATGCATTATTATCATATGTAAATTTAAATAAATTAAATACTAATTTCAGTTGCAAGAATGGCTGAGTAATGGTAAACACCGCCCTGACTCCGCCATTAAAAAAAATATAAAATAATATTTTTTATACATAAATTTAAATAAATTATTTACAAAATAATTAAAATAAAATAGAAATGAAAATAAATTAAAACATATACCAACCTTTTCTTTATTACCATAGTCTTTCAACCGACAAGGCGATAACGAAACTATATGGGAAATTTTCAAACTATGTATTTCTAAAAGGGATAATGCTCTAGTGAAATTTAAAAAAAATGACATAGATCGGCAAATTCATGGCTACAGTACTGGCCCAATAACAATAGCCAAGTATTATTTATCATTCATGGGCCAGTGCTTGGCCATTCAAAGGTAACAATATACTGGCTATTTTCTGTAAACAATATATCGGCCGATGATTGGTTCTAGTATTGGCCCAGTAACAAAACCCAAGTACTGTTAGCCTTTAATGGACCAGTGCTTGGCCGTATGTCAATGTATGTCAAAACCTACTTGGGATATACAAAAATGCGTATGCTATAACACATACATCTACAAAATAATTTTTATTTTGCGAAATTGCAAATTTATCTTACAATTGCAGATTTATGTTAAAATTAATTTTTTTTATAAACTATGCCCGCCATCTTCATCGTAAGAATTGTATTAAAATATATTAAAAAAACATCCGATTTAATTAAATTTACAGATTTACTTGAACAAATCTGTGAAAAACTTTACACTGAAAAAAATTAATTCTTGAACTAGTCCGCTCCCTAAATAATTTTGAGGACAGCATTAACATTCTCATCTGGTTTTGATACCGAAGGCCGACCTGCACGAATAAAAACTCAATTCTTTTAACTACCTATAAACAGGTGACTTTGAGATTGATTGATTGATTGAGATTTATCCCCCTTGACCTTTATCACAATCTTCTGCACGCAGTTGTTGAGTTAAATTTGAAAATCATAATATTTTTACGAAAAAATGTTCAACTTTTCTACGAAAAAAAAAACAGATTGTTTGACAATGTCCAACCCTAACCAGTTATCATAAAAATTTTCAAATTCCCCTGTCCTTTGATAGTGTAAGTGACATTTGTTGATTAATACTCGAACCGTTTGCGAAACTTCAACAATAGCCATCGTACAACTTTATTTGACCAACAAACGAAACGTTTTTTGGGTTTAATTATTAATTTTTAATCAATTTTTATGTATATCATCAACCCGTGAACCGTATATTATATATAGACCAATTGTATCGAAATTATGTGTTAGTGATTTTTAGAGTTTTATAGAAAATAATTTTCCCTGGTTCAATAAGTCTGAACAAAATTATTGCTGTAATTGCATAAAATTTTTCATTTTTTATAACCCATGCACAAAAATATTCAATTTTGTTTCTAAATAAAATAACCAAAAATGTAAAATATACACATAAATCTAAAAAATATTTTTTATTTTTCGAAATAGCTGATTAAACCTACGAAAATATTTTGCACCCGAAAAATTAAATGTTATACATAGTAATATTTATAAAAAATTTAAACAAAAACTAAGCTCGCCATCTGCATCATAAGAATTGTACCAAAATATATTAATGAGACTTCTGATGTATGCTAGATTTTATAAACTTACTAAATCAAACTAGTCAACCTTTCTTGTGACTAGGATAGGTTAGCTCGCAGTGTCTATCATAAAAATTTAGAACGACAGACTTAACCAAAATATGGCCGTTCGGATACCACAACATCTTCTTCCTTTCTTTGCTCGAACCATTTGGAGCTTCCATAATGAAGCCAAGTATTTGGTTGATTTATAATTACTCAAGTCGGTGAAAATTTTACAAGTGTGTGTTCCAATATGTGTTTGTAGAGTAGACAAAGCAGATGGAACACTGTTTTCTCCTCCTCCTCGTGCTTGCAGCTTCTGCAGAAGTCATTAACGACAAGACCGAGTCTTTTTGTGTTCTCTGCAAGGATCTAGTAACCAGTGATTACTCCTACCAAAAAAAAACAATATCCTGCCTACTCAGACTCACGTATATCAGTTCTTTGGAGCATTGCAGGTCTGATTTTGGCCAGATTTGGTGTCATTCATTGCAGGTAATGGTGTTTGACACTGATTGTAAGATAGCCCTGTTATATTTATAGTTGTTTGATAGACGCAAGCGACTAGCCTAGATCTTTATTTTCTTGTAGAAGATCCTGTTCAATCTCTTATCCCGTTCAATCTCTTGAACACAGGTGCGTTCGCTATATAGTTGCCCCTAATGCCACTGTAATCTAGTACTTATATAATACAGATAGCAAACTTCTTGTTCATCTTATTTAGAGATGAGTAAAATCTTAGCGTCACTTTTGACGACGTTGATATACTGCATCTAGTGATTTTAATATAGCTTGGCTATCCACATAGATATTTCTAGTTGATAATACATTAAGCTTCATTAATGCCAAAACTTCATTCATCGTGACTACCTCGGCCTGATTTACACTAATATGGTCCGGAAGATGAAAAAAGATTTAACTTCTAATCTGTAAAAGTTTCCTCTATCTCCCTCCCGCCAGCTTTGACTGCCTGAGAGACATTTAAGTTTGCAGATTCCCTCCGAGGCTTAGTCTGAGGGAGATTTGGTTACGTATACCACATTCTCCTTGGTTAGGCTCCACTCTTTCCAAGTTTCTCTGGATGGTATGAGAGTACTGAAACACCCTTAAAAGCATATTGTAGGAGGGATGTAGTCGATGTTCTCTTCGTTGACCCTTTGTTCGTGCAGGATTTTAGAAAGTCAACTGCAACTACCGTTCCAATTTGACATAGCAATGAACCAAATGACTGTGTTGGATGCTATGTGCAGACTTAACACATCGAGAGGTAGAAGACTCAGAATCCCCTCCATCGCGCCCTTACAATGTAGAATGTGTGTTTTAGTACATTTTTGTTCGGCGAACGCACTCACACAATGCGCTTGCTCGTTGTACAATATACTTTTCTTTCAACAAAATCGAAATAAAATAAGAAATAAAAATTTACGTATCAGTACTTTGGTTTTATTGTTTATCTACTTGCCCCATTTAGACGATAAATATTATCCTTTGACTAGTGTTTGCTTGTTTGGTTGTCCGTTTATTCTTTTCTGCACAGAAAAAATAATAATAACATTATAAATAGAGTAGTAGAAATTTATGCCACACAACCAAACACTTCTGTTTTTGTTTATCTGGTACGAACGCGTTTTCCCAACAAGTTATTTGCAACACGAGCGTAGTGTGGAAACTGGCGTTTGGAAACATTCGCTAGTTATACACAAAAGTTTTTGTAACAAATGCACACAATATAATGAAAATTTTGTTAACAAATTTGTAAAAAAATTTAAGAAATTTAAATCTAAACTAGAGCACGCCATCTTCATTGTAAGCTTTGTACTCAAAATTAATAAAAAAATTGCTAATTAAATTAGGCAAGATTAGTTTAATTTAACATGAATTAGAACACAGTCTTAGTACCCGGGAAAAAATACAGAGATCTGAAGAGATCTTACCAGATCTGCATTTTGGAACATATCTACAACGATCTGCGCAGATCTCATTAGATCAAAACAGATCTGTATGGATATGTTCCAAAATGCAGATCTTCTGCGGATCTATACAGATCTTCTTTGATACATTTAGATCTGCTTCGATCTATCAAGATCTTATTTGATCTAACAAGATCCTATTTATTAAAAATAAACTTTAAAAAAAATAGAACCGACTTCAGAAAAAACAAAAGAGGCACAAAAAAGTGGAAAATAACTCAATTATGCTTACTAGGTATATAGTTATGAAAATAACTCAATTAAATATGCAAAGATATATAATCGTCACATGCAAATAAATATACTGTTAAGTTGTTAGGAAATTGACTGAGATCTCTTTAGATCTGAACAATATTTTTGTAAACTTTTTTTTGTATTTTCACATTTTTGCAGATCTGAAGCAATCTCTGTAAATCGTGATAGATCTTTAAAGATCAAAGATAAAACATGGAGGGGCTGAAATCTCACAGCTCTGAGATATCAAGACTTCGGTCTGGGTTAAGGATTTTGATATAGTTTTCGGCAAAAATCTTTTATGAGGATATGGTTTTTACTTTTGGGCAGCAATGTATATCAAACATAACTCTTTGTTAAAGTACAAGTATTTTTGTATCTCTGTTTAGAAATTGATTACAAAACTAACACGAAACATCAATACGTTACCGGAAAATTATAACAGATCATAAATTAACATCATTCAGTGAAAAGATAATACATTCAGTAAACTACTCAAAAACCTCTCCATCTAGTGTTTCGAGAAAATATTACAAATCACAAATTCATATTTCAAAATTCCAAAAATATTGTAAAAATTAAATAAAATCAAACTTTTTTCAAAATTCCAAAAATTAGAATAAAATCAAATATTTAAACTTTTTCTAAATTCCAATAATGTTCCAAAAATTCTTAAAAATTCAAACTTTACCAAAATTTTAAAAATATTTCAAAAATTATAACAAAATCAAAAATACAAACTTTTTTCAAAATTCCAAAAATTATAATAAAACCAAAAATTTAAAATTTTTCAGATATCTAAAAGTATTCCAAAAATTCTTACAAAATCAAAAATTGAAATTTTTTTTCAAAATTCTAAAACTATATATAAAATTCAAAAATTCTATTTTTTCAAAATTTTTAAAATATTGCAAAAACTATAGCAAAATCAATAATTGAAACTTCTTTCAAAATTCCAAAAATATTCCAAAAATTAGAATAAAATCAAATATTTAAACCTTTTCTAAATTCTAATAATATTCCAAAAATTCTTAAAAATTCAAACTTTTTCCAAAATTCTAAAAATATTGCAAAAATTATTACAAAATCAAATATACAAACTTTTTTCAAAATTCCCAAAATATTTCAAAAACTGTAACAAATTCAAAAATTTCCATGTCCAATTTCATTTTCAATTACATTTACGTCATAAAAACAGCTACAATTTTTTTTCGAAAAAATTGGCTAAAAAATAAATGAAATCATTTTTTGACACACTTGACAACATTTTTTTGACAAACTTATAATGCCATGATTCTCAATAATAATAATAAAATTTAATTTCAAACAAATAATTAATTTTATTTTTTTCCAAAAAATTGGGTAAGGAAATAAATAAAAATCTTTCTTTTGACACACTTGACAACAAGTTTTTGACAAACTCATGATGCAATAATCTAGATTTTGGTCTCACGTACCAATTCCGACCATCAAGATTTCTCCAAATTTAATGTTCCTTCTCGTAATCACTTAAAATGTAAATTTTTAAAGCAAAAAATATGCAAATATCCTTGTTTTGACATACTTGACGATTTTTTTGACACACTTCCGGTGCAGTTATCGAACACATCGTCCTTTAGGCTCTTTCCATTTGAGTAAACCTATTTTTAGAAAAAAATTTTTGAAATCCGTTCAGCGGTTTTCTAGATTTCGTAGGTTGTGACATACATTTTTTTTATTGCTTTTTTAGAATCAGTAGGTTCTAAAACGTCGAGGAATACCAAAAACAGTGGGGTAAGAATTTCACTTATAACTCATGAATGTAATACTTAGGTCTTTCAGACCGAAGTAATTAGGTTTTTCAGACCGAAGTAAAACTAGTGTTTGACTTTTGCAGATCTGAAAAGATCTTTTTAAATCTTGGTAGATCATCAAAGATCAAACGCAAAGTTTTACATTTACATCTTTGAAGATCTATCAAGATTTGAAGAGATCTTTTCAGATCTTTGTAGATCTTCAAAGATCAAACGCTAATATTTTTCTTTGAGCTTCCAAGATCTACCTTGATCTAAACAGATCTCTTTTGATCTGAAAAGATCAAACTCTCATTTTTTTGACGCAAAACAAAGATCTCATTAGATCTAATTTGATCAAAAGAGATCTAATCAGATCTTTTTAGATCTCTCTATTTTTTCCCGGGTAATATATTTTAATAAAATTTTATGATTAAGATGGCGTGGTTAAGTTTTTATATAAATATTTCTAGGTGTAACATCTATAGTTTTTCGCGTACAGTTATCTCTTTTGCAGGGGAAATCTACCATTTGAAAGAATAAAAATATTATTTTGGTGTATGTGTAATATACATTTTTTTTGGTTATTGTATATATTTAAACAAAATTGAATATTTTTTGTGCATTTCACGTGAAAAATTATAAGTGTTTCGTTTAAGTGTTGATATCAACCATGGATATAGTTGGCTTTTATTTTAAATGGAAAAAATAATGGTTTTTTTTAAAGCGAAATTTAATATTAACTAATATTCAATAGTCGATTTACGCATAGGCTGGATTTAAGGCGACAATATTTTATTCAGTCAACACCAGTTGTTCAATTTTCAAATGAAATTTTTCTTGATTGAAAATAAATTATATTCACATTAAAACCCCGTATGTTATTTTATTTTCTCCATTTGATCATTAGACGATCATTATAAGTGCTATGGCATAACGGTAGTGTGATGTCAGTTGCACCACAGCTGCAAGCATATTCTTTCAACAAGTTGAAAGCAACTATGAAACCCCAATCCCGTACATGTAGCGTGTAACGTGTTCATACATATCTCATCAATGCATGCGTTGCTTTTGGATACCCTCACATCAAAATTTATTATTTCTATAATAGAACTCCAACTTATTTTATTTATCCGAGCATATAGCTCTCCTCTTTTTGCACATAGGACGTCGCAAAAACCCCAGAACGGGGTTTTAAAGTGTCATTAAAGTTGACTTAAAATTTATAAGAATGCTGAAATGATCAAAATCGATTTACAACTACCAATGGGTGACCCAATATACGCCATACTTTTATTTTAAAACCACATGAACTAACCTTGCTTTATCTTTGACTTTTTCTTATGATACACCTTGATATAACAACACGAACAACACGGTAACTCAATAACTAGATTTCCAGTGCTCTTTAAGTATTTGAGGCTTTTTCTTTTGTAAATGGATCTAGCTTAAAACCCAAACGCCTGAAAATTAATCTTTAAAATATGGTGTTTGTAACACGTTTAAGTTAATATACTTGCCACAATAAAACGTGTTTCAAAATAGTTCCATAACCCACTTAACCCAAAGCACGCTTGTTTTAATGTTACAGAAATTGTAAACAATTTTGTTCAAAATAATGCTGAAAAGAAATTCTCATTCAAGCTCTCACCATTCATACAAACAAAAATCTTCCAAGAAATCGCAAATATATCATGTCAAAAACATAAAAAAAGGCTGTTGTCATTCTGCGACTTTCGTTAATTTTGGTGTTGTGCCCGGCTTTTTGAGAATAATAATTTTAAAGGCCGTGTGATATGTCCCCACAAATGTTCTGTTCTAAAACATTTTATTTTCGTTACAACTAATCGCAAAAGTCTTCAAACATCTTCTTCAGCAAAATTGCTTTTAGTAGTATAAATTATTACTTTCAAAATTAAAATATCTAAATATATTGCGGTGTTGGGATGTTGACAGTCGAGCTCAATTGCAAAATTTGTTTTTTTACACAAAACTCGATTCAGAAACTCTGAAATAAATTTATGTTCACTTGTATTCCTTAATAAAAAGGTTTAGTTTTGAATTCGGTGGTGGCTTAATGCCACATTAGAATTGCTATGTTTTATTGATTTTTGTTGGTCGTGTTAAGTGTAAAAAAATGCCAGGTCTGACACAAGAAAAATTGTGCTATGTTCTCTAACAAGAGTTTAGGAAATCTACAAGCTCGTAATTCTTCAGAATACGAGATTCATGTCAGGGTTTCTGAAGTGAGCATCATTCCACTTAAATTCTTCAATAAAATGTTTAGTTTTGATATCAGCGGTGGGATGATATTTTTTTTAGAAATTTTTTGGTATTTGTTGTTCTTGTGAGTTTGTTTTGGTGTCGTTTAGTTCACATAAATGTTCATACAGTGGTTAAAACACTAAATATTTATATACTTGGTAATAATCATTTGTTAACTGTGAGATCAAACCGAAATTGGATCGCATCAACTGTTTTATTTTTTGAGTCATTTCGTTCCCTACATTCTCATTACGTTCTTTTGTCCATAAAAGCCTCTCACACCATGAATACTTGCTGTTACAATTCAATTAAAAAAAACCTTTCCGTAACCAATCATTAACTTCAATTAACTTAGACTTATTTGGAATTTTATCTTTAGATAAACAACAAAATTTTCTTGTTACAATTAGTAATTTCCAAATTTTTTAAATTCATGATTTGGCAATAAAAAACAACAAAACATTTACAGTAGGGATGAACGAACGCAAAAATTTTAATTCTTTTAAATTTTTAATAACAAAAATAAACTTAAAAAAATAAAATCCACTAAGAACGCATTGTCATTCATTTAAATGGTTTTAAGAAAAAAAATAAATAATTTATTGAAATAGAGATGATTCTCGTATTCGTTCAAAAGTGAATATACACAGTTAGAGCTAAGGATGAAATTTACCAAGTTATTTGGAGAACTTGAAATTCTCAACCTTTTACTGTATTTTAAATTAAATAATTCAGCCGCCACTCTAGTGATCAACTGAATAGACTTAATTTTTTAATATTTAGTGTAATTGTGATAATCTTTCTTTTTAGTTCTATTATTAAATAAATTCAGATTTTTTTCTAAACTCTATCGTTGCTCATTGCTAAATCGATAGTTTTGTGTTGTTGTTATTTAGCATAGAATAACATTTTTTTCCTCTAGGGGTTCTGTATCGAACGTATGTTGTCCGTGTTTAAGTTGGTTTCTTGTTTGTTAATTTTTAGTTATTGATATCCACTACTCTCTGTGTACTCGTAAACATTTGTTATGTTGCTTTTGTTTCTGTTTTGTTTTGCGTGTTGCTAGAATATCGTTAAAATATTTTTTTAATTAAAACAAAACTGAAATATATAAATTTTAATTGTGCTAATAGAACTGAGCTTTCTACTCGTTGTTGTTGTTGACATTATGCGACAGAAGTAGTGGAGAATATGAATATATATATTTTGTGTTGATTTTAATTAAAATTGAGTTAAATTTATATAGATTCGATTCTAATTAAGTCGTGTTTATGATGACTTTTGTGTTTATTTAATTTATTTTCCTTTAAGAGTCTTTTTAAATTGTGTTAGGGTTTATATGGCATTAAAATTAGTGAAATTGAATTAAATCGAATTATGTGAAAAATTCTGTTTATATAAATTAAAAGAATCTAAAATACTTTTTTTATAGGTAATGTATATTTTTGACAGAGACAATAATATTTTATATAACAGAATTGCAATGAAGCTCACAACATGAAATATATAAAAATTATTACAATGGCGCTGGATCTAGAATAACTATACAAGAGTACACTGGTGTACGAGAAATGCTACCCATGTTTGTAATTTTCTCAATTTCTAATTTTAAATGTTTCAATTTTTCTAATATTCTAATATTTTAATTTTCTAATTAACTAAATTTCTAATTTTTTAATTTTCTAATTTTGAAATTTTGAAATTTCCAAATTTTCAAATTTCCAAATTTTAAAATTTCCAAATTCTCAAATTTTCTAATTTTCTAATTTTCTAATTTTCTGATTTTCAAGTTTTCTAATTTTCTAATTTTCTAATTTTCTAATTTTCTAATTTTCTAATTTCCTAATTTTCTAATTTTCAAATTTTTTAATTTTCTAATTTTCTAATTTTCTAATTTTCTAATTTTCTAATTTTCTAATTTTCTAATTTTCTAATTTTCTAATTTTCTAATTTTCTAATTTTCTAATTTTCTAATTTTCTAATTTTCTAATTTTCTAATTTTCTAATTTTCTAATTTTCTAATTTTCTAATTTTCTAATTTTCTAATTTTCTAATTTTCTAATTTTCTAATTTTCTAATTTTCTAATTTTCTAATTTTCTAATTTTCTAATTTTCTAATTTTCTAATTTTCTAATTTTCTAATTTTCTAATTTTCTAATTTTCTAGTTTTCTAATTTTCCAATTTAAAATTTTATTATTTTATGATTTTATGATTTTCTAATTTTCTGATTTTCTAATTGTCTAATTTTATGATTTTCTAATTATACAATTTTCTAATTTTCTAATTTTCTAATTTTCTACGTTTTTAATTTTCTAATTTTCTAATTTTCGAATTTGCTAATATTCTAATTTTTAATTTTCTAATTTTCTGATCTTCTAAATCATTATTTTCTAATAATCTAATGTCTAATTTTCTAATTTTCCAATATGGTAATTTTCTAATTTTCTAATATTCTCATTTTCTAATTTTCTAATTATAGAACCTTGGAATATTGTAACTTTGTAAATTTGTAATTTTGCAAATTTGTTAATTTGTAATTTTGTAATTTTATAATTTTGTAAATTTGTAATTTTGTGATATTGAAATTTTGTAATTTTGTGGTTTTGTAATTTTATAATTTTGTAATGTTGTGATGTTGTAGTTTTTTCATTTTTTATTTTTGTAATTTTGTTATCTTGTAATATGGTAATTTTGTGATTTTGTCATTCTGTAGTTTTTTAATTTTGTAATTTTGTAGTTTTGTAATTTTCTAATTTTGTAATTTTGTAATTTTGTAATTTTGTAATTTTGTAATTTTGTAATTTTGTAATTTTGTAATTTTGTAATTTTGTAATTTTGTAATCTTGTAATTTTGTAATTTTGTAAATCTTAAATTTTGTAATTTTGAAATTTCGTAATTTCGTAATTTTGTAATTTTGTAATGCTGTAATTTTGTAGTTTTGCAATTTTGTAAATTTGTAATTTTATTATTTTGTAATTTTGTAGTTTTGTGATTTTGTATTTTGTACTTCTGAAGTTTTGTAATTTTGTTATTTTGTAGTTCTGTAATTTTGTAATTATGCAATTTTTCAATTTTTTAATGTTCTAATTTTCTTGCCATCTAGTTTTCTAATATTCCAATTTTCTAACTCACTAATTCACTAATTTTCTGATTTTCTAAGTTTTCTTGTTTTTTAATTTTCTGTTTCTTGTTTTCTAATTTTCTAATTGTTCAATTTTCTGATATTATTATTTTGTCATTTTGTAAATTTCTAATATACTAATTTTTCTATTTTTTAATATTCTAATTTACCAATTTTATAATTTTTCAATTCACTAAATTCTTAGTTTTTTTATTTTATAATTAATTCAATTAAATTAATAAATTAATAAAAAAGAAAGTTAGATAATTAGAAAAATGGACTATAGGAAAATTTGAAAATAGAACGTAAGAAAATTAGAAAATTGGAAAATTATGTAATTCAAAATAGCAAATAAGATAATTAGAACATTAGAAAATTAGAATATTTGAACATTTGAAAATTAGAAAATAAAAAATTAGAAAATTAGAAAATTACAAATTTACAAAACTAAGAAATTCAAAAATTGGAAAATAGAAACTAGAAAATTATAAAATGATAAATAATTCTAAATTAGAAAAGTAGAAAATTAAAAAATTATAAAATTAGGAATTTAGAAGATTAGAGAATAAAAGTCGCAAAATTAGAAAAGAAAAAATCAATAATAAAAAATTCAAGAAATTAGAAAATTTGAAAAATAGAAAATTAGTAAATAAGAAAATTAGATACATAGAACACTAGAAAATTAAAAAATTAAGAATCAGAAAATTAGAAATTTAGAAAATTTAGAAATTGAGAAACTTTGAAAATTAGAAAATATGAAATTTAGACAATTATAAAATTAGAAAATTAGAAAAATATAAAATTAAAAAATTAGAATTTTAGAAAAATAAAAAATTTGAATACAAGAAAATTAGAAGAAAATTGGAAATTTAGAAAATTTTGTAATTGAGAAATTTTGAAAATAAGAAAATTAGAAAATGTGAAATTTGGACAATTAGAAAATTAGAAAATTAGAAAATTGGAAAATTAGAAAATTAGAAAATTAGAAAATGTGAAAATTAGAAAATTAGAAAATTAGAAAATTAGAATATTGGAAAATTAGAAAATTAAAATATTTTTTAATAGAAAATAAGAAAATTAGAAAATTAGAAATCCAGAAAATTAGAAAATCAGAAAATTAGAAAATAAACAATTAGGAAATTAGAAAATTACAAAATTACAAAATATGTCAAACTAATTAGTTTTTCTACTGCTCTGTGCTGCACTTAATTTCTGTACGGCTCCATTCAACTGCAAAATAATATTTAAATCAAGAAAAGAGAGGTGCATTATTGAAGTCTAATCCATGATCATCACATATACAATTACAATGAGATAATTTTTTTATGGAAATGCTTTATTGTCATTAACAAAAGTTATTAAATATTAAGAGAAGTTATCCAGAATAATATCTAACTAAATAACTTTTTCCCTTATATTCCAACAGGTCCAACAATTCATTTTTGAAGATTATTTTATTTAAACTCAATTCATCTTGTGTATCCAAAAATATTTTACAATCAATGAAACTTTCGGCTTTCTATGCTAAAAGGTTTTAGTTTAGCAACCACAAATAAATCCCTCTAAGTTCACTGTTTTTTACTCTACATACATTCTAAATATTTAATTTTCCACCGATATATATTTTACCACGTAAAACTAAAAAGACGTCAATTGTTTTTGGTCTTTCGAGCCGGATAATCATATGAATAGGTATATCAAAATCAACCAGGCTTATATGTTATTCACAAGTTAATCTGAATCAGTGTTACGGTGCTACAACTTTTAAAAAATTCATGCAGAAAGAACCAAAATTAATACATGTTATTTTCGGCATACTATGAACTGCTTAAGTTCTGGTAAAAAATATATTTTCGAAGAATTTCTGAAGATGAGTGGTGCAGCACTATGGAATTTGGGTTGGAATGTTCATTTGCTACGACAAAAAGATTTTCGCAATAAAGATGTTACACAGATTTAACGCTAATGTTTTTGTTTAAGTGCTCTGCTATAGTTAGTCAAGCATCTTCTATCATATTTTCTTCCTTCAAACAATCGCTGACCTTACTCAAAATGCAAAAGCATAATTTTAAAATGCTACATATCGGTCCAACGCTGCTGACATCATTATTGAAACAATGATTTTGATGTAAGGACAACTGTTTGAAGAATAATGAAACAATGCGGTATATTTATTGTATACACGATAAGAGGCAAAGAAACAACAAAAACTATTAGATATGAGAAGAGTGGCTTTTTTAACAGCATTAAAGCGTTTTCATTTAAGAGGATAATTTTCTACACAGGGAAGAACCGGGTGGAATAGTACCTACTATCAATTCTAAAAACTTAGTTATTTGTACTTCTCTAAAAAAATTATATTATTAACATTGTCATCAACTAATACAAAATTAGCCACATTGATTTATCCCACAAAAATTAATTGGAATCACAAAAATTCACCTCATTCTTTAGTTTTATTTTTAAATCGAAACTCAGCGTGAATTATCCAAACAACAATAAAAAATAATAAATTTAATTTTATTCATTCTAAACTAATTATTTTTCAATCACGAGATTTTTTTCTTCTGTATAAATAAATAAATCAATAAGTACATATATGCAAAATAAAATAAAATAAAAAATCCCAAATCACAAAATACCTATACAAAGTTATAAAAAAAAGAAGAAAATCAAATTTATTGTACAATTAATTTCCTCCTAATCCAAATGATCGTTCTCTAATCCTAATTTACAAATTGCTAGATAGGTATAGAAATCTAAATCTATAAAAAAAAATTATTGTGTAACTTTTTAGCATATCAGAAAACAAAATGACATTGCATAAAAAGTAAAGGAAACATATAACGAACAGTTCGAATCTAAAAATTAGCTTCAATTTTAATTCCTAATCCATACACACAGTTGGAGATTTTTTATGAACACAATTTTATACAATTTTGTTCTAATAGAATTAAAATGTTTCAACTTAGATAACTTTTACAGATTTATTGAAATATTTAATGAAAATTAATGAAAAATCAAAGGAAAGAAACGTGTAGAAATTGAAATGATTGAAAAGTTAAGATATTTATTTCAATGTAATTAATTTATTACAAAATTGGAATGTGAACTCACATCATATATTATATAACAAGTAATCAAGCAAAGTAACAGGTTTAACTCTTTTACTTATTTACTGAAGTTTTGATAAAATAATCAAGTTATGAATGAGACATTAGTAGAGTTCACGCAAAAAAAGTGATATGAAGAAACAATCGGTAATAGCCAATTTGTCTCGGTTTTTCGAGAAATATCCTTAGATTGATTTCACTGGATCCGGCTTTTCAAGTTTAAGAATAATGCTTTGTATTCTAATTTCAGTCTCCGAGATAAATTGTTTCTCTCCATGCTGTCGAATAATCTTGAAAGTTTCATCATTATGCAGTAAATACTTACATGCAGTAAATTACCATAAAAATTTTATTTATTTTTAATTTTTCATCAGACCTAATGCACAGTATACGAGCTTTACGTGCAATGATTTTTTAGGTCCTTGGCAGCCATCTCCATTTTGCTCAATTTCTCTAAAAACTTGTCATAGAAATCTTTACTTTAAATCAAAATTTAAACTCAACTAATGAACAAAGCAAAAACGAAGAGAAAAAAATGAGCATGTGTATGGAAGGCCTTTCCAGGAGTCTTCCTAGCCATGTGTACAATACACCGTCAATAAAAATACGTTTTACCAGAGTTTCATTAAAATCGCTTCATAATTGTGAAACCGTTAAAAACTAAAAAAGTTGAGCTTTTCAACCGCCAGATTATCAACCTCGTCGTTTTGGACACCATCTACAAAATTAAAATCGCCAATAAAACCAACGATCTCTATTCAACAATCATACCCATCTTTTGTTGAACTGAGCCAAATCAAACATTTACCTCAACTTTCTTCTGTCGGTTTTCATCACCAACACCAACATAAATTTTATGGCTTCCTACCCTTTAACTCTAAATTAAACTTTTGGTCCTTTTAGTTGATGGTTTTATTTCCAAATTGTCAACCTCCTTGTCAAATATTATACTGTTGATTATCTTCTTACTAGCTGGTGCATACTAAAATATTTATTTCGACGGATGGTTTCCCCACAACTTGAATTAACTATTCTAACTGTTAATAGAGTTTTTAGCAATTATACCACTTCGACTTTAAAGTTACATTAACCACATTTAGTCCCCAGACTCACAACCGTTAGGACCATATTAAGACTTTCATTACTATTCCACATCTACTGCTACAACTATTTGTACGTGATCACACCTACATAGTTAAAAAAACTTGAATATGTAATGCAAATTGCTATACATATAGGTCCTACGGAAGTTTCCATTACAAAACAATACAAAATTTGCTATAAAGTTAAATTTAATACTCTTTGCATTAATATTTAACAGAGTACTTTTAATAAAATATAAAGCTTGTTGTTTTAAATATGTTTATAATTTGCATTAAATAATATTACGCGCAACATTTTTCTATTGTGTGTTATATAATTGTAAATGTTAGCGAAAATTGATTTCGACTTTTTTATAAACTACTGAGCTATGTCGGGAGGATAAAAACATTTATCAATTTGATATTTATCGATAGAAATGAACACACCTTTGTGTGTGTGTTTTTACAATAATAATGGTAAACATTATTGTATACATTCTTAAAACAACGGATAATGAAAACTTTATTGTATTGCGTTACGATTTTTGAATCAGCGTAACACAATAATTAAAAGTATTTTTTTTTATATTACATATGTACAAAGTACCTACACACAAAAAATTTAAAATAAAACCGCATACTCTTATTTAAAATTATATTAAAAACCAAATGTAATTTTAAATTACTCTTCGAAATTAATTCAAATTAATACATGTATTTTGTCAAATGGATAAAGTTTTGTATTGGTTTCGTGTTTAATGAATTTTATTACACAAGTAAGCAATAAAGTACTAGCAACATGATTCATGTAAAAGAATTGCAGACAAATAATTTTCGCTTTAATTGATTAAGGACCGGTAAAAATTTATTATCGTACGATAATATTTTCGATCGTACGACAAAAACGATATCTCAAACATTGTTCTATTTTTGTGTCAGTTATAAAAACATAACCTAAAAAATTTTGCTTGTCACTTGCATATTAGAAAAATGAATTTTAAAATTAAGTTTTTTCGATAATTAATTATAATTAAATTAATTTGTTTATTAATACATGCAAGTGACATGCATACATTCAAGTAACAAGCAAATTTTTTTAGGGTTATGTTTTTATACCTAACACAAAAATAAAAATGCTTTACATATTATTTTTGTCGTACGATCAAAACTTATGTCGTACGATAAAACTTGATACTGCCCTCAACCAATATATATTGTGAGTATTTTTATGTCTGAAAGACAATTCTTTGATATATCATTGCCTTTATTCTTGTTTGCAAAAACAAAATTAGAAATAAAAATCGATTGTTCAATTTTTTCAAAGCAACTTTGACAATGAAGTGGAGTATTTTGAAATTATTTATCGTAAATGGATTTTAATAGTGCTCCTAATTTACGTAGGCGACAAGAGCTCTTATGAGACGAAAAATACATCGGTGGTTAATATATTTCGGCATAATACCCTCAAAAATACTTGCTCATTTATGTCTAATAACTCTTGCATCATGAATAACTATAACATTAAAGAAAAAAATAAAATAACATATAGAAGGTTGGTTTTGCTACCATTTCTGCATAGTGTTTTGGCATAGTGTTTTGGAATAATAGTGAGTTTATATTCATCAAGTTATTATTCAAGTAATGACTTTTTTTGACATAAATTTGTCTTAGTTATAACTTTAGAAAAGTTATAACAATAAAATTACAGCTAATATAATATTAACGAGAGTGTCAAACCAAAAGTGAGCAAGTAGGATTCATTTAATGCAAAAGCCTTATATACCACTTTGCCTAACATCGCTTAAAACTGGATCAGTTTCTTGTCATACATTTTTACGTCTTTTTGATGTATTTCGCTATTTCTGTAGATTTGATTCACAGACGAAATCTATATTCTCCTCGCAAACTTAAAAAAAAAAATTAAACATGTCAACAGTTGTATAGTGAACCCTTCTTTCCCTCACAAATGGTCAAGTATATCCTAAATTCGTGTTTTTTTCATACTAATTGAAACTTTTAACATAAATTTTATCAAAATCACTTCATAGTTGTAGGCTGTAGTGTGGATAAAGGCATTAAAAATATACAAAAAATCAAGTTATGAGGTATTAAAGTTACTGGGGCAAAACAGGTGCTCTGAAGACCCTTCACTTTTCGAATATCGATCAAAATCTAAAATTATTGGAATGCAATTACAAATATTTTATTGAAGTACCATAAAATTCATTAATGGACGAAGTATGTCTAGCAAGCTTAAAAAATAGAGTGAGAAGTCACCAGTTTTATGGTAGACAAACCATTTCTTGACTCCATGTGCTCTAATATCTAATAATTTATAATCTATCAATTTTTGTTATAATGCTTGGAACCTTTTACCAGCATTTCACGAACATCGATGGGTAGGCACAATTTCCAATTGTGGTGAAGTAAAAATATTATAATTTATAATTAAATTTTGCATAAAGTGACCAGATTTTAACATCTCCATGGTCAAATTTTACACAAATTTGACCCATAAAAATTATGAGTAGAGCAATAAGCAATTTTTGAGGCACGTTTGAGTCTCAGAAAAATTTTTCATAAATAATTGCGTACTCTTACGCGTTCGAATAAATTTTTGATTTTTTATTGTTTGTAGCTTTCAACTTAAATCTGCACTTTTTCACTTCCAATTTGTTACTGATGGTCCTTTTATATACAACAGACGAAATAATCTACAAATTTCCAGAACTATCTAGAACAAATCAAAATTCCAGAACAACTGATGAACAACAACTCAATAGCACGATCATGAAATGTTCACACATAGGTGTGATCTATTGAAATCTATTCTTTCCAATTTGTTTATTTACTTATTTTATAATAGACTGCTGTTATCTAACGGACTGTTGTGTTTTATTTTGTTTTTGTTAGTTTCATATTTATTCAGGTGTTTTATTTTCTTTTAGTGGAAGTATTTTCTCTAAAGCGTATTTTCCAGAATAATGTTCTTTTGTACATCGTACTCTACAATTGACGCAATATTTTAAAAACAAGCAGGCACTTCATTTTCAAATCACAATTTGAAACTGCTATAAATGTCAATTATGAAAATAAATAATTTCCTGTTTTCTGACTCCTTCATTTTATTCATATTTATTGCTCGACTAAACTGCTTTAGTAAGGGTTTCGTTTTTTATGAGAACATCCACAATTTGTTCGCAAGTAAATTTTAAGCTAAATTTTGTGGAAATAGTAGCTGACAATATCTCCAAGTATAATTGGGATTTTTCCGATCCCCAGAAATCATTAATTAATGAAAAAGTGCTTTCTACACTGGCATTAGTACCAACAAGAGACAATGCAACTGATACAATTATCAATAAATTTTTGAATGGCATGTGTTTTGTTTAAAACAAAAAAAAAATCTCACCACCAACCCTATCAACATCAAAACAATTTTCACACCATCTCACAAACTTATTATTCTGCACGTAAAGTAAATCACTCGCCTTATTACGTCAAACAACTCATTACCATTACTAATATTAATTGAGCATTCTGCTTTCAGAAATTCTATAGTTTCTTTTATTTCATCCTATTTGATATGTTTCTGCAACGAAGTCTAAGGCAAGGAGTTGAAAACACTACGTCTATCAGTCCATTGTTCCATATAATTTGAGCCGGTTTTATAAAAACTGCAAATATTTTAGGAAATGGTTGTGTTACACATAGATTATATTCCTAAAGTCTACTGATTTTGAATTGGACAGATACTGGAACAAATTGTTTGTTGTTTGTTTGTTTGTTTATTGAGACACATATTTTTAAAATGTTTTAAAATCAGAATGACTTCTTTGTCTTATATATTTTATGTTTCATGTTTAAAATTCTATTTCAATAAAATATTTTATTCTATTCTATTTTTGAGGAGTACAATTTTGAATATTTGAAGTGTAAGAGGAGTACAAAACTGTCAAAAGGAGTACGGAAATAAAGGAGTGTAAAAGTGCTCGAAAAAGTATTGTACTCCCGACACGGTACTTTTGGTCCCCTTAATTGTGTAACATGGTTTGATATAGTTAAAATACTGTAGCGGTTTTATCAAACGTTTGCATTTTGCTTTAAGAACTTTGAAATAAATTAGCGATATATCTTCACCTGATGAAAAATAAATATATCTATAATATTTAAATCGCAGATGCGTTCCCTATTATATATTTAATGAGATTAATTCAAATGAAATAACTAAGGAATCAATAAATTTTATCCATTTGGCATAGTAATTTAAAATAACTTAATATTTTTTACAATAATAATGGTACACGCCTTATTGTAAATATGCGTGAAACAACAAACAACTTTTATTATTTATAATTTTGAAATCAGCACAAACAATAGCTGATTTTTTGGTAGATTTTTTTTAACTATACTGATTCCTCGAAAAACTAAACGGATTCCTTTAAACTATATTTTTGCACTGAAAAAATCCCATTAAAACTATTTGTTATATTATTACTTAACAATTTTGTCATCTTAATGAACATTTCATTAATATCACGAATGTTTAATAAATTTTTAATAAAATCAACGAAAATTCGTTTATTAATATCAAAAACGATTCCATTGGATGTTTGCAATAGTCTACAAATAAAATATGGTTTATGCGTTAAAAAGTTCCCAGTCCAACCTCGCAATTATTTTTTTCTTGGTTTCATTTAAAAATAACTAAATTCCAAAATGTTTCGGAAGAAAAAGACAAACTAGAAATAGGGATTCAGAGTTATTGGAAACGTTTGTTTATCTCAGTGGTTGTTATAGATTTCTAACACAAATGTTGCAAGCTCAATTCCAACAGACGCCTTTATTACTACTTAAATTTCTAATTGTGTTTTTGTGTGGAAGCCTGTAAGGCTTGTGTGGAAGTTTTTTGGTAAACGAAATTAATCTTACACTTTTTATGTGTAAAATAGTAAAGTATTCTAGTGTAATACTACTTTACACTTAAAAAGTTTAACATTAACACCAACAGTTAAATTATAACTAAGTGCAGACCACGCTAGTGATGTGTCAGTCTAGAATGACCGATGTTAATTGAACGATCGTTCGACCAAAATATGTTCTTTAAAGTGCATTTTTCTAAACAGATTTGCTTTACAACATACTGAAAATACAACTCACATTGTGAATATTTTTTTAATTGAATGGAATGGAAAAATTAAGAAACTTTCAATCAAAAGAAGAAAAGAAAACTAATAGTTTGCTTATAACAAACCATCCGTTAAGAAAATGACACATTTAAAATAAACGACCAATCCAAAAACAAAAAACTAATTGCTAAAAATTAACCGAGCAATCAAACGATGCAAAATGACCGACCGATTCAAATAAAAGTACATTAAAAATGATTGCTGATTGCTTTTTTTTAGAACGAACGAGTGATACAAATCGAGTTAAGCTTCGGACAATTTACGGTTTTTTAATTTATCGATAATGTAGTTTTTTAAGGTTCTTGTTATTGCTTTTAATACAACCGTTCTAATTAATATCATTTTGACTCAGTCAGTAGGCCAGCTGTCAAACAGAACGACTGTGTATTTTTTCGATCAACAATTTTTTTCAAAAAATAATAATAATAATTAAATTTCATTAATAATTCATTTATATTTCTTTTATATTTTTTTTATTACTTTTTTTATTAGTAAATAATACTAATTCTTACTATTTATCTTTTTTAATTTTAGGTAAGGAAAATAATCTATTTGGAAAAATTAATTGATGAACTGAATTTAACAAGAAAAACATCAACAAAAATTTAGATCCATAGATTCAAGAAATTCAGGAAAATAAAAATAAGATAAGCGTTTTAATATTATATTTAGTTTTTATTCATATTTATTAACAATTTAGTGTACAATTGTTGTACATAATCTATTAAATTGGAATTGTTTATTGTAAACATAATACAGTAAGCAATTCGAAATATTCGTGAACGGTAAGGTACAATAATTGTTTATTGTTGACTTATGTAGAATTGTAGTTATTTTATTAGTTTCGTTGTTAGTTTTCTTGTGGTCTTGTTGACTCAATAACAGGTTTTAAGTACACTTTATGTATAGTTTCCTGTCTTTGAGTTACATCTTGTTTTGATGTTTCTAAAATAATATTTTGTTTACAATTTCATAATTTTAATTGTCGATTTTAACAGTGAACCTAGACTTAGATTCAGGTTGTCCAGCTGTTGAAGTAGTCAATTTCAATTTCAATTTGAGTTGGTTTGTTTTCGCATTACTGTGGTTTTCGTATGTATGTTTTTCATTGATATTTCTCTGAGTTAAAATGGCAAAATTGTCTATCAGCTATGCGAACATAAGAGGATTGAATATAAACCTTAATTCAGTCCATCTTTTTCTTGAAACCATGAAACCTGATATTTTGTTTTTAACGGAAACGATTATCAGTGCGCGTGCTGTGACCTTAGATAAAAACAGATACCTTTGTCCCAATTATGAACTTGAATCCTCTTTCTACATTAAGCATGGAGTTTGTGCTTATATTAGGGATACTATACCATATGTGAGATTAAATAAATTTGAATTAAATGCAAAATTTCACAATATGGTGTCACTAAAAATTAGTTGCCCAAGTCAAACGCTGTTTGTCTTTGGACTTTACCGTTCACCTAATTCACCTGAGAACTCTAATTTATTTCATGACTTATCTGAGAAGATAGATAGGTTGGTTGAGTATCCTAATGCAAAGTTTATAGTTCTTGGAGATTTTAATGTCCACAATAAAGAATGGCTTACACACAGTTCTAAAACTGACGAGGTTGGTAGACAGGCTGAGTTGTTTGCTCTTTATCACAATTTTACTCAAATAATAGACCTGCCAACCAGAGTTCCTGACATTCCTGGTCAAAGTAGTAATTTACTTGATTTATTTTTGACAAACGATCCATATCTGGTTCAATTTAAAATATCAGAACCATTGGGTGGTTCAGATCATAATTTGATCTCCACACAACTAAATATACAAATTTCAAAACAATTTAAAGCGAATCCTCGCAATGTTTGGGATTACAAAGCTGCGGATTGGCAAGGACTTAAAAGTTTTTTTAGATGTTTTCCTTGGAAACGCTATTGCCTTACCGGCCAAGACCCAGACATAGCTGCATCAAATTTTTCTGAAACTGTAATTGATGGTATGCACAGATTTATTCCTAATAAATTGATCATTCCAAAAACTGATCTATGGTTTTCTAGTAAATGCAAAAAAGCTATAAAAGTTAAAAAAAAGGCTTTTCGAAAGTATAATCAAAACAAAACCGATGAAAACCTTAGACAGTACCGTAAAGAGAGAAATTTATGTCGTAAGTTAATAGATGAAGAGAAACATCTATTTAATAGGAAAAAAGCATCTAAATTCGCAGAACATCCGACTGGTTCACGCAATTTCTATAAAGCCGCAAAGGCTGTCCAAAGCAACTTTTGTAAATCTTCCCTACCGCCTCTTGTTAATAGAGATGTCCCTATCATTGATCCAAAAGAGAAAGCTAATTTGCTTGGGCATTATTTCTCTTTAAATTCTACTTTAAAAGAACCTAATTTCCAACCTAAACCTATTTCTAAAGTTTCTTATAAAATGAGGCGGATAATTTTTCGGAAAAACATTGTTCGAAAAATGCTTTTAAAAATCAATACTAACAAGGCAACAGGCCCTGATTTTATTCCTCCGATTATACTTAAAACATTTGCTAGGGAGCTAGCACCAATCCTCACTAAAATCTTCTATTTGTCATATAAGAAAGGAATTTTTCCTGAAATTTGGAAAATGGCTAGTGTACAGCCAGTTTCAAAAAAGGGCAGTAAGACTGATCCTACGAATTACAGACCCATTTCAATTTTATCGGTAGTTGCTAAAATTTTTGAGAAATATGTCAATTTTAATTTAATGAGCTTCTTAGAGTCTTCCAAATTAATTAATGAGAGACAATATGGATTTCGAAAAGGAAGAGCGACGGGAGATTTGCTGTCTTTTGTCACTCATATCTGGAACAAGTCGCTTGAAAACTTTGGAGAAACATTCGGTGTTGCTCTTGATATTTCCAAGGCATTTGACAAAGTTTGGCATAACAACCTTATATGCAAATTGAGATCCTATGGTTTAGACGAGCAGCTTATATCTTGGACACAGAGCTTTATATCTGATCGAAAATTTCGGGTCAATGTTGACGGTGTATCATCGAATACTTTTTCAACTAATGCAGGAGTTCCTCAGGGTTCCGCTTTGTCACCAACTCTTTTTCTTATCTATATTAATGATTTGTTGGACTCAACGGTTCATCCTATACATAGTTTTGCTGATGACAGCACGCTTCATGCGTCTCATGAAGCACCTAAATTATATACACCCTTAGCGCTTAGTGAGTGTAGATCAAAGTTGATAGATTCCCTTAACACTGATCTTAAAACAATTATGGATTGGGGTATTGCTAACAGTGTTGAATTCAATACAAGCAAAACACAGGTTTGTCATTTTTCTAGGATAACGACACCCAATCCTTTTCCATTAACGTTTGGCCCCAAAAATCTTTTAGAGAATGAGTCTGTCAGACTTCTAGGAGTTGAGATTGAAAATAATATGAAGTGGAATTCTCATATTTTTAATCTGGCTAAGAATGCTGTTCAAAAGTTAGGATTTTTGGGGCGATGTCGTAAGTTTTTCGATAGCGAACAACTTCTTTTAGTTTATAAATCTTTTATACGTCCCTGCATGGAATACTGTTCTCACATATGGGGTGGAGCTTACTTGAGTAGTCTCAACTGCCTTGATTCTGTACAGCGTAGAGCTATTAAACTCATTGGTAACCAAAGTCTTACTAACGGTCTTGATTCCTTGCAGCACAGAAGAAATGTTGCTGATTTGACTATATTTTATAAATATATTATGGATGAGCGAGCTTCTGAAGAGATCAAATCGATTTTACCTAAATCAGCAAACCTTTCGCGTCACACCAGAGCAAACGTAGCAGCGCATCCCTTTACAGTTCAAATAATTAGGTGTAGAACTGTAGCCTTCCAACGTGACTTTTTCAACAGAGTCTCTCATCTTTGGAATGCCTTACCTTCCTGGGTTTTTCCTGATGAATTTAATCCTCAAGGCTTTAAAGTTAACGTTCATAAATTTCTCAGAGAATCTTAATTTTTATTCCATTCTTATCCCTAGTTGGCATGGTATCTTCGGATATTCAGAGACGTTAATTTATAATTTGTTATAATTAACACTAAACATGCCTAACTTTGAATAAAAAAAAAAAAAACTTGTCATTTTCCTTCATTTGATTCATGATGTTCCGTCGTAAGATAATAAAACTAAATGGTTGTTAGAGATATAATAAATTTTGTTTAACTTTAATGAATTGTTCAAATTGTTTAACTCTTATTGCCAAATAAAAAGAAAAAATGACAACAAATGTTAAACCAAATTATTATAAAATACAAAATATTTTTTCCCAAACACCTTTGCGATTTTTCTAATGATTATGAAATGATTTTTTAATTTCAGAATGTCTAACAAGGAATGTGTTTCAAGAACTGTAAAGTTATTCAGTGCTCATTAAACTATTAAAAAAACTCAAAAAATAAGTTTAAACTATAAAAATATGAACCAGCTATAGAAGTAAAACCACTAAAATGACAAGTAAGCTGTTACGGTATTTTTTCAATATCATTAGACATTAAAAAACTTTCACTTTACTTTGCGACACACAGGTGCATTCAATGTAGGTTAAGGACATAAGGACTTAAAATAACCTTAATTTGAACAGGGCATTACCCAAACGAAATGAACGACTGATAAAAAAAGAACCACCGATCTAAAAACAAAATTGATTGTTTCCTCAACAAATGATTGATTTATAAAAAAGGGAGCTAATTATTTTTCAGATTATGCTATATTTAATTTAATTAATTGATTTATTTTATAAATTTAATTAATTTAATTGATTATTTTATTTTTTTTCCAACATTTGTTGTAGAAATTTTGTTTTACAAAAAGGAGGCGTTATTTGGCGACTCTACCTTATTGTAAATTTAAACTATGGCTGTTCCATTGAGTTTATTTTGATGGCCTTCTTAATTATTATCTATATTCTTAGTCACGGGCGTATGTTAAAACTTGAAATTAAAATTGTTCACACAATTTTATATTATATAATACATATTTAAATATTATTAAAAATACATATTGAGTTTTTTTTACATAAAAGAATTTCATTTCAAATTCAACACCAAAGAAATTCACATTATTAATAATTTTTATTTTTTCTGTTTTGTTAATTTGTTTTCTTTTAGTTTTTAATCCTGATTTTCAATCAAAAATCACTATCATTTAAAATGAATGCCGAAAATGAATTTAAATCAAAAATCACTATTTTTTAAAATTAACGATAATTTGTTTCTAAATTTATATAAAAATATATAATATTATGAAAAATACGTTGTAATATAGTATAATATTTTGAAAAATACGGTGTCCGTTCCAATATAAAGAATTTTTATATATCAATGTCTTTTTACAGATCGATTCGGCTTTAAACTGTTTCCACCCATCTCCTTCGTTGTGATAAGGTTTTCTCATTCTAACCCGAAAAAGTATTCAAAAATGCAGGCAGATACTATCATATCAAAACATAGGGTCCTTCATAATTTACATTCACAAAACGGGTTACCATATTGATGACCTAAACATCAACGCCCCTGCGCAGAATCAATTAACTTTATTTAGATTTTGATTTAAACAAGATATATCTGTTTCAACGTTGGTTTTCAAAAGAAATAAAAAAAAACCATTTTCTAAACATCGAAACATATTAATAAGTTAAATGTTTTGAAGGGGAAATAAAAGGTGACGTAATAAACCAAAATATCAAATTTAGTTATACAGTGGAACGTTGTCTACGGTCAAATATTATTTATGAAGTGAGTTCCAAACTATTTGATAATAAGAAATGAATGTATGATTTGTGTGAGGACTGTCTGTTTTAGATTTTAAAATAAATGTCTTCAGATACCTTGATTGAATAAATTTTCTTGGTCGTTACACCTTTTATTCAAAGTTTTTATATCGATTAGTGCAAATTTTTTTTAATTAATTTTAAAATTAAATCAAGCTTTTTTTAAAGATAGCACTTTTTTGATTTAAAGATTTAAATTTTCTTTTTAACTAACATGCATGAAACTGCTTCTGTCTATTATGTAGCGGTATATTATAATCACGAAACGTCGTTCATAGAACGTATTTATATTTTTTTTAATATTTCAATATTTTCATTGTTTATTTTTACAAAGGCGTGAACAAACACAGAAATATTTCTACAATAATTTTGTTGTTTAAGCCCAATAGTCATTATTTTCATTTACATATTGTGCGATGTGAAGCTCTCAAAATTATTATCTTTATATACCACAAAGATTTAACAAAAAGGCATTGTTAAGGACTGCCGAAAGAAGTGAAAACTTAAATCTGTGAAATAGCTGTGTTTTTTTTGTATCTTCCAATTATTGTAGCATCGTAAATTAAAATTTCAGAATGTTTAAATTAAAATTATTAAAATTATTCTGGGTTTGACATCTATCAGTATTCCAAGCAACTATTATATTTTTTATATTTAAAATAATCAAAACATATCATATATAAATTTGCGTCTATCAACACCTTAGAAAGGACGTTGTTGTGGGACCTTGTTCTTAAAAGTATTTTATGTGTTGTTGTGACGCACCTTGTAATTTCTACTACCAAACACATTTATTTAAAAAAAAATAGCGTATAATCAAAGAATATTCCATAACTTAGAGTAATGAGATTGCATTGTTATTGCCAGTGGTATATGATATCTCAAGATAACTCATATGCCAATAGCAGGGACTAAAGTACACGTGGTTGTCACACCCATAGATCAACAAGTTTAAATTTGACAACTCTTTCTGCGGAAAGCTAAGCAAATTCATTGGTATTAATGCGCATTGTTGCCGTTTGCAAATCACTTTCGCCTCAGTACCACCATTTTTAATTAATTTATTTATCATGATTGCCATCCATGTTTAATCATACATAAGCTATGCTTCTTTGTATAGAATTTATGCGATTTCCGTAACGAGACGAGCTTTTAAATTCGATATAATCGATGTTATCAAGTATCAAGTTACAAGTATTAAGTCTTCACTTAATTTTAGAAACATTTATTATACACAACTCCTAATTAACAACATATTTGATGATAAAATTTGTAACATCATGTTAAATCAGGTTATACTATCTTTCTTACGTTATTTTTAATTTCATAAAAATTATGTTCAACAAAAAAAATATTGATCAAAGCAAACACCATTTAAAGCGATAGTTAAATAAAAATCAAATTAAGTATGCACAACAACTTCCCAAATTTTCATGATGATTAATGTATTAATGTATAAAGGACAAACAACTTTCAATTTTATATATATGCAATATTTATTTAGCATGATGACTCGAATGCAAATTGCACAAGAGAGTAGCAATATAACTTTAAAAAGCTGCGTTATGGATCAATTTTTTAAAATTCGTATAAAGAAATTTTTATTAGTTTTATGAATTCATAAGTAAAACAAAATAATTTTAATGGTATTTAATAAAAATAAAAAAAAACAATAAAAAAATATGTACCACACCAGGAATTGGACTCACTACCTACAGAATATCAGTCGAGCACGATATCCAAAACGCAATTTGAAACGTTAAGAAATGATAGATAGATTTAATTTAAAAAATATAGACAGATAGAAATGATTTAAAAAATATATTTTTGTTCCTCAAAAATGCATATAAAACTTGATGACGCGAATATACAAATTTTACTCCATACAAAATTTCATAACGCGGCCAAAGAAGTTTTCACTTCAAAAAATTTCAGATGGTGTAGAAATTGGAATATGTGAAGAGTTTTATTGAAAACTATAACAACAAATGACAAAGAAAGAGGTTTAAATCCATTAATTGCAAAAATATGTATTAATGATGCACAAGATCTTGATAAATCTAATTGCTAACTTAACTATCGTCGCCTATTTTATTGTTCTAAATGTTTTGTTTATCTTAACTGATTCGAAGTTGGTTATCTTGTTAATTTGATTAACTCAATTAATCCACAACTCCAATTCATCCCATTTTTAAATTAAAGTCCACCTCATATTTCTTAATATAAAACCATTATAATTAAAATTTGGCTTAATTTTCATTTCCGTTACTTTAAAAAAATAAAAATTTAAATTAAAAATAATTTTTTGGCAATAAAACAAAAAAAATATTAAAATTAGGAAATACGAGACGGTGAAGAATTAAGTCAGTTTGCATAAATTTAAAAAAAAAAATCAAATAAAACGAATGAAAAATTAATAAAAAAATTAACAAATCAAAAACGCAATACGTGTGAAATTTAATTTCATCCAAGGTCGATCATATATGATTTTAATTTACAGTTAAATTAAAAAATAATTCAAATTATATAACTAGACGTCAGTTTAGTGATTTATAGTTGCAGGCATGGAGCTAATTCCACATGTATACAATACTGTTTTCTTTTCAATTCGAAAAAATAATGCAACAGCAAATAAATTTCGAAAACGGTTTGATTGGAATTTAAAGTAATTATAACAACGATAATCAAACTGAGTTATAGAAATTAGAATTCAGTTTCAATAATAGATTTTGCATAAATTTTTAACTATTGTTATGTTGATTGGGTTGTGATTAGAATAATTAGGAAATGATTTAATCTAGGAAATGAATTTGTTTATTTATTGTTTTATGCTTAAAGAAATTTACAATTGCATTTATTGTGCAACTGCAACGAGATTGTTTGAATGTAAAGTTCTATATAAATAATAATTTTTTTAAAATAAGTTTTTAAGAGTTAAGACAAAGAAATCGATATGTAACTAAAACAACCTAGTAGCCAACGGTGGGTAGAAATCAAAAAATGTATGTCGATGCTATGCTATCGGAGTAACGTTGACAGAAAGAAGTACTGTGTAGTGAAAAGAGGCTGAGAAAATGCTGTTTATACTCGATTATGCTATATCACGGCGAGTCATTGGTGCCTTTAAACCGTCTGTTCTTCGTGATAGGAAAGGCTTGCAACTGGCGTCTGGATTGGACCAAGCGGCTATATGAACAAGCAAAAATGTTTTTTTGAAAATGTCACAGTCACAGTCATCAGATATGCTTACCTATAGTATGACATTTCCACTTTCAAGATCTACTGGATAAGACGAATGAAGTTCATTCTATTCGAGTAATTGCTCCTTCAAGTGAGGAGATTTTTGTTCCTTACCCAGAAAACACTTTTTGAACATTTAGAAACTTCCATTATCCACCTCCTCTGTGATGTTATAAGTCTGAAATTTGAACCCAAACTAGAATTTGAAAAAACAATAACTTTGATAACACATATCAAACGATTGTCAATCTCTAGGAAACTCTTCCGCATATGATGATAAAATTTAACACTACTATTTACAAACAAGTGAAAGACCGCAAAACAGATAAAATCTTTCAAAAAATCTCACATTGGAATATTTGCAATCGACATCCATTTTTGCATCTTTATAATACAGTGCTTAATTCCATCAACTAATTGTTGAAGTTAGTCACCTTTCACAATTAGTTTTTTTATCTTATAAATAAATTATCATTTCCTGTCTAGTTCTCCGAACAAAAAAACACACAAACAACCTACCGATGATCTTAAAACGACTTCTAACAAATTTTAAATCTCCAAAAGTTAATTTTCATACAATCATTAAATATCAATTCCAATTCAACGAGAAAAAAAATGTATTAATTAATACAAATCATTAATCACATAAGCTGACAGAAATAATTAAATATTTTGTGTATGCATTTAAAATGCATCAACTTCATAATATTCCACACAAATTTTATTTATTCAATTTATAATTTATTATGAATTTGATCTTGAAAATAATTTATTTTAATTTATTTATTTATTTTTTTTTTTAATTTCCAATAATATTAATGTTTTGCTAATTACGGTAACAGGTAATAAAAAATATTATCTGTTGGTGGACTTAATTAAATTTATTGTTTGATATAAAGTTTTATGGTTTTTTTTTATTTTAGTTATAAGCTTTTATTGATTTTTTCCACATTGTAGAAAAAGTTTTTTTCAATTTCTGTTCATTCGTCCTGTTAGTGAAAAGGATATGAAAGCGTGAACTCAAACCATAAAAAAAGTTATATTGAAAAAATGGATAAATGGAGATAAAAAGTTGAAAATATTTGGATAATACTTAGAGGATAAAATCTTCCGTATCGACTGTGACACCAAGCGAGAAGTAGATGAACTTTATTCGAAATATATCCTTATGTGAAAATTTATCCTGTTTCTTATTAGAAATAAGTAAACAACAATCTGTTTAACACGGAATTTATTTTTAAAGTTTTCATAGCGAAAATTGCAGATGTTTCTCATTTGGAATAAAATTTTACAGTTTTAGTGAAAGATTAAATATTTGATTTCTGGGATAAAAGTTTCTCTGGTTTATAGTTTATATAGAGAAAATTGACATTAGGATATTTTGTGTTTGCAATGGATAGTTGAGTATTGCCTGAAGATATGTCCAATATAGTTAAAGATTTTGTATTAGAGGTCGTGTATAATATGGGGTAGACGACTTGGAGACGACTAAATTTGGAGTAAATCTTTAAACATATTTTGGAGGTTTTGGTTTTAAGTGGTCGATTCGAATCAATATTATTATAGTCACGATTCCGTTTATGATTATTCGATCAACATTTTGGGGCTTATAGATAACGTCTGTAATTTGTGCCAGTGCTTACCGATTTGGTTTCATTTACACAAAGAGAGAGAAACAGAGCGTGAATAGTAGAATCCTTATTAAAACCATTTTATTTTTATATTTGCAACGACTGAGGATAGGATTAGCTAGAGGATAAATCAATCAGCACATTTCGCTATTTTGAGTACCTGTAGATATTATCACAGATGAAGGTGGGAAATTCGATTCTGAGTTATTTCAGAAGCTCGTGAATTTAGTTAGATCTTTATTAAGAGCCATAGTTAAAACCATAAAGTGTTTCAATATGTTTTGTTTCAACAACACATTTCAACAAAAAATTAAATGTTTATAGCTTATTCTACGTTTTTTGCATATATAAAAAACGATGTGGTTCTTCGACAGCCAAAAAAATATTAATCATTTATATTAAAGAAAAACAATGTCAAATTAATATCGCCTAGAAAAGTTAGTAAAATTTAAGCCACAGCGTTACTGCAGTGCTTATGTTGTAATATAATAATACTAGTACGAATGTGCACCACAACGCTTAAGTACCATCACAGATGAGACGATATGAGTAATAGAAGCAAGGAGATTTAGTGTGCCGTAGCATTAGGAAATGAGCGAGAACTCTAGTAGTTCGACGTGCTCGAGTAGTTGCAGAGGAAAGGTTAGCTGTGAAAGTTTGAGGTATTAGATCGAATCTTACCTTTCTAGTCCACTTCATGACGTATATGTTATATTTTCCAACCCATGTAGAAGTGGAGGTAAGGACTTGAAATTCTGACCTTAAACAATGTCGATAAAAACTTGCATCTTTTCATCGCGACTAACGACTGGAAAAGAACCTTCGTATGGAGACTAAAGTGACTTACGTACTAAATCAGTACGCCAGACTCAAGGGTTTTGAAAACAAAAACTTTCCGGAAAATCACCTGATACGTTAACGTGACGAAGCTGATGTTGTTTCAGTGGGAAACAAAATCAAAATTTTGAATGAAATTTGGGTTTTTGCTGAAAAATTCTCCAGGAAATCGGATTTTCGTATCATAAACTAGTACTACAGGTGAAGATTTTATATCTTTGCAAAAAGTGATTCGAAAACCAAGTAGGATTTATAAGTCAGGATAGCAGATTTGAGTGTTCGATTTCAACGATCGATGAGTTTCATTTGGGAATGTAACAAGTTTAGACAACTAAGTGAGTTGTTAGTCGGTTCGAAATGAAATATTAGGGGTGAGATTGATATTTATTTTAGCATCAACAAGCTGCAATGTGCATTGATCTTGATAGTCCGTAACCAACTGCATAACAGGTAAACATTCTTTGGAAGAGAAATGTGAAGAATTCCTGTCAATCGCGAGTGGTGTTTGCACAACATCAATTAAATTTATATACACTTTGGACAGAGCATGAAGTACCGCATTCTGGGAACCCTTATGATATTCAATTGTAAAATTGGAACCATGGAGTTATAAGCTCAAGAGTGCTAACCATACCCGATAAATCACGCAGTGATATGAGCCATGTTTCGCCTGGTATTATCTGTTATTACAGCAAAGGGTAATCGTCCACGTAAGCACGGAGCTTTTTAATCACTTTTTAATGCTTAGCATTCTTGTTCCGTAACGCTATAGTTACGTTGGGCTACCATTAGTTTCTATGACATGTATACTATAGGCGAGTCTAAATCGTCACTTTGCTTCTGAAATAATACAGCACCGATGCCAGTTGAGCTGGCGTCACACTGTATATAAAAATGTTTAGAAAAATCTGAGGAAACTAGTACCGGTGCAGAGATTAACACTTGCTTTAAACTATCAAAGGATTTTTGGGCTGTTTCTGTCATCGCGAATTTTTCTCTTTTTTAAAGAGATCTGTTAAGGGGCTGGACAATTTTGCATAGTGTTGGATGATATGAAGATACCATCCCGTGGTTTCCAAAAATTGTCTAGCTTTACGAACAATTTTTGGTGCCGGATACTCTGCAATAGCTTAAACCTTATTAGGATTAGTCTGCAAGTCTTCCTCACCCAGAAATCCGAGATATTCTGTCCTACGAGGCCAAAATTGACTTTTATCCACATTAATGGCTAAGCATGCTTTAGCGAGGCATTCTGCTACATCTTTCTGGAGTGTGAGATGTTCCCTGAATGTGGCACTGGTCTAGCAGATCATCAAGATATACAAAAACCCTGTCCTGCATGTGGTGAGGAATAAATGAGGTTATCAACCTTAACATGGTTTGCGCAGTATTACAGAGTTCGAACGGCATTACCACAAAATGATATAAGGGTCGACCTAGGATGGTAAACGCAGTCTTCTCTTTTGATACTGGATCAAGCGGGATTCGCCAGAAGGCATCTTTATAATCCAACTTCGATATGTATTCCGTTCTGTCCAGGCGACTTTCATTATGCTTCCGAGCATCTACACAGAGACGCATTTTACCATTCTTTTTTCTTCCTAAGGTCATAGGCGAGCTCCAAGCACTTGAACTCTTTTCGATAACTCCAAGCGTTTGGTCAAGCTCAGCATACATGTCCTTCTGCATACATGTCCAATGTAGAAGAAACCACATGATATCTCTGTTTGGTTGGAGTGGCATCGTCAGTGTCGATCTCATGACTCAAAAGTGAAGTTCGACCCATGCCGAGGGTTTCAAAATTCAGAAAAGCATCAATAATTGGTTGTAGTTGATCCTGCTAATCTTTGGTTAGATTGTGTTTACTTAACAGATCCGGTACAGAAGGACACACTTGAATAGATTTAAGTTCTGCTACTATAGCAGGTTTTAAATTTAAACTGACCAGAAATCACAACCCAAGTATAAAGGTTGTTGTAGATCAGGTATCATAAAAAACATTCATAGGTACTATGATTTCGTTATAAGTTACGTTAACTTCCACATACCACTAAATTCGTGGTTTAAATGCTTCTACCGTATGACAAAAAGTGTATGTCGGTCGTATTTTTAGATTTAGTTTCATTAATAAAAACCTGGCAACCATACCCAATGCAGTAATATTTGCTCCACTGTCAAGTAAACATTTGATAGAAGCATTGTTTAAAAGAACTTTTGCATAAGGACGAATTTCATTAAGCTCGTTTGGTGCTTGGTTATTGAAAATTGATGCCACTATTTTCATGTGTAATCGCCAACAGTTAATGAAAACAAATGCGACCGTTTATGTTGACGTTGATAAGACGACGGAGAAGTAGGTATAACACTTGTAAAGAGATGCTTAATAGGATCTGAATTTGTATGATCTGTAGTTAATTCCCTGTATGGAGTCCCTGCATGGAGTACTGTTGTCAAATTTGGGTGCTGCTTTTGTTTCTATCTTGACCCACTTGGATTCTGTTCAAAAGCAGGCTATACGAATTGTTGGTGATCGAGATTTGACATCAAAACTTGATTCCCTACAACATCGTCGCAATGTTGCTGACCTCGTTGTTTTTTACAAATATCGTCATCACCAGAGCAACTTATTCTTACCCCTGTTTCTCTTGATAATCGCCTACCGCAACCAGTCAAATGGTCGAGATCCAGCGATGTCATACTGGCAGATGGTAGAAAGACTTCTTTGTCCGTCCTGCATACAAATGGAATAGTTTGCCGGAATCCATAATCTCAGTTGCTTTCAATCCGCAGAGGTTTAAAAAAAGGCGTCCATAAACACCTAAGAGCGCAATTTGTTGTGGGACCTAGGTCTTAAAAGGTATTTATGTGTTGTTGTAACATATGTTGTAAACCCTATAACACAACACTTTTTATTTAAAAAAAAAATTGGATGATAGGTTTTGCTCTCTCCACAGTAGGTTGGAATTTATTGTCAGGCTGGAGACTATTTTTGCAGGGTTCTGAGGTTGGGGGTGAAACTGCCCTTGTTCCTTCATCCTGGTTGGTTTGTTTCCCGATTTTTGGCAGAATGCACAGTGTGCTTTTAAACCCCCTAGGACACCACATCTATAACAAAATATTTTGGATGGCAAATCGCAATCTAAAAAGGTATGTCCCACTGTTATGCAGTTCCAACAAATAATATGCTTTGTTATAAAGGCAGTCGATTTTGCTTGCTGAACAAAGGATCCTTGGACTACATCAATTTTTGGCTGATGGGGGTCATATAATTCATCCATGCACACTTCTTCGGTCGTTACATAGCGTGTCTGTATTATATCCAACAGGATTCCAAGAATCTTCTAGTGCCAAACATTGTTGAATTAAAGTGTTTACCTGTCGAAACGTCTCTCCAGTCAATTCAACTTGTAAGCTGGGTCTCATATTTCTAATTAGGATCTGAATAAGGTCAAATGGCGCCTAACGTGGGAGGGCTCAAACCTACGACCCTGAGATTAAGATTGGATTCGAATTAGAAAACCTGATCAGTGACAATTACTGAAAGTATTAAAAAACGAGCGATCCAATTAGAGTAGAGTGCTGAGGCTATGGTTTCAACAGTGATATCCGAGATGGAGATGGTATCAGACCAGCGAGTATAGCGGTCAATAACCCTTTCAGAAGTAGGGAGTGGAACAATTATGTAAATATTTATCACAGAAAATCTTGATGAAGTTGGAGCATAGTTACCCAAAGGAGATTGTGTTTGCCTAGAAAATTTGGCCTTATGGCAAGCCAAGAATTTCTGTGCCATTTGTTTAACGTATTTTTTATGGATGATTAAATGAGTCGTAATTAGTTTGACAGAACTGTTAACCCCTGGGTTGACGAAATTGCTTTGGTATGTAAAGGCGAGGGTTACCAGAAGATATATCGCATAAAATTGATTTAGAAAATAGCCCAAAAGTTAATGGAAACGAGCGAAATTGAATTGTGAAACTAGTATAGTCCATTAATTACTTTAGTTCGCAATCATCGAACTGAGCAGCAGTAAAATTATTAGTAGAACCGCACAGATACAGTTATGAGTTTCGTCAATTTTGTGGAACATTTTCACTCGAGTGACTGGTAATGCATAGTAATGTTTTTGCTGAATAGTTTTATTCAATTCAATACCAATCCCAATTACTTGGTGTAATACCCAAGGATTGTCAAAAAATTAATTATAATTGTAAACCACTAGCATGTACTTAAAATTTTAGTTTTGATTATCATCAGCTTATGTCATTAATTGTTTGTGTAAGAATACAGTTGACTACATCACGTGTTTCAATCGTTCGTATCACAAAACTTACCGTAAACTCTAATGATGTAAATTCACCCAATTATTTAACATCAAAATTGCACTACACATTTACCAACTAAGAGAAAAACGAAATCCAAGTATTGCAGATTACATTTGACTTTATTTTGGTTCAAAACCTATCATTAACTTGGATATAGTGATTTAAATTCACCAGTCTTAAGAACTGCAAAGTGACAGACCACCATAGGAATTACCCTCAAATATGTAAGTTTAATTGTTTACACTATACCAGCTAACCATGCTTTGACTTTAAACCTCATTTGTATTCCTTGTAAAAAATTACAGCATTTTTTAAATCTATCAAGAACGTCAAGGAACAAAACTAGCAACCAATTTAAAAGTAAAGTAAATTTTTAATTTTTTAATGTGCTTTGTAGTAGGAATTACAATATGAGTAACCATAACACATACAAACCTTTTAAGACATAGCTCCTACAATAGTACGTGTTCTAAGGTGTTGATTGACGCAAATTGTTTATGAGGCTTTAAAGAACAGAAAACACATCCTTTCATATAACAATATATGACATAGATTAATTTCTTGATAGGATAAAGGAAATATAAAGAAAATCAAATGGTAAAAAGAAAACTTTTTCGAAAAATGTGCTAGAACAGAAGAAAAATTGGGTTGCCAATAATCTGGTTACTGGCATATTACTCAATTAAAATTGAAGACCGTTTATAGAATAGAGTTCATCCGTTAACACCCCAAAGATACCACAGACACATACATGTTGACTAGTATGTTAATAGCAGGGATAGGAGTCCACTTTGTTGTCACACCTGAAGATTAAAAACAAGAAATTTACAAAGCAATAAAAACTGATTCTTCCATGCGGGCTATCATTTTTTTTTAGATTTCAGTTTTTATTAAATCAAAGCGATGCGGTAGATCGCAGTTTGTGAAAAAAAATTGCGATTACCACTTTTGCTTATTTACGCTGAACCTAGTAGACATAACCTCAAAACAATGCTTTGATGTAATTTTGTCCCATTTAATATAAACTCATAACAAGTTATTAGCTTAAACTCACCTTTAAATTTCAATATTAAATGAATTTTAAATAAAAGGCAGTAAACAAAATTTCTCAAATCTTATCAATTTTCTCTTAAATGAAAAAAATCTTGAAGCCATGTATTGTAAATTTAAAATGTTAATCTAAAATGTAAATTTTATAATACTGATTTTGCGCAATTTACAAGCTTTAAGTAAGACATTTTTTTAAAAAAGAATTTGTTTGGTTTGTTGACATAAGGTTCACATAAAAACATATGTGAACTTTATGTCTACAAACTAAACAAATTCCTTTTTGAAAAAAGTGTCTTAGCTAAAGCTTGTAAATTACGCAAAATCAGAATAATTAAATTTACATTTTAAATTAACATTTTAAATTTACAATAGATGGCTTCAAGATTTTTTTCATTTAAGAGAAAAATGATAATCATAAAAAATTTCTTATTGAATTAATTTGATCTCTTACTGCGTAAGAGCGATTAATCAAAGCGATGCGGTAGATCGCTGTTCGCGGAAACAAATAGCGATTGCCACTTTTGCTTATTTACGCTGAACCTAGTACACATAACCTCAAAAAAATGTTTTGATCTAATGTTGTCCATATAATATAAGCTTATAATATAATATAAGCTCAACATAAACTCACCTTTAAAAATTAATATGAAATGAATTTAATACACATGACTGTAAACAAAATTTGTTAAAATATAACATTTTGAAAAAAGTTTTGAGTTTTGAGAAACTAATGTTAAAATAATTTTTAAGACAAATAAGTTTCATACTGTCTTTGGATCCATCTATTAACGCTTTTTACAATACACTAAAAAATCAACAAATGTCAATTTAAATACAATTTGGTTACCAAATACAATAAATACAATTTGGTTTGTATGTTGACATAAAAATACATTATAATTTGTTATTTTACTGCGTATGACAGAACAGAAATTTGTGTTTTCGTATATTCTTTTTCAAAAAATTTGTCTTAGCAAAAATCAGACTAAAATTAAATGATTTTTGAATTGAAACTTCTTTATCGGCGTATGAGAGAAATTTTATAGCAGGGTTAAATAAAAAAAATTTGATTTCGAAAAATTCGATCGTCACGATTTTGGGTTACGCAACATGTTGTTTTTTGATAGATTTTAATTTTGTTTTGGTAATTTTTTTTTATTTTTTTTGTTCTAAATAAGAAAATTAAAAATAAGAGTTTTTTTGTTTTCAAGATAAGGCAATGAATATTATGAAAGATAAAAGCTTTATTTTCTATTGATTATTGTGGTTTGTTGTACGGTTATGTAAAAAGCAAAAAGAATTTATACTTGTTTTAAGATTTGTTGTTGACGATTGAGATTATGGTTGGTTGGTAAGAAATATCTTATCAGAATTGATTTTTAAAATAAAATAAAAGGAAAAGATTTAAAAGTTTTTATATTGGGAAGGGCTTAAAGCGGCTTTAAACATAAACAAAGAAAATTATGTTGGTGGTTAAATTAGTAGTAGGTTTTGGGGTATGAGTTGAATTTAAATATAATTACTTTACAATGTAATCTTTTACCGTGGACAAAATTTAAAGAAGCAGAAACAATTATAAAGTTTAATCTCAAAATGTTAATTGTGAAAATGTTTTCCAAATTAATTTCAGATTATTGAGAGATATAACGTATAAAAGTATTTCAAAATATTGCTGAAAACACTTTGGCGGCTAGAAAACAAATTTATAATTTAAATAACAAAAGAGTTGAAGGTTCTTCAATTTTTCCAATGAGTAAAATTTCCAAATCAATTCGAAAAGGAAGTAATAGCAACGAAAAATGATATGTCATAAAGAAGTTTCACTTCTTACCTGTGTACTCTGGTACACACACACATTATTTTTGTAGACAAATATATATTAGCTAGTATCAGAATCACCCTATAAATGTCCGAAAATACACGAAAACACATATTTCACCCTATAAATGTCCAAAAATACTGGTAAAAACGTATGAATTTCAATACTGTCATACGCATTAAAAGAACAAATTATAATATGTAATGTTTTTATGTCACACTGCAAACCAAATACATTCCCTTTTAAAATTGGTCTTAACTCTTAGCTAATTTGTTTTAGCTTTTTTATGCAAAATCAGAGTAAAATTAAATGATACTAAAATTTTAACTTTTTATGACAGTTTCCTTGCTAATTTTTTCTTAACAACAGAATCAGAGTAAAATTGACATATGTTGATTTTTTAGTTGATTGTAAAAAGCGTTAATAGATGGATCCAAAGACAGTATGAAACTTATTTGTCTTAAAAATTATTTTAACATTAGTTTCTCAAAACTCAAAACTTTTTTCAAAATGTTATATTTTAACAAATTTTGTTTACAGTCATGTGTATTAAATTCATTTCATATTAATTTTTAAAGGTGAGTTTATGTTAAGCTTAAATTATATATTATAAGCTTATATTATATGGACAACATTAGATCAAAACATTTTTTTGAGGTTATGTCTACTAGGTTCAGCGTAAATAAGCAAAAGTGGTAATCGCATTTTTTTTTCACAAACAGCGATCTACGAATTTGTTATTTTACTGAGTATGACAGAACAGAAATATGTGTTTTCATATATTTTTGGACATTTATAGGGCGATTCTGATACTACATAGCTGATATGTATCTGCCTATAAAAACATCATCAAATGTAAATCTGAGGCTCTGATTTTGTGTAAAAAGTTCTTAGGTAAAATTTTTTTTTAAAAGGTGTATGTTTAGGTTTAGGTGTGTAGGTTGTCATAAAAACATAAGGTTTTAATAAGACAATTTTTTTTAAAAGAAATATGTTAAGGTTTAGGTGTGTAGGTTCATAAAAACATTATTATAGTTTGTTTTACTGCGAATGACTGAATATTTCCAAAAATTTTTGGGATTCAATTTAAATTAAATTCGATTAAAAAACTATTCCGTAATGTGCCAATGGTTAGACCCTACAACAAAATATTGGGGTGTATTATTTATTGCCTTTGTCCCAAACAATAATTCAAAGTATGCAATCACTTTTTCTAGAAATTTTAAATTATAGAAATTATGGTTGATGTGTTCGTTTATATATTCTTCAAAAATATCATTAAATGAAATTCTACTATGATGATTCTGGTCTAGATTTAGAAAAATTAGAAAGGAAGTTGTCATAAAAACATCATTATATAGCTTTTTTCTTAAACTTATCTATTTTAGATCGAAATGAAATTAAAAACTGTACCGTAAAGTGCCAATCACTAGACCCCTACAACAACTCCGCGTGTGCTATTTAACGCTTTTGTCCCTAATAATGTTCCCGGGTATGCAAATACTTTTTCTAATGATCAGCTTTTGTAGCTGTCGAAATGTTTTCAAGTAAGACAGCAAATTGCTAGTTTCAGTCGATTTGCAGATACAAATGAATAAAAATTTTCACCGTAACAAGAGGTTAAACGATTGTTGAATCTTATTTTAAAATATGAAATTACATACTGTGAAAATTATTTTGAATTCAAAAATAGTTTTATTAAAATTAATTTCTCTATTAATTTCTTTTTGAATAAAACAAAAGTGAGACAATATAAACTCAGTATTTGTATACTGAAAAATCACATTGAAATTAATCTTAATATTAAAGAAATTTGAAATTAATATTAAAGCAATGATACTTGAACTAAATCTATTACTAACATTTTTTTAGTAGTTCTAAGCTAAGTGAAGGCGATAAACAAATTATTGTAGAATCTGGACCAAATAGCAAACATGAGGAGACTTATATTTTGGTTTTACATCATATGCTCAAGCAATTCTAGTATACTCCTCAAATTGTTTGGTGCCAATATGCGACGTTACCCAACCAACCCACATCACTAGATAAATCTTTGGCCCAAATTATATATCTTGCGGATTATTGGGTATGTTGTTTTTATAAACCCAGAAAAATTGGGAATAATTCAATCAATCATTAAAGTTGGTATACAAATAAATCGATGACAAACATTCAAATTGTTTATATCAAATGAAATAATTACCTATTATTAATTTAATTATTTATTTCATTATAATCCAAGCTCATAAAATTTATTATTTACTACAAAAAATCGTGATATCAGTAACAAAAAACATCAAAAATGTAAATTTTAGTTCGTGAAAAAAGTGCATTATAAAGTTTAATAGCCAAAACTATCTGTTCAATACAAAAAGAAGTGGTATCCTGTGTCAAGTAGAAACGAGTGTAAAACAAAACATTTCCAAATAATTAGGTGTTCTACATGATTTGAAATACTTACTTTGTCACTCGGATTAGAGATTAGAATTAGAAACAACTTTAACTAACTAGGTATTAAAACAAAAATGTCTAGTAAAAGTACAAAATAATATTTATTTATTTATTTCTATTCGAATGCAAATAGGGAATGCGATATTTATACGATCGACTGAATCAAGAGAAGTGCGGAACCATCACGAAACCTTAGAACTAACATATTATAACTTTAATGAAATGCTGTTCAAATAACATGTTCTTAATCTACAAACTAGGGTCTGCAGTATAAAATACTAACCAATAAATTAGCTTGCATTTTCACTGAGGTTTCGTGATGGTTCTGCACGTCTCTCGATTCAGTCGATCGTATAAATATCGCATTCCACATTTGCATTCGAATATAAATAAATATTATTTTGTACTTTTACTTTTACTAGATACTTTTGTTTTAATACCTAGTTAGTTGAAGTTGTTTCTAATTCTAATCTCTAATCCGAGTGACAAAGTAAGTATTTCAAATCATGTAGAACACCTAATTATTTGGAAATGTTTTGCTTTACACTCGTTTCTACTTGACACAGGATGTCACTTCTTTTTGTACTGAACAAATAGTTTTGACTATTAAACTTTATGCTCGGACTAATATTTACATTTTTTATGTTTTTTGTAGCTTAAAAACTGACACAAAACATGAACAAAAACAACCCAATTAATCTTTGTTTTTTTGGTCTTTTGCACCAATTAAAATTTCGGCTTATTCTTTATTCCACTTCAATGCCAATTAAGCTCGCTTTCTTTCATAATCTAAAGATCTCACAATACTCAGTCTTATGTGTAAATTTCCACTATTGATTTCACTCAAACATGAAGAACAACCAACTTTTCTCTATATATACAAAACAAACAATTGGCATATAAATCATACACTTGTATACAAATAAAAAATTACCTTAAAAATTAACAAAAACAAAAACGTTAATTACTAATTAATTTTTTTTTATTTCTTATTACAAACGAGTTGCTGTTTCTTTCATTTTTTTTATGATAATTTTTCTGTTTGTTTTTCTTTTGTCCATTATTTTATTGGATTTTTATCATGATCTTAACAGCAAAAAAAAGAAAAATTAAAATTAAAATAAATAAATTAAAACCAAGTAAAAAAATGATATGTGAGGAGTGGTTTTTAGTATCATTTTTATTTACGTGTTTCTAAGAAGAATAAATTTTAGAAGAATAAAGAAGAAATTAAAGAAAAAAAAACGATAAATTGACCCTTCATATTATGTTGTTGCATCGTTGCACTATTTCAATTGGATGGCAAGTTGATGGATTTCCTTGTTTTTATTTTATTTTGATGTGTGTAATTAGGGTAACGTTGCGTTTCCTTATATATTTTTGTGTGGATGTTTTTAATAGAAAAATGGAACGAATTTTCTGATTGGAAATGACGAATAGTTTTCGTTTTAAGGTTATGGTGGATTATTATAATTAATGATGGTGATGGATAAAAAATGTACATTCACGGTCTTAAAATTTAAAAAAAAATGGTAGTGCTAAAAACAGGACGGAGGCAATGTAGTAAAATTGGCGTGAGTTTGTTTTCATGTGTCAAGAAGAGAATAGTCCAAGTCTTCTTAGTAGTTTCTGGCCATATGTAGTCTACTAAGTCGAAGTTAGTGTTATTTTTAAAATAACAGAAGTTTTTTAATATTGCTTCAATTCGTTGTCGTAAATAGAGCTTTAAAGGAGCTTTAAAGCAAGAACAACCGGCAAGTAAAATTATTTACCTATAATTTGTGTAATGTAACCCTTTCATAATTGGATTGGTTGATGTATCGGAGACAGCCAAGGTAAACGCTACCTATTAAATAATGCTACATCGAGGCAAATCGCTAGCGACGTACAACCAGTGCAACTCCAGAATCTGTTCTCCATGTTGCGGATGAGTTGGAGCGGGTGTAATGAACAACCTTAAAAAATGGGCATCCATTGGAAACATACTGCTGTTGCAGATGACAGTGGTTAATTTTCGGGACTGTTTAGCTCGATCCCACTCCTCCATACAGCACAGACGGCACAAAAGTGTCATCAGGTCAGCCAAGCTATCCAGCAGCAAAGATGATTCTGTCACGTTATATTTTAGCTAAACTGACACAATTTAGCGTTCAACCAAAGCACATCTATCAGAATATTTACAAAAAATCTATCATGATAATTCAAGATATAAATTAATGGTTGAATACCTATTAAAAGGACCCATTAAACAGAATTAGAATTACTATTAATTTAAGTTAAGAGCGTTTTCTTGTGTTACTGGTAGTTCAAAATGAATTGGACATGTTTGTTACTTAAAAAGATTTACATGGTTCAGAGCTTGTCATGCATAGGATAATAAAATCATAAACAAACCAGCAGTCTCGATGTTTTATTGAAATAATTGTATTTTGTTTGTTTAATTGTTAAGCTTGAGTGCCATGCAATATATTATATATTAAATAAATTTTGGGGAGTCACATTATTTATATTTTTTTTAGCTGTTAAAATTTTTTTTAAATAATCCTTAAACATCAGAATAAAATTTATAGAACATTGTACATTGTACATCCCTTGTGGGGGTTTTACCAGAAAAGATATTATGTATAGTGGATTTAAATAACAAAAATATTTTTCTTTTTGTTATTATATAAGAAGTTATGAAGTTGTTGTTTATTTTAGTCAAAACATTTTATCCAAATTGTAGAAATAGTTTTGATTCAGAAATTTAAAATCGGTATTGCTTGAAGAAGAGACTTTCAATGCAAACAATTTTAAATAGATATTTTGAGCTACTTAGGAACGTACATATGTTGTTCGACCATTGTTTACACTAGTTATTGAGATTATGGAGATAGTGTTGAATGTGTACAATACTAATGAATAGGAGCTCTGAAAAACAAGACGTGCGCTCAACTGGCGCGTGACAATAAAAACATTCATTGTACAATTTTCTATTACATCTTCGTTAAATAACATCTTCATGTATGTTATTCTACAAGGAAGCATTTGAGCTAATAGAGAACAATCTAGTGAATTTGCCAATTTTTGAACACATAAAAGTGAATTTGAACACCATTGTGCATAATGCATATTCCACAACATCATACTAATGTAAAATTACCATATTCTTGAATGCACGTTTATGCTAACAATATTGTGAGTTTGAATAATAATAAAATAATAAACGCCTTATTCTTGTTAAATGGAGTTTTAATTCACTAGATGCGTATTTCGAAAGCTATGCTTTCATCGACAGTAATATCTCAAAAACTCAGTTTTTGAGATACTACTGTCGAAGAAAACATAGCTTTCAAAATACGTATTTAGTGAAATAAAACTCAATTTAACACGAATCAGGCGTTTATTAAAAATTGTCGATCAAGTCGAGTGGACGTGTTTAATTTTTATAAATTGCAATAAAGTTATAAATATAAAAAAAATTATTGATTTGAAAATACACAGTAATAAAAATAAACATGGGTGGTCCAAGAAAACAAAATCAAAATCAAACAAAATTGCCTAATATTAACCAGTTTATTCAACAATTAAAATCAGACGACAAATGCAGTGGTCAAGATTGTCTTGAATTAATCGCTAAGAAAGACATATATGTTAAGTGTAGTATTTGTGTAAAAAAATTTCATATTGAATGCGTGTACGTCAATCGGAATAAATACAAACTTATACAGGAAAAAATAACTGGCTTTGCTCTCAAAAATGTATAAGTAATGTTACAAACCATCAAAGCAGAAATACTAATGATGATTGTGAAAGCCTGAATCTAAATGAAGACCGTGATAGTTTGGTAAATGGAGTTGACACCAATTCGTGTAATCCAGATATGAAACTTATATCGTCCAAACTTGATCAACTATTATCACAAAACGCAATGCTACTCAAAACAATTGGTGAACAGGAAGTTTTATTAGAAACTCTTAATCACAAAGTCAACTACTTGAAATCCGAAGTTAACTATTTGAGGCAGGAAAGATTAGAAAAGTATTTGGTGTTTTCTGGCTTGCCCAAATATGACCAGAAGAACAAAGAAGAAATTCTGATGCAAATCTGTAAAATTCTTAAAGTGCATATTACCAATGAAGATATTGTTCAAATAGCAACAATTAATGTAAAAAACTGTCAAAAATACGGGCTCCCAATAACAGTTAAATTTGCAAGACTTGAAATAAAGAATAAGATATTACATTCAAAAAACAGATGAAAACTTTTTTTGCTAAACAAATTTTCCACGACATGGATGACGATATTCAACAACTGCAAATCAATCATTATCTTACACAAACAAATCGAATGATACTTGTTAAAGCTATGGAGTTAAAACAACATAATTACGCAAATATTATGTATGGTTTCAACAAAATTTTTGTTAGAAAAAATTCTGAATCAAATACACAGGCAATTAAATCAGCAGATAACGTCACAAACATCATTAATACATTGAACAAATCGAACAACAAATAAATTCGAACATCTGTTTTTTCACCTGTTTTTCTTGTTCTGTATATTTTTTTAAAAATTAATTAGTAATTAAAATGATCGAAGGTAATATAATGAGCAATGTTGAGGTTAATTATTCTTTAAACCCCAAAAAAATCAAATTAGTTAATATAAAAATTTAAATGTTATATATATGAATAGCAGAAGTATTCGAAACAAAATGGAAGATATTAATGCCTTAATCTCTAATTCTAGAAACGAAGTTCATGTTTTAGTCTTAACGGAGACATGACTTTATACAAATGAAGAGAAATTTTTCCAACTTCAAAACTACAATGCATACTTCTCTAGTCGCAATACATCAAGGGGAGGAGGTGTTGCAATATTTGTACTCAAATCAATTATTTATATCTAATGAATTTCAAGTAAGTGAAAATGATATGAATTTTATGATCATAAATCGAAATAAAAATCGAAATGAGCTTACTTGAATTTATTATATATCGAAATAAAAATTTACTAATTTTTGGTGATTTTAACTTAACTCTCTTAAATAAAAAAGATTCAAATATTCAGAAATATACAGATATTAGTATACCATTAGTATAGGGTTTTTTGGTTCTTAATAACAACGACAGCAAATTTTCAACTAAGGTAACAGAAAACCTTACATCAAGTACCATTGATCATGTATTAACCGATAAAGTAACTCCCAAATTTCAAATAACTCTCATTGACACTCCTATAAAGGACCATCGAATGATCTTAAATAGTGTAGAGCTGGAATGTATGAAATCTCCAGATAGATGCTCCCAAAAAAGTGTTTTAGATTATGAGAGTATTCACCTTGTTCTTTTGTCTAAGGCATTAGAGAAATGTAATTCTATGGAAGATATTATGGAAACACTGGTGACTACTGTAGAAAAACATACAAAAACAATTAAATTTAGCAAAATCTGTAAAGAGAACAATCCATGGATAAACTCTACTATACTCTCAGTTACATACGAAGAGACGTTATATATAAAATGTTAAAGAAACATCCATTTAATTTGTACTTGAAATCACAATTTCACTTTTTTAAAAACAAAGCTAAAAATTTAATAAACCAAGCCAAACTAAATTATTTTACAAGTAAATTAGACCGTAATAACAGTACAGAATTATGGAAGCTTGTTTGATTTATAGATTTATATTCAAAAAGCATGAAAAAACTCAAACATAGTACTAAAATCAAATGATAAAATCATTTGTGATAAAAATGAAGTATGTGAAGTATTCAAAGAATATTTAGTTAACTGCGTGACAACAGCTACATCAGAACCGGAACCAGAAGAACCCAGGTTATCTTCAAGGACACGGAGTTTTGAGCTTCCTTTTGTTATGAAAGAAACGACTGCAATAGAAATAGTTAACATAATTGACAAGTTAAATCAGAAATCTGCCATAGGATATGATAAAATTTCAACTAAATTTTGCAGCTTCATAAAAAGTATTTTAGGTCCCAAATTATCGCAAATCATAAATCAATGTTTAGATCAATCTCATTTTCCTTATTGTCTCAAATTATCTCAAATTTGTCCAGTGTATAAAAATGGAGACAAGCAATTAGCTTGCAACTGTCGTCCGATCTCAGTAATCTCTACACTGTCAAAAATCTTTGAAAGGGTTCTGTTTAATCGATTAAATGAATATTGTGAAGAAAACAATATAATAAACTGCAATCAATTTGGTTTTTGTAAACAATCTAGCTCTACTGCAGCAACTGTACAACTAATCACCAAAATTCGAAAAGCTCTAGATAGTAAGAAAAATACTTAATATATCTTTATTGATTTACAGAAAGCTTTTGACGGAGTGAGCCACATCATCTTAATTCGGAAGCTTAAAGGTATTGGAATTAGAGGAAAGTCCTTGGAACTGTTTAAAAGTTATTTGAATGATAGAAAACAATGTGTTAAACTAAGCGGAGTATCTGAGTTATTCATAACAATTCAAAATGGCGTTCCTCAAGGTTCAATGTTGGGCCCTTTACTTTTTAATATATATGTTAATGATGTTAATGAACACACAACGATACAAATTTAATTACTCAAATGCAGGTGGATTTAAATACTATTAATAAGTAGGCATACCTCAATCAATTAAAGTTAAATGAAAACAAAACCAATTATATGATAGAGTGAAAAATAAAAAAAATTGGTGTATGGCAAAACACTCCCCTTAGAATTCATAACTTTGATATTACTAGAATAAGTACTTACAAATATCTAGGCTTTCACATAGATTGTGAACTTAATTGAAGCAACCACTCAAAGAAAAAATTAGATCAATTTCATTTGTTCTTTTTAAACTGAAAATGTCTTACCTCTAAAAATTAAATATTTGGTTCTAAGTTCGAATACAATCAGCCAAATCAGATACCTTATACCAATCTGGGGTGTAGCACCTAAAAAAAAAACCACATGAACATCAAAAGGGCTGCCGTATGTTTCTCCAACAAATAATTTATATAATGAAAAACTACATGCCGTATTTAATCTTCATAAACTAGAGCTTCTGATTTTTATTTTCAAAATTAAAATGGTCTGTTAAAACAGAATTTTTTACTCCAACAAATAAACTCCATACATGATCATGATACTAGGCGAATTAAAAAAATTGCTGTCGAACGTTATAGAACAAAGCTTGGTCAAGAAAATATTATCTATATTTTAAGAAATATTTTTAAACTCAAATGTATAAAGCTGGATATTTCTATATAATGACAACCATTTTTAATTTTCAATTGTATAATTTGATAGTAACTAATTGATATATTAATTCAGTAAATTATTTGTGATATAACATCACTCCGATGGAAAATCTCCCATCAAGAATAATATAAGAACTGAATATAAAAAATTATGGTGCAAATTATGAAACTTTTTGCAATCCATACAATTTTCGACCGATCTAGTTTCGAACCAATGAGAAAATGTTAAACTTTAAAAAAGTTTATCATTCTCATCAGGGCTAGCCGAGATAAACTAACAAAAAATCTCAATTTTAATATAAACCAAAAACTAGGTTACAACTCTAGCGAAGTATAAAAAACAAAAAATTTACATAAACATATATTTAATAGATTCAGGTTTAGTCAATTAGTTTCTCTAGTGATCACTGTTTTGTTATACTCTTATACGCAATTTCACTCGATCCTCCATTCCAACCTTAGTTCTGAATGACATTCCCGTGAGCGACTCGAAGGAGAAGGCGGATCTTTTGGGTCGTATTTTCGCAGAAAACTCAAACATAGTTGAACCCCCTCATTCTCCTACACTCATTCCCCCAGTTGTAACGAAAATGAAACCAATTATTTTTCGTTGCAATATCAATATCAACAAATCTGCTGGCCCCGACGGTATTCCACCCCTCATTCTTAAAAACTTTGCTAGGCCACTAGCTCCAAATATAACAAAAATTTTCTATTTATCTTATAAAACCGGAATATTTCCCAATTCTTGGAAGCTGGCCAGCGTTCAACCCATATCAAAGAAAGGCAGTAAGATAGACCCTAACAATTATACACCAACAATTGCAATTCTGTCGGTTTTGGCTAAAATATTTGAAAAATATGTTAACTACAATTTGATAGATTATTTGGAAATGTCGCGAATTATTGATCATAAACAGTATGGTTTTCGTAGAAGTCCTGCAACAGGTGATCTGTTAGCCTACGTATCCCATCTCTGGAACAAATTGCTGGAAAACCATGGTGAAACATTCAGCATTTCACTTGACATTTCTAAAGCATTTGATAAAGTGTGGCATAAAAATCTCATAGTTTAATTAAAATCTTATGGCATAGACCATAACATTGTTTGAAGTCAAAAATAGATAGCTAATAACCATATTTTTCAATAACGTTAGATCGCTAATCAGTTATTTCTCGTACACATCCAGTTGAATTATATACATATGTTTTAACCAAAACCTGCCATACACAAAAACTGTAGTTAGCAAACAGGCAAACATTTTTTGATGAAAACAAATAATTTAAAAAAAGTAGGGTCTGCGTCGGACCAGAAGGTGGAAGTTATACTTCTTTGGCCATTCGCTCGCACACACGCACACAGACAGGATGCATAAAAGAAAAATAACTAAAACTAAAAAAAAAACATTTATTCAAAAAAAAAAAATATCATTCAAAAGAAAAAAAGTCGGACAAGTGCGAATAAAATTCGCTCGCCAAGGGTTCCATGAATGTAAAAGAACACAATATCAAAAATAAATGACATAAAGTTCACATAACAGAATAACAGAATAACAGAACACATAACAGAATAACATTTATTCTGTTCACATAACAGAATAAATGTTTAATCGTAAACGTCAATAGTAAATGTCAATCACATCTACATTGATCAAAAATGTTACTTGAGGTTAAATCTTATCCATAGCTGTTTATGTTAGCTAAAGAAAGATTTAACCAGTATTTCAATGGTCTAAATTGGGAATATTTGTTCTATAAATCAGCGTCGAAATATAGGATGGTATACATACACTTAAAATAGCACTTTTTTCATCAATAACTAAAAAACTGTGCATCGCAGAATTCTAAAAAATGTTGCAATGTTTCTTAAATTAAGTGTTCTTCCAAATGACACCCCACTCGTTGTGCCCTCCCCACACCCATCCCCTAAACACACAGAAATATAATTATTTGAGAGTTCGCTATAATTTTCGTTCAAAATATAGCAAAATGCCTGTCTCCATGAATTTTTTTCAAGTTTTTCTGTCTATTAGTGTCGAAACGTAGGGGGAGGAACGGTCTGGAATTCACACATTTTTTAGAATAACTCAAAAACTGTGTACCGCAAAATTCTAAAAACAATTGCAATGTTTTTGAATTTTAGTGTTGTTTCAAATTACACCCTCGCTTGGGTCAAAAAAAGTTTTTTTTTACCCTTCTTACACCCATCCCCTAAACACACAGAAATATAATTATTTGTGAGTTCGCTATACTTTTCGTTCAAAATATAGCAAACTTCCTGTCTCTATGAATTTTTTCAATTTTTTCTGTCAATCAGTGTCGAAACGTAGGGGTGGAACGGTCTGGAATTTGCACATTTTTTTAGAATAACTCTGACTGTGTACCGCAAAATTCTAAAAACAATTGCAATGTTTTGGAAATTTGGTGCTCTTTCAAATGATACCCCACTCGCTTGGGTCAAAAAAAGTTTTTTTTTCCCCCCTTACACCCATCCCCTAAACACACAGAAATATAATTATTTGAGAGTTCGCTATAATTTTCGTTCAAAATATAGCAAACTTTCTGTCTCCATGAATTTTTTCAATTTTTTCTATCAATCAGTGTCGAAACGTAGGGGGGGGGGGGACCGTCTGGAATTTGCAAATTTTTTAGAATAACTCAAAAACGGTGTATCGGAAAATTCTAAAAAAATTGCAATGTTTTGGAAATTTGGTGCTCGCTTGGGCCAAAAAAAGTTTTTTTTACCCTCCTTACACCCATCCCCTAAACACACAGAAATATAATTATTTGAGAGTTCGCTCTAATTTTCGTTCAAAATATAGCAAACTTCCTGTCTCTATGAATTTTTTCAATTTTTTCTGTCAATCAGTATCGAAACGTAGGGGGGGGAACGGTCTGGAATTTGCACATTTTTTTGAATAATTCAAAAACGGTGTACCGGAAAATTCTAAAAAACATTGCAAAGTTTCTGAAATTTGGAGCTCTTTCAAATGACACCCCACTCGCTTGGTCAAAAAAGTTTTTTTTCACCCTTCCCCACCCCAATCCCTTAAAAACACAAAAATATAATTATTTGACAGTTCGCTATATTTTTCGTTCAGAGTTTATCAAACTTCCTGTCTCTATGAATTTGTTCAAATTTTTCTGATAATTAGGCTCGAAATGCAAGGGGGGGGGACCAACTTTTTGTGTCACTTTATTGATAATAATTCAAAAACTATGCATTGCAAAATTCTAAAAAAATGGCAATATTTCTAAAATCAAGTGTTCTTTTAAATGACACCCCACATGACCTGGTTTTAAATGATGTTTTTACCCCTTAACATTCCCACCCCTTTAATAAATATAGTTATGAGTGTCTGCCAATTTTCTATATTTTTCACTAAAAACCTTCTCAATTTTCTATCATTCCAAATATATTTCAAGATTTTCGATGCAGTAGGGTCGGAGTTAATCGGGGCAATAAAACATCCCGAAAACGTCATTTTTCAAAATTATACAAAAAATGGTGAGGTGTAAAATTCCAAAATATATTTTTAAATAATGCTGAAATGAAGCCCTTTCATATGATACCCTACTCGTCTCGCTAAAAAAATGTATGTTTTCAAAGGCTTTACATCGTACCTCCTTAAAACAAACGAACACAACTTTATTTATTTTTTAACCCGCCATCTTGTGTGGATAGGTTAGTTTTATAAGCACCTCAAATTTTAAGTTCATCGGATTAATGGTTCACGAGATAGTCGAAATAATGTGAAAAACACGTTGTACTCTCACCAATAGTGTTCCGTATAAAAAACGGAACCCTAAAAAGTCATACAAGTGCGAATAAAATTCGCTCGTCAAGGGTTCCGTGAATGTAAAGAAAACAATATCAAAATGATTAACATAAAGTTGTATTGTAAAGGGTTTATATTGCCAGACCATAGACACGTAAAAAATAAATGGTTCATCGTAAATACCAATAGTAAATGTCAATCTCATCTAAATTGATCGAAATGATATAAAAAATATTACTTTAGGTTAAATGTTATCCATAGCTGTTTATGGTAGCTAAGGAACGACTCAATTCTGTTAATCAACGACGAAATTTAGGGTTTGGGTGGTGTTAACACTAACAATAGGACTTTTTTGACAATAATTCAAAAACGGTGCATCGCAAAATTCTAAAAAAAATTGTGATTTTTCTTAATTTTGGTGTTTTTTTAAATGACACCCCACTCATGCGAGCCAAAAAACATATTTTTCACCCTTTTCCACTCCTATCCCCTAAACACATAGAAATAAAATCACTTGAGGCTTCGCTGTATTTTTCGTTAAGGGTTTATCAAATTTCCTATCTCTATGAATTTTTTCAAATTTTTCTGTCAATCAATGAAGAAACGTATAGGGGGGGACCAACTTTTTCGACGATAATTCAAAAACGGTGCATCGCAAAATTCTAAAATAAATTGTGATTTTTCTTAATTTTAGTGTTTTTTTAAATGACACCCCACTTGACCGGGTCAAAAAACCTTTTTTTCACCCTTCCCACTCCCATCCCCTAAACACATAGAAATAAAATCACTTGAAGCTTCGCTATATTTTTCGTTAAGGGTTTATCAAATTTCCTATCCCTATGATTTTTTTCAAATTTTTCTGTCAATCAACGAAGAAGCGTATAGGGGGGGGACCAACTTTTTGTTGCACTTTTTTGAGAATAATTCAAAAACGGTGCATCGCAAAATTCTAAAAAAAATTGTAATGTTACTGAATTTCGGTGTTCTTTCAAATAACACCCCATTTGACCAGGTCAAAAAACCTTTTTTTTGTCCTTCCACCCTCCCATCCCCTAAAAACATAGAAATAAAATGACTTGAAGCTTCGCTATATTTTTCGTTAAGGGTTTATCAAATTTCCTATCTCTATGATTTTTTTCAAATTTTTCTGTCAATCAACGAAGAAGCGTATAGGGGGGGGACCAACTGTTTGTTACACTTTTTTGAGAATAATTCAAAAACGGTACATCGCAAAATTCTAAAAAAAAATTGTTATGTTTCTTAATTTTGGTGCTCTTTCAAATGACACCCCACTTGACCGGGTCAAAAAACCTTTTTTTCACCCTTCCCAACTCCCATCCCCTCAACACATAGAAATAAAATCACTTGAGGCTTCGCTATATTTTTCGTTAAGGGTTTATCAAATTTCCTATCTCTATGATTTTTTTCAAATTTTTCTGTCAATCAACGAAGAAACGTATGGGGGGGGACCAACTTTTTGTTGCACTTTTTTGAGAATAATTCAAAAACGGTGCATCGCAAAATTCTAAAAAAAATTGTAATGTTACTGAATTTCGGTGTTCTTTCAAATAACACCCCATTTGACCAGGTCAAAAAACCTTTTTTTCGTCCTTCCACCCTCCCATCCCCTAAAAACATAGAAATAAAATGACTTGAAGCTTCGCTATATTTTTCGTTAAGGGTTTATCAAATTTCCTATCTCTATGATTTTTTTCAAATTTTTCTGTCAATCAACGAAGAAACGTATAGGGGGGGGGACCAACTCTTTGTTGCACTTTTTTGAGAATAATTCAAAAACGGTGCATCGCAAAATTCTAAAAAAAATTGTAATGTTTTTTAATTTTGGTGCTCTTTCAAATGACACCCCATTTGACCGGTTCAAAAAACTTTTTTTTTACCTTTTCCCACTCCCATCCCCTAAACACATAGAAATAAAATCACTTGAGGCTTCGCTATATTTTTCGTTAAGGGTTTATCAGATTTCCTATCTCTATGATTTTTTTCAAATTTTTCTGTCAATCAACGAAGAAACGTATAGGGGGGGACCAACTTTTTGTTGCACTTTTTTGAGAATAATTCAAAAACGGTGCATCGCAAAATTCTAAAAAAAATTGTAATGTTTCTTAATTTTGATGCTCTTTCAAATGACACCCCACTAGACCAGGTTTTAAATGATGTTTTTACCCCTTCTCATATCCACCCCCTTAATAAGTTTAATTATTAGTATGTGGTACTTTACTATATTTTTCTTTAAAAACTTACTAATTTTTCTATCATTCAAAATACTTTTTAAGATTTTCGATTGCTTAGGCTCGGAGCTAATTAAGGAAAGGAAACATACAGAAAACGCTATTATTTAGATTTACACAAAAAATGGTGGGGTGTAAAATTCCAAAATATACTTTTTAGAAATACTAAAGTGAAGCCCTTTCATATGATACCCTACTTGACTCGATATAAAAATGTATTTTCTCAAAGGCCTCACATCGTAACCCTGTTAACCAAACGAAATCCATTTTGTTTTTTTTTCAACACCTCATCTTGTGTGGACAGATTAGTTTCATACGCATGCCAAATTTCAAGTTCATTGGATGTATATTAATCGAGATAATCGAAATAATGTGAAAAACACGTTTTACTCTCACCAATAGTGTTCCGTATAAAAAACGGAACCCTAAAAATATTATTCAAAAAAAAAAAAAAATAATTCAAAAAAATAGTTATTTATTTATCTAGAACGAAAAGTGAAACTTTAAAGTACGAGCTAGTTGTTTACGGCTGAGGCGTCTAGCCGAGGCCGAAATTACTAGTGAGTACCTTTAAAAACACTTTTCGTTTGCGGTAAATACAAAATTTTATTTCATACTGGAAATTTATTAAAATAAAAAGAAATGAGTTTTAAATTTTGCTCAAAAAGTTGAACTTTAACGTCCTAGGACTTTATAAAATTTTATAAAGTCCTAGGACGGTAAAGTTCAACGTTTATGGTACAAAAGGTTGAACTTTAACGTCCTAGGACTTTATAAAATTTTATAAAGTCCTAGGACATTAAAGTTCCACTTTTTGTACCATAAATAATCCGAAAAATGTCGATGAAAAATGTTTTAGATATCAGTATGAAATTAGTTATTTATTTATCTAGAACGAAAAGTGAAACTTTAATGTACGAGCTAGTTGTTTACGAAATTACTAGTGAGTACCTTAAAAACACTTTTCGTTTGAGGTGGATACAAAATTTTATTTCATACTGGAAATTTATTAAAATAAAAAGAAATGAGTTTTAAATTCTGCTCAAATTATTCGTAATAATAAAGTAAATGGTAACCATATTTAGAAAACAAACAAAATAACATATAGCAACCAAAAAGACCCGTCAATTGTTTTTGAATAATTTGTTATTTTTGAATAATTTGTTTTCAATTATTTGTCTTAAAATGGATGCTAATGAGATTCCCCAAGATATTCTCGATGAAGCTGATTCTGTAAAGAAGAGTTTGCTACCAAATAAATCACGGAATCAATACGAAAAGGAATACGAGTTGTTTTGTGAGTGGAGAAAGTAAAAACGCATTCTGATTGTAAACGAAGATGTCCTTTTAGCTTATTTTTCTAAAAAGGTAAGTACCTAATTTTGAAAAGTAGGAAAATAACACTTAACATTACCAAAAAATTATAATAATTATAGTCAAAAAAGTTGAAATCTTCCTCATTGAGGTCAAAATTTTCAATGCTGAAATCAACACTACGTGCTAAGGATGATATAGACATTGCCAATTATTGTAAATTAAAGGCGTTTTTAAAACGAGCAATGGAAAATGTTTTCTAAAAATTTGAATTATTGTTATGGCAACATCTGATGTATAATTTTATAAAGTCCTAGTACTGTAAAAAACTTTTAAAGTCCTAGGACTTTAAAGTTCAACTTTTTGTACTATAAATAATCCAAAAAATGTCGTTTTAGATATCAGTATGAAATAAAAAATATTATTGAAAAATAGTACATTATTTAATTAGGAGCTAAAGTGATACTTTTTGTGTTGAGTCTATAGTTTGACGGCCGATCGCAGGGAGGCCGACAATTATAGACGAAACACAAAAAGTCACTTTAGCTCCGAATTCAATACACTATTTTTTCGACAAACGTTTAAATTTTTTATAAATATGAAATTAATACATCAAACTTTTTATAAATATGAATTTTTATCGTCATAATTACTTCCAAAAAAGAGAAAAAAACATTTAAATTTGTATGAATAAAATTTTTTTATCAAAGCAGCCTTTTCAAAATTTCATAATCCAATTGAAATAGTTGTTATTTTGTTGTCATAGCTATACAATAATTCCAAATTTCATTATCCAATGAAACTGTTTGTTATGTTTTGTTGTCATAGTAACATACAATAATTCAAAATATCATAATCCAATGAGAATCAATTTATTTTTTGTTGTCATGGTTATACAATATGTTTGAAAAAATAACAAACTAACTAATAACAAATGCTACTTTACAGCCTTCGTAATATAAAATAAAAGTGGCGTTACTTTTGCTGTCGCTAGACGGTACTTTTGCTGTCAGGTTAAAGAATAAGACTTTAGCTAACTCCCTAGCGGCAGTAAAGTTAAACTTTATAGCCGTTTGCCGAAAAAATTATTATTCAAAAAAAATATTAAATAAACAGAAAAAAATATTATTCAAAAAACTAATAATTATTAATTACTAGAAGGTACACGCACGGCGATGCCCGTGCTCCCCAGATAAAGTGGTTGAAAACTGTTTTTTTTGGAGTAAATTCTCCTATAGTTTTTTTAATGTCATTTAATTTAACTTATTTTATCTTCTATAATAATAAAATAAAGTGTTTGTCTGTCTGCGTGCGCTCTCCAGCAAAATCTGTAGCACACATTAGTCTGAAATTTTGCCAGGAGAAGGCCATTAGCAGGTACTAATGCACCTTGGAGCCGAAATTTTAAAATTTAATTTAGTTTTTTTAATTAATAATTTTAATTTTCCTAATGGCTTGCCTAAATGTATATTATATTTTATACTTGGGATTTATTCAACTTTCACTCAGTTATCTTTGATCGATTTTTTTTCCGCAAAACAGAATTACCATTCAAATGGAAAATTAAAGTATAATTTGACAAACAAATTCATTTAGATGAAAATTATATACATTTATATATTTATTATATACATACATAATACAATTATATGCATCCAATACATTACGTTGCAACAAATATTTCTAATTTACAACAAACAAGTTCTTGGTTTGGTGTATATACATGTGTAATACATATTTCATTTGGTTTATATATATGTTATACATGTTCAAAATATAGAAAATGGGCGTTTCTTTTTCTCTTTTTAGAAACATTGATGCAGCAAGTTTTTGCAATGGAACCTTTGTATTGAAGAAAAGGATTATGAACAATAATATCAAAGCTACAGGTTGAAAGTGTTTTACTTATTAAGAAAAATATGCGTCCCCATTAATTTCAAAAACAAACAAACAATGGAGGTTATTGGAAGAAATCGGTAAAATATACGCAAATATGTCAACAAACGAATTGATTTGACTGGTTTTAGATTAGTATATAAGTCTGGATTTATAAATGATATTACTCTTATTATTATTTTTATATTATGCTACAAATTATTATTACCTTATTATTATGTTTGTCCAAATTTTTTTAAAACTCTGGCAGAAATGTCGAAATAAGACGATGACCATAAATCGACAAAACCCAAAAAACGAAAACCTTCACTAAAAATGCTGTCATTCTTAGACCGGTTTTTCGATTAGTATCAAACATCAGCGCTATGCATATATAGTCTGCTCTTCAAAGTTTTCTTTCAGTGACATGCTCCATTACTAATAAAAACACACAGAGCGCATGTAGAGCATTGGAAATAATTGGTAAAATATATTTGAAAATCCAAATTGACTTTATTTAAGATCAGCAAATAATCTGGATAGATTGATAAATGAAATTGTGATAAATGAAATTGGTCAACATGAAATGGTACTATAAAACAGTAAATTTTGGTGCGGTGTGCCTTTTTTGTATCGCAAGTATGACGGTTCCAGAGTAAGTCATTGACAACTATAACACCCAATAAACGAACGTTTTGACGTTCACCTAATTTCTCGCGACACATATTAAGCCGATTAACGCAAAAAATTAAAAGTGTTTAATTTAAACTCTCCGAAACTCTTTACCAATCACTTTCAAATGTTGACCTTCCGTTTAATTTTCAAACTATCTGGATTGATCAGCTAGAATGCTAATGATCTCTGTTATTCATATTTCCCAAATGGAAAAATTAAAATAGGCTCCTTCTATTCTCATAACGACTCTTTGAAATTATTCTTACTATAAAACAACAAAATTTACGCACACAAACTTTTTTAAAGGCGTAGCAACGTACGCCGGGCCCTGCTAGTTAGTAATAAATAAAAAGTTTGAAAAAAATGTAATAATATCATTTTACAGTCAGCAAAAGCCATTAAGCAAATGTCTCTAAAGCTATAGATAAATTTACATATTAAATGTATGTTAAAATTAAAACACTGTCAATGTGAATAATTAAATGATTTTTATAAATATAGATGGCAAAAGATTAAAGTTAGAAAAAATTTAAAATTTTATTCCAAAGATCTAATTCAAATAATTCAATGTGTCACGAACAATTAGGTGAGCGTAAATATATTTGTTTATTGGATGTCACAATTGTCAATTACTCACTCCAAAACCACCGTACTCGTCATACAAAATAGGTACATTGGTTCACTGCTACTGGTTTAGCGTCATATTTCATATAGACTTATAATCATTTATCAATCCAGAAATTTTGCTGTCGTATTGCAATTCGCAAATATATTTTATCGATTGTCTGCAATGCTCTACTACATTGATGCATACGCCGGTTAAAGAATACCTCCATTTTTAGTGCATATTTTCGTTTAAGGGGTTTTATCGCGTTATTTCGACATTCCTTCAAACAATTTAAAACAAAAATTGGAAAAAATAATAATGAGATTAATTTCATTTGTAAAATATGGAGGGGCTTAAATCTCACAGCTCTGAGATATCAAGACTTCGGTCTGACATGGTTTTTAGTTTTGGACAGCGATGTATATCAAACATAACTCTTTGTTGAAGTGCAAGTATTTTTTTATCTCTGTTTAGAAATTTATTTCAAAACTAACACGAAACATCAATACGTTGTCGGAAAATTATAACAGATCATAAATTAACATAATTTAGTGAAAAGATGATACACTCAGCAAACAACTCAAAAACCTCTCCATTTAGCGTTTCGAGAAAATATTCCACAAATCACAAATTCATATTTCTTTCAAAATTCCAAAAATATTGTAAAAATTAAATAAAATCAAGCTTTTTTCAAAATTCCAAAAATATTCCAAAAATTAGAATAAAATCAAAGATTAAAACTATTTCTAAATTCCAATAATATTCCAAAAATTCAAGCTTTTTCCAAGATTCTAAAAATATTGCAAAAATTATTACAAAATCAAAAATTCAAACTTTTTACATAATTCCAAAAATTATAATAAAATCAAAAATTTAAAATTTTTCAAAATTCGAAAGCTATTCCAAAAATTCTTACAAAATCAAAAATTGAAACTTTTTTCAAAATTCTAAAAATATATATGAAATTCAAAAATTCTATTTTAATCAAAATTCTAAAAATATTGCAAAAATTATAACAAAATCAACAATTGAAACTTTTTTCAAAATTCCAAAAATATTCCAAAAATTAGAATAAAATCAAATATTAAAACTTTTTCTAAATTCCAATAATATTTCAAAAACTCTTAAAAATTCAAACTATTTCCAAATTTCAAAAAATATTGCAAAAATTATTACAATATCAAAAATTGAAACTATTTTTCAAAATTCTAAAAAAATATATAAAATTCAAAAATTCTATTTTTTCAAAATTCTAAAAATATTGCAAAAATTATAACAAAATCAAAAATTTGAAAAATTCCAAAAAAATTCCAAAAATTAGAATAAAATCAAATATTTAAACTTTTTCTATATTCCAAAAATTCTTAAAAATTCAAACTTTTTCCAAAATTCTAAAAATATTGCAAAAATTATTACAAAATCAAAAATTGAAATTTTTTTCAAAATTCCAAAAATTATAATAAAATCAAATATTTTAAATTTTTCAAAATTCTAAAAATATTCCAAAAATTCTTACAAAATCAAAAATTAAAAATTTTTCCAAAATTCTAAAAATATTGCAAAAATTATTACAAAATCAAAAGTACAAACTTTTTTCAAAATTCTAAAAATATTTCAAAAACTATAACAAATTCAAAAATTTCCATGTCTAATTTCATTTTCAATTACATTTACGTCAAAAAGACAGCTACATTTTTTTCCAAAAATTGGATAAAAAAATAAATGAAATCATTTTTTGACACACTTGACATTATTTTTTTGACAAACTTATAATGCAATAATTCTCTACAATAATAATAAAATTTCATGTCATACTAATTATTAATTTTATTTTTTTCCAAAAAATTGGGTGAAAAGAAATTTTATTTTTTTCCAAAAAATGGTAAAAAAATAAATAAAAATCTGTTTTTTGAACATTTTTTTGACAAACTTGACAACATTTTTTTGTCAAACTTATGAAACCATAATTCTCTATAATAATAATAAAAGTTCATATCATACAAATATTAATTTTATTTTTTAACAAAAAATTGAGTAAAAAAATAAATAAAAATTTTTCTTTTGACACACTTGACGATTTTTTTGACAAACTTGACGATTTTTTTGACACACTTCCGGTACAGTTATCGAACACATCGTCCTTTCGGCTCCCATTGAGTAAACATATTTTTAGAAAAAAAATTTTTGAAATCCGTCCAGCGGTTTTCTAGATTTCTTAGGTTGTGACGGTTGGCCGACAGACAGACATACATTTTTTTTTGCTTTTTTAGAATCAGTAGGTCCTAAAACGTCGAGAAATGAAAAGTGGGGGTAAGAATTTCACTTTTAGCTCACGAATGTAATACTTAGGTCTTTCAGACCGAAGTAATTCAGACTTTTATTATTATTAAAACAGTCAAATCACAACATTTGTTAACATACTTGCATATATTTTTTAGACCCCTTGCAATAACAATAATAGTTTTGAAAGTAATGGAGAACCATAATTCACTCAATAAGTAAAACACTTTAAACCTGTAGCTTTGATATTGTTCATAATCTTTTTCTTCGGTACTAAGGTTCCAATGCAAATTCTTGGTTCATCAATGTTTCAAAGAAGAGGAAAAGAAACGTCAATTTCCAATTTTTGGAACATGTTATGGTAGTTCTGCTAATGCAAGCAGGTTTGTTTAATCATATATAAGCAATGCTTATATGTATCGTGTTGGTGCTAATGCCTAGAAATATGTACATATTTTATATAATTGCAAACCATAAGAACATATTTGTTGTAAATTAGAAATATTTGTTAAAAAATAATGTGTTGGATTTTAATGCACATAATTTTCATATAAATGTACATATTTGTTTGTCACATTATGCATTAACTATTCATTTTAATAATAATTCCGAAAAGTGAAAAAAAAATTGATCAAATATAACTAAGCAAATAGTTCGAAATTTGAATAACAATCCAAGTATAAAATATAATCAACATTTAGGCAAACCCTTAAGAAAATTAAAATTATTATTTAAAAAAAAACTAAATTAAATCTTATAATTTCGGCTCCAAGGTGCATTAGTACATGCCAATTTGTTTCTCCTGACAAAATTTCATCCTCCTTTGTGCTCCAGATTTCTCTGGAGAGCGTATGCAGACAGACAAACACTTTGTTTTTTTATTATAATTATTATATATATATATATTAGACATGACCTAACTTATGAAGTTGTTATTTTCATCCCTCCCACCGACTTATTTTGTTCCTTTTGACTGAAAATTGAAGTGTATGCAGTTTTACTGAAATCGGAAAATAATTACCCACCGCGCAGTGGCGTCGAAATAAGAAAATTAGCAGAATAGTAGGATTTTTTATGTTTATCAGATATAATCATCTTAAAATATAATATATCTCATAATTTCGATTTTTTATTAAAAGCTAATTACTTTACGATTCCAACGAGCCTAAGTATGTAGAAATCGATCTTAGGAAAGCGTTTTTATCGAATTTCTTCTTCTTTAATCCAAAAAAAAAAATTTCTGCGAAAATTCAGAAAAATAAATTTTTATGTTAGATTTAGACTTTGTTTGGGTAACACAAATTTTTATTTTTGGTAGAGTAGATCGTTTGCCAACCATAGTAACATTTGGTAATATTGAGAAGTTATTAACGGTTCCATAATGCAAAGAAGGGAGCGGCTTATCGATTGCGAATGCGATATACGAATGTCTTGAAGAATGGGATCTTACTGATAAAGTCGAAGCCATGTGTAACGACACGATATGAAGTAACGCTGGACCAGAAAAAGGTGGAAAAAAGATTGGCCACAACTTGATTCGATTCCCATGTTGTCATCACATACAGGAGATTAAACTACGGGCTATTTATGATCTCAAATTTGGAAAGACCACAGCACCCGATGTTTATCTGTTCAACAAATTTCAGAAGGCATGGAACGATGGTAAAATTAATCCAACAATGTTCAAAAGTGGAATATCGGACAAAAAACTGGGAAACAAAATTCCAAAACACTCGTGAGAAGCTTTAGTAATTTTTTGTCATGAAGAGTTGAAAAAATCACACCCACGCAGCGAATATAAAGAATTTTTGAAAGTTACATTGATTTTTCTTGGCGAAACCATTGAGAATTACAAATTCAAACGGCCAGGTCCCACAAGTCACGCCGTTTGCATTTTTTCGAGACGTTTGCATTTTTCTGATTATGTTGTATGTAAAAATTTGGTTCAAATGCATAGATGGAACAGCAGCCGCAAATCAGGATTTGGATTTCATCAAAATTGACCAAAGAGTTTCAGAAGAAATGTTGAGCAAAATTTGTGATCGTCTTCACTATTTAACGGAAGCAAATATGGGCTTGGCTTTTTTCGACCCAGAGATTTCGTTTGATGAAAAACGAAAAATGGTTCAAAACCTTGAGGTCCCAGCACGAGACATCCCCATCGCACCCCAAACTCGCTAAAAAGATTTTGACGCAGTCAAACATATGAAACTTTTTCCTAATTAGAACACTAGTGATTTCGTCACAGAAAAAACTCAGAGTTTTTTTAATCGATTTAGAATTTGTATTGATTTTTTGCTGCATGACCCATCGGAATGAGGATTTCGTCAAAGCCACGTTGTTTTGCCAAAGTTTGCATGTTGTTAATGATACTGCCGAACTCGGGGTTAAGTTGATGACACGGAATACAACAGCATTCTAACTAAAGACGAGGAAGGTACACAATACACCATTCAGGTGGTCGAAAGCTACAGATGCAAATACCCATCATACAATAAATCTAATTTAATTTATTGATTTCTTTTGGAACAATGTTGCTTTTGAATGAAAAATTATTATAAATTTAACCTTAAAAATTAATTTTTTTCTTTGAAAAAAGATTATTATGAATTAGTGAATTTTCATATATGTAAGAAGAAAAATTAAGATAAATCGCTTTTCTAAGATCGATTTCTACATACTTAGGCTCGTTAGAATCGTTAATTAATTAGCTTTTAATAAAAAAAATCAAAATTATGAGATATATTATGTTTTAAGATGATTATATCTGATAAAAATAAAAAATCCTATTATTCTGCAAATTTTCTTATCTTCGACTCCACTGCGCGGTGGGTAATTATTTTCCGATTTCAATAAAAGTGGTTATAGTTCATATTCGAGTCAAATGGAACATAATTAGCCGGTGGGAGCGAATATATATATAAATATATATATATATATATATATATATATATATATATATATATATATATATATATATATATATATATATATATATATATATATATATATATATATATATATATATATATATATATATATATATATATATATATATATATATATATATATATATATATATATATATATATATATATATATATATATATATATATATATATATATATTATATTATGATTGATTTAGTGATTTCGTCTTTATTACCTTGCAGCATAAGTTTGATTTGGAAATTTCGTCTGTATTACCATACAGCATAGTTGTTTACACGTTCGTATCATTTACATAACAATCGTTTGCCGTTTGTAATGTGAAAGTTCTATTACAAATTAAGAAGAAGATTGATGTGTGTATGAGTTGTCGATGGAAGTCCGAAATCAATGACGGACAAACTAAATTTCAAAAAGAACTAGTGGAAGGGAATTCAATTGTATAATTTTTGGTTGAATTAATGTAATTGAAAGATAAACAAATACTTGGTGCTGAGTTAATGAGACAATAAAGAAAGAAAAAGAACTGGCTAAACTTGAAACGATAGGTTTTATTTGTGCCAACATCAGCTTTCTTCTTGTGGACCACGGATTGAGATGACCGGTTAATGCAGAGCAGGATTGAGAGGTGGGATTAAGGGGACTAACATCATGAGGTGAGTTCTATTAAACCTTTTCTTTATTTTTTTTTCTCTTTCGTGTCTATATTACCAAAAACATATGCACGTTAATAAAGGATGATATTATTGAGAAAATAAAATATAATTAATCGGGTGTTCGAGACGGTCGCGGCTCCTTCATCGTTGAGGGTCACCAGAGTCTCCTTTTTGCACTTTTCTTTTTGTTTTCTGATCCGCATAATTGTTGAAATACACGCACACTATTTATTTGTGCTGGGGCAGCAGGTACACTTTCTCAAACGTGCAGGGTGATTAACTTCGCTAGGTGTGCTGCCTTCCTCCTTTGGTAGTTCCGATAGACCCACTTTTCCATTACAAATGATATAAAAACGTTTTATTAATAATAAAAAAAAATTATACTTGAAATGATGTACTGTTTATACAAAAAACAAACAATAGCACACACATTCAATTAAGAATAAAAACAAGTGGTCGTTCGAGAAATTGGAAAATACTTTTGTATGTAACTGTAATTTACATTTGATGATCAATAAACGGAATAAAACTATTTTCACTAATAAAATAATTTAAATTAATTACTGTACTTGAGGGATTAGAATTTATAATTATTTCAATATGAACTAGAAAGAGAAACCGTTTAAAAATTCACGAATTTCAAATTCAAAAATCCACAGACTCACAAGAACTATATATTATATTGCTACTGACTTTAAATATATATATCGAATTAATTAATTTCATAATTTTCATTAGTTTGACGTAGACTAAAAATTAAAAAAAACAACTGCCTAAATTGATTCGACCATAGAGAATCAATTTCTTTCTTTTTTGTTATTACCAGATTTATTATCAATATAAACAGTTATTTATTTGGGCTGCGGTTGAATTTAATGCAAACCAATAACTAAAACCATGATGGAATATCGTTTTACAATTTTATCCTGTTCCTTATAACATAATTTACTAAAATTAAACTCACAAAAGCATTTTATTTAATTACTAAAGCTCAACTATAACTCACTTATAAACTTGTCTCACAAAAATTCAATTTTTCTAATTTTTATTGTTTAATCAAGCAAAGCAAAAAAAATCGCGTCTTAAGATATTCACGATTGACAGTACAGAAAAAAAGTTTTTTTCATTAAATTTTTCTTATTTTAATTTAATTACAAAGAAATATCAATTTTTCTAAGTTTTTAGATTTTTAATTAACTACACGAAAGCTTGGAGCTTATTTTTAATATCCACGAAAACTGAAGAGCTATGTGACTAGCTATACTTTAAATTACTAACAAGCTATATTTATATTATCAGATGTCCAATACATATCTCACAAATATTTATGAATCAATAACATATTAAACATGAGAAAGCAATTGATTTAAACTAAATCATTATTAACAGGGTTGATAAATGTATTAAAAAAACGATAGGTTGTATTGATTGCGTTGATTCATGCAAAAAAAAGTTTTTGCTGACGGATGACTTTTGTTTCCTTTTTTTTCTTTCTTCCGGGGACAACAGCCTTGTAACAGTACTGGATGTGAAAAATGTTTGGTCAATATTGCCAATATTATTGCTATAGTTGACATGGTATTTTTGGATATTAAAAGAGTCTGAATAATAAATATTTCATATTAAGTGTGTTAAACAAGGCTAACAAATTAATAAAAAATATTTACTGCACTGCGCTTAAACTTGCTTGTTTAATAAATTTTGCAGCCGTGATCTTTAAATTATCCATGCTTTAATAAACACATAAAAACATCTTGCATTAACACACATTAACAAACCTTACCTTAACTCATATTGCATTAAAAACACCACAGAACACAAGTTTTTTTTGGAACCTAAATACATACATGAGAGTCTCTATTTTTTCTGTAATTTCTTTTTCTGGACTAGAGTTGCACTTTTCTGTTCCATATGACTGCTCCTTACAAGACACGTAATGCAAAGTTTTTGCATATCTTAAGAAATAAAGTGGCCACTAGTGGCCATAGTAGTCAAAACTGTCTTCATGGGCTACGTGGCCGGAGTTTGCTTTCTAGAAAAACTCCCTAATATTTTGCTTACCGTTCGCTTACACTTGCTGAACCTCGTATGATGATTGACTCCAGGTTAAACTTACGCTTCATGGTACAAGAGATCACCGTGGTTGTACTCTTTGTAAAAACCTACAAAGTATCTCCTCAAACAAATCTCCGGCTACAATGATTATTTTATTCATGTACATAAGCTCCTTGTACCTTGGTTATCTTACATGGCCAGAACTTCATGAACCACTAAGCTACATATGAGGAGTGATAAGACCACACTTTGTGGACTTCTCTGATCTTGGTTTTAACTTTAGCAATAAATCCAAAAATGAAAACAACACCAAAATAATTTCACCCACTACAGCAACAAATCAAGATTAAATTCTATAAAAATATAATAACACCATAAATATGTAGAAAGCCAAGCTAAATGGGACTATTTTATTACTTGTGTCTATTAACATATAGTAGTTGGGATTTTTTTGTATATATTTTGAAGTAGTCTATATTTAGTATTTGCTCTGCAAGATTAAATGGAACACCTGCTTCAAAACTATCTCTGATCTCCAAGTTAGTATATTCTCTACCTCAACAACGCAATATAAATTTTTTTACACCAACTGAAAGTACTGATATGTAGAGTTGGTCTTCGGATATTTGCCGAAGGGAATTCTTGAGAAATTCTCGAAAATTTCTATCCTGAATTTTTAGCATTTTGGGCAAATCGGAATTTCGAGATTTTTCGAGAGCTCCAGTTTTTTAAAAAGATTTTTTAATATTTTTTAAAAATTAAATGTTAAATTTGTTGAAATAAATAAGTATAAGTTGCAAAATATCTGAACATAATTTGAGTTCGATGTAGTGTGTCACTGCAGGCAATTTTAGTTCTATTATTTCCACTCCTAGTACTTTTTTCCTTTTTGTAAATATTCAAATTCATTCTCGTCAACAAGCTTAAAAGCTAGTCTAGAACATGTTTTGGGTAAAAGGCTAAATCTTTTGAATAGAAAAAAGAGAAAAAAAGCATTTTTACATTTTATAATAAATAATTTAATGGGAAGTTCTTAGTCGCTAAAATAGGATCTCACATGCAGATGCCATTCTTAAAATTTTGTTCACCTAATTTGAGAATCAGTACACCGAATTGGGTGACGAGTTCTTATCCAGCCTAAATAGAAAATTAAGCTATCGTAGATCTGGCTCTTTATTATCTGGCTTAAATATTTGCACGGTTTAAATATTTAAATATTTGCACGATCCGAACAGCTTTTGTTACAAATATGAATTTTGGTAGACGTGTTCAAAAACAGAATTAATTATAGAAGCCGAAACGTACCTGGATCATCTTTTTTCTACAGAGAAGACCAAGGAGTTCGTCGAAGACCCAGGATGATGCCATGATGATGCCGTGTTCATCAACAACAACAACAACGAAGTAGAAGATCTGGCAAAACTAATTTTAAAATATGTTCAGCAAAGCCTAAAACCAAACGCTAACAATGCAATAGGCCAAACCTATTTTTGTCGTGGTTAAGAAATAAACAAAATGTAAAAGGAAAAAGTAGACAGGAGACACAAAACGTTCAAAGACGTGATCAGAACATTTAAGACAACCAAGCCAACATCGCGTAAAACTCAGGAAAATTATATTGGGCAATTTTGTATCGCAAAAAACGTACGCGACTGCCAGATGCAGCAATTGACAGTGTGTGTTTTTTGAAATTTTATTTGAATATTTTTTGGGGGCATTTCTTTACTTTTACGCTGATTTTAGGACTTTTAATTTTTTCCGTGATATCGAAGAATTGTTTTTCGGAAAAACCCGAATCTTGAGATCGAGATTCTCTCGGGGAAAAAACTAACTCTGCTCACATTCAAAAACAATAAAAAGGTGAAATATTTAAAACTTGAAATTTAAAAGTGGATAATTTAAAAAATTTACAACTAGTCCCTGGCCGGCGCCGAATTCATGTGATGATTACCACATATTTTATACTTCGTGAGGCACCTGTCCTTGACGAGTCCGGGCAAGCTCCGAAAAATTCCGATTGCCCGCGATCTTGTAAATTTGCTCCCATATTTTTTTTTTAACTGTGGGGATGGGAAATTTGTTTAAGAACGCGAGGGTAAGCTTGTCCAACTAAAATGTGTCTGCTATTGTAGAGTCAGACAACTGACATTTTGGATGTTTAGGTTGTTGGACTAGACAAAAGCAGATAAATTTTTGTCAGACGAGGTTACTCTCGTGTTCTAAATCCAATTTCCAGCTGTGGGGCTAAATCAAAAAAAATTTTACAAGATCCCAGGCAATCGGCATTTTTCCGAGCTTGCCGAACGCAAAAGCGGCCGATTTGAGAAAAATCGCAGAACAAATGTTTTTGGGCTCGTCAAGGACAGGCGAAGTATAAAATATGTGGTAATCATCACATGAAATCGGTGCTGGCCCAGAGACTAAACAATATTATACCTTTAAAAAAACTCTATTTTGATTTCAAAAATTTAGACGCATTCTCTCACAAAATTCAAAAAAATTGGGTATAGTTATTGGTCAGAATAATAATAATAATTCAACGCACACAAAATGTTAGAAAGTAATTCAACATTTTTCTTAAATTCCACAATTTACTACTAAAGTTACCGTTAAGAAATTTAACTATTAAAATAGGTAAATTGAAGATGTCAAAAGTCAACTTTAATTGTCTAAACTCTAAATGATAATTTGGCTGGTCTAGCTAGATCCTAAGTCCGTAAACTAGATTGGTTCTTGATCATCCGGCTCAAAGGACCGTGATAAATTTGTTATAATTTACTGCTTGCTGAATTCCAAACGAATAAATTCATAAAGTACAATTAAAGTATGTTGACAAAAATAAATTAGAAAAATTTAAATAATTTTGCAGTTTTGAGCTATAAGCTATACTAGAACTGAATTTAATTGTTTAAATTGAATGAGCAATTGTTATGAAATGGAGAAGACCGAATGACTTACCGGTGTTTTTTATTGAAAGCCCACTTATCACTAGTGATTTCAGATAAAACTATAGCAAATATTGTGATAGGACAAAATTTTTAATTTACAATGTTTGCAAAATGATAGCGATAAAGACAGTTACATGGTGGGTTTCATAACATCAATAAAATCTACCAAAATTGAACTAAAAATATTTTGTTGAAATTTTTTTTTGAACATACTTTTATGACCCATCTCTTCAATTATCTTAAGTTGAACTCATCATATAATTAAAGTCTTTACAATCTGATCAATCTGACAGATATTTTCTTTCTAATTTTTTGTAAAGTAAATCATTCTTAAATCTTCTGAAAACTACAAATATGACAAGAGAAGAACAGTTTTTGGTGGCGGAGGCATGTTACCGGTGTCTTACTTTCCTTCATATATGAGAAATTAACAGCAAACCATCGGTTCACTTTGTCTAACAAAATCTAGGAAAATACTACAACACCACAAACATTTACACACTTATACCATTGTGAATGAAATCTAAATGACGAATTGTGTTTCCTTATACCATGTCCATATGCTTTCTAGTAAAGCACGGCTGATTCTAGGACTTGAAAGATAACAGAGATTAAAAGGCCCTGAAAGACTTCATGGTATTTATTATTACATGAGATAAACTTTATTTTTTTAACCCAAAAAGCTATCTCTTACAATAGGTTAAGCACTTTTAAAATCTATTATAACACACAATTTTTCTAGCAATTGCACATTATGTGCATCTCTTGTATCGCTTTTTCTTCAAAATGTTAAAAGAAGAACAATGATGACTGGGCAGTCCTGTACATCTGAATATCCAATCCCACATATATGTACGATATTGCAATTTGTTTTCATTTGAGATAATATTTTGATAGATTTGTGATCACAGTTTGATAACCCCATAATATTTATTTTTGTTGTTAAATAGAAATATTCATAGAAACTCAGAAAATTTTTAATATGCTTCAAACAGATCTGTATCTGCCAGTTTGTCACTTCCCGTTATAAATTTATAACTGTTATCTTTAATACACCAAATTATTCGCTAGGACACTACAGTTATTTGTCTTTTACTACATCCTTCATTAATAAATCAATTTAAATGACTAGAGATGAGGATTTATATAGCAATGAACTGATTAATTTTGAGTTATATTGAATAAAGTAGTATAAAGAGTTGGGAGCGCCTGTTAGCGACACTTCAAAAACTTTAAGTTTTGAAAATCGATTTTAAGGAAACCATTTTTATTTTTGAAGTTATACTTTCTTGCGCACAAATTGGGATTGGGTGTTGGTCGAGAAACCGCGTCACGCTGTTATTCGCTGTTATTTTAACCTTTATGCTGTATGGTAATACAGACGAAATTTCCAAATCAACCTTATGCTGCAAGGTAATAAAGACGAAATTACTAAATCAATCATAATATAATATATATATATATATATATATATATATATATATATATATATATATATATATATATATATATATATATATATATATATATATATATATATATATATATATATATATATATATATATATATATATATATATATATATATATATATATATATGTATATATATATATATTAGACTGGTCGTTAAAAACTAAATTTTGCGAGACGCCCCCTAGAAAAATTCTTTGTGGTCAAAAAACCACAACGGCATTATTTTTGTTTTTTTTAAGTCAAAAGAACACGTGCCGCAAAATCATCGAAGTTTATTTTTTGATAAAATTGTTAATATCTCATCAAATATGCAGATGTCAAAAAAAATTCTATAACCATTTTTGTAGGAAATTTAATTCTCTACAAAAAATGTTTATGTCATTTTTTTTCTAAAACCTATATTTCTGATGATATTTTGAAATAAAACTTGAAATTCTTCGAAACTCGTAAAACCAAATGATGAAAATTTCGACCAAAAAGTACTAATTTTTAATTTTTTTGTCACGATTATTTTTTTATACATTTCATTCTATAGCATAAGAAGAAAATTAGGACTTTTTCCTCATCTTTATTTTTTATGTTTTTTAAAAATAACGAAAACTTACAAGTTCATTTTCAAAATATCATGAGAACTATACGTTTTTGGGAAAAAATAACATGGACTTTTTTTGTAGAGAATTAAATTTCCTACAAAAATGGTTCTGTGATTTTTTTTGACATCTGCATATTTTATGAGATATTTGAAAAAATCTACGAATTTTTCAAAAAATCAACTTCGACGATTTTGCGGCACGTGTTCTTTTGATTTAAAAAAAAAACAAATAATGCCGTTGTGGTTTTTTGACCACCAAGAATTTTTCTAGGGGGCGTCTCGGAAAATTTAGTTTTTAACGACCAGTCTAATATATATATATATATATATATATATTATATTATGATTGATTTAGTAATTTCGTCTTTATTACCTTGCAGCATAAGGTTGATTTGGAAATTTCGTCTGTATTACCATACAGCATAAAGGTTAAAATAACAGCGAATAACAGCGTGACGCGGTTTCTCGACCAACACCCAATCCCAATTTGTGCGCAAAAAAGTATAACTTCAAAAATAAAAATGGTTTCCTTAAAATCGATTTTCAAAACTTAAAGTTTTTGAAGTGTCGCTAACAGGCGCTCCCAACTCTTTATACTACTTTATTCAATATAACTCAAAATTAATCAGTTCATTGCTATATAAATCCTCATCTCTAGTCATTTAAATTGATTTATTAATGAAGGATGTAGTAAAAGACAAATAACTGTAGTGTCCTAGCGAATAATTTGGTGTATTAAAGATAACAGTTATAAATTTATAACGGGAAGTGACAAACTGGCAGATACAGATCTGTTTGAAGCATATTAAAAATTTTCTGAGTTTCTATGAATATTTCTATTTAACAACAAAAATAAATATTATGGGGTTATCAAACTGTGATCACAAATCTATCAAAATATTATCTCAAATGAAAACAAATTGCAATATCGTACATATATGTGGGATTGGATATTCAGATGTACAGGACTGCCCAGTCATCATTGTTCTTCTTTTAACATTTTGAAGAAAAAGCGATACAAGAGATGCACATAATGTGCAATTGCTAGAAAAATTGTGTGTTATAATAGATTTTAAAAGTGCTTAACCTATGTAAGAGATAGCTTTTTGGGTTAAAAAAATAAAGTTTATCTCATGTAATAATAAATACCATGAAGTCTTTCAGGGCCTTTTAATCTCTGTTATCTTTCAAGTCCTAGAATCAGTCGTGCTTTACTAGAAAGCATATGGACATGGTATAAGGAAACACAATTCGTCATTTAGATTTCATTCACAATGGTATAAGTGTGTAAATGTTTGTGGTGTTGTAGTATTTTCCTAGATTTTGTTAGACAAAGTGAACCGATGGTTTGCTGTTAATTTCTCATATATGAAGGAAAGTAAGACACCGGTAACATGCCTCCGCCACCAAAAACTGTTCTTCTCTTGTCATATTTGTAGTTTTCAGAAGATTTAAGAATGATTTACTTTACAAAAAATTAGAAAGAAAATATCTGTCAGATTGATCAGATTGTAAAGACTTTAATTATATGATGAGTTCAACTTAAGATAATTGAAGAGATGGGTCATAAAAGTATGTTCAAAAAAAAATTTCAACAAAATATTTTTAGTTCAATTTTGGTAGATTTTATTGATGTTATGAAACCCACCATGTAACTGTCTTTATCGCTATCATTTTGCAAACATTGTAAATTAAAAATTTTGTCCTATCACAATATTTGCTATAGTTTTATCTGAAATCACTAGTGATAAGTGGGCTTTCAATAAAAAACACCGGTAAGTCATTCGGTCTTCTCCATTTCATAACAATTGCTCATTCAATTTAAACAATTAAATTCAGTTCTAGTATAGCTTATAGCTCAAAACTGCAAAATTATTTAAATTTTTCTAATTTATTTTTGTCAACATACTTTAATTGTACTTTATGAATTTATTCGTTTGGAATTCAGCAAGCAGTAAATTATAACAAATTTATCACGGTCCTTTGAGCCGGATGATCAAGAACCAATCTAGTTTACGGACTTAGGATCTAGCTAGACCAGCCAAATTATCATTTAGAGTTTAGACAATTAAAGTTGACTTTTGACATCTTCAATTTACCTATTTTAATAGTTAAATTTCTTAACGGTAACTTTAGTAGTAAATTGTGGAATTTAAGAAAAATGTTGAATTACTTTCTAACATTTTGTGTGCGTTGAATTATTATTATTATTCTGACCTATAACTATACCCAATTTTTTTGAATTTTGTGAGAGAATGCGTCTAAATTTTTTCCTAAATTTGTCTTTTTGAAATCAAAATAGAGTTTTTTTAAAGGTTTAATATTGTTTAGTCCCTGGGCCAGCACCGATTTCATGTGATGATTACCACATATTTTATACTTCGCCTGTCCTTGACGAGCCCAAAAACATTTGTTCTGCGATTTTTCTCAAATCGGCCGCTTTTGCGTTCGGCAAGCTCGGAAAAATGCCGATTGCCTGGGATCTTGTAAAATTTTTTTTGATTTAGCCCCACAGCTGGAAATTGGATTTAGAACACGAGAGTAACCTCGTCTGACAAAAATTTATCTGCTTTTGTCTAGTCCAACAACCTAAACATCCAAAATGTCAGTTGTCTGACTCTACAATAGCAGACACATTTTAGTTGGACAAGCTTACCCTCGCGTTCTTAAACAAATTTCCCATCCCCACAGTTAAAAAAAAAATATGGGAGCAAATTTACAAGATCGCGGGCAATCGGAATTTTTCGGAGCTTGCCCGGACTCGTCAAGGACAGGTGCCTCACGAAGTATAAAATATGTGGTAATCATCACATGAATTCGGCGCCGGCCAGGGACTAGTTGTAAATTTTTTAAATTATCCACTTTTAAATTTCAAGTTTTAAATATTTCACCTTTTTATTGTTTTTGAATGTGAGCAGAGTTAGTTTTTTCCCCGAGAGAATCTCGATCTCAAGATTCGGGTTTTTCCGAAAAACAATTCTTCGATATCACGGAAAAAATTAAAAGTCCTAAAATCAGCGTAAAAGTAAAGAAATGCCCCCAAAAAATATTCAAATAAAATTTCAAAAAACACACACTGTCAATTGCTGCATCTGGCAGTCGCGTACGTTTTTTGCGATACAAAATTGCCCAATATAATTTTCCTGAGTTTTACGCGATGTTGGCTTGGTTGTCTTAAATGTTCTGATCACGTCTTTGAACGTTTTGTGTTTCCTGTCTACTTTTTCCTTTTACATTTTGTTTATTTCTTAACCACGACAAAAATAGGTTTGGCCTATTGCATTGTTAGCGTTTGGTTTTAGGCTTTGCTGAACATATTTTAAAATTAGTTTTGCCAGATCTTCTACTTCGTTGTTGTTGTTGTTGATGAACACGGCATCATCATGGCATCATCCTGGGTCTTCGACGAACTCCTTGGTCTTCTCTGTAGAAAAAAGATGATCCAGGTACGTTTCGGCTTCTATAATTAATTCTGTTTTTGAACACGTCTACCAAAATTCATATTTGTAACAAAAGCTGTTCGGATCGTGCAAATATTTAAATATTTAAACCGTGCAAATATTTAAGCCAGATAATAAAGAGCCAGATCTACGATAGCTTAATTTTCTATTTAGGCTGGATAAGAACTCGTCACCCAATTCGGTGTACTGATTCTCAAATTAGGTGAACAAAATTTTAAGAATGGCATCTGCATGTGAGATCCTATTTTAGCGACTAAGAACTTCCCATTAAATTATTTATTATAAAATGTAAAAATGCTTTTTTTCTCTTTTTTCTATTCAAAAGATTTAGCCTTTTACCCAAAACATGTTCTAGACTAGCTTTTAAGCTTGTTGACGAGAATGAATTTGAATATTTACAAAAAGGAAAAAAGTACTAGGAGTGGAAATAATAGAACTAAAATTGCCTGCAGTGACACACTACATCGAACTCAAATTATGTTCAGATATTTTGCAACTTATACTTATTTATTTCAACAAATTTAACATTTAATTTTTAAAAAATATTAAAAAATCTTTTTAAAAAACTGGAGCTCTCGAAAAATCTCGAAATTCCGATTTGCCCAAAATGCTAAAAATTCAGGATAGAAATTTTCGAGAATTTCTCAAGAATTCCCTTCGGCAAATATCCGAAGACCAACTCTACATATCAGTACTTTCAGTTGGTGTAAAAAAATTTATATTGCGTTGTTGAGGTAGAGAATATAATAGCAAGACTGATTTAGCAGGAGGGATCGATTTTGATCGATTATGATCAATGTTGATCTACGGGTCTGACTACCCTGCGTACTCCAGTCCCTGCCATTGACATATGAGTTAGCGTGAGATATCACATACCACTGGCAATGGCAGGAGATGTCATTAGCCGAGATGATATCTTAGGGTGCTGGCGGACGAACTTTAATTAGTCAACGGCAGCACTTCCAGTCTTAGCTGGGCAGCGTTCCGTAGCGGTACCGCTCATTAGCTCTTCCGAGGAATCGAACCAACACGTAGTTATGTGTGGGCTTTGTGCCTCGATTAAGGTGGTGGGCGGTGCGTCTGGGGTGCGCTGCATCAGCTGGATTATTGGCATTTAGTTTTGTTTTGTTTTCTGCAAATTTCTCACAATTTGTTTTTCACTTATTATTTTGTTATTATTTCTTCATCTTATCATGAAATATTGGCATATGTCATATTTTGTAGTATGATAGGATTTTTTACTTAGTTATGCATTTTAAAATAAAACACAAAAAAATAAAATAAACATTTTGATATATATATGGCAGTACAACCGAAAAAAAATAAGTCTGCAAGTGGTAAAGCAAATTTGCGCAATCCACCCGCCCATAAAGCGGCATGTCCACGGAATTTGCAGGGACAAAACATATATGAATCAATAAAAAATTTTAAAATACATGTTCAAAACATCTGCGGATTGAACGCTAACCATGACCACGTGCAACATCATCTTGAGCACGACAAACCGAACATTCTATTCCTTACAGAAACACAAGTTTCTGAAAATTTTCTCTTTATAGAATCGCTTAATTCCAAATATAGACTCGAATCAGCTTTCAAACTCCATCAGGGCGTATGCGCATTCATACATGAGAGTGTTGCGTACACGCGCTTTCCAAATTTTGAACTACACGGTGACGGCTTCAATACAATGGTTTTAAAGATTTGTCTTCCAGAAATGACTTTTTTTACAATAGCTTTATACCGGTCCCCCAACAAACGTAACCCAAACTTTTTTAATATACTGACAAAAATTATGGACGAGATTAGAGCAAAGTCCCCTAATTGTGAAGTTATCGTTACCGGTGACTTCAACGTCCACAACAAATCATGGTTGGAATTCTCCAAATCGACCGACGATGTTGACAATATTGGAAAACTGGCAGAAATTTTTGCCGCGTCTCAGGGCCTATTCCAAATTGTTAAAAGCCCGACTTTCACTCCCCGTAATGGCGGTGATAATAGTTTTCTACTAGATCTCTATCTTACCACAATGCCAAATATTACGAGTGTCGATGTTGCGAAAAGTAGTATTGGAAATTCTGATCATTATTTAATCTCATCAGTTATCAAAACTGATTTACTTAAAACTACAGCTCCCAAACCCCGTAAAATATTTCACTACTCAAAAATGGATAAGAGTGGTCTTCAAAATTTTTTCCATGGTTTCCCTTTCGACCGTCATTGTTTTTACACTGACAATGTAAATGTTTCTGCTCAAAACTTTACAGAAACCATCCAATTTGCTATCAATAAATTTGTCCCTTTCTCCATAGTAAAACCCAAACAAAAATACTTGTATTCGAAAGCTGCCAAAACGGCACTTAGAAACAAACGTAGATCATTTAATATTTGGATTCATAACAAAACTCCCGCTAATCGATCCCAATATCTAAAGGCCAACAAAATATCTAATCAGATTATCTCAAACGAAAAGTCCGAAATTGACAGAGCGAAAGCCTCAAAACTTACGTCTATGTCTGTTTCTGACAAGAGTTTCTACAGTGCCATTAATTCTTTAAATTCTGGTACAAAATTTTCTATTCCCCCTATTATTGATGGTGATTTAATCGTCAATGATCCCGCAAGCAAAGCTAACTTGTTCGCTGAACGCTTTGCTCTGAACTCTACTGTTTTGGAAACCCCTAAAGAAATACCCCAAATCCAGTCTTCAGGAGTTAATATGAATGAACTTCACTGCAAACCCAAAATAGTCGCTAAACTTTTAAAGGGGTTAAACATCAACAAAACATCAGGAATGGACAATATTCCACCCATTATTTTAAAAACCTTTTCCAAAGAACTTGCACCAACTTTAACTAAAATATTCTACCAATCCTACAAATCTGGTATATTTCCCTCGTGCTGGAAGTTGGCAAATGTCCAGCCCGTCCCCAAAAAGGGACCAAAATCCGATATCTCAAATTATAGGCCAATAGCTTTATTATCGGTCCTATCCAAAGTCTATGAGCATTATATTAATACACATATTTCAAAATTTCTGGAAGAAAATCATTTAATATCCGACAGCCAATACGATTTTCGAAACAAAAGATCAACTACCGATCTATTAAACTATGTAGTGCATTGTTGGAACAGCATACTTGATAAAGGTGGTGAAACATACGTTATCGCTTTAGACATCTCAAAGGCATTCGATCGAGTCTGGCATGCCAACTTAATCAACAAGCTCGTTGCGTACGGTTTTCATCCCAATGTTGTGAAGCTGATTCAAAATTTTCTATCCGACCGATACATTTCGGTAACCTTAGACGGATATTCTTCTGAGTCTAAACTAATTAACGCTGGTGTACCCAAAGGCTCAGTATTGTCCCCAACCCTATTTTTGATTTATATCAACGAATTGTTGAAAATCACCAGCATCCCAATAAATAGTTTTGCAGATGATAGTACTCTGCACAAGTCGTTCGAACCCCTTCCTTCAAAAGGTAAAATGCACGAACGAATTAATCCTGCCCGGAGAGACGCTGCCATAAACGTGAACAAAGACCTGAATAAAGTCGCCGACTGGGGTGACCAAAACCTTGTCAATTTCAACTCCACCAAAACACAGCTGTTGATTGTTTCCAGATTAAAGACCGAGTTCCCCAAAGATATTTTATTTAGTATGTGTGATGAACCAATGGGTGAATGTAAAAACATTCGTTTATTGGGTGTCACAGTTTCAAATGACCTACTCTGGAACGATCATGTAATGGCGATGGCAAAAAGCGCGTCTAAAAAACTCGGCCTCCTAAATAGATGCAAAAAATTTTTCACTCCATACCAATTGCTCCATGTTTATAAGTCCTATATTCGTCCCTGTATGGAGTACTGCTGTCAAGTTTGGGGTGCTGCTTCTGTTTCCATCTTGGCCCTCTTGGACTCTGTTCAAAAGCGAGCTATACGAATTGTAGGTGATCGAACTTTGACATCAAAACTTGATTCCCTACAACATCGTCGCACTGTTGCTGACCTCGTTGTTTTTTACAAATATCGTCATCAGCAGTGCTCAGATGAAATCAGCGGCATCATGCCTCAAACTTATTCTTACCCCCGTTCCACTCGGCAATCGGCTGCCGCAACCAGTGAAACGGTAAAGATCCCGCGCTGTCATACTGGCAGATCGCAGAGAGACTTCTTTGTCCGAACTGCGTACAAATGGAATAGTTTGCCGGAACACTTAGTCTCAGGTGGCTTAAACCCACAGATGTTTAAAAAAAGCGTTAATCTACACCTCAGAACGCCAGTTGTTGTGGGACCCAGGTCTAGACCTAGGTCTTAAAAGGTATTTATGTGTTGTTGTGACACATATTCTAAACCCTATTACACAACACATTTTATTAAAAAAAAAAAAAAAAAAAAAAAAACTTGGAGATCAGAGATAGTTTTGAAGCAGGTGTTCCATTTAATCTTGCAGAGCAAATACTAAATATAGACTACTTCAAAATATATACAAAAAAATCCCAACTACTATATGTTAATAGACACAAGTAATAAAATAGTCCCATTTAGCTTGGCTTTCTACATATTTATGGTGTTATTATATTTTTATAGAATTTAATCTTGATTTGTTGTTGTAGTGGGTGAAATTATTTTGGTGTTGTTTTCATTTTTGGATTTATTGCTAAAGTTAAAACCAAGATCAGAGAAGTCCACAAAGTGTGGTCTTATCACTCCTCATATGTAGTTTAGTGGTTCATGAAGTTCTGGCCATGTAAGATAACCAAGGTACAAGGAGCTTATGTACATGAATAAAATAATCATTGTAGCCGGAGATTTGTTTGAGGAGATACTTTGTAGGTTTTTACAAAGAGTACAACCACGGTGATCTCTTGTACCATGAAGCGTAAGTTTAACCTGGAGTCAATCATCATACGAGGTTCAGCGAGTGTAAGCGAACGGTAAGCAAAATATTAGGGAGTTTTTCTAGAAAGCAAACTCCGGCCACGTAGCCCATGAAGACAGTTTTGACTACTATGGCCACTAGTGGCCACTTTATTTCTTAAGATATGCAAAAACTTTGCATTACGTGTCTTGTAAGGAGCAGTCATATGGAACAGAAAAGTGCAACTCAAGTCCAGAAAAAGAAATTACAGAAAAAATAGAGACTCTCATGTATGTATTTAGGTTCCAAAAAAAACTTGTGTTCTGTGGTGTTTTTAATGCAATATGAGTTAAGGTAAGGTTTGTTAATGTGTGTTAATGCAAGATGTTTTTATGTGTTTATTAAAGCATGGATAATTTAAAGATCACGGCTGCAAAATTTATTAAACAAGCAAGTTTAAGCGCAGTGCAGTAAATATTTTTTATTAATTTGTTAGCCTTGTTTAACACACTTAATATGAAATATTTATTATTCAGACTCTTTTAATATCCAAAAATACCATGTCAACTATAGCAATAATATTGGCAATATTGACCAAACATTTTTCACATCCAGTACTGTTACAAGGCTGTTGTCCCCGGAAGAAAGAAAAAAAAGGAAACAAAAGTCATCCGTCAGCAAAAACTTTTTTTTGCATGAATCAACGCAATCAATACAACCTATCGTTTTTTTAATACATTTATCAACCCTGTTAATAATGATTTAGTTTAAATCAATTGCTTTCTCATGTTTAATATGTTATTGATTCATAAATATTTGTGAGATATGTATTGGACATCTGATAATATAAATATAGCTTGTTAGTAATTTAAAGTATAGCTAGTCACATAGCTCTTCAGTTTTCGTGGATATTAAAAATAAGCTCCAAGCTTTCGTGTAGTTAATTAAAAATCTAAAAACTTAGAAAAATTGATATTTCTTTGTAATTAAATTAAAATAAGAAAAATTTAATGAAAAAAACTTTTTTTCTGTACTGTCAATCGTGAATATCGTAAGACGCGATTTTTTTTGCTTTGCTTGATTAAACAATAAAAATTAGAAAAATTGAATTTTTGTGAGACAAGTTTATAAGTGAGTTATAGTTGAGCTTTAGTAATTAAATAAAATGCTTTTGTGAGTTTAATTTTAGTAAATTATGTTATAAGGAACAGGATAAAATTGTAAAACGATATTCCATCATGGTTTTAGTTATTGGTTTGCATTAAATTCAACCGCAGCCCAAATAAATAACTGTTTATATTGATAATAAATCTGGTAATAACAAAAAAGAAAGAAATTGATTCTCTATGGTCGAATCAATTTAGGCAGTTGTTTTTTTTAATTTTTAGTCTACGTCAAACTAATGAAAATTATGAAATTAATTAATTCGATATATATATTTAAAGTCAGTAGCAATATAATATATAGTTCTTGTGAGTCTGTGGATTTTTGAATTTGAAATTCGTGAATTTTTAAACGGTTTCTCTTTCTAGTTCATATTGAAATAATTATAAATTCTAATCCCTCAAGTACAGTAATTAATTTAAATTATTTTATTAGTGAAAATAGTTTTATTCCGTTTATTGATCATCAAATGTAAATTACAGTTACATACAAAAGTATTTTCCAATTTCTCGAACGACCACTTGTTTTTATTCTTAATTGAATGTGTGTGCTATTGTTTGTTTTTTGTATAAACAGTACATCATTTCAAGTATAATTTTTTTTTATTATTAATAAAACGTTTTTATATCATTTGTAATGGAAAAGTGGGTCTATCGGAATTACCAAAGGAGGAAGGCAGCACACCTAGCGAAGTTAATCACCCTGCACGTTTGAGAAAGTGTACCTGCTGCCCCAGCACAAATAAACAGTGTGCGTGTATTTCAACAATTATGCGGATCAGAAAACAAAAAGAAAAGTGCAAAAAGGAGACTCTGGTGACCCTCAACGATGAAGGAGCCGCGACCGTCTCGAACACCCCATTAATTATATTTTATTTTCTCAATAATACCATCCTTTATTAACGTGCATATGTTTTTGGTAATATAGACACGAAAGAGAAAAAAAAATAAAGAAAAGGTTTAATAGAACTCACCTCATGATGTTAGTCCCCTTAATCCCACCTCTCAATCCTGCTCTGCATTAACCGGTCATCTCAATCCGTGGTCCACAAGAAGAAAGCTGATGTTGGCACAAATAAAACCTATCGTTTCAAGTTTAGCCAGTTCTTTTTCTTTCTTTATTGTCTCATTAACTCAGCACCAAGTATTTGTTTATCTTTCAATTACATTAATTCAACCAAAAATTATACAATTGAATTCCCTTCCACTAGTTCTTTTTGAAATTTAGTTTGTCCGTCATTGATTTCGGATTTCCATCGACAACTCATACACACATCAATCTTCTTCTTAATTTGTAATAGAACTTTCACATTACAAACGGCAAACGATTGTTATGTAAATGATACGAACGTGTAAACAACTAACAAACTTTGAAGGTAAAAGAAAACTGTTTCTTAGTGTTTCTGTTATTTTTATTTTCTTTGTTTCGTTATTTAATTTAAATTTATTTTTAATTAATTGATTAACACTTGTTACAACTTAAAATATAAACATTTTGTATGGTCTAACAGAATATACTTATAGTAACGAACGGCAAAATTTTACAAAAGTTTTCCTTAATATTCACAAACAGTTAAAACTGGTCTAGTGATTTCTTTGGTCTTATTATCTGGACTACACATAAACACATATCAATTATTTTTTGGAAAAAGATCAAATTCATATTGGAAGAACATCAAATTGTCTATCCATAATGTTTTTAATATGATCATGCAAAAAAAAAACATCCAAACCAATTAATTCAATCAAGCCATTATAATTCTCACAAGATGAACCATGACTTACTTTCACAAAAAAACTGATAGCTTCATCAACTTTGTTTACAACTGTACAAGCTTTAACTGTACAATAAAACAAATTTCATCAAACAAAAAGAATTCCTTATACAATGTACATTGATTCAACTGTATGTTAGGACGACAACACAAATAAACCACATTTTTTTTGTAAATTTTTGACCACAAATTTGACTAATGTAAATTAAACGAATTTTTCTAACAAAAATCAAAATTTGTTCCTTCTATGTACCGCATTCCAAAATTTTATGCCCACTCCTTCAAAAATTATCTTGACAACGCAAGAAAACTTTAATGTTCACCTCAGGTGATAATAAAAAATGACAGGTCAACAAATTACTAGTGAGATTCTGGTATTTATGGTTATTAAAAACATCGAAATCGATGCGTTCGTATTTCATGTTTTCAACAATTACGAATTATGTGTTGGAAAAAAGGATGTAAATAGATACAGTTGCGACTGATAACATACATCACCATAACACATTCCGGCTTTGTGTGAAAGATGCCATTAGTGTGTAAAGTTTGAACAAATCATAACATAATTAGCAATACAATCAACTATTCATTTGCCGCAACGATTGAGTTGTATTTGTTTTATTATTCTTATTCAATAATCGCCCGGACCAGAGGCACAACATCATTATATTATTATTGCAGGAATTAGATCTATTATTTAGTTAGTACGATTGGCTAAATTAACGTGCAATGCAATTATGGGGTGAGTGTACAGATGTAAATTTACCGGTAAAATATATTTGTGGTTATTTTACCGTAAAATTACCGGTAAGATTGGTAAAATTGGTAATATTGGTAAAATATAAAACTATTTCAAAATATTTAAATATAACTGCAATTTCATTTAATTCAAAATTATAGTCATCAATTCAATCAATTAGAGCAATCAATTACAATCATTTCTAGTTTATAAAAACATAAAATGCAAATCAAATACATATATTATTATCGAGTGTAAAAATTTCACTCGCAGAGAATTATAGACATGAAGATACATATGCAACAATGGCAAAATCTTTTATGCCCCATCCATACATGAACGAAGTTTAGTTGTTGTTCTTTTAGCAGGACATCTAGAAAACAGACTGTCCTCTATTTTCACAGTTGCAAAAATGCAACAAATCTTTCAACGATAACTCCTTTCTTCACTGTTATGTAAAATTATGCGTTTTATGTAAATTATGCGAAAATGTTTAGGTATTACACATCGAATAGAAGTAAAAATACATTTCAATGGCTTTCAATGGCAGCATTTTTAATGAAACTTACTTTATTTAGACCGAACGAAATGGATTCCAATCAAGCTTCTTTCATCGCATGTAGTTAGAAAATAAACCCGGTTCAAAGCATTTCCTGCAATTGAGAATTGTCAACGGCGTTACAAGTGACACTTTTCGCGTACAACACTTGCAACGGCCGACACTGGAATAAATGCATTAAATTTGCGTACAACACGTCATATCAAAATCTAATTCATGCATTGTTTCTTTCTCGTTCATGGGAAAACATAAATCACAAATTGCTGAAGACATTTGCCTTCAAAAACACAAGGAATATTCAAATATGAACGTGCTTTTTGCAGCAAAAATTTGCAACCAAGCATTGATAATGGTTCGTTGCGTTGCGGTTCTGTTGCTGCTGCATCGTTCAATGTAAAATTGGGTCGTGAACAAAATTACTATACGAGTGACCTTTGAGGGTGATAAACACAGATTATCAGCAAACTGTCAATAAAACAGGGTAGGAAAAACCTTCTTCATGGCGTTTGATCCCGAAATGACATAAATTTAGCTTCTGCCTCATAAAAACAGCTGCGTTATTGCTACCAGGTGAAAAAACTACTCATTCCAACCCACCAATCGACACCAATAGACAAAGTAAGTGTTTGCCTAAGGTACTCTACATTGTGGCAACACGTAGAGATGTTAAAATTACCTACACTTATTGGTGTTCCGTTGCAAATCGATCGATTAGCTGAGATATTATCACAAAAATGTGCACGCAATTTTCAATTATACGGAGTATCAACAAAAAAGCATAAACTATAATTTTTATTAGAAAAAGATTATTTAAATTTTATTGCAATTTTACCAATTTTACCGAGCCGAAGTAATATTACGTAATATTACCAATTTTACCGGTAATTTTACCATGGGTAATATTACTTTTACATCTGTAGGTGAGTGAAAACATTATTCAATCTCTTTTAATTATTCAACCTACTATTTGGAAGACTGAAAATAAAATTTGATCAGCAGCCAAATTCTGTAACTGTGAAGCGGTGAAGTGATAAGTTTTTTCTCACTTCACCGCAAAAATATCTAACTGAGTGAAGTTTTAAAATTATAAAGTTAACACAGACTCTTTGTTTGGCATTAAAATGAAACCGTTTCTTTTGATGTTATTGACATTATGTCCAAAAACACCAAAACGGCAATGTGATTTGGTTTTTAAATAACATTTCTATATTAAACCCCAAATTATTTTTCAAATTTAATTATTTAATTTCTAAAATATTTATATATACTTAAATTTGTAAAAATTTACTTTTAATTTCAGTTTAAAGTTAAAATTAACATTTAATTTTATTTCTTTGGTATTTTTTGTATAAAATTTCTAGATACATATTACGATGTGTGGATTCATAGGATGAGAGAATATTTTGTCAACATCTAAGTCAACATTCTAATCAACATCCTAGGTCACGAGTGTAAAGTCATTATTGATTGTTACCAATCAATGCGAAACTTAATATCTGACGTAAAGTCAATATGTTGTTATATTTTGGTTAGGAAATATACACAACTTAGCCAAAGCGGCGATGACGAAATATATTTTAATTTTTATGTTCAGATAATTTCTAAATTGAAACTTCATCATTTTTCATATTTACTTAAGTTGAATTTTTCATCTATGATTACATATTGAAAAATATGGAGGGGCTAAAATCTCACAGCTCTGAGATATCAAGATTTCGGTCTGGGTTAAGGATTTTGATATAGTTTTCGGCAAAAACCTTTCATGAGGACATAGTTTTTAGTTTTGGGCAGCGATGTATATCAAACATAACTCTTTGTTAAAGTACATGTATTTTTTATCTCTGTTTAGAAATTTATTACAAAACTAACACGAAACATCAATACGTTGCCGGAAAATTATAACAGATCATAAATTAACATAATTTAGTGAAATGATGATACACTCAGCAAACTGCTCAAAAACCTCTCCATTTAGCGTTTCGAGAAAATTTACAAAATCACAAATTCATATTTCTTTCAAAATTCCAAAAATATTTTAAAAATTAAATAAAATCATTTTTTTTCAGAATTCCAAAAATATTCCAAAAATTAGAATAAAACCAGAGATTAAAACTTTTTCTAAATTCCAATAATATTCCAAAAATTCTTAAAAATTCAAGCTTTTCCAAAATTCTAAAAATATTGCAAAAATTATTACAAAATCAAATATTCAAACTGTTTTCAAAATTCCAAAAATTATAATAAAATCAAAAATTTAAAATATTTGAAAATTCTAAATATATTCCAAAAATTCTTGCAAAATCAAAAATTGAAACTTTTTTCAAAATTCTAAAAATATATACAAAATTCAAAAACTATTTTTTTCAAAATATTTTTATTGCAAAAATTATAACAAAATCAAAAATTGAAAGTTTTTTCAAAATTCCAAAAATATTCCAAAAATTGGAATAAAATCAAATATTTAAACTTTTTCTAAATTCCAATAATATTCCAAAAATTCTTAAAAATTCAAACTTTTTAAAAAATTCTAAAAATATTGCAAAAATTGTTACAAAATCAAAAATTCAAACTTTTTCCAAAATTCCAAAAACTATAATAAAATCAAAAATTTAAATGTTTCAAAATTCTAAAAATATTCCAAAAATTCTGACAAAATCAAAAATTAAAAATTTTTCCAAATTACTAAAACTATTGCAAAAATTATTACAAAATCAAAAATACAAACTTTTTTCAAAATTCCAAAAATATTTCAAAAACTATAACAAATTCAAAAATTTCCATGTCCAATTTCATTTGCAATTACATATATACGTCATCAAAACATCTACATTTTTTTTCCCAAAAAATTGGCTAAAAAAATAAATGAAATCATTTTTGACACACTTGACAACATTTTTACTTATAATGCAATAATCTAGTTTTTGATCTCAAATATCAATCCCTACCATCAAGATTTCTCCAAATTTAATGTTCCTAATCGTAATCACTTAAAATGAACGTTTTTTAAGCCAAAAATATGAAAATTTGCTGTTTTTGACACACTTAATGATTTTTTTGACACACTTCCGGTACAGTTATCGAACACCGCGTCCTTTCGGACCTGTCCCTTGAGTATACCTATTTTTAGAAAAAAATTTTTGAAATCCCTCCTGCGGTTTTCCCTGTAGCGTAGGTAATGACGGCCGGCCGGCAGACAGACACACATTTTTTTTTTTATGCTTTTTTAGAATCAGTAGGTCCTAAAACGTCGAGAAATGCCAAAAAAAGTGGGGGTAAGAATTTCACTTTTGGCTCATGAATGTAATACTTAGGTCTTTCAGACCGAAGTAATTGTATTTCTTTGGTATTTTGTGTATTAAATTTCTAGATATTACGATGTGTGAATTCATAGGATGAGAGTTTTTTTGACGTATGACAGTGCACCGCTTGCTATTGGCTTTTTAGCTTGCTATTAGCTTAACACTCACATCGCATATAGAATCACAAAAATGGTAAAATGATAAAAAATTAATGATAAAATCGAAATGAAAAATTTTTTAACACTTCACCACTTCACAGTTACAGAATTTGGCTGCAGAACAACCACATGAAATCAACCCCGTTAAGTCAAATGTTACATCTAATTCGTCAGCTGTGTATCCATGTTTTGTTACTGTTACTGGACTGTGACTTCAGTGTTACTGTGACTGAAAATATTCGATTAGCAGATAGAAGAAGTATTAGTGATCGTTTATTTCGGCTCAAAGTAGACATAAAAAAATACATTTATTTACAAGATTAATCGAACTCTCGAGCTCGTAACATCTGATTTTTAAAAGGATATTAGTATATAAATACCAAGCAAAGAAATTAATCAAATAATTTGTTGTAGTATTAGTAGTATTAGTATTCATCCAATACCAGTAAAATAAATTTATGCAATTTAACGCCAAAAGTTGTATTCAGAAAATATTTTAAATACTAAAGTTTATAACGACTGAATTTTAAGTGAATAGCAATCATCAGACATCAGACCAAAGTCATCTAACACTAAAACTTTAATTAAAATGCATTCAAAGGTAAGCGAAATTAATTCAAATTAAGTAGACACTGAATAAATATATTAAAAACTAAATTTTAGGACAAGCAAATATATAAAAAATGCTTGAATCATCAAGTTGTCTTGAAATTTTTTTGAGACGTTTATCGTTCTGGATTGTTATTGTTGCATTTGCTATACATAAAAAAAGGAACATGAATTTTACAATCAACTTTTTAGGTGTTAGAACTGTAGAGAACACATTTGCCTGTTACAAAATATATTTGAGAACAAAATATTGGCAAATGATTAGAACTAATAATATACTCTTAACATCTGGTGTTTTTACAATTAGTCTAATGATAGTATCAGAAGCAGATTGAGGAATAGCACGATTCAACTTGTGATAATATTTAAAACTCCACTGGTTCTAATTAATTAATTAGACGGGCATTGGAAATATGAAAATTTATATCATGTGGAGTAATTAGAAATGTTCTCAATTTTTTTTAAATATATAAAGAAACTAATAAGAATGTTCTCCTTTGTTCCACAACTTATTTTTATATATGAGCGAGCACTCAAATATATAATTTCTCAGCGTATGAAAACAGCCGTGTTAGTATCAATGTTCAAGCGAGCTATCACTTTAACATCCAAACTTCCAGTACAAGTTTTAGTGATAGATCATCAACAGACGGAGTAAAAATGTTCAGCTAGATGCATAACATATACAATGACATTGACATAAATTTAAATAAATACATAATCAATTGTAACAGAACATACGAAAGTACAAACACACTTGCATTCACGTATAATACGTTAAACAAACGATTTTCTCACATTTTACACCTGGATTGCCTAAAATATATTTATTTTGAGTACATTTCCTTTAATTTTAAAATTCACATTGAAAAACATAAGATTATTCCTCGATTATAATCTTTCTTATAATCAATCAACATATTTCATATTGGAAAGGGGTGTGAAATTAAGAGCAAACCAGAAATGCAACGACACATAGAAACGAACAAAAGCTATAATTATGAAAAAAACATATGCCCAGTTCACAATAAATTAGAAAAAATCAACCACTAAAAAAAATCATACATTATCGACCCTCCTCAAATTTTATTGTAACCTGAAACTCCACCCTGTTAGGTTAAAGAGAAAAAAAATACAAGGGTTGATATTTATAATTTCAAACAATCAATACCTTTAGCTTAACACACATTTTAATTTAGTTAATTTATTAATTCCAAGAACTCAACATTAATTTTTGAGACACAAAACAAATAAAAAAAAATTAAATTTATGAAGTCAAGTGAAAAAATAAACAAAAGAGTCAAACGAACAACGAACCTGTTTTTTTTTTCGTTAAAAATATAATTGAAGTTAATTAAAATAAGTTTTTATTTTGGTTTAATTTAATTTAATTTAATCAAGAAATAAAAAGCAAAGTGTTCGGTATATTTTACTTAACGTTAATTGTCACTTTGTAGTGTTTTTATTATATTTGATTTGATGTTGACCGTTGGACAAAATTACAATTTATCATAAACAACAAAGAATTATTGTCTTTTAATATACCACATTTTGTCTTTGATGATTTGAATTGAGTTTACGACTTGCATATTAAGATGCGTTTAATCTTTAAATTTAATTGTTTAATTTTTTAAAGACAGTTTTATGTAAGAAATGGTTGGTTGAATTTGATTTGTTTTTGTTTATTGGATTAGACGATAATTTTTTGTTTAATTACTGAGTGAAGGAATTTTTTAAGATTAAGTCAATTTTGAATTTGGTTTTATTGTTTATGTTCATGTTTTGCGAATTATAATAGATTCCTTTATGTTAGCTTCATATACAGTGCATTGTTTAAATACAAAGTAAAAAATATTTTAATATCTTTTTTGTTGTCGTTGTTAAAGTTCAATGAATATTTTGACTTTTTGCATTAGAGAAAAATCAAGTAAGGACTTTGTGGTTTGTTGCAGAAATCAATTTCATTTTAGTTTTTTTGAAACAATAGAGATGTAAAGTTTGTATTGTGTCTTGGTAACTAACAAACAATAACATGCATACTGAAATGTTGCTAGAACCAAACTTTTTATTCTGTTATTTGGAAAATGTAAAACTAAACAATAAATCTGTTCATATAATAAAATATGCCAATGTTTCATGCAAATCTTATGTAGCAAATAAAAACAAATTTATAAAAATGTCAGTATTAGTTGGATAGACAAAGATCTCATGTTAATTCGTGTATTGAATTATGAAACTTAAGAACGTGGAGTGGAAAAAAATAGTTTGTGAAATACATAGTATTTTGTTAAAATGTATTGTTAATTGTACTAAATTTTTGTTGATGCTACAAAGTTTATTTTTTTGCCCTTAATATTGTAGAATACACCAAATTACTTTTATCAATATGTTGAGTACAATTAAAGTATTTAAATGATCAACAATTGAAATAAGGAGGCTTGTGATCATATATAAAATAACAGTCCTCAAAATATTCAGTTATGGGTGTAATAAATCAATCGTTCAAGCTCTGTAGACACAGTTGTCACTAAATCTTTCAGGTGGCATATGTATCCTATAACGTTGATCTATGGTATCGTTGAATATCTAGATTTCATCGCTGTTTAAATTATTTAAAACAATAGCAAGTTCTTCAATAATATTCTCTGAGCTGACTCAAGAAAATATAAAACCAATCACCGAGTTGCATCTCTTCCGTTACTTTAAACAAACTACATTATGTCCCAGTAACAAACAGTTTATTTAGGAATCGTCTTTTGAAACTATTTTGGCATTACATCAATTATATGAATGAAGAAAAAATATATTAAAGCATGCAAATAAAGTAACAGTGCGGTGTACATTACTGATACACCAATTAACAAAAAGTCACCAGTTATTGTAACTAAGGTGAAAAAAATAAAGTAATGTCAGCCTCATCCGCCTGAAGATAGCAGTTTATTATTCAAACGAATGAAAATGATTTCAATCATTTTCATGGTGCTTGGAACAACTACAGTTAAACACTTGTCTTGACAACGTAGCTGGATATTGGCTTAATATATAAAATGGTACATACAATATAAGAGAAGTTCAATGAAGATAATAGTTATTAAATGAAAGAAAATGAGTTTTGTGAAATACGAATAAAGTTATTCAGTTTAAACTTTTACTCTGGGGGTGTGCTATAGAAATGGTATAACCAGGTTATGTTTGGATGCTCAAAATGTAAAGCAGTCAAACAAACGTAATGCAGTCAAAATGCCTACTGATTTGCCTCAATTTGATATCTAAATACCATCAGACCGTTAGATATCCATTTTATAATTAAAAGATGCATGGTGGCAGATACCCTTACATTAAAAATGTGCAAGTCAATTTTGTGTGCAGCTAAAAGTTATTTGGGTTATATAGCTAACAAAGGATGTTTGCTCGTACAAAGCGATCATATTAAATCAATCAATGAACTATACCAACACCATGAACGGTAGAATCAGGTTAAACAAACAAGTTAGACGAATCTTACGATTTCTAGGCACTTGATAACCATCACTAACTAACTTGTTAAAGGAACAAAACTTATTATTTAAGCAACTAAAACTCTGATCTCTTGATTTCCGTTCGTGTACTTTTAAATCATAATTTTATATGCAAATTGAATTACTCCAGCAAACAGACGATACTATAGCGATAATAGTAATTTTTTGAGCCCTCCATTCTAAACTCCTACAGCGAGAACAACCATTTTTGTACTTAGCTTACACTGGATCCTTTTCTTTTCTTTCCTTTTTCATGCAATCTTTCCAATATATCCGGCGTTACATGATTGCCACTTATAGTACGTACATTTCCATTTAACTATATAAATACGTGCGTTATCCACTCTCTGCACATGATATACTGATCAACAAATTTTGTTGCATATAAATAATATCACCAAACTATCAGCATCCTCCATGCATATATTATTTATTTCTAATTAATAAAAAAGACGTAATTTGCTTCGTCGACACTTTAATTTAACCAATTTCACGGTTTCCAATAAGGCATAGATAACTTCAATTTCGAACACTAAGCAATTTAACACTACTTTCAAATGAAAATAAAAACTTCTATCTATCAATTACATTAGGACTGCCGAACGCCCGAAACGTTTCAAAATGCCCAAATGTTCCATTAAAAAATTTCAAATAAAAATTAAAATATCGTTTTTTTCTACTTTTTATACCAATTTTTTTCACTTCAATTTTTTTCAGTTCGTTTTAAGTTTTCGATTCCTAATTCGTTTTAAGTTTTCCAGTGAAATTTGGTCAATTTCACAAAAAAAAGTTTTAGCCTAAGTTGCGAAATCGAGGTAAAATCGGTCAAAAATCCGTTTTTGCGAGATATCTCGACATCCCCAACGCCAACCTATTTCAAAAACGGTTGAGTTTTGTTCTGTTCGACCTAAAGAAGACTGCTATGAAAAAATATATTTCATGTTGGTTGACTTTTTATTTAAACTCATGGTAGGCGAACCGTGATATATAAATACGCAAGCATAATTTTTGCGGTACAATTTTAAAATATTTGCTCCATCAAAAGTGTGCCAATATGTATATTGTAGGAAAGGTCTTGAGTAGTAGATGTGTCGAAAAATACTTTTTTTTTTGAATTTTGACGATTTTTTCAGAAAAAATGGCAAAAATGTGATAATTGTGTTTTTTGAGTTTTTTGTTCGGTTATTTTGTTTTTTTTTTCAAGTTATTTGTTTCACAATTCAAAATCAATCTATATCAATTAATTAAACTCTGAAAAAATGTGTTGCAGCTATTTGGTTAGAAGGTCTATTTACAATTTCTATTTACAATGGCCGAATTTCGGCCACTGGGCGATTAGTTCAACTAATTCTTTTTTTGGTATTTTATTTATATTAATCAATATATTTTATTTTCTTTTATAAATTTAACACGATACGATCTTTTTTAACAACAATAATATTTTTTAATATAAACTCGACTGCACATTGCGAAAACATTGTTCGTCATTTAAATTTTAGATACAACTCGACTGAATACAAAAATATTTTTAGTATTTATAATATTTAAAACAAAGTAAAAAAAAGAGAATGATTGTTTGTTGATGCATGAACTCTCCCGTTTCGTTTTATTTAGCAAAGAGATAAAATATAACAATTAAAATTCGAAATATTTTAGAGAGAATTCAAACATATAAAAAAACCATTATGCCTTTGATGTCTCTTTACAGGAGGTCCGAAGATTATGTATACTGATTGTTTGGTAATAAACAATGTTAATGAAAAAATGTAATATAGCTGTATTATACATGAAAATGGAAATGTTTTGTGGTTGAACAGGAATTTAGTTTCTACTATAAGTTTGTTGTTCTAGAGTTGGTGTAGATTTCTTATAAAATGCTACCTGTTAAATATCACGTAGTTTGGCGGTCATAACACTATTAAGTCAAAAAAAGCTAATCAGTCAAAAAATATATCCGCGTGAAGCCTTATAGGCACTGAAACATCAGCGATTGGTCGATCAAGTTCATTTTTGATCCAGAAACTCCCATGAGAGGAACACAGAAGATTGCAATATCTCCATGATGTGCCCTCCAGCGTTAGCAAACCATCGGTTTTCTATTAAATCTAACCCGGGTGGACTGTAAACTAATGGTGAGGTTAATAAAAGGCCATCATCACGTGAATAAATACACGGTAAGGCTTGGAGGAGGAAATACTTCAACATGCCATATTTATCTTGAAGAGGATGAAACTGTCCCTTACATTATTGAAAGATGCTTGGTTATCTTAAGGCTACGAAGTAACATGTTAAGATTAAGCTATCTAAGCAAAAGAAGATTATTCAAGGCTCTTTTCAAATCTTGTAATGAACATTGATCTGGATAGGGCAATCACTATCGGATTTGATAAGGTATTTCTGCAGTCAAGAACGAATGTAGAATTGCACGCAAACAACATAAACTAAAGAGCGTATTTAATGAAGTAAAGACCATGGACTATAACGACCTCTAAAGACGGAGGAACCAAGACCGCGTCACATACACTCCTTTAATATATATTCATTACATGTTAAACCCAAAATTAAAATATTTCAAGCTTTAATATTTACAATAACAATAGTTGCGCCAGGGCCCAGGAGAATGATGCACCAAGCAAAAAATCAATATTATGCAGTAGTTGCGCCAATGTGAAGGCGATAGTTGATCATAAGTAATTTTTCAACAAAAGACCATAGTTTCGCAAGAGTACATGTGATATTTAAACGTAAATAATGCAAAAAGAAAATCAAATACTAAGATAATCAAGGCGATTAAAAGTAAATAAACACAGCCTAGTAGATCTCCTACTGGATTTTGAATGAGCTTTGAAGATGACGTGTCGAAGCCGCGAACGTAAGACTACACAGTACAATTCATATAGTAATTAATTTGTAATGCCCGTATTTTTTTGGACAAAAACAATATGCAGTACTGAAGATGATTCAAACATTTCATTTTCTTGTGGCAGTGGAACGACTACACCCCGTAGTCGAATTTCAAATTCACACAAAAGAACACAGACAGACTATGGTAATAATCTTCATTAAATTGATCTGGATATGCTGACCACTTTATTTAATATTTACAAAAATAAATTATATTTTATGGTGGATTTTTGAGATCAATTAAACTCAAGTAAGTAAAGAAGCAATTGGAATTTTTTTCAATTCCAAGGTAGGGTTAGGTAAATTTTCCAGAAAAAAACTCCAATTTTAATTTTTTGTGTTTCGGATGAATTAGAACCTTCCTCCTCAGTAGGGTTTCTAAATATCCGACCAATTTGATTATCCGGATATCTAATACATAAAAAATAAATTATCCTGATAATCCGGATATCCGGATAATTAAAACAAATAATAAGACATGTTTTTTATTTTGCGTTATTTAATTCATTTATGCATATTTTTCGTATATCTATATTAATTCATATTTATACATAGTCACAAAATAACAAAAATAGTAACAAATCATAAAATAACAATAAAAAATAGAATCAATCATAAATTTAACGAAGTTATTGATTCATTTTTAAAAACGCATATTTTAGAAAAATTATTGCATTAGTTGAGTTCTATTTTTTGTCCTGGTGAGACCAGCAATTGAAAATACGCGCTCTGTTGCAGTCCAGATAGGTTAATATATGTTAATAATGCGCGATATAGATTATTTAAATTGTCTGTCGTATTTTCTTATAATTATTTAAATAAACGAAATCTTTTTTCAGCAATGTGGAACTTTCTTCATTCTGTTTCTCAACTATATAGTATAATTGAAGGAATTGCATTCTCAAGTTGTTTCTGCAGTGACGATATCTTACAACCTTCACTACTTAGACTTTCTTCATCCTTATTTTCAGTAGTAATTTCTTCAGTGATTTCTTCAGAGTCATCATAATCACAGGTGGATGTATTCTTCTAAAAATTTCTACCGCCAATGCAATAAAGGCACCATTTGTAACATAATAAAAATATTTATTGGAATGTGGAATATGGCCTGTTTGTAAAAATATTAACATAATCATAAGGAATTTATCACGACGTTCATCCGTTCGATTTTTTATCTGTTTAATTAAGTTTTTTGAAAAATTCGTTCCACATTCTTCTAACTTTTCGAAAACAACTTTGTAAACGCCTTCAGCAGTCAAAAGCGTCGCTGAATTTTCGCTTAATTCTTTACAGCTTTTTCCAGTGGAAATAAGAGATCTAACAACTCTCTCTTTTTTATACTATAAAGTTTTAAAATACTTTTCGTTACAGTAGAGAGATTTTTAGGCATGACAAAGCCTTTACTTCGGACATATCTATATGATTCCAATATAGCATTCATCAAATATAGCATTATAGCATTCATTCACTCATCTTCTGTCACACATCGAGACAAAATTTCATACGGGGTTTCATTTTTAAGAATTTTGTAATTCCACTATCACCGGAATCACTTTTAAGTTTTCATGATGTAGATGATTCATGAATTTTATCGGTTGAAGTTAAAGTTGAAGCTGAATTAATGATTATTTTATGAACTTTTAAATGATTTATCCTTTACATCCAATTTGTTTACTACAATGCTAACAGAAAGCAACATCTCTTTTTTTAATTTTTTTTTAAATGATTCTAAACTTCAGAGCGTTTTGACGATGTATAGCCAGTGCTTTTAAAAATTTTAAATCTGTTTGTTGTTAAATAAATTTACTAATATATATAATTTACTGTATTTATTGAAGCAGATGCAAAATATATAAATTATTAAAAAGAATCCTCTGCTCTAATAAACTTTAAAAAACTAGCGCACCTAAGATTTTATTGACGGGCTGCATGTTTTTAAAACATAGTTTTTTTTAAATCAACATAGCATCAAATAAATATTTGTAACAACCCTTTACACTGCAGATTCACGAAGTGTGTCATATTCAAAGATAGTTTTCATAACATTGAAGTTGTAAATCAATTTTTAACTTACAGTCACTTCACTGCACTAATAAACTTTGCAACACAGTTTACATATTTATTTTTAACTTTGAAACGCAATTTGATTATTTTTTTTACAAAATCAAGGTTTTTTTAATATCCGGATAATTACAAAAAAGTATCCGGATAATCGAATAGTGAAAATTGGTCGAATAATCCGGATAGTTCGATATCCGGATATCCGGATTGGAAATTCTACTCCTCAGTGCCTTGTTCGAATCCTTAGGCAGACACGCTATCGATTACACCATTGAGGCGATGACAATTTCGAAGTTGAAGCGTCTGCATCACTTGTTTTATTTTACTTAAGTTGAATTTTTCCACTGTCATTAGACTCCGTATTATGGAAATGTTTTTACATTATATAGGACTTTTTGCATCAAATATTTTATTCTTTATTGTTCAGAAAATGATAATTTGAATTTAAAAAAAACGAATGTTAGATATAATGTAAGCTCAAAACAAGAAAAGGCAACCAAAGACATCAAATGAATTGTTCGGGGATATGTTAGTAGCCGATTTGAACCGACCTCCTCAAATAGTGGTTTCAGAATTAAAATTACAGATAATGCAGTTAGTAAGTATGTAGTTAGATATTTATTGTAACGCATGAACAGAATAATTATGTCCTGCATGACTAAACCACGAACCTGTTAAGCACAACGGAAAGGAGTTAATAGATAATCTGTAACTAATGTGTGGGAACGCTACAAAAATTTAGTACTTGCTGATAAGTAGCCACAAGTAGACCTGTCATAAAAACTTTTATCCGCATCAATAAGAATGACACTTAAGTCGGGCAGCTGCTGTTTGCTTAGTAATTATTTACGAAGAATAGAAAAAAGCACCATCGACTGAACCTACCACACTGAAAATAAATATAAATGGCCCAAAGAATTTCATCAGTCTTAAAATTATGACATTATGAAAAACCTTCATAGAGGTGGTTTATTTCATTGCCTTGAAGAGGTTAACGAATAATTTGTTATGGAATTGGACTTTTATAAAAAACAAACGGTTATCTGAATTACAGAAATCTTTTATGTTATCACAGTTAAAAATTAATAAATAAGCATAAAAAAAAGTTCTACCGACATACCGATATTAAAATTTGACTGACAAAGAAAATAAATTAACACCGAAAAAAATTTGACAATTACAAAAAAAAATTAATATAAATTAAATCAAAAAATAATATAAATAAGTTTAACAAAGCTTACACTAATAAATGTATATGATGATCCAGTTCTTGCCTACATAAATTATAAGCTCTAGAATTATTGTTTTACATTAGGTGTTCGTTATCCATTAACTTTTTGGCTCCATTGTGATATTTGAATTCCCTCTCTGCTATTGACTCTAATATTTTATCCATATTTCCTTTTGAAATTTTCAAACTTATCCAAACCTTTCCCAAAATACTTTTCAATATCATTAGATGGCGATTGAATATATTACAACACTTATCACTATTGAGTGGTAACTGATTTCTTTAGAACATGTTCAATAAAAAATTTGGTGAATTTGTGTTTATTAAGTTAAACAATAAGTCATTTTAAAAGAAATAATACAACGAACATCTTTGGTGAGAATATTTCATGTTTTATTAATTTAAATATCTAATTATTTTCTCAATCCACAAAAGAAACAAATTTGCAAAAAGAAACATCCACAATGTATTCTTTTTTTTATTTTAAATTTTTCTAATCATATTATATTACAAAAGAGGACACGATGACACTATCTTTCGATTTAATTTAATATTCTCCTGGATCGAACAAAATGAACGAGAATATATACGTAGTAGGATTCTTCATCTCTTGTTTCGTGAATTTTTCATAGTACACAATCTAAAAATTTCCAATACAATCCATTTCCATGTATCTGAAATGTATAAAAATATAATGATGGAAACCCCTAACATACCGATACAATTAATTGTATCTTAATATTATGTAAATTGATAATAATTATTTAAACTGGTTCCTAAATATTAATTTATGATTGATCATTAAATATATATTAAGGTCAGTCTAACTGAATCTGTTGACCAAATAAGTTATTTTATTAAACGCTATCCTTCCATGGTATAAGTCCCAACATATATGGAAAATCATCAGAAGACATTTCATTGGCGACGACGAATTTTGGTAACTATTTATACATATATATATGTTAAAATAATAGTTAGTTATTATAAAATAGTGCATAAAAGTTTTTGGTGATTAAAACGTTAATTAAAACTTATTTTAAATTTATTGCAAAAAGAAGATAAAGTTTACGAAATTTTGATATTGAAATAACAGCTATCATCGCATCAAATATATTGCAAAAAAAATTAATTGAATTTTTTTTATAATAAAATTTCTTGAAAATTTTATGATTTTTTTTCAAAAAAAAATAACTCATCCGATGAATGGATGATAAACAAAGTAATGTAGCAGATTCTTTTAAAACCGTAATCGATCAGAAAGTTGAACAATCGACGAAAACGGTTAAAATTGAAAATCTTATTTTAGATAATAGTAATAAGGTTAAATTGAAAATTAAAATGTTGGGCAACCTACCTACGTATGTACCGGGAGATAGTTTTATAGAGTATATACAGCAATTTGAACAATTTTGTATATTAAATGAAATAACGGATGATAAAAAGAAAGCGGCATTACTATTAATTCAAACTGGAACTGAAACATTTTCAATATTAAAATCATTAATTGTACCAGCTGAGCCAAGTTCTAAAAAATATGAAGAAATTACAAAAACTTTAAAAGATCATTTCTCACCAACATTAAATATAATTCCTGAACGATACAAATTTCATAAAGAAGATCAACAATCGGGGCAATCAATAACAGAATATGTGGTGCAATTGAAAACATTAGCACAAACATGCAATTTCAGCGATTTTTTGAGTGATGCTTTAAGAGATAGATTCGTGTTCGGTGTACGGGACAATGAATTGAGAGCTGCATTATTGAAAGAAGCTGATCTCACTTTTACTAAAGCCTGTGAACTTGCCACTACTTGGGAAATGGCAACTACTCAACCGCAAACTAGTATCCATATTGTTCAACGAGAAAGCAGTTTTTATCCAAGAAGATCACGTTCAAGGTCACAAAGTAATCAATTTCGACACAAACACCGTAGTAAATCAAGAATTAGAGGTCAAAGTCGTAGAAGGAGTTCGGTGCGTGAAATTTGCAACAGATGTGGTAAAAATCATTTTAATAACAGATGTTCAGCACAATACACTCATTGTTATCAATGCGGAGCACGAGGACATTTTGCAAGTATGTGTATGTCAAAATCAAACAAAGTTTTCAACTATCAGTCAAATAGAGAGCGCGCCAATACAAAAAGAGAATCTGGACCAAATTCAAGTGCAGTTAGGGAAATGTCACAAGCATTACATCAACTATCACTCCACAAATTGGATGAAGAAATTGAAACAAGTGATGTCAAACATCTTAACACAAATGCCGATCCAATTTTGGTACAAATTTTTGTAAATAGCCAACCCATACTATTTGAAGTCGACCGGGATTAAATAAATTATTTCCAAAATGGAAAGAGCTGTTTGTAAGCCAAGTAAGTCGAAATTTTGATTCTAAATCTACAAATATAATTGATAATATAGATAAGTTTTTCCCAAATGTACTACCGAGTTCACCAGGTACCATAAAAGGTTCACCTGCAGAAATTATTATGAAGCCCGATGCACAACCCATATTTCATAAGGCCTATTCAGTATCTTTTCATATGCGTTCTGCTGTTAGTGACAAAATTGATCGCCTTTGTGCGGAAAACATTTTAGTTCCAGTTGAAGATTCTCGCTGGGCCTCTCCTGTAGTTCCAGTTCAAAAAAGTAATGGTAAAATTAGACTTTGTATAGATTGCAAGGCAACGATTAACAGATATGTAGAAAGTGACCATTACCCCCTCCCTCGGATTGATGATATTTTTGCTAGCTTGGCGGGCTCTAGTGTATTTTGCGTGATAGATTTAACCGGAGCCTATCAGCAATTAGAAGTCTCATCTCAATCTCAAGCATATTTAACTATAAATACTCATAAAGGACTCTATCGGTATACTCGTTTAACTTTTGGCGTTAAAAGCTCACCTTCAATTTTCCAAGGGAAAATGGATCTTATCTTAAAAGGATTAGAAAAAACGGTCTGTTATTTAGATGACATATTGATAGGTGCAGAAAACCAATTAGAATGCGATCAAATTTTGTTTAAAGTCTTAACGAGATTAAATGAATATAATGTAAAAATCAACATGGAAAAGTGCAAATTTTTCCAAGTCTCTGTTGATTTTTTGGGTCATACGATATCAAAAAATGGAATAAAGCCTAATTCAGTTAAAATTGAGGCAATTAAAAATGCTCCAAGTCCACAAAATTTGCAGGAATTACAATCCTATATTGGTTTACTGAACTATTATGGGCGCTTTATACCGCATCTGTCATCGGAACTTAAGGAATTGTATTTTGAAAATAATATTTTGGAACTGTACGATCCATCAAAACCGATTGTAGTGGCTGCAGATGCTATTCCATATGGTGTAGGAGCGTGTCTTTCCCACATCATAGATGGTGTGGAGAAGCCAGTACTTTTTGCATCGAGCACACTTTCGGTGGCAGAAAAAAATTGTTCTCAAATCCATCGGGAAGCTTTGGCTGTAATTTTTGCTATACAAAAGTTCCACAAATATATTTATGGTCATAAATTTCAATTGTTTTCTGATTCACTTGCGTTAAAAGAAATTTTCAACCCTAGGAAAGGAACGTCAATTGTAGCTACATCCAGATTGCAGCGGTGGGCTGTAATTTTGAGCATGTATGATTACGAATTCCATCACAGACCAGGAAAGCTTATGGCAAACGTTGACGCTCTATCTCGTTTACCACTGGCGGAAATGGTTGAAGTTGATAAAGAAGCAATTGGATTTATGGGGTCGCTTTCCGAAATCACTCCAAAGTTAAGTGATGTTTCTTGTAGTACACAAAATGATAGAGTATTGTCAGTTCTGTATGAAAATATTATGTTCGGATGGACGCAGAAAATTCCTGAATATTTACGATACTACTACAATATTAGAGGCAATTTTAGTACTCAAGATAGATGTCTTTTTTATTTTAAACGTCTTGTTATCCCAAATAATCAAATTGAAACCGTTTTGAACTCCCTGCATAACAATCATGAGGGAATTGTGCGTATGAAGATGCTTGGCAGAGGATTATTTTGGTGGAAATCCATGAATGCAGATATAGAAAAAAAAGTGCAATCTTGTGAAGTATGTTCAAAGTCTCAAAATGTTAAAAAAGAAATCGTTACTTCAACATGGAAACCATCAAGATTTCCATTCGATAGAATTCATGTAGATATGTTTTATTTTTCTGGAAAAACATTTTTAGTTTTAGTTGATTCTTTCACTAAATTTATAGACGTTAAAATTTTGAAAAAAGCAAACGCAAATACTGTAATAGAAAGTTTACTGTCGATCTTTTGCTATTTTGGGCTACCAAGTCAATTGTGTACAGATAATGGACCACCATTTGGTTCAAAGGTGTTTTTAGATTTTGGTAAAGTTAATGGTATAGAAATGTTAAAGTCTCCCCCATACCATCCCCAGTCAAATGGTCTTGCTGAACGTGGAGTACAGACAGTGAAAACTTATTTAAAAAAATATTTGTTGGATTGCAGAATGCAAAAAATTTCAATGTCTCAAAAAGTAAATCGGTTAGTTTTTGCTTACAATAACACACCATCAACAGTCACTTCAAAATCACCAGCGGAGTTATTACTCGATTATAAGCCTAAAACACTCTTAAATTCACTTAATCCTAAGATATCTGAAGAAAAAGTTGCTAGACAGGAAAATAAAAAAAATAAGTATAAACATGTAACTTTTGAGTTAAATAAAAATAATAGTTATGAGGAAAATCAAAGTAAAAAAGGGGAAAATGGGAATAATTATTGTAAAAATTTTAAATGCTTTGAAATAAATGAAAAAGTCATGTATAGAAATCATTTTCGAGACTATATCAAGTGGATCCCAGCAAGAATAATTAAACAAACTAGTCAATATCTTTATTTAATTAAATTAAAAAATTTTGTTAGAACTGTACATGCGAATCAGATCAGAAAATCTAATCTTGCGGATGAATATCATCCACCACTTGAGATAGTACCGAAAATTTATAAAGAGGTAAATAATGAAAATGATATACAAAATAATGAAAGTTTAGAATCTAGAAATGATGTCAAATTGGACAATAGGAAAAGAAAAAGAACTAGTAGTTCAGAAAACTCAAGTCAAGACGAAAACGAGGTTTTTACAAGAAAATCTACTAGAGTTAAAAAACATGTTGCCAGGTTTAGATATCACTCGTTTCAAAGTCCAGAATATTAAAGTAGATTTGTAAATAAAGGTGCTTAGTTAAATTAAAACATTTTTAGAATAATGCATGTTAGATTTTAAGTTAATATTACTCAACCTAGTATTAAGTTAAGCAATGTTTATTTTTTGTTACTTAAATTTTGATCTAGGAAGTTTCAAATCAAAAAAGGGGAAATTGAAATGTATAAAAATATAATGATGGAAACCCCTAACATACCGATACAATTAATTGTATCTTAATATTATGTAAATTGATAATAATTATTTAAACTGGTTCCTAAATATTAATTTATGATTGATCATTAAATATATATTAAGGTCAGTCTAACTGAATCTGTTGACCAAATAAGTTATTTTATTAAACGCTATCCTTCCATGCTATAAGTCCCAACATATATGGAAAATCATCAGAAGACATTTCAGTATCATCTCAATAAAAATCTATTTAATCGAGAAAATATTCCCTTCCTTTTTTTATTATAAATGCACAACTGTATTCCGTTTACATATAATATTATGACTAAGCTTTACATAGCAAAAACTTCTATGTAGACATAAACAAGCATTATTAATAGATATTGAGTGACGCAACACAGCAATTAACTAAAAAAATGTTTAAATATTAAAATATTATTGACAAACTTGTAGCACACATAAATGTTTTTATGCTTCTTTGAATTTACAGGTCGAAACCGAAACAAATTAGGAAACTATAAGCGGATTTATTTGCATATAAAAATTAGTATTTTAGAGTAAAACTAGAAATAGTCCGTCGTTAATATTTATAATTTATAATATAAAGCAACGGAGATTAAATGGTCTTGCAAGGTAATTAATATATTTGCAGATACCTCTCAGGCTGCTCTAAAAGCTGTGGGCAGCTACAGTATTACATAAAAAATAGTACAAAAATGCTATATGTCTTTGAATTATGTTGAGCTCTAGGACAGCATATCACTGGTATGGACAACAACGAACAGTGAGCTTCTCAGGAATAAAAAAACTAATGAGTAAGTTGGCAAACAAATGGCAGATCAAAAAGGAGGATAATTTTGCTAGTCGAGCAGGTTCGTCGCGACTCAACAGAGAGGAACACTGTTTCTGCAAGGTCTCTAAGATGTTCACTCCAGAAGTGAATGAGGCAAACCACCGAATTGCTTTTAAATCTAACCCTGCCAGACTGTAGACTAATGATGGAGCTACTAAAAGATCATCATCATGTGAATAAATACACGGTAAAGATTGGAGTATGAAATGTAGACTTAAAGACTTACCAGTTAATTTACACAATCAAAATTAGCAGTAGAAGTTGGTGGGCTCTGAATCAATTTATTGTAAGACTTGTATCTAAAACACGTCAAAAAATTGATCATGACGTCTTATACAAACAGCACTCGAGTGCTTAATACTCAAGAACTTTAGGAAAAGAAGGTCTTAAGCCATCTGAGAGACGAAAGTATTTCAAATGTTGTTTTGTGTGAACCAAACAATATCATGTGGATAATACGTGCTCAGTTCGTTTTATTAAACGTCTTAAAAACGCATTTTTAGGGGGCAATGCTACCGTTCAATTAGGGAATTATATTTAGAATGTTAGCCAGTTTGTTTGTTTACGCTCGGTTCCAGGTCATTAGTGATAAATTATTTTCAATGGCAAGATAAATGACGTTGTCAATGAAAGTTAGGTACAACTATGATCGGTGATAGATGGTGGAGTCAATCGAACCCAAATGTTACCAGTGGAAGTATCGCATAAAATTGCACCATCCCAACTTAGGTCGAGAAGCTGCTGTTTGTTTAGTAACTACTAACCAAGCATAAACAACAGCATCATCTACTGAACCCACTACACTGTAAGATGACATTATGAAAAAAAAACCTCAAAAAGGTGCTTGTTATCATTGCCTTGAAGAGGTCAACGAATAATTGATGGATGCATTACAGAACAACAAATATCATTCCAATTTTGTTTAAAATCTTTTTGTTGTGTGTTTACCTATTTATCTGATTGTATTAAGAATATCATATGAACAAGAACAAATTTATTTTTATCTTAAAAGGAACCCTATGTTTTTAATTGCCCGATTTCATGGATTTTTGTAAAAAATTTCATGTCTATTGTAACTCCACAGGAATCGAGAATTAGGTATTTAATTAACAGTTTTTAATCAACAGTACACTGAAAAAAATACAATAAAAATTGTCCTTGTATTTATAAAACACAGACAAACAAAAACATTCGTAAAACTAATAAAATGTTTCTTACACCAACGAAATTGTTCATTGAGCCGATGATTTCATAGGCTGAAGAGGCAGAACCATCCTGACTACTGACTATAATTTTGACAAATATAACTAACCACGGATCGTTCTTCACTGACCCTGATTAACTGAGAAAAACATCAAATTAAATAAAAAAAAAACAAAATATGAGTCAAGAGAATGAGAATAAAATTATTTATAATAAATTGTTAATTTTAACAATATTTAGGTTATGCGTACTATCAGTTTTGTTTTCTTTATTAAAAAGTATAAAGAAAAACACACAAATCAAATATGACAAGAACAATTTTTTTTATTTTGTTTAAAAATACAACAAAATCTTTACATACTATACTACACTTACACACTATCATAAACCGAAAAAAAATCAAACTCAATAAAAAGAAAAAAGAAAACAAATTGCTTATCAAGAAAATAAGGAAAAGAAATAATAAATGATAACATTTTATCCCAATCTCTTTTAATATTTATTTTATATTCAATATTAATTTAGCGTGACGATGACTCGAATATTTAAATTTTTACCATACAAAAACTTCATAAATATTTTTTAGCTGATTAAACAACTGAAAAAATATGAATCGAAAACCATAGATATTATACTCAAAACAACACCATCTAGAGAAGGCACGTACAATGTACATATCCTGAAAAGGAAGACTGGTGGGACATTCTCATTTCACAACAGTATAGAAAGACGTGTTAAATTTTCTTAGTAAAAATGAAATTATATAAAAATAGTTTGAATTTAATTTATGTTATGAAGTAGACAAAGTAGAAAAATTAAATTAAATTTCAAAGCAACAAGACGTGCTCTTAAAATTTCCGAAAGTTTAAAAAATTGAGGTGTAGTGAATAGCTATTGTGAGTTTTTTCTAAAACTATTTAAAATGTGTAATAAAAATTTATAAGGAAGAAGAAACGAAAAATATTTAGTTTTGGTGATTGATAAACCGTTGATAAAAAAAAAAGCAGTCATAGTGGTAGTGAATTATTATTATGAGTTTTTTTCTAAAACTGTTTAAAACTGTGAAATAAAAATTTATAAGGAATAAGAAACGAAAAATATTTAATTTCGGTGATTGATAAACCGTTGGTAAAAAAAAAAACAGTGAGTCATAGTAGCATAGTGACGTAATTAATAATATAAAAGTGGATAAATATAAAACTTTTTTTGTTATCCTTTAGAATTGTATACTATTTGCCGTCACTAATTTGAATTGATATTAAAGGGTAAATTATTTCTTAAACAATTTGCCGTCACTAATTTGAATTGATATTAAAGGGTAAATTATTTCTTAAACAACAAATAGGAATCTAACGGTAGTTATATACAATCAAAAACTTTTTTATCATTTCTCAACCAATATAACGTAAAAACGATTTAATTAAAAAGCAATAAAACAATATAAATAAAAAGGTACATATTTTATATATAATTTTTTTTAAATCATTTACTGCCTTTTTCCCAAATTAAATAATTCATTAGCAATAAATAAAATCGACAAACTTTATTCGATACAAATATTGTGTTATTTAAAATTATTGTATACCAAAACAAAACGTCACAGATTTAAAAAAAATATGGCTGGAAATACCAGGCAAACAAAAAAGGGCAACATCACAACTGATAATGTTGCAGTTAGCCAACGAAACAACAACGCAAACGAAAATGGTTGTTCTAGTCGTGAACCCTCATTAGTGAAAATTCTCGAGGACCCCACATATGAACCCACCATTAAAGATATTTTCGCGTTACTAAAAGAGGTACACAACTCTATCAACTTCATGTCTAACAAATATGATAACCTGTTGGAGCGAACAAAGAAGATTGAGGATGAAAATAAATGCTTGGTAGCTGAAATACAAAATACAAAAACAAATCTAACAAACATTGAAATAGAATTCTACCAGCAACAACAAAAACAACTATCAAGCCACATTACGATACACGGTATTCCTAAGGAGCCCAACGAAGATCTCAAAACCATTATTTTGAAAACCGCAGATATTTTGAAGGTAGAAATTAAAAAAAACGATATCTTAAGCATAAGAAGAATGAACACAAAGGTTAACAGACATTCCGCAGTCATAGTAGTTGAATTTAAAGAAACCATTCTAAAAGAAAAGATTACAAAGCAGTTCAAAGCTCAAGGACCAATACTCGTCGAACAACTACAAATCAAACAAAACAGCAATACCATCAGCAAAAAAGTTTACATCAATGATTACCTTACAACCTTTAACAAGAACTTATATGAAGAAATGAGAAAAATAAAGACAAAACATCACATCAAATTTCTCTGGATTAAAAATGGTTGTATCCTAACGAGGCTAGATGAAGATACTCCAATCATAAAAATTACCCACGCTAAAGACATCCAGAAGCTCATTGACATCTTAGAAAATTAAAAGAATAAACATTAAAAATACAAATATTACTTTTAAACAAAATGCTTGATATGAATAGAAATATAGATATTAATATTAAATACACAACCAATAATAACTCTAACACCTACACAAATGAAGGACTAAACATAATCTACATCAACATTAGAAGCCTTAGACACAAAATACATGAACTAGAAAGGATAATTGAAAGTCACAAACACATCCATATTATAGTGATAACCGAAACATGGCTATACGACAATGAAACTCACTTATATAACATACCTAACTATGAACACCAACACTGTACAAGGCCAACTAGAGGAGGAGGGGTATCTATATATACACATAAGTCACTCATAACAAACACTATATACAGTGAAGAATTCGATAATAATAACATACTAGGAGTACACGTTCAAAACAAAACCACAAATATGAATATATTTGGTATCTATAAAGCCCCACAATCGGACTATACCACCTTTAGTACTCATCTCAAAACAACCCTACATAAATTCAAACACACAATTTATTTTGGCAACTTTAACTTGAATGTATTAAATAGTGTAGATTATCAGGTTACAGATTACATAGATACAATATATGCAAATGGTTTCGTCCTTTTAAACAAAATAAACAATAATAGCCTTACAAGACTTAGCAACCAAATAGGTACGATAATCGACCACGTCATTACTGACATGATTTTAAAGACGTACTCCATCGATCTATACGACACACATATCTCAGATCACAGATACATTATAACAAGCATCGCAAACATAAATAATCATAACAAAGATGTAAATGACAGCAAAGTAAGAGAAATTGTCAACTACACAAATATTGATAATATTTCAATGACAGAGATAATAATTGCAAAAGACTGTACCTCATTCATAAAAAAAATACAAAAAACATTAAAAAATAACACAGTTACGGAAAAGAAAAGTTTAAACAGCGAATTCAAGAAACCGTGGATGAACACAGAAACAATGTACCTAACAAAACAACAAAACTTCTTTTATAGACTAAAACAGCAATACGCAAATAACGAATATTTTAATGAAAAATTTATATTCTATAGAAATAAAGCAAATTACGCTATTAAAAATCTAAAACAAAAATACTACGCAAAAAAATTTAACAGAAATATAACTGACAGTAAAAAATTTTGGCGAACAACAAATGAAATATTATTCAATAAAATTGACATAAGACCTTCCCTAAACATTACATTGAAACAAAATAATAGAATAGTACAAAACCAAATAGAAGTGGCAGAAATGTTAAACCAATCCTTTATCGCCGTGAGACACAAACTCCAAAATACAAATAATTACCACACGAATCAAAACCAATTGCAAATAAATAGCATAGTTGACTGTACCCATAAAGCGACTCTACACCTTTACAAAACTAATTCAGAAGAAGTTATGCACATAATTGAAAAACTAAATAACAACGCTGCCTGTGGATACGACGGAATTCCGGCAAAATTCTTTGAAATCCACAAAGAAGCCTTATGTAAAAAACTAGCTAGCCTCATAAATGACACCTTTAAAACAGGAAATTATCCGGAGTGCTTTAAGACTTCAAAAATCACACCTGTCTATAAGGGAGGAAACAAACAAGAGACGACTAATTACCGCCCGATATCTGTCTTACCAACATGTTCCAAAATATTTGAAAAAGCGATTTTGAATCGACTTGATAGCTTCCTTCTGGATAACAATCTAATCCACAAAAATCAATATGGTTTTGTCACAAAATCCAGCACCTTTAGTGCATGTGCATCGCTTACAAACTTCATTGAGACTAATACTGACAACGGAAATATTGTAGGTTGTCTCTTTTTAGACATCAGGAAAGCATTCGAAACCGTGGAGCATTTAACTCTCTTTCAAATACTAGAATCCATCGGTATCAGTCATACAGCGCTGAAGCTCTTCAAATCCTTCCATATATATCGTCAACAATACACACAAATAAACGAAGACAAAAGCGAACAAAAACAAGTTATATGCGGCCTTACACAAGGATCCATGCTATCTGCTCCCGAATTTTCCATCTACATTAACAAAATATTTAAACTGACACTACATGGTAAAATACAAATGTACGCCGATGACGCAGTTATATCATATTCCTCAAAACAAATTGATGAGCTCCTTTTGAACATGCAAGAAGACATTAAAACAATTGACAACTATCTTCAAACTATTTTCTTACAAATAAATATCGACAAAAGTAATTACATTCTATTTAATAGAAACAAGATAATATACGAAAATAACCCAACACGTATCACACTAAACCAACAAGAAATAAAGAGGGTATATTCAACTAAATATCTTGGTCTTATCATAGATGACAAATTAAACTGGACAAATCACATCGATAAAATTGAAAACAAAATAAGACCTATGCTTTTTGCAACATACCGACTAAAACCACTCTTACATGAAAAAGCGCTTTGGGCTATATACAACTCACACGTTTTAACACACCTGCTTTACCTTAACCCCATCTGGACCAACGCCACTAAAACAAAGTTAAACGAACTAAAAGTTCTCCAAAACAAAGCCGTCAAAATAATATACGGTCACAGTAGGCTCTTTCCCACACGACTTCTTTATCAACTACATGACCAAATAATTCCACTGGACGTAATAATTAAACTACAAATTACGCTCCTAATATTTAAAATAAAAAACAATCTAATAAAACACAATTTCGAGCTTTCATATAGACATAATACACACACCCATGCTACAAGACAACACCTAGAGATAAATCTACCCCAAGTGAAAACTAACACAGGCTTGAACTCACTATTATACAAAGGAGTTAATCTTTTTAATAAATTACCAGACTCAATAAGAAACACGCTTAGTATTGCACAATTCAAACACGACACACGGCAACACTTCTCTGAATTATACATACAACAGTAAATAACACATACAGTTAATATAAGATGCGTTTAATTTGACTGAAGCAACTGGAAAAAAATCAACAATTTACAAACAATACTTCTGTTGTTTATGTTGCTTCATTCAAATCGAACCGAATATGAAAATACAAAATTAAGCATAAACCACAAAGGATTAAAAAAAAAAGCTTTTTTACTTAAAAATTTAATTTTGAAATTAAAATTATATAAAAAACAAGAAATAATTAGAAAGCTGAATTAAAAAAACAAATTAAAATGTTACTAAACAAGAGTCATTCTTTTGTAACATTACATTATTTTGAATTAATAAATAAAATAAAAAAAAAAAAAAAAAAAAGACTAAACATAACCAGTACTCTTCCAAATCTGTCCTTTCTAAATCTCCTTAGTATACAATTTTCAGTTATACAAGGAACAGTAACTCATAAAATTCTTTACTTATTCATCCTCCTACTTAAATAACTTACTTCCGAAAATTAGCTGTAACTGCCAACAAATGAACTAAAGTTAAAGAATTCCGAGCAATTCCGTCCATCTTAACAAAAAAAAACACCTTTTACATATTATTTGTTATTCAAACATTTCCGCCATAAATGTCAAACGGTTAAAATAAAGACAACAACAAATCAATCGTATGATTTTCATCTTTATTACACAATTAAATAAATTCTTTGAATTATTCATCCGTTTACGAGTTCTATGACTAAACAATAAAGATTTTTTTATTAATCATCAAATTATCATTTTGTTTATTTCTTTTAATTTTAAGTTATTTTCCTTTATACACAATTTAATTGATTTTGTTTTATGCCACAAAGAAATATTGCTTGTCTTTAATCGTTTACTTAGTTATTTGTCATTTCAAAACTTTAATGTTCTCGTAATCACTATACAAAATATGACTTTTGTTGGTAGCTCTAATACATACTTAATTCACGAAATGCCGGAACTTTTTTATGTCTGAATTGATTTTAATAAACTTTTTGTCTAGTCGATCTTAAATGTTTGATATATAGTTGTTTACATAAACTACCAGTTTTGAATAAGATGAAAGTCAGATATTAAAACAGACAGATGCAAAATTTCTTCTTTGAAATGTCTCTATTTAGTAACATTTTGTTTTCACACGACTTTTGAACAGTCGAACAAATTTTTATGTAAAATTCAACAAACGTTTGCCTGTCTAGGCTTAAAATATGTTTGAAATAATAATTATTCTTAGAATATCACTTTTAGTAATTTTTTTGTTCTACCAACTTTATTTATTTTTAGATTCCACCCCTTATATATAATAAAATGATTTTAACGTTATTTTTTTCAATGTTAGCTCAATAAAATGATGTCTTTGCCACAACACCCCCTTCCTAGTGCTATAGAAGGTAAAAACAGAAAAGAAAGGGCTAGAAATAAGGAATCTAGTGTAACAAGAACACAAAGACGATGCAAGATAGTCTTGTTTGTATTCCCATTTTGGGTAGGTGTAGTTATGTATGGAAAAACAGTCATGGGATCAGCACTTGCAGTTTTTTCTTGTATTAAGGTCGTATCAGAAGGTATGAATATGACCAAAGAACACTGTGGGCTGTTGTTATCCAAAAAAAAACTTGGCTCATTTGCTCAGTTCAATATTCTAAACACGGTTTTGGTCGTTTAAAAAAATCCCATGTATTCCGGTCAGTAACAAAAGTTTTATCATGGTAGCTTATGAAAAGATGGGTCCTTAATCATCTGAGATGAAAAAGTATTTCAAATGTTGTTTAATTTCAGCCAGATTATATCGAGATGATAAACCGTGTTCGGTTCATTTTATTAAAGGTCATAAAACACATTTTTTAACAGCGAGGCCACCATATCATCCAATAAAACAGTCCACTTAGAAGTTATTTGTTTACGATCAAAATCGATCAGCTTAAGAATCTTGTTCAATAGCATGGATGCTAGCTGGAAGTTCTGAATAGATAAGATTATTGACGGAACTCTAAAGGGGGAAATGCAATTAGTATAAAGTGCAAATATTGAGACGCGAAATGTATTTTTACATTTGTGGTTAGCATAGGAGTGATATCCAATGTTTGTCCTGATATAACTGTTGACAACTTGGTAAGCAGTGATTAAGTAACTCATTTCAAAACATGTTATCGAATGTCAGTTTGAAGCATATTAAAACTGGAGTCTACAGTCTTCAGAGTAACGCGTCTGAGAGGGTGAATAGATCGGTCTTCGCTGCCATACGAGCGTATGCAAACGGTTAACACACAACATGGAATCATCATCTGGAAGAGATAGCTTATGCTTTGCGAACCACTGTGCATGGATTCACTCAATACTCCCCGTATTATTTGTTGTTTGAACAACATCCAATTTCAGTCTGGAAAACCTATCAACTTCTGAAATCTCTTTACATTTTCAATGAAACTGCTAGCGATGAATTGGATCGTTTATACCATCTGGTTATTCTTAGGAGTCGTATTTAAGCAAATCTCAAATCAGTGTTTGAATAATTTCAACATCAATATAATCTGCGAACTCGTATTAGGACATTTTCACTTGAACATCATTTGAATGATGCGTTAAATAAATTTTCTGCCAAATTGGCACCTAAATTCAAGCCGGGAATCATTAAGTCTCGTTAACTAAGGTAATTCGTGCCTTACGCATGTGAAAACCTGGATGGTAAAAATATCGGAGTTTATCACGCAAACGATATTAAAGCGTGACCGATCTGTATTACTTTCTACAGTTTTCTTCATCTATTTTCGTTCATTGAGGTTCACTGTACTAATGTTTTTCTGGTTTGTATCGGGTGGATATTATTGACTGTGAAACTCAGAGTTCCGTGACAATCTTTTATAGATTTGATGCAGTGATCCATAGATCTGATGCAGTGTTCTGGAATTTCTTTTTCATTGTTGTCGTTCTCTCTGAGTTAAATTTCAAATAATAAATCTATTACTTTGTTTTTGGTATTTGACTCAGTTGGTTGAAACGACTCATTTTTATAAATATTTAAACTAATTTGATACAAGAAAAGAAAAAAATCATTGTATTGTAATAACGGTTTAATTAATATCAAATTTGTTTTTGAAACAAAAGACTTAAAAAATTGAACAAGAACCCAACGATCCGCAATTGGTGTTGAAAGGAAAATGTAAATCAGATTGTATTTGATACTCGATCAGAGAAATTTTAAATATTGCTGGCTATTAAAACATTGTTTAGTAAATAAAAATGTTAACTTTTTCTTAGTTGTCGAATCAAATTTCACAACGATAATGAAAAAAATTATAAATTTCAAAACAATAATGAAAAAATGAAATAATTTTTCGAGCTAAAAGAAGAAAAAGGCATGTGGATTAGATTCGTATGCTTAAAATTATATTATAAAATAAATTTTGGGAACGAAGGTTATAAAGGACACTAGGGTAACTGCAGAGAATAGCTGAAGTTTAGTTTTAATAATAGCAACTATTATCATATTTGAATTTGAAATGAACGTAATCAATAAACCTATAGAAGAATGTTTGGTGTATATGCCACAACACCCCACCCATAGTAATATCAAAAATGTAAAGATACGTAAAGAGAAAGGAAAGAAAAAGGGAATGCAACGTGAAATAGCACTAAAAAAGTGTTTGGGAGTCGTATTTGCTTCAAATTAGCACAATTGTCGTTATAAGATCGAATGGATATAACTGTGGAACGGGATCCAGGTTAATCGAAGCTTTAGTTGGTACGGCGGCACTAGGTTCGCGTTACAATAGAGTAAGAAAATAAAGGTATAAATAAGCTCAAAGAAATAGGTTGGATGTTATCCGTAGAGGATGCTGGATCGTCTGAGTAGTATTGTTAAGTTGGCTAGAAGTTGGTGAGTTCATTTGAGGGACTAAGATAAATAAAATGTTGTTTTATTAGAGAAACGTGTTTGGACTGACAGAAAAAGTTATTTTTCTGCTAAAATATTCTGTTAGAAAACGTATATTGGAAGTTGAAGAATATTTAAAATCTTAGCGAAGGAAGTTTGTAAAGCAAGTAATATTGATGGAAAAATACTGGTTTCTAAGATTAAAACTTAACCCAGAGGAATAATTTTAAACATTTTCAGAATCTCAAAATTTAGCAGTTTAGTTGTTTCTTGCTGTTATACAACCAATCCAAATACAATCCTAGCAACCCAGTGATGTTTTTAAAGGAGCAACAGTCTTAAATGAGTTTTGTTAGGGTACACATTTTTAGTATAAAAACTTTTGAACGCTTATTTGGACTTAAATATTGATTTAATTGGAAAATGTTAATAAATTTTCTTTATATTTTTCCAGTTGAAATTTGCTATACCGTTTGACAAGGTTTAAATAATAGATTCGTTACAGCATTGGACTGCTGCAGGCTATTCTTTTGGTTTCTTAAATTGTTTTTTCTTAGTTTTGGAAAACAACTTTATGCCTGAAGTTTAAAGGTATTCAAACCGTGCAAACTCTAAGGCTAGCCCATTCAATTAAAGTATTATTTGAAAACTAAAAATAATTCAGCTTATACATCCCGTCGGCATAGTTATCAGTAAATCGTAAATATTTCATTTTTTTTATTTTCAAATAACATTTAATTTTACAGATTATCACATTACTACATCACGCCACATGAGAAATAACTATCTGTCTCTTCCAAATAATTTAAAAAACAAAAGGGGACAATTAATGTCAATCGATAATAAAATGTTGAACAGCAAAAACACCAATCAAACAAGATTTTATATTTTCTTTAGAATAACAAAACACCTTTAAAATTACAACAACAAAATGAAAAGATAAAGAAACAAACAAATTAATATTTCTCAATATTTGTTGCATATATAAGAAACAAACAAAATAATTTTAATTATAACAAAAACTTGACTCACCAATTAAACTTAATTGTTTGTTTATCCTGTTCAGTTCCACATAGGATTAGACTGAAAATAAAAATTAGTTTTTAGATATAATAAGAATTTAATTAAAGATAATTAGAAATTTTTTTGTGTTTTCTTAAAGCTTAAATTATTTTGATTGATTCTAATTTGTTTATATAATTATTGGTGTATTGTTTGTTGTTTTTGTGATTCGGTGGGAGGTTGAAGCAAATTAGAATTGTTGATGGATGGCATAACTTTAGTTGTCGGTTATAGTTTTAAAGATCGATGAAGGTTTTTATTTTTAAAAAGTTAAATTTAGAAATTTTAAAAGAATCGCGTGAGTTTGGTAATTAAACGAATTAACTTTATTTGTTATAGAGAAGAACTTTTACAATCGGAAGCTTTTCTTCAAACAATGGTTTTGACTAGTTAATTTGATAATCCAGATATTAAAAAACTCCACTTGTGATACAAGAGGGATAGCAGTTTTATCATATCTCACATATCATTTTATCATGAATTTTATGCCCTCCATTTTTATAAGTAAAACTAATGGCATGGGCTATACACAATTTGGTTAACAAATCATTGAAAATGCATAAATCCATTTGTGAATCCTACTATAGTGAATCAAACTATAAACTACGAGGATAGAAAATGGAAATACCTTTAAGGGTGACTGTCCCTTTCATTACAGGACAGAATGTAGGAAATCATCTTCTGCCTTCAACTGTTTAAGAAAAATTTAAAAAGGGCAAAAGGGCAAAAAATTAAATCGAACACAATCCCAGAAATTCAATTTGCGGCTTAACGTTTCTTGACGTGCAGCTTAATGTTCCTTGGGGTGCACATAAATAAGTTGTAAACACTGAACAAAACTTGATCGGCCAAATTTCTTACAAAAATGATTCAAAACAACCAGTTGGGGCTTTATATTTTTTGTGATCATACAGCGGTTATACCCTACCTGTTGAAAAAGGTAGATGTAGTATGAGAAGTGAGGTGTTGTTATTTTCGAAAAAAATTGTCTTGGTTAGGTTGGTCATAAAATAATAGCAACTAACACTGATTAGGTTTAACGCAATGTATTTTAGATATTTGGACTATAGATATGTAACAAATACTGGAAAGCTGGCGTGCACACAAGGAGTTTCTCGGATCTGACCCTCTTCCTCTAAACGTTTAGTTTCCAGTATAAAGTTTGTTTTACTAAAATGGTTTAGTCTTTAGACCCCCTAAAATTTTTCTGTCTGCGCGAATGTGAGAACGTAAAATTGATCAAACATAATATTTGGAATTTAGAAGTTGCAGAAAAGAACAAGTTTAGTTAGCTAGTAAGTTTAATATACTTTGTTTAAATGGATTTTAATATATATAGATATAATTGAATTATGGCACTAAATTTTAAATCAAATAACATATAATATTGCAAGAAAGACGATTTAAACAAATTAATCATAACTACATCATAGTTCTTGAGAACTTTGAGAGAATTTTAACCACAAAAACAATTATTGCGCTCATTTCATGTTCTTGTGTCAGAAATCGTGGGGACCCCTTAGACGCTAGCAAGTTTATAAATTATAGTAAATACTAAGATATGTATAGTGACAGAGAAAGAATTCCGCGCGTAGTAGTAGTAAAATATTTAACCTATTCTGATATTTTAAAATTGATTTCAGATTAGGTCACAATTTTGTTAACTTAGCTATCAGTATTAACCAACAACTAATCACATAAAAACGTATATTTTGAAAGCTGTAATAAAAAGTCATTCTCATATTACACACCTAATTATCTCAAAAATAAATTTCTTTTCCACTAAAAACAATTTATAAAAAACCACAAAAAAATAAATTAAATCACGTTAATTAATTTCTCTTCTTTATGTAACCGTAATCATTAAGGAAACCAATCAATAGCAATCAGATTATCTTTTAATTAATTAATAAGTGTGTAACTCTTAGTTTCGTTATAAATCTATATTTAATCCAACCTGAATTAGCTCATTAATTTTTCATAAATTATATTTATTGGTAAGTTTTATTTACAAAAAAACATCAAAAGATGCTTGAAAATGGTATCATGTTGTATCCGTCACTTTGAACAATAGCTCACACTTAATTTATTTCTAATTAGTGTAACAATAAAAACTTGTTATTTTAATGGTAATCTCATGGTTCGATGGTATATGTTCGTCACGAAAAGTTCGAAAACGGAAACAAAAGGTGCAAATAATAAAATAAATTAATATTGATTAACAAGTTAATACTTCATTATATATTTGATGACTCAATGGAAAGTTTTATAGTATCACATAGTGTAACTAATACAAATGTTAAACATTTTTGAAAAAAAAACCAGAATTTTGCTTTGCAGACAGACGATCAACAAATTTAATCGTTCTTAAAATCTACGCTTGAATTTATAATAAATTTACTTTAGAATTGTCTCACATTAAACATTTAATTAATATTTATTTGCTTTAGAAAAACAATTAAATTAGTTTAATTTCTTGTCTAAATTTATGCATAAGAAATTAGTTTGATTAGGGGAATGTAGCTTACCCTTGCTAAATATGTTGTTCACAATTTTTGCATCTTTCTTTGTTTTATGTACAGAGAAAGATATTTTTAAAAAAATATTTGGGTCTCGTAGTCAAATCATATCACGTCACACTAAAGTTTTAATCGTTAATCTTGTTACTGTTTTGTTTTGATAGGTAAGTATGTCACGTTGCTGAAAACAAAGCTTCATTTCATTTGTTTTGGCAAATCGTATTCATTACGCCAATAATAGTAACCGTTAAGTCAGTGTGGTGCATTCTTAAGAACAGAGGAATATTGTAAACTTTTAAGAAAATGTTTACCATATTTCTCTTTTTTAAAGCAAATTTCATATATGTTCCATACCGTCATTTGATGTTATTAGTTTTTTTTTTACTGGGCTCACTCAACGCATGCTCGACAGGCTCTGTTTTTCTCTTACCTGCTTTTAAAGGCTCCAGTTTTTTTAAGAACCAAAGTTTAGCCAAAAAATTATAACAAAAGTTCATGAAGAATAGATATAGTAAGACTAACAAATATCAGACGCCTTATTGGCGCATTCAAGTCACCTGTGTTCATTTAGTTTTTTGATGAACACATGTTGCGCTGCCACATGTTGTCCATATGACGCTGTTTTGAAATGACCCCAAAGTATTCCAAGTGCGAAATTGCTTATACTGCTTGATTATTAAGTGATATCTAAATCGTTTTTATCAAGTTTCAGCAGTTTTTTAATTGCAGTGTGGTCTAGCAAATTCCCTTTAGATATGAATCCAATGAAATGCAAACTTGCAAATCTCGTGGAGATAAAAAAATACTGTATGGCAAAAAGGATCAGACATGATCGTGGAAATAATCTTTGGAGATACTGATACTGGAGCAATAATCTTTGTTTTGGCTTTAAAAATCCTTAAATACCAATTCCATTCGAATTGCAACAGAAGCCTTAGACTGCTCATTTTAATTACTAAACTAAATACGTATTAAAGATTTTTGAGTCCCAAAAATAATTGATTCAGGATTTAATTCAAAATATGAAAATACAGAAATCTCATGGCTCTGATATATCAGATATGTATCTTACTGACTTTAACTTAACGACAACATTGCTATTTGTTTGCCAGCCAAGTCACAGTTATTTTAACATTGTTGAATATTTTATAAGATATTTTCGATACGGTTGGTCATAATATTCTATGCGGCAAACTATCGTCCAAATAGAGTTTTTTTATAATTCCTTGAACTTGTTTCATTCGTCCTTGAAAGTAAAGGACGAGTTCAAAGTGTTATATGAAATCCAATTGCATCTAATAAAAGTTTTCTAGCATATATGATGTGCCACAGGAGTCAATTTTAGAATTAACACTACTTTTTGAATTATTTATTAATCATTTACCCAGAGTATTGATGTTTTGTAAAACTATAAAGATCGCAAACGATTTTCAAATTTAGGTATATGAGGCTCAAATATTTTTTTCCACGATTATTGCTAAACTGAACCTTTATCTAGCGAATTTCATCAGGTCCCAAATTCAACAAATTTTTTAAGGTAACAGAGTTATTAATCTGATACTCAACTTCTGTTCGTAACCTGAGAGTAGTTTTGGATGAAAATATGAAGTGGGCTGATCATGCAAACAATATATTCTTTAAAATGTATATGGTGGTCTGAGTACACTTTGGTTTTCTCAATCATACATATCTAAGGAAGTTCGTAAGCAATTATTTACATAATTGCGACATTTTCGGGATAGTAACATTAAACTCCTGTACCAAAACCGCGGAAAACATTAAACAATTTGCGTCCATTTTTCAACCAAATTACTTTGTTGTGCCTCATAAAGTTTTATTTAATTACATTACAATGGTGCTTATAATTCTAATCAATATTCAACAAGTGTTTAAAGTTGTGATTATTATTAAATTTTAAATCTTAAAGCTACTAACTCCTATTCACATAACATCTTTGGACCATTATGGAATGCCATATTTTTCAGTAACTGGAGGTTGGAACTACAAATGTGAAATGTGGTTTTGCATCAAATTTGCTGATCAAGTTTTACCTGTTGTTTGGTACAAAAATAATAATCCAGTTTCGCTACGAAACAGTTGGAAATTATTGCAGATAAATTATTACTTATTATTACATCCTTCATATTTTGACATACAACAATCACCCGGTCTTTTGACGAAACAAGTGGAAGACTTATTATAATTAGCATAGTTTATTGCTTAATCTCAGATGGTTAAGAAGACGTACCAGATACGACCTGGGTGAGTGAAATCTTATTTTTAACATGTATTGGTTGTGGTTTTATTGGTGCGTGTGCGATGGTTTTGGATATTTCGGCCTTTGGTGTCATCAGAGTCCCTGCTTTGTAAACATTTGAATCCGCCATCCAATTTTTATTTAAGTGCAATTCTGCATTTGTAGGACTGGAAAAAAAATTCTCGAATACGCATGATTAAACAGTTCCCCTATAGACGAGGGATTAGCGTATTGAACTTTCGAAAACCTGTATAGTTAAACGGATTTGAATGCGGTTTTTTGCATTTGATTTAGATTGTCAATTGGTTTGGTGTTTTGCAAACCCAGATCGGCTTTATTGCATTTCTGCAGCTAAAAAATGCATTTTTGTAAGTGCATTTTTTAGAATAATAAAAAACATTATAATTCATTACTCAGGGGTTTTTGGGGTCGCTGATCACGAATATGATATCTAAAAATTCAGACCGTGTACCTGAAGGTCAGGGCACCCTTACTATACAGCTTCTCCTTGACTTTTGTCAAAATTTTCTATACAAAATATCCAATATTTGTTATTGGGGGGTTTTCGGGATTGCTGCTTATCATTATGATATTTAAAAAGGTACCTGACGAACCTGGGGATCATAGCGACCCGATTATGAAGATCATCTGCTAGAGTTTTCTTTAAATTTCTTATCAAAAGCATTAAAAATCTTTACTCGGGGGTTTTCGAGGTCGCTGATCACGAATATGAGGTTGAAAAATTCACTAAACGCACCTGGGGATATCAACGACCTGATAATGTAGATCATCTACTGGAGTTTTCTTTAAATTTTTTATGGATACCATGAAAAATCATTACTCGACGGTTTTTGGGGTCGCTGATCATGATTATTATATTACAAAAATTATGTGACATGCCTGGGGATCAGGAAGACTTGATTACTAAAATCATCTCCTGGAGCTTGTGTAAAATAAAATACAGCATATACCCAGATAAAACCAACGATGTCATTCAGGACGTCATTTGGGACATCATAAATGACGTCCTGAATGATGTTCGTTTTTGGCTCAAACGGACATCATTTTTTTAGGATGTCATTTTTTTTAGGACGTCATTTTCCCAAAACAAAAATGAAATCTAAGACATCATTTTTTTTTCTTCGTTTATTGTTCATATTTAAATTATAATTGAAAAAAATATCAAAGATTAAAAAAAAAATGACGTCCTAAAATTTTATTTTTATTTTATATAATATAGTATATTTATATAATATAATTTTTATATTATAATTTTATAATATATAATATAATATACAGTTTATATAATATAATATAAATATAATACAGTTTTATATAATATAATATAATATAATATACAGGCACGTACTACCTATTTTTTAAACTTTTAAAATTATTTTTCAAAATACTTTAAATTTAATTTATTTTTAAATATTTTAGACTTTAGTTGACAAGGGGTAATAAAAAAATTCATATTTTTTTTAATAAATTATTTTATTATAATAATATTGTTACGATTACAGAAAAATCTAGACGATTACAGAAAAATCTAGACGATTACGGTCACTTCCAGGAAAATCAAATCAACAAAATACTACAACAAATTAATGAAATGAATAGTGTTGTTGTTGTACTTCGTGGAACTTGGGTCAACAAAATAAATAAAATTGAATGATTTTATGAATGAAATCAGCATAACGTAAAGTAATCGAATATTCTACTATTTTCTCAAGGTTTCTAAAAAGATACCTTAAATTTTCTAGAACTTAAGCAGAATTGTATAAAAGCGATTGCCTCTTGTAGATTAAGAATTTGTTTTAGTTTAAACCTGCGATAGTGAAGTTATAATTATAAAAGTGATTTTTGAATGAGTTTTTGTGAATAAAGTTTAAAGTGTTATTAAGTAGAAATAATTTGTGTATTAGTTTAAACGTTGTATTACTGGAAATTTCTAGAATCAACCGTTGGAGTTTCTGAAGCTGTTGAAAGAATATTCAAGTTAGGAATATTGTTTGTTGTATTGTTTCTTGTTGTTGTGGAACAATCAAGGTGTTGAAGACTTAATAAAACCTGGTGTTTTTGCTTACTAATCAGTGATCGAACTCAGAAGAAGATTTGGGAATTGCGTTTATCGAACTGAGAGTAAGACCAATTTGAAGTAGGTTAAAAAAACGTAACAATATAGTATAATAATATATAATAATAAATATTAATACTAATAATAATATTTTTTTAATAATAATTTTATAAATATTATTAATATTATTATTATTATAAACATTATTATAATATTATGTTGTAATATTAAAATATTATAAATATTATTATTATTATATAATAATAACCAGGTAAGAAAACTCCGGGAGATGATATTAAAAATAAAGTCATTATAAGTCCCCGGTATGTCAGGGAATTTTTCTAATACCATAATCATGATCAGTGACCCCAAAAACACCCGAGTAATGACTTTTAATGATTTTGATAAAAAAATTAAGGAAACTCCAGTAGATGATCTACACAATTGGGTCGATATGATCCCCAGGTATGTCGGGTGAAGTTTTAAACATCATATTCGTGATCAGCGACCCCAAAAACCCTCGAGTAATGATTTTTAATGGTATCCATAAAAATTTGAAGAAAACTCCAGTAGATGATCTACATTATCGGGTCGTTGATATCCCAAGGTGCGTTTAGTGAATTTTTCAACCTCATATTCGTGATCAGCGACCTCGAAAACCCCCGAGTAAAGATTTTTAATGCTTTTGATAAGAAATTTAAAGAAAACTCCAGGAGATGATCTTCATAATCGGGTCGCTATGATCCCCAGGTTCGTCAGGTACCTTTTTAAATATCATAATGATGATCAGCGATCCCGAAAACCCCCAATAACAAATGTTGGATATTTTGTATAGAAAATTTTGACAAAAGTCAAGGAAAAGCTGTATAGTAACGGTGCCCTGACCTCCAGGTTCACGGTATGAATTTTAGTCATCAAATTCGTGATCAGCGACCCCAAAAACCCCTGAGTAATGAATTTGGGCTCGTTTCGGCTATTATTTACCGAATTATAATTTTTTTTATTATTCTAAAGTATGCATTTTTTAGCTGCAGAAATGCAATAAAGCCGATCTGGGATTGCAAAACACAAAACAAATTTTATAATTGACAATCTGAATTGAATGCAAAAAACCGCATTCAAATCCCTTTAACTATACAGGTTTTCGAAAGTAAGTACATACTTTTGTACGCTAATCCTTCGTCTACTAATGTTTCTGATTGCACTATCAAGATTAGTGCTCCATTACAAATTGGGATCCAACGTTGGGCTCCTTTAAGGGTAATTGCTGGCTCCAGTGTTACTCTGGAGGAGTCTTTTCATAATTTTAAGCAATTAGAAATTTTTATTCTTGGAAAATTTTTCTTCAAAATTAACTTTTGTCTCATTTAAATCAATATATATTAAGACTCTGATAACGGGGAACGCAAAGCTCGCACTCAAACGCGCGGTAGCGAAGATATTCTGAATGGCGTTTGGTCTATTTTCAATTGGCAGTAGCATCTCCACGTGTAGTTTTTGTGGTGGTGCCAGGAATGCTGTTGGTGGCCAAGATGCCTGGCAATAGATTTTAGGGCTAGGGTGTTTACACCATTCCCTTCCTTGCTTTGTCATCTGGTCCGGCTTCTGGTTCATGCTGTTATTAAGATTTCTTTTGCACTAACATTTAATGTTAAAATTTCACCAACTACAATGTTAGCAACCTATGACACTGGATTGGTCAATTGCATGGAGAGATCAATTTTTTTATTTGTACATTTTTTTTATTTTTGATCTACGGGTGTGACAACCCCAACGAGTTAACATGAGACATTTCATACCACTGACAATAGCATTGATATATCACTAGCCAAGGATATACCTTAGAGGTGCGGGTGGATGAATTCTATTTAGTCAACGCAAACACCCTCAGTCTTAGCAATGCAGTATACTTTGATGATGCCCCGTTATTGCTTATTCGAAGAATCAAGCCTTCATATATATGGGCTTTCATTATTGAGGAGGGAAGTGCGTCGCATGATTAAGGAATATACCGCTAGCTGGATTATTGGCAACAACATTTTAGTTTTGTTTGCTTTTGTTTGCTGTTTACCTTTTATTTAATTTTAATTTTTTCTATCCTGTCATGAAATTTTGACCTATGTCATATTTTATAAGTGATAAGATTTATTGTTTAGTTATCTCTTCTATAAAAAATATAAAAAACACAAAACAAAACACAATTGCGTCCATTAACACCTTAGAACGAATGTTGTTGTGGGACCTTGGTCGTAAAAGGCTTTTATGTGTTGTTGTGACGCATATTGTAATTCCTACTACACAACACATTGTTATTAAAAAAAATTCTCACCAGATGATGCTGAGGAAGTTCTTCCAATTCCAAAACAGCCTGATTAACTTTTCAAATTTGTAGATTGGAAAAATAAAATTTTAGGTTCAAACCTAAAATCTAGTCCACCGTCAGAAATAGAACTAGCTTATAGCTTTATATCAACCTTTCATTTTTATATAGATTCATGTAGCTACAATCTCTAACAATTTCTTAATAATTCAAATTCCTTCTCCGAGAGTGGTAACAAGAACTCAAGCTGCAGAGCTTCAGCTCCAACAATCTAGCATTGGATAACAACATTTATCTATACAAGTACAAATTGCACAATCATAGCCACCTGGAGACGACGAAGCTCAATTAGCTACCACCTGTCTTCACCTTGATCAATCTGTTGCTGCAATTGTATTACATCGGTCACAAAAACACATTGAGATACACACTGACATCGAAATGGTACGCATTAGTGGGTCTTTAAGACTCAATCGGTCTTCTAGACAAGAATCACGAAATGCTGAATCCCAATTTTCTCCGCTTAGACAACAGGCTCCGACTTTCCGATCGACTGGCTCCGACAGGCTCCGATCCAACGAATGTCCCTCCGAATCATCTTCTGCTTACTAGTTCTCCTCCAATATCTTCGCAATATGGACAACATAAGGATCAACGCTCAACAACCATGCGTCACGAGAATTTAGTATTTACCGGCAGATTCGATGGTGTGGACGTGGAAGCTTATATATGCTGAGATGTTGACCAAATTTTGTTTTCAAAATCATTTTGATATAGCTACCCGAAGTTTGTACCTACTGTTCACTGAAAGAGCCGTAGAATCGTTCTGGCGACACTATCGTCAGAATTTCCAACTTATATGAGCTGGAATTTGTCAAGCTTTGCGGATTAAATTTAGAGATAAACAAATGGATGAGGGAATAAGAGATATGATGAGAGCCAAAAAGCAGAAACCAACTGAGGTATTTGATGATTTTCTGTAGTTTCTGTTTAGATTCTCTGACAGATTGACGGTTCCAATGAATGATGCTGAATTTTTAATGCTATTTCAAAATAATTTATGATTTGAAATTCGCCAAGAGCTCTTGAATGTTAAAATATTTGGATTGGAACATCTGCATCAACTTTGTTGAAAAAGAGAGAAGTTGAAACTCGACTTCACTCCTCAACAACGTGATTATAATTAACGATCAACTCAAACTACGTCGGAATTGGATATTGGAAATAAATTCCACCTGATTCTTTATCCACTGAGTTAATTTCTATATAACCAGCTCTACGAATACCAAATTCTGTAACATGTTTGAACTGCAAGCTTTCTGGTCACCGTTGGCACAATTGCCGTGAACCACAACGATTATTTTGTTGTGGTTATGGTAAGGATGACGGCCGTTATCGTAAGGATACCGCCTCCAAAACGACGTTCTATTAACAATATTTCCAATTAAATAGTACAAATAATTTAAAGAATAGAAAGTGTTGACATGATATCGGATTTCATAAATACAGACTTCTCTACGTGGCATCATCAAGGTTTGGTAGTGATTGCTAAGACTAAGGGTGTTACCGTTGACTGAATAGAGTTCATCCGCCAGCACCTTTAAAATATCTCCTTTGCTAGTGATATATCAATTCTATTGTATAAACATACGTAAAAACAATCAATCCTAAACAGGGAATGCCTCGGAAACGAAGCTGAGTAATTAGAAATTTTTGGTTTAAGCCAACTTTCCCACAAATTATATCTAACTTTACATTCTTAACTACACACTTCATTATATCCAGCTTTTGATACAAATGTCCCCATAGATTAAACGAAATAATATTCAAAATAATAATAAAAATAATAATTTTTATTTCAACCTTTTTAGGGTTGCGTACTTTTGAAAAGTAAAAACGGGCGTTCATCCGAATTTCTGCATATTCGTTTTTTTCACAAGCTATAAATGCTATCAAGCAAATATTTATCTTTATCTATATTTTATACTGCCTAGTTTTGAGTTTTTTGTCAATAACGTCTGTTTTCCCCCCGTTCTCATTAAAATCAAACATAACAAATTAAAAAATCTATAAAATATTCAAGGTTATAGGATATCTATATATATAATACAGAAGAAACGAAAAGCGTAGCCATACCTTAGGACAGGGGAAAATGCGGCAAGAAAAAAAGAGAATATAAAAAAATTAAACGATTAAAAACGAAACGAACGACACGACGAAACAACAAACGAAATAAGAAATTTAAATTTTCATATTTTCAATTTAGTTTATGCTTTGCTGTCGGAGTGGACAGACGTACTATTTTAGATTTAATTTATTTCCAGCTTAAAAAAATATTTGTTTTAAAATTTCAGCTGTTCAAGTTCATTTTTTACTTTCTTTTTTTCGGAAAATTAAAAATTAAATTTATGCAAAAAAATTATTTAAAGTTTCCTTTCATCTGCATCTTAACTTTAAATTTAGTCATAATTTTGTTTGTTTTTTAATATTTTCTATTGATTAGAAATTAAAGAAACTATTAATAAAATTGATTTGTTCTTTCTTTGCAAAATAAGATAAGAAGGCTACAGACCCTCAATCGATTTGTCAATCAATTCGAAAACGAAAATAAACGAAATAAAATCTAGTGTAAAATTCCCCTAAATTTTATATCGTTTATTTTCGTTTTCAATTGATTGAAAAATTGATTGAAGGTATGTAGCCTGCTTAATACAAAAAAATTAAACGATTAAAAAAAACAAACGAAACAACAAAATAAGAAATTTAAATTTTAATATTACTTCGGTATGAAAGACCTAAGTATTACATTCATGAGCCAAAAGTGAAATTCTAACCCCCACTTTTTTTGGCATTTCTCAAAGTTTTCGGACCTACCGATTCTAAACAAGCAAAAAAAATGTACGTCTGCCTATCGGTCGGCCGGCCGGCCGGCCGTCATTACCTACGCTGCAGGGAAAACCGCTGGAGGGATTTCAAAAATTTTTTTCTAAAAATACGTATACTCAAGGGACCAATCCGAAAGGTGTTCGATAACTGTACCAGAAGTGTGTCAAAAAATCATTAAGTGTGTCAAACACAGCAAATTTTCATGTTTTTGGCTTAGAAAACGTTAATTTTAAGTGATTACGAGTAGGAACATTGAATTTGGAGGAATCTTGATGTTAGGGATTGGTATGTGAGATTAAAAACTAGATTATTGCATTATAAGTTTGTCAAAAAATGTCGTCAAGTGTGTCAAAAGAAAGATTATTATTTAGTTTTTTACCCCAATTTTTTGGAAAAAAATAAAATAATAAAATCAATTATTTGTTTGACATGAAATTTTATTATTATTATTCAGAATTATGGCATTATAAGTTTGACAAAAAAATAATGTCAAGTGTGTCAAAAAATGATTTCATTTATTTTTTAACCAATTTTTTGGAAAAAAAAATGTAGCTGTTTTTATGACGTAAATGTAATTGAAAATGAAATTGGACATGGAAATTTTTGAATTTATTATAGTTTTGGCAATATTTTCGGAATTTTGAAAAAAATTTGTATTCCTGATTTTGTAATAATTTTTGCAATACTTTTAGAATATCGGAAAAAGTTTTAAGTATTGATTTTGTAAGAATTTTTTGAATATTTTTAGAATTCTGAAAAATTTTAAATTTTTGATTTTATTATAATTTTTGGAATTTTGAAAAAAGTTTCAATGTTTGTTTTTGTAATGATTTTTGCAATATTTTTAGAATTTTGGAAAAGTTTGAATTTTTAAGAATTTTTGAAATATTAACGGAATTTAAAAAAAGTTTAAATATTTGATTTTATTCAAATTTTTGGAATTTTTTTGGAATTTTAAAAAAGTTTGATTTTATTTAATTTTTACAATATTTTTGGAATTTCGGAAGAAATATGAATTCATGTTGAATGATATTAAAATATCTCTCTTAATTTGTGAATAAATTCACCCACTTCACAATATTTAATTTACAAATATAGTGTTAAACTATTTTATTTTTATTTATGTTTTATTAATAAATTTTTTATTAATAATAACAACCGTCGTGTGAAGTACAATTGTACTTCACACGACGGTTGTTATTATTAATGAAAAATTTATTAATAAAACATAAATAAAAATAAAATAGTTTAACACTATATTTGTTAATGAAATATGAATTTTTGATTTTGTAATATTTTCTCGAAACGCTAACCACTCCGGTTTTTGAGTAGTTTGCTGATTGTATCATCTTTTCACTAAATTATGTTAATATATGATCTGTAATAATTTTCCGGCGACGAATTGATGTTTCGTGCTAGTTTTGTAATAAATTTCTAAACAGAGATAAAAAAATACTTGTACTTTAACAAAAAAATATGTTTGATATACATCGCTGCCCAAAACTAAAAACCATGTCCTCATAAAAGTTTTTTGTCCTCATAGGACAAACAAGTTTTTGTTTTGTTTTTTGTTTCTTGTTTTTTCATAAAAATATATCAAAATCCCTAACCCCGACCGAAGTCTTGATATCTCAGAGCTTTGAGATTTCAGCCCCTCCATAATTTTCAATTTACTATTTAGTTTATGCTTTGCTGTCGGAGTGGATGGACGGTTTATTTTGGATATTATTTATTTCAAGCTTAAAAAAATATTTGTTTTAAAATTTCAGCTGTGTTTAAATTCATTATTCACTTTCTTTTTTTCGGAAAACTAAAAATTAAATTCATGCATAGGGAAAGATTTAAAAAAAATTATTTTAAGTTTCCTTTCTTCTGCATCTTAACTTTTATTTTAGTCATAATTTTGCTTGTTTTTAAATATTTTCTATTGATTTGAAATTTAAGAAACAATTCATAAAATTGATTTGTTCTTTCTTTGCAAACCAAAGATAGAGAAATATTTCGTAATAGCCGTGTTCGATTTGACTGAAACAACTGAATTATTTGAAAAGAATATATTAAGCATAATATGTAAAATGTATTTTAGCTAGAACATAAAAAACGTTTCGTTGACATTGTCGATGTAGTGGGTTGTGAGAAAGTTTCGGGGTTCAACGCAGACCCTATATTTATTTTTGATTGTTTTTGTCTATTTTTTTTATAGAACATCAAAATTATTCCTTTTTATTCATAAAAATTCCACTTACGGCATTTAAATTTTTCGATAAAGTAGTGTTTTAAAATTACTGCTATAATGCCTTTTAGCCGTTTCGTTCAAATTTATATTATATCGATATTAACAAGAAAGTTAATTATTTATATGACAGATAGTGCTAAAACTCATATAATATTTGTTTTCTAGCATCATTTTTGCATAGTTTCATTTTCTGTAAATAAAATAAGGAAAAACAAAAGCTGCCATCTCTGTATATCCTTATTATTATTATTTGCAACCATTTGTGATTGATCGTATAAAAATTTATAGTATGTACACCTCACGATGGTTTTTTATAGAATTATAGTTAAGCTGAAGGTGCACACAGAATAGATTAGAAGAGATTGGATTATGATGGATACCACTTAGTAGTTGCATCAAAGTCGGATGAAAAGAGAAAGACTGTAATATCGTGTGTGGGGAGAGGGGGGAATACCCCTTAGTATGTTGTAAATATTGAATAAAAACTATAGCGGTCGCCTCATCACTAAAAATATTTTTTGGAAATATCCTACTACAAAATGTGCTGTGTAATCGGAATTACAGTATTTGTCACAACAACATATAAAAACCCTTAAAGACTATTGCAACATTTCAAAATTGAAAAATTTGATACACGAAACAAACACAAGTTTACAAATTTTGAACTTTTTTGTCTCCCTGAATAAAACCCAACTTTTCTTATGGAATTGAACCTGCTGAACACGAATATCATATTCATTTTTTTAGATTAGGTCTTGCTTTTGAGATATTCACGAAACTTGTTCGGTGATCAAAAATGTTATTCCAGTTTTTGATCTCGTATTTTACAAAACAAACTAATTAAATATACGTTTGAAACATATGTATGAGCAATTTCACGAAGATTCAACAAGGTTTTGACTTGACCCCTTTTAATTTTGATTATTTTTTGTTTATAGATAGTCTTTGATAAATAAAAAATACAAGTTCTCTTAGAATTTTTTTTTTCGACCAGGGGTCTTCACAGGGTGCCCCTCAATTTTTGTTATTTTGTGATGTGAGTGCATTTTGACGAGCGATTGTAGAAAAACTACTCAATCGATTTTCATAAATGATATGTCGTTGAATAGGTATTAGAACAAAGTTTTTAAAAATGTACACTGTTAATTTTTTGAAATAATTTTTAACGGTGTAACATAAGAAAAAACGGTGTAATTGAAAAAAAGATGGCATAGCCTTTTTTTTTTTTTTAACTAAATTGAAGCTTATTTTATATCTAACCACTTGTAAAAGTTTGGTACTTGCGTTATTTTTGTTTTAAAGATAAAATTCTTTGTGCATATGACTGTCGGGAATCAGTTTTTTTTTTGTTCTGAAGGAAAATTATAAATATGGTGATTTTTAGATTCAGATTTTTTTTTAATGTTTAATATCAAATATTTTATTATTAAATGAACTTTTTAAAAAGCAATTTCAGTCAAGTTCAGCAAAATTTTGCGACATTTTGCCTCCCCCCTTTTTAATTTGGTTTATTTTTAGTTTATAGATAGCCTTTGATAAATGAAAAATACGACTTCAAGTAGAATTTTTTTAAATATAATAATATAAATTTTAGTGTACTTAAAAACTTTGTTCTAATACCTATTCAACGACATATCATTTATGAAAATCGATTGAGTAGTTTTTCTACAATCGCTCGTCAAAATGCACTCACATCACAAAATAACAAAAAATTGAGGGGCACCCTGTGAAGACCCCTGGTCGAAAAAAAAATTCTAAGAGAACTTGCATGTTTTATTTATGAAAGACTATCCTTAAAAAAAAATTATCAAAATTAAAAGGGGTCAAGTCAAAATTTCCCAAAAATTTGCTGAACTTGCGTGAAATTGCTCGTATAGAAAATATGCTAACGAACATTTTGAGCTATATTTTGTAAACATTTACTAAGGATTCTGGAAGTTACACTCGAAAAAATTAAGAAAATACGAAAAATTCACTTTTTTTTTAATTTTTCCATATTCAACGCCATAAATTTTGAACAAATAAATATGCTAAAAACACAAATATTGATGCAGTTTGCACCAAATTATTCAAGAACCCAAAGAAAGTCAAAACACAAAATTTTTTACTAAGAATAGATAATTTAAATTCTGCAACATAATTGATTTATATGTGAGTTATTGTACAGAGTTTTAAATTTGTATTGATGATATATTTGAGTATTTGACAAATTTTTTTTTTAAAAACAAAAACAATTTAAATTTATAATTTTTAAATAATTATACCAAGGAACATGAGTTTTATTTGATGTCTTTTTATAGGTATTTGAAACAGTTTTGCGTATAATGCTCCAACAGTAATCTTCTAGCATTTTAACTCTCCAATATCCTTGATGACGTCTTTCGAATGACATCATATCATGGTGGAAGCATTCACCTTGTTCATCGCTCTCAGTTCCCAAGTTAACCGGGAAAAAAATCCAAATGGGATTGTAAAAAGGGAGTTTTTGTGACATATTCACATTTAATTTTCGGTAATTTTCCAGCCAATCGGTTATCAACTCCTTATGGTTTTCTGCTTTTTGAGTCTCTAAAATCCATTCACTACTGATTCAAATGAAATCCAAGCACTTAGTTGATCATTTGTCATTTTTATTTTGAATCCATCATGCTTTGTAATTAGTTTTCTAATTTAAAAATTTCTGAAGATATTGGCAAGCTGCAGAATCCTTATCTTTTGCTTGTATGAAGTTTTAATCAGTCCCAATTTGATATGCAGCGGTGGTAATATTATTTTTTCTTTTCACATTTACATAACATTTTTGACATTTATTGAACCAAGAGCAACATTTTGTATATCCATTCTGAAGATTTTATATCCACCCACAATTGCAACTACCTTTAAATTAGCACTGAATTTCCATTTAAATTAATTTTACTGAATTAAATCTAACATTTCTTTCAAGGAATCATATGTTACTTTTGAGCAAACTGAGTGAAATGCTGGTATCGTGGGTAATATGTTGTCGTTGTGAAGAAGAGCTTCTTTCAAACTGTTTTTGAACCATCGATAAATAAACGCCATTTACTTGAATTTTGATCAATTTGCAGCGCGTTAAATAGTCCAATCACATCTCCACAGTAACATTTTTCATCGTTTTGAAAAATGGAGAAAATTGTTCATTCGGATCACAACAAAGTGTTTGCTGTATTTGGAAGAAGATTCTATTGCTGTAATCTTGAACGTAGCAATTCTCCATGCGTTTTCGATAACTTAAGATCTCTTATCAGATCATTTAATTCAAGTTGTTGTATTAAATGCGGCTTTCCAGATGCAACTTTTATATCACTTTCTGAGGCGTTATGAACAGAACTACTAGAACTTATTATCATTACATTAAGAGAAGTCGGTTTTGGAAGTTCATCGTTTGTGATATTGATTATAATAAAAATGCAAAATAATTTAATTGCTAAATAATTCTAAATAATTATATTGTCAATTCCATTAATTTGGACATCGGTTCAACAATATTAAACTTAACACTAGCAAATAAGTTTACTCTGGATGAAAATAAACAAAATCAACATGAAACAATTTCACATTTTCCTACGCATACGATTATACCTTTAATATAAATAATCACACTCCAACAATTTAATTCACCTCACCGACCCACATTTCCTGTATGGTAAACTTCCTAGTTAATTGTTTTTCTCTATTTTAAATTCGTTTTTCTAATAAATTTTTAAATCAAAAGCTTGTCAATACATATCTCATTCCCAATTTGCCTTTAAGTTATCCGAACATACATTATTGTGTAACAGTTTATATATTGTCTGTAAATTTAATAAAACAAAAATTTCAAAATGTTTTGGTCTGTTGATACGCAAATATTTATTGTTAAAAGCCAAAAGGCAATTTACAGCCAATAAAGAATTAATTAAAATATGAACAACAAATTGTTTTCATAAAAAAATTTTATGTAACCAAACGGAAATGTTTCTATTTCAAAAGTTTAATGGAATTTAAATGCAACTAAAGTTGCAATGTTGATTGTTTGTGATTATGACCTAACCACCTACGTTCATAAATTTTAATCAATATTAGAAGTTCAAGTCACCTAACACTAATCGTTACAAGTGCATAATTAATCGTATAAATAACACAATTAAAATTAGCGATTCAAAACATCAATAAATTCGCTTACATTTATTTCTTCATATAAATTTCTGTAATTTTTTTGTACAATTGACGACTTTAATTTAAAATTCCTTATAAAGATGTAAAATGCCAAAAAAAGTAGGAATTAACGTCTTCATTTTGTTGTTGTTGTATTTAAATTATTTCTTTAATATAATTTCACGGTTAATTTTCAATATCGATTATAAAAAATGATTTTGCAATCTCAATATAAGATAAAGATGACGACGACCAGAATCGTCAGGTATCGATGATCTTAGATATAATCTTTTAATGTAAATGTAATAATTTTTTATGTTATTTCATTCATATTGATTTGTTGTTATTATTTCACCTAACCCACAATCACGATAATAATTATTGTATATGAATGACTTTAAAAGTAATAAAAAGAATAACGATGAAGTGAGATCTATTGTATGTAAGATTGGATATGAAAATAAATAACATTAGATGATCGGTAATTTAATGGTTGAATTCATTGTTGATTTATATTGTTTTTTTCTGGTTTTACATATTATATGTATGTTTGATTTGATGTTGCGGTTAAAGTTAAATGTTTCTGAACAAAATCATTTGCAACAATAATTAGGAATTTAAGAATAATTATTTCTGTTTGGTTACATAACGGTCAAAATTTTCGAAAACATCCTTGATGACATAGCAGCTACAAAAATGTTTATCCCTTTTAGATTAAAAAAATTATCTAGCTTTGTTAATCAACATGATGGTGTTAAACTAATATAAGATTGAAAATGTCAAAAAGCACAACCCGCACGCCTGAGAGTTCATAATAAGTTTAAATCACTATACCATTTTGCGAATTGGTATTTAAGTATTAGTATAAAGCAAACGAAAAACTTTTGAAGATCCCTTGGAAGAATAGCGCTTAAAGCTTACAAAATTCCTTCAAAGAGCTTGGTTAAATGGCAAAGTTCTAGTTGCAATTTTTAATTTTTTTAGTATGAATTAAACAATCAAAGTTCAGTTATTATAAGGACAAGAAATAGGTTTTAATACATTTGCCGAGAAGCATTTTTGGTAGTGTATTGCACCAAGACCAGATAAACATAAATGAAAAACCCATTTCTAAGATCGAACTGTTCGATTTCGAAAAAGTTACCACTAGCACGATTTCCTCATAATTTTTAAGAGCATATCATTGTTGGTTATCATCACTATAGCTACTTAATAGAAGTATCCTTTTGATAAACCATAACTGAACACCACACTTGAATTAAACCATACTTTTGTTTTGCGTCATGAAAAGAAAGGTCTAGAAATAACCGTACCACACATTTTGTAGGTTTAAAGAACTCATTCGTAGAAACGATGAATTCTCAGATTTATGTCACCAAGTCAGTCCACTCTCGACTCAACGATACTGGAAGAAACAAAAATCATTTGCCAGATATTGTAATATGTTAAAATTAACTGACAAAAAATAAAAGCAAGTAAGATTTCTTGGAGTTCATGCGTTGTCCTAGTTCAATAGTACAATAGGAAATGTTGGTTCTGTTTGGATTCTAGAAAAATTCACTTTGTTATGGAAACATATGCATGAATTGATTGATGGATTACTTAGAAGACTACAAAAAACTAGTGTCATAAGAGATTCAAACCTTTGGAAATTTTTGTTTCACAATACGTGGCGGTTTAATGCAGCTTAAACGATTAGTCGGTCTTGTTCTAAAGTTGTGTTTTAACGGGAACAATAAATACCATCACCAACTTTTGATGATCACTTGAAAACAAAAATGTTGACGAATAGTAAAATTAGATTGGGAATGTGATAGGTACGAAGAACTAGTAAACTTAAAAAGGTAAATGGACAGGATAAACATGGACGTAATTGGAATAAGTGAAACAGTGGCGAAGCGTCGGTATAGACACACTTGACAGTGTCAACCCAAACATAATATAAATTTGAAACTTTATTTTCATATTGTTCGCATAATGTCGACTCAATACTATTTTGTCAAACGTTTAAGGAAAATCATTAAGTTTTAATACAATAATTAGAACAAAAACAATTCAGCTATGTTCCTGAAACTTTAATACAAACGTTTCCAGTTTCATGTACAAATAAACAGAAATGTTTTTCTCGAAGTAGACGTTTTAAATTATGACTACCGTCAAAACCCCGATATAGAAGCCTTCTGCATTTTTTAGCACAGTAAATATCGTGAACTTGTAGCGCCATTTGGAAATTAAAACTCAATATAAAAAAAATTCAAATCATCGCCATAACGCTCATAACGCCATCTGGAAAAATAAAACCCCATATAAAAAAATTCAAAAATATTTAATCAAAAACACTAATCCAATTTTTTGCATATGGCAATGTTCATTGTTTATTACAAATGGCGTGAATGGGTAGGGCTATGATATATCGGGGGTTTTGCTACCGTAATAAACAATAGCAACAACAACAATTTTAAACTTTTGTTCCTTCTTTGATAGACAATTTTGTTTTTGTCTATTTTGTTTATATATTTTGCTTCCAAATTTGTTAAGAAACATCAGTAGACGTTTCAAATTATGATTACCGTAATAAGCAATAGCAACAACAACAAATTTTCAACTTTTGTTCCTTCTTGGATATATCTGGCTATGATATATCTGGGGTTTTGCTACCGTACCAAACAAAGCAACAACAACAAATTTTCAACTTTTGTTCCTTCTTTGATAGACAATTTTGTTTTTGTCTATTTTGTTTATATATTTTGCTTCCAAATTTGTTAAGAAACATCAGTAGACGTTTCAAATTATGATTACCGTAATAAGCAATAGCAACAACAACAAATTTTCAACTTTTGTTCCTTCTTGGATATATCTGGCTATGATATATCTGGGGTTTTGCTACCGTAACAAACAAAGCAACAACAACAAATTTTCAACTTTTGTTCCTTCTTTGATAGACAATTTTGTTTTTGTCTATTTTGTTTATATATTTTGCTTCCAAATTTGTTAAGAAACATCAGTAGACGTTTCAAATTATGATTACCGTAATAAGCAATAGCAACAACAACAAATTTTCAACTTTTGTTCCTTCTTGGATAGTTTTGTTTATGTCTATTTCTGTTTATATATTTTGTTTCCAAATTTTTTGAGAAACATATTATGGGAAACATTTTTGACAAAAATTGTAATTATTAGTTAGATGTTTCTTGAGCAATTTTTTGTGTGATTCCAGATTCGATTCCACGACTTCTGAATAACAGGAACAGTTGGAAAATAGATTTGAATCTTTGAGTTTGGATTAATTTTTGGAATATTTTTAGAATTTTGAAAAAAGTTTCAATCTTTGATTTTGTTATAATTTTTGCAATATTTTTGGCATTTTAGGAAAAGTTTAAATTTTTAATTTTGTTATAATTATTGTAATATTTTAAGAGTTCTAGGAAAAGTTTGAATTTTGCTTTTGTTATATTTCTTGCATTAATTTTGGAATTTTGAAAATAGTTTCAATTTTTGATTTTTTAATAATTTTTAGAATATTTTTGGGATGTTGAAAAGGTTTAAATTTTGGATTTTATTATAATTTTTGGAATATTTTTAGAATTTTGAAAAAGTTTATTTGTTTTTTCAAACAATTTTGGTGAACATTTCAAATAATTTTGTGTGAATAAACGTTTTAAATTAAATTTATTAGTTTTTATTTATAATTTTTATTTATATTAGTTTTGGAGGCGTTCGGTTCTTAAATTTTCTGTTTTTTTATTATACCAATTACAAAATACAAAATCTTTTTTCACCTACATTTTCAAACTTGAACTAATATTTAGATCATGATATGTGATCCAAAAACAAAGTTGGATCTCAATTTGCATGAAAAATTTAAGCAGATCCGGATCACACGGTTTCATGAAATCCACTAATATCCTTTATCTTTTGTACAAAATATTTTTATTTCAAAATTTTTAAAATTTTAAATTTTGATTTCGATTGAACAATCTTTTTTAAATATTTTGATTGCGGCGAATAAAAAATATAGTATATGATGCACGGACGTAAGTCATTTTAAACTCAATGTGGGTGCAAATCTCGGTTGGCGCTTCTATTCGCAAACTCCACATACGTCCAAAAACTTTAGCTTCCTGCCATTTTATCTTAATGTACTATAATTAGTTTCTACTGGCATATTAATAAAACTTTTGAATATGTCTATAGTGTCTACCCTAGTTTCAGAACCACGCTTCGCCACTGAAGTGAAGTGAGATGGTGCGGAACTGGTAAAGAACATTGTGTCGATGTTCAGTTTTTCATCAGTGGAGTTGAGAAAGAAAGAATAGAGTTGAATTTATTGTTAATAAGAGATTGAAGAATATTATAAGTATAAGTCAATATCGACCATTAACCATATAACCATATAACCATTTACGTGTAACTACATTTTGGAAAACTGAAAGGAGCCGCAAAAATCATTTTATGTAATTCTAAACAAGCTTGAAATCAAAAATGTTTTTCATTAAATCAGAAAAAACTATCTAATTTTACTGTAACGGTGTGAACAAAGCAATAATAAACGTGCGTTTGACCTAAACAAATCTTCTTTTTCTTCTTCTTCCTTGTCTTCATTTCACTTAACGTTACAATCAAATAAAATGTTCGTGGTTACAGGTCAGTGACCTCCAGGGTTGGAGTTTAATGTGGAACGTTGTATCATCCTTGAAGTGACTCTCTCCTCTCTTTCTGATGTTGATAGACCATAGTTTCTTTGAATTTCTTTCATCTGTCTGACGCAGCTGATCTTTGGTATTCCCCGTTTTCTCACTGCAGGTTTGGTTACATTGGTGTCATCAGCTACATCATTTTTCAAACCAGTTATGCCGTTCCCTTTTCAGTTTCTCTGCGATAGAATCTTCAACATGCATAGATCTTCTCATGCGCTCTCATCTTTATATGGCCAAGCCTCATCATCTTCATCTGCGCAGTATTAAGATCTTGTTCATACTTGCCATACAATGTCCAACACTGTGTGCCGTAAGTTAGTGCTGGTCTCACAACGGTTGAGTGCAGTCTCTCTTTGAGTTTGTTTGGCCTTCTCTTGTTGCAAAATATTGGCGAATTTTGTTGCCATTTCATCAAAGCTACACTTGTTCTATGGTTCACGTCTGCACTACAACTGCCGTTTTTGGAGAGAACTGATCCAAAGTATTTGAAGCTTCTACATCTAGGCATGACTCTGTTATCATAATATCTGGCCGGGGAGCATTTAGATCGCTAAATAGCAAGTATAAATACTCGGTTTTTGACTCGCTGATATTAAGGCCAATATTTTCCAGTTTAACTTTTCAAAGGTTGAATATCGCCTGCAATCTTGAAACATCATTACATTGCCAGTACAATATGGTCAACAAAGAGCACACTAAGCGCCAATTGCCTAATGGTGTTACCAATCAAGTAATTAACAACAATGTTGAAAAAAGGGCTTAATGCACTCCCTTTATGTACTCCTACTTCAACTGAAAAGGGACCAGAAGTACCTGCTGAGCATCGACTTCATGATACACATCGATTATGAATTTTACATAGATTTCTGGAACCCTGTGACTTCTCCAAGCTGTCCAGATTACGAGGAACACGATCAAAAGCCTTTTCTAAATCAAAAAATACCATGTGGAGGTCCTTGGCTGCGTCTCTGAATTTTTCAATGAGTATCCGCATTGTTTGGATTGCATCTGCTGTTGATTTACCAGGCAATAAGCTGCATTAGTTGGGATGTATTTTAGGTGCAACAATCGGTAATATTATGTTGTTAACGACGCGTTCGTATATCTTCTTGGTGTGCGATAGTAACTTCACTCTTCTGTGGTTTCCACACTTTTTCAAGTCTCGCTTTCTTTTATAACAAGGTAAAAGAAAACTTTCCCGAAAAGCCTTTGGCATTGGGCTCCCATTCTTGATAAATCAAAGGAATGTGATTGCAATCGCACCAGAAACCTCACACATTTCTGACGATATTTCATCTGGTCCTGTTGCACGTCCTTGTTTCATTTGTTTCACGCGTCTTCAACCTCTTTCTCGGAAAAATCATCGAATTCCTCTTCAACTGGCTCACAAGGCGGAATTAGCCTTGTGTGATTAACGTCCTAGCGACATTAAAGTTAAACTCTACAGCCGTTTGTAGAAAAATTGTTTTATTACTAAATAAAGTATATCTGAATGCTATATCGAATAAATAAATTGTTTTAAATAGTAACAAAAGCACATATAGTAGTTATATTTTTTTAAATCTTATTTAAAATCGCAATAAATCGTTTTTGAGCTTCTTTTCAATTTTTCGAAAATGCAGTTACAAGTAAATGCTTTGTAGCCATCGACGTTTAGCTCTTATAGAATCATAGCTATGAAAATGAATTCAGACCAAAATCCTTTCCAGTTATACAAGTCTACATGCCTACTTGTGATTATTAAAACGAGGAGGTGGATATAATATTCATGAGAAAACTGAAAAAGGAAGGAAAAAGCTCTTGTTATGTGGTGTTGGGGACTGGAAGTCACCGCAGGCAATATTTATAGAAAGCAAATAGAGTTAATTATGACTTATAAGCAATAATGGGGTGAAAATTGCCAAACCTTACCTAGAATAGACAAACACAGTGTATTATAACACATTATTCCATTTATACGGGGATTAAACAAACCAAAAACGAATCCATCATTTGGCCCTTGGCCCTGGAAAATCTCTAATTGTTTTTTTGCCCTAGTGATTCGTATCAACAACCAAGAAAAAGAAATATCAAAAGAAAACAACAACGATAAAATTATGCAATAAAAAAACTTATCTTAGTGTGTTGATTGCTAAATGATCTCCATTTGCATATTCGAATCCCAATTTACTCATGTAATCAGCTATATGCTCAATTATTCATCGAATGGTTTGATTTTCTATATTTGCTCCTAAGATCCTTATTCCCCGATTTCCATATGATCCGTCTTACTATTCGGATCAAACTACTTTTAATATGTAGGTGTTTGATTATAGGTCCTATACTTGATCCAATATTGTTTTAGAACTATTTAAACATTAAGTTCAAGTTTTGATTGTTTAACTGACTGTGGATAGATCACAAGAGTTTATTTTATGATTTAGCAACATGAAAACAGTAGTAATTTAATGCTTTCGTTTTTGTTTTCAATACACCTTACGATGCCGTTAGGCTTTTCAACAGTACTGTTTGACTTACATGTTCACATTACACGGCGGCAAACGAAAATAAAAATTACTAATATTTTTATTATGTTATCTGTTATATTATTTTTAACTTTTTATTCTTTTTTATTTTATTTTATTTAAATCCAAAAACAAGAAATTCACAATTTACACTAATTACTTTGGTAGCAAAAAAATAAATATATTATCCAATCAAATTAATTTTTTTCTGAAATAAAGATTGTCAATCAATTTAAAATTAAACGAAAATATTTTCCTTTTCCTTTTTTTCTAATCTTCAATTTCTAATCTTTCTTTCTTGAAAAACTAAAAACTTAACTATTTTCATCAATTTTTTTTTTTTTTTTTATTAATTAGTTAGACATGTTTAGCACACTAAATATGAAATATTCATTATTTAGACTCTTTGAATATCCGAAGATACCATGTCAACTATAAAGGAAGGAGATGAGGAAAATAGAAGGAATGGGGATATAGGGATAACTATACTAATTTTTTCAAATGATGATGGACATTTTCTTTAAATGCCTGAGGGGAAAAGATTAATTTAATAAATTAAGACATATCAAAAAAATTTAAATTAACTCTGTTTTTTTTGCTAAATTAATTCTGTTTTTTTTTGATAAATTAATTCTGTTTTGTTTTTAAAAAAGAAAAAACTCCGATCAACTTGAAAATAATCTCTTAATTTTAAGCGATCAAAACTTAATTTCAAATATGGACAATCGCCACATCAACAGTTTGGTAAAACAAAGAATCTCTGACTGATCTTTTCATATTTGTGCATCCGTTTCATATAGCGAAACAATAAAAAAACGAAAGAGCAAAACCCACAATACAAGGCGAACCAAATTACAAAAATCCATTTAATAATGTAAATCATCTATATCAAAACGAAAATTCAACATCCCCCCATGATGTAAGATATAAGCGGAAAAAAACATCAAAAATGTAAATACAGCAGTTTTTTAGAGAGATTAGGTACACAACGTAAAAAAACAAATAAAAAGCAATGATATCTTATCACACGCACATTTCAGCGGTAAGAACGTCAAAGGAACCAAATCAGGAGTTTGTTTTTAGGGTTTAATACACAACATAAAAGTACCAAACCAAAGAAATGATACATTTTGATAAGCAGATTGGATACTGCGACAGTAAAAACATTTCATGTAACTATTCAAGCTAAAATTTTCAATAAACATACCAAGCTACAAAAATGTATGTACATTTTATGAACTAAAACTTAAAAATAAAAAATATATAAATAAATAGTCCCGATGGTCGACACAATTAAGTTTACAAAGTATAAATTTATTTTTCTTCGAATTCTAAATGTACAATGCATTATTTGAAAGTTAATCTGAAACGAGAGAAGTACAAGCCAAACGCAAAAACTCTTTGAAGGCACACAGTATTTTATTTTTGAAAGCCCTAATTTTGGGCGTTTAATGACAAGAGATCCCTTACACTTCAAAGAGCTTTTGCGTTTGGCTTGTACTTCTCTCGTTTCAGATTAACTTTCAAATAATGCATTGTACATTTAGAATTCGAAGAAAAATAAATTTATACTTTGTAAACTTAATTGTGTCGCCCATCGGGACTATTTATTTATATATTTTTTATTTTTAAGTTTTAGTTCATAAAATGTACATACATTTTTGTAGCTTGGTATGTTTATTGAAAATTTTAGCTTGAATAGTTACATGAAATGTTTTTACTGTCGCAGTATCCAATCTGCTTATCAAAATGTATCATTTCTTTGGTTTGGTACTTTTATGTTGTGTATTAAACCCTAAAAACAAACTCCTGATTTGGTTCCTTTGACGTTCTTACCGCTGAAATGTGCGTGTGATAAGATATCATTGCTTTTTATTTGTTTTTTTACGTTGTGTACCTAATCTCTCTAAAAAACTGCTGTATTTACATTTTTGATGTTTTTTTCCGCTAAGATATCATTTCTTTTTGTTTGTTTTGTTTTCGTACATTGTGTATTAAACATCTTAAAAAAAACTGCTGAATTTACATTTTTAATGTTTTTTCCGTTGATATCATTTCTTTTTGTTGGTCTATATAAAAAAAATATAACATCAATATCCAATTTTTAATCCATTACTAATCCCTTTTCAATTATTATCCAATCCGCATCCATTCCATATCTAATCCATATCCAATCCATATCCAATCCATATCCAATCCATATTCAATCCATATCCAATCCATATCCAATCCATATCCAATCCATATCCAATCCATATCCAATCCATATTCAATTCAATTTAAATTCTAGCGGGATTGACCAAATTACAAACAAACTTATAAAAGAGATATCACCTCTTTTAGTGGATGTATTAGCCTACATCTTTAACTTAAGCATTGAAACAGGTATTTTTCCTAAAGCATTAAAGCGTGCTGTAATTATTCCTCTATATAAAAAAAAATGACAAAACAAAGGTCGAAAACTATAGACCAATCAATCTCTATGCTCTCAGTTTTTGCAAAAATATTTGAGAAATGCATCAAAAATAGGGTTTTATCTTTCTTAGATAAAATTAATTTCTTCAGCCCCTCACAATTTGGTTTTCGAGTTGGTCTTAGTACAGAAGACGCTTTACTTCACTTCTTAAATTCTGTATATGTTGGCTTGAATAATAAAGAAATTGTATCAGGATTATTTATAGACATCACTAAGGCATTTGACATGGTCGTACACTGCCTTCTGTTGGAAAAACTGCATGCAGCTGGTTTTAGAGGATTTATTCTGAAATGGTTTAGTTCATATCTATCTCAGAGACCAGTATCAGTAAAAATTAATAAAGAAACGAGTTCTGAAAGATCATATAATATTGGCGTGCCACAAGGTTCGGTTTTAGGGCCGATTTTATTCTTAATCTACATAAATTCTTTATTTAAGCTAAATTTCCATGGAAAAATTTCAGCTTTTGCAGATGATATGGCCTTATGTTATATTCAAAATAAAATAAACATGATAACGGATCAGATGAATCAAGATTTAGATCTTCTAAATAAATGGTTCTCAGTTCATTCGATGATAATTAGTGATAAAACAAAAATTGTTCACTTTAGTCCTAACATTGGATTGACACAACCTCCATTAGTAACCAGTCATGCGCTAGAATGTGATAAAAATAACTGCACCAGGAATTGTTTAAATATTGAAGTTGTTTCTCAGTTCAAATACCTTGGTGTAACTCTGGATAGTCCTTTAAATTGGAAAGCACATGCAGATGACCTAAGGAAATATTTTTTGGTGGTAAATACAAAATTTTACTTCTTAAAGTCTGCATGCCCTGTTAGGGTTTTAAAATCCATCTATTATGCCTTATTCCAGTCAAAACTTCAATATGGAATAACTTGTTGGGGTGGCGCTTATAAAAGCTCTCTAAAACCCCTAGTTACCGCACAGAAACACGCAATCAGAATTATTTATGGTAAGAAACAAACTGATAGCTCCTGGCCAGTGTTTTGCAATAACTTTATATTGCCATTAAGACATCTTTATATTTACAAGATATTAAAAATATTTTATAGTAGAAGCGGAAATCGTTTGTTTCGATTATTGGACCCCTCAGGTAGGTTACGCTCACACAATATTTGCATTGCTTCAATTCCTCGTTTTAGAACAACACATTTTAAACAATATTTTCTTGTAAACGCTCCTGCTCTATTTAATAAACTACCAATTAATCTGCGCTCTGATCTACTTCCATTGATGGTATTCCTGAAACAGTTGAGATCTTGGTTGTTTACTGTATCAAATGTTGAAAGTCTGTTTGAAGTTTTGGTCTAAGTAGCAGATATTAATATTCTTTCCTGTTCTTTATTTGATCATTGATTATATTTACATAAGTGAAATGTAAACTTTTTTTGGCACACTTTTTCAGATTTTTGTATTTTATTGATACATTCTTTATATTTTTGGATTTTAATCAAATTTAGATGATTTTTAAATTATATTCTTTAACCCCGCGTCACATTAACATTTTTCCATGCAATTTCTTGGTCTGTAGATTTTAACAGCCAAGAGTTGGTTAATTTTTTGAAGGAACAAATAACTCTAACCATTTACTTGGTTAAAATTTGTTCCTAATATTCTGTTACCAGCCCGGTACAAGTTGTGAATTAATACATATATAAATTCGGATTTCTGATTTTAGAATTGATTTTACTCGTTAAAGAGAAATATTATTTTAGAAAAATAGAGTAAAATTAGTTATCCTTTTAAAGAGAAAATGAAAAGTATTAATAATTTTTAGCTTTCTTTATTTTTTATTTTCCTTTATATTTTATTAGCATAAATTTGATTTATTTAGTAATTTGTATTTAGTTTTAAGATTCACATATTGTTAAAACATTCCTTAGATTTAATTGTATTGTATATTATATGGGCTTGAAACACGAATAAATAAATTAAATAAATAAAAATAATAATAAATAAATTCATATCCAATCCATATCCAATCCATATCCAATTCATATCCAATCCATATCCAATTCATACCTAATGTATATCCAATCCATATCTAATCCATATCCAATTCATATCCAATCCATATCCAATACATATCCATTCCATATTCAATCCATATCTAATCCATATCCAATCCATATCCAATCCATATCCAATCCATATCCAATACATCTCCAATCCATACTCAATTAATATCCAATCCATATCCAATTCATACCCAATCCATAGCCAATCCATATCCAATTCATATACAATCCCATATTCAACCCATATCAAATCAATATCCAATCTGTATTTAATACATATCCAATTAATGTCCATGTCAAATCCATACGAAGTCCAATCCATATCCTCATCCATATCCATATCTTTATCTATATCCATATCCACATCCGTATTCATATACATATCCATATTCATACCTATATCAATATCCATATCCATATCCACATCCATATCCATATCTAAATCCATATCCAGCCCAAGTTAACAAATCATCTTAAAATTAGGAACAATAACATATTTATGAGACTACCAGTGTAAACTACTGAAGAGTTTTTAAAAGCGATATTACATCTTTTTAATTAGTAGCCCGAATAATTGCTGGTACAATCATATTTGCTCCAGCTTTAGCACACTCATTAATTGTTTCTGGTCCAACTCCTCCATCAACCTCTATATCTGATGTTGGGGTAATTTTAACGTGGCCATTCCACTTTTGGCATAATATCACTCATAAATTTTGACCCCGAAACCGGGTTTAACGGTCATAATTAAAATCATATCAGCTAAGGGAATGTACTCTTTCACAAGCTCAACCGGAGTGCATGGTTTTAAAGCTAAAATCTTCATTCCAGCGTCTTTAACTTTCCTTGAAACTTCTGCAACAATTGTTTGAACCGGTTCAACGTGAAAAGTATATTGATCATCACCAGCATCGGCCATTGGTTATATCCACTGATCTGGGTTCGATACCATCATATGAGTTTCACTCATAAATTTTTGACCACCAAAACGGTCATAATTAAAATAACTAAAAAGAAAAAGTTAAATTAAATATAATTAACAAGTTACACAATTAGAAACTTATTTGATCAATTATTATTATCTAATATCTAGTATTTGTGTTTCGGAGAGTAGATGTTGTACAGACCGTGATATTATAGATCTACTGATCTTATGAATAAACAAAACTTAAGCAAACGTTCTAACAAAGCTAAAGTTGGAATTCCAGTCACAGAATAGAATTTTTTACAGATGGTAGCTTATTAGAGTTTGCTGATTCACTATTAATTTGAAGAAATATGTCTCACTTGTTACAAACTAGAAAATAAAACATAATTCCACACATACTTGATAGTATATAACAATTATTAATCAAATAAGTTTAATAATTAATAATTATTAATCATTTAAGTTTAACTTAACTTTTTCTTTTCAGTTAACTGTAGTAATTTAAGATAATAATTATATTAAAAATAACAAACGCAACCTTGATTTGGAAGAAATAATATTTATGAATGTTTTCAAAATACAAATTATCTGTCAAAATTTTCCAATAGGAAAGTAGGTAAGGTAGTTTCGGAAAGTAGGAATGTATTTCGAAAAAAGGAAATCAGTGCCATCTCTATTAAAAATTACCGTCGTAGTTACGACCAATTTTTAAGTGAAAATAAAATCTCATACCATAAATATTAAATTATTTCTGTTTTTCGTTGTTTTTTTCAGTTTTTTAGTTTTAAAATATGTTACCATTTCAGATTTAAAGAATATTTATATGCTTTGAGCCATATAATGACTATAATATTATTACAATGGTGAAATAAAGGAATTCGAAATTGGATTTTTTCATGTTTAGCTGTAAGATAAGGGCTCGTCAAAATTTTAAATTGAGTTTTTTTTTTTGAGTAATTTTTTTGTTGTATTAAAAAACTCGCCAATTTCTATCGAAATTTATGATAATGATCTGCAGGAAGTTGGAGTGATAGAATTAAAATCACTGTGTAATGAGATATATGAGAGTTATTATTGAGCGCCGAAATGATTAAACTGGCAAAAAAGAGGAACGAAATAGAGTGAAGAACATAGAACAATCAGTCGAGGGGTTCATGCAGTAAATATTCTGATGAAACTGCTCAACCGTCGAATGGGACAAGTAATGGAAAAAACGTTGACTGTAAAGAAAAGAGACTAATCAGCACATTGTATATAACTAGAGAGTGGATTACGAGTTGGTACAAACAGAACTGATTGGTTTGAAATGGGAAACAGGTATTAGAGCATGCTGTTTATCTTCAACACTTTTTAACAAAAAGCAAAGAACTTAATATATGAGAAAGGAACAAATAAATATTTGCAAGAGAAGTGTTAAACATCAGTGTAGATGAAAAAAAAATTGAAGGTGAAAGAAAGAATAAAATAATAAAGTGAGTTGAACTTGAACATTATAAATTGTTTGGATATGGTGTGTTTTTTGGTACGTTTGTGAAACGTTGCCACTGTCAAAGAAAGAAATTAAGAAAATAGAAAATTTCGGAATGTGGATATGAAAAAAAAATACATATTGGTCGATGGTTTGACAAAATTGCGATTGCATCTAAAAGACAAACTTAAAGTGCTGCTTATTTTTGAAAACCAGCAGGCAGAAGTATATGTTGAATGGATAGATTACGAGCTGCTTGATTTAAACGATATTGATGTAAATCTTCCAACCTCAGAACAGGCCGTGCCCATATATGTTCAACCGAAGAACACTTACATGTTCCCTTGGAGGTTGAGAAAAAATTTTTAATTAAAAACACCCGTTTTTACATTTGGAAATTTTCATAAAACTTTGTGACGTGACATATAATGTTTTAGGTGGGTTTTTGAAAATTGTGACTATTTGTGACATAGGGGAGGGTGGGGGGTTCCAAAACCATAAAATTTGACGTTACGTAATTTAGGTACAACCCCTTTAGCAAATCAACTACTGACTGGTGAAGTCGCAAAAGAAAAGTGAAGTTTTTATTTTCGTTTACCGCTAACCAGAAATGGCAAAAAAAAGAAAAGAATTCATCAAACCTAGTTAGACTTTGAGGTTTGTTTTCCGAATTGGGTAATTCATTAGTAATCACACTAGTGTTACTACCTGACGTAGACTAGTTAAACAAGATAAAGCGTTTATCAATTGCTCAGTTAGTTAGTGTCAGAAGTAAGTTTAGTTATTGTTTATCTTGGTAGGGATTAATTATTTAAATTTAAATACGTAACCTCTACAAAACCATTTGAAATAACAACTTAACAAAAAATCTAAAATAGTAAAATGGAATTTTGCAAAAGATCTGGAAGCATCAACAAGGCAACAACATAAATAGAAGTTAGGTGAAGAGTCATATTGATGTAAAAAAATATGCACTGTTCACCCCTATCTTGGTTCTACCTTTGTTTCTGAAAGATCTTGCCCGAAAGCATTTATTTTTGATGCGGTACCTTACAGGGTACGTATAACAAACCTTGACAGAAAAACAAATGTTTTAAAAGTTGTTGAAAGCAATTCAAAACGTGGTTCACTGAATGCTTGTAACGACCAGCTAATTGCAAATTTTAAACATCATCAAAAACAAAAACGTTCTGAAATTGTTTTATTTGTCTTATTTCTAATATATTTACTTATCAAAAATGTTGCATATTTATGCAAATAACGTGTTGATGGATTTGTTGCCTTACACAAGCTATAACATATGTTTCTGAATTTAATACAATCGTTTGATTCGTCAACCCATCTATTATTGTCTTTGTTCTTTTTATTTCAATGATGGAAAACTGAATCATGCGGTTGTTCTAAAATTGATTAATTGTGCTCTTCCTTGACTTTCATGTTGATATGTGTATTAAGAGGAGTGTTATTTGTAAAATCTTGTTTTACCGATTTCTTCTTACGCTAAAACTGTTTTGTTTGGAAATGATGGGGTGGAGAAATAATTTTTTGTGAGGTTGATGGACGTATTACTTTTAAGCGAAAGAGATATATATGAAAAGATCTTCATTATGAAATTAAGGCGATCAAAATGTTCCATCGATGATTATATTTTTGAATATATAAATTAGGTTTAAGTTTTTTTATTTAAAGTTGTGCTTAAGGTTTTTTTGAATCAACAGATGGTGTAAAAAGATTTTGAGAAAATTTCTTAGATAGGGCGCGGAAAACATTAGGGCGAGGAAAACATGTATACAGGGCGCGGAAAACATTACTTTAGGAGCTACGTATTTATAAAATTTTTTTTTATTTTTAATTATTTATTTAAGTATAAAGATATATTATTTATGATATATTATTTTATTTTTCACTCGCTTCTGCGACCCTGCAGACCTTCAATCAATAGCACCCCCCCCCCCCCCCCCTTCCTCCACAGCACCTATCCCTTCATCTGATAGATTATTGTTTCGTTTTGTCGGAGAAATATTATAAGATATAATATTTTATGGTATATTATTTTATTTGTCACTCGCTTCTGCGACCCTGCAGACCTTCGATCAATAGCACCCCTCCTCCCATCCCTCTCCTCCTCCCCGCTTCCCCCACACCTTTTCCTTCGTCTGATAGATTATTGTTTTATCGATTATTGTATGGTTGGGTGCAGGGGAAGAGGTGGGGGGGGGGAGGGTGCTATTGATCGATTGATCGAAGGTCTAAAGGGTCGCAGAAGTGAGTGAAAAATAAAATAATATATCATAAAATATTATATCTTAAAATATTTCACCGACAAAACAAAACAGTAATCTATCAGATGATTGATATTTTCAACATAAAAAAAGTCTATCAAGTAATGTTTTCCGCGTCCTATATATCTATATATTGTTGTTCAGTATAAAAAGTTACACAACATACTCCATTTTCAAGGTCATCGGGAGTGACGGAAGAATTCTATATATTTACCCACACTTCTACATCAACAAAACGTTGTTCTCTTTTATGATCAGGAAAATGTCAAAACAGTTTGTACCTTCATTCATTCTAAGTAATACTGAAAAAACAGTAGGTTTTGTCATAATCAATATAAAATGACAACTGAAAATTTATTAACACCAAATCTAATCGTATTATAAACTGAAATTCCACTAAATCAACCACACCTCAAATCATCTGATTTATAAATTATTTTTTAAATTCCTTAAGTAATCACAAAAATCACAATTAAAGTTACTTTAAATCAACAACCTACAGATTTATTTTATACAATAAATTTATTAAAAGCGAAAAAATATTTATGCAAACCTTAAAAACTATTGATTATCAAAACATAATTGAATAAAAATACAAAAAAAATAGAATTATAATTGTCAAGGTATTTTGGTAAGTCGCCCACTAAACTAAGTGGATAATAATAATAAAAAAACTAACACTTTATAGAATAGAAAGGACTGATGGAATAGATAAATCAATAATTTGGTTCAGGTGAACATACAACAACCAACATAATCCAATATAATTATTGACTCATTGATGCAAACTATAATTATTATAACCCAACACCAAAATTTAAAAATAAAAAAATAGCAATATAAGATGTAAGCCCAACACCCAATCATGTAGAACTTTAGATTAAATAGTCATTTCCGCATTAACGAAATTAAAAGAAATACATAGGGATGTGAGTAATACACAGGTATATAATTTGTTAAAGTTTGGTTAAATTTTATTTTGTATATATAATTACCTTTAATTATTGTTTAAAAGATATAATCGGATTGCTTAAGATCAAAAACATATTTTTTGGAAATCGGTGAAAATATTAATGATATGCAAGTAAAAGGTAATTTTTAAATTTTATTTTTTAACTGTAGCGAATAATTGATAACATTATTGCTACAAATATAGTAATTGAAATTCGTTAGAGGAATTTTAAATACTTTGTTTACTTCTGGTTCACTTATTTGTGGAATAATGAAGTGTCACGTTTTTCTTCTTCCTTGTAACTTCTTGATAAGTATTGACATATTGAAACATGTATCTTCGAAAGAGCTCAACACTCCCCAGCTATATGTAGAACTGTTTAATTATTTTTAAGAAAAAAATTAATATGAATTATTTACTGGATCTTCAATCCAGGTTTAACATTTATAGACAAGCTCTAAAGATTTGCTTATTAAAGTTTCATATATTATAGATTATAGAACAAAGTCAGGTCACGGTTCCTTAAGCCGGATATGAAATTATGTTCCTAAAATTTTGCTTGAAATTCAGCAAATTTTTGTAATGCTTAGCAATATCGGTAGCCAATCCCTTCGTGAGAGATTTCAACACCTTTGTGAGAGCTACGATACTAAAAGTTTAATTGCTTTTGCATTAATTGATCGATATTTAGAATATTTTTTAATTCTCTCCACAAATTTCTGACTAGACCATCTGAGATTGACTCAGATCACCATGAAACTGAATGTAGGGTTTCACAAAAATTTTTAAGAAGACACAAACTTCAGTTATAAATGTCTATCACGCAGATTAGTTATGAAATCAGTCCCTGATGTTAAGATATTTTTGAAAGAATGAAAGTCACATTTCTAGTTGGTCAAACTAATGAATGTGACATAACGCACTGATACGATCAAAACAAAGTCTAGCTATTTCACTTGTGACCACACTAAACACATAGAGTTATGTGCTGTCGATACACCAAAATTGGTTAGATTGGCTTAAAACAACACCCAAAGTGAAACAGTTTTTTCATAAAAATTCTTCTATCTTCCTCTTAAAAAAACTCCAGAACACTATGCAAAACACTAAATCTCAACTACACACAATAATAACTATTAACAAATCCTGTCTGAAAGACAAAGTAAAAACGACCAATGGCTGTATCCAACTTCAAAACGACTGGGCGACACAGTGGTGCTGCTACAAATACTGTACTACAAATGCAAATCAAAATGTGATTAATCAACCGACTCTAGATACGCTACAAAGAAACAAAAATTTCCCCACCAAGATCTTGATGAGGTCTGCTAAGCGATCAACAAGCCATTGGTAAGAGGTACTTGGTATATAAATATTTAAATATTTCCGATGACGCCTTACTATTGGCTAAATACTAAAACGGAAGTGGATAAACACAGCATTTATAAATCTAGTGCACTCTATTGAAACGATGACTATCTTTCGCAAGCAAAATTACAGAAATCAGCAAACCACAGGTCAACAGAATAAGCCAATTATTATCGTTCTCTAAAGCAAGCATTGATGAAAGTACCAAAATACTATGAAATTTAAATGTTGACGACATGCGAGCTTAATTACCTTCACTGAAAAAAATTGGAACGGCCAACAGAATTCTCAAAAGAGCCTAAGATGAAGAGAAAAGCGAATCGAGTATTTGAACCAAAATGTTCTCTTTGCGTTGATATCTAAAATGGAATAAAAACCATAAGGAAAATAAAAGGAAAAATATGCGTCCTGCTGAGCCAAAATGGTTATGGTACAAAATGGTACGAAATGGTTTGGGTGCGAAATAAACAATCACCAGCTCGAATTGTAAGTTGGTTTAGCGCTTTCGCTGTTACGTGAGGAACTAGAAGTACAACTTTTGTAGATAAGGATTGGTATAGTACCGTTTCAGTGTTGAAAATTGTTTAAGTAATAGTTAATGCCAGACTTCATCTGGTACTTTATCTGGTACAATATACCTACTTCAAATATCAATATCACTTTCGAAATTATATTTTAAATTGAACCAATGATGAGAAAATCGTAAAATCAAGACGAAAACGCAGGAGAAAAGGTGGAGAACTCAAAAAGTTAAACGCAAAAAACGCTGAACTACAAGGTTGAATGTATGCCAATACCTGAGAGTTGTGCTAAGATAGAGGTCAAATATATCTAACGTATCTATAGGAACATGATACCCAGTATTGATTGATTTAGAAAAAAGTCAAGCAAGTGCGAATATAATTCGTTCGCTGAGGGTTCCGACTTCCATGTTTATAATATTTGAGAAAACAACAGTTTTTGTTTGAATAGTTTCACGTTGGGTTGCATTTTACCCAAAGCTGTTTATGATGGCTAAAGAAAGCTTCAATAACGCCAGCTTATAAATTATTTATATTGGAAAATATATTATCAATTGTTGTAGCTTCAACTGTTGTTGGTTCATGAATTTTTCTTTATAAATTTTTTTGTAGAAAATAGTTTGAGAGCCAGTTTTGAGGATTTTTATTGAAACGAACGGAAAAATACGGAGGAAAAAGTGTCATGAATATATTGCCAACGAGTGCATTGTTAATACAGTCGAGTGATATGTCTACTGAACATTGGAGAGATCGGTATAGTCTACCAACAGGATTTGAGCTTCAGCTAGCTGAACATTCACAATGACTGCCAGCAGGGCTAAAATCAAAGTGATGGTGACTACTATTTTTTGCACTGGTAGTACTGTATCAGACCTAACGAAAAGAACAGATCCCCAACCTCGATTTACTTGACTGTAACAATTTTCTAGTTCAACAGTAGTTCAATAGTTCAAAAATTTCAAAAATGTTTGCAATTAGTAATCAACTTCACAGAGAACATTTGCAACGCAACCATATTAAATGATAATCTATCGAATAGCAAACAGGTATCAGGTATGTTATTGCATAATTTTTCAACCTAACGCATCTCGCCTGAAGTTGAATCCATCTGACTTGTTAAACTGTTTTGATCTAATCTGATTTTGTTTGTTCGTTTCTGTACTTCGTTGCACTCAATATTTTACTATAATATACATTTCCTACAACGTAGCAAAATTTATCCTCTTCTACGATTATTTTACGTGAATAGTCCTTCACAAAAACACAATTTTAGAACTTTAATCAAATGAATCAAAAACGGTGCTTTCGAAAACTTCAAAAAAATTGTTTTGGACTAGAAACAAATTCACCTTTCATATGACACCACACTCGAGATAGTCAAAACAAATTTTTTGTCAAAATTTCCACTCTCAACCCCCTCAAAATAACATTTGAAATGATGAGCTGATCGCTATAGTTTTCATTCAATTTTTATAACATTTCCAAAAAACATGAATTTTTTTAAATTTTTTCTTTTGTAACGTTCGAAGTTAAGGAGGGGGGACAGGAAATTTTTTCACATTTTTTAACATAGCTCAAAAACTGTGCTTTTGAAAATTACAAAAAAAAATGTTTTGCAAATTACAAAAAAATAATGACTAGAAAAAATCAAGCTTCCATTTCACCCCCCACTTAACAAGGTCAAAAATAATTTTTATTCAAAATTTCCACTCTCAACCCCTGCAGGATCACATTTGAAATGATGAGTCGACCGCTATAGTTTTCGTTCAATTTTTACAACCACGAAATTTTTCAAACTTTTCCTTTTGTAGTGTTCGAAGTTAAAAAGGGGGGGGGCAGGAAAATAACACTCGTTGTTAGCAATATCAAAAAAACTAAGCAGTCGAAAAATCATTGAAAATTTTATTTGAAATATTTTGATTTTTTTTGATTTTTCTTACCCAAACTCGATTCCTTACAAAATACTTTTGTTTTGCTATCTCCTTATCTATGTCCATAAAATATAGATAAAAACAAATATTTGAAATTTTGTTACCAGCAGGTGTGGGAAAACACATTTAATAACTGGAGAAATTTTCAACTTGATAGCACTTATAGTTTGTGAGTAAATCGAAACACAACGTAAAAAAACAAATAAAAAGCAATGATATCTTATCACACGCACATTTCAGCGGTAAGAACGTCAAAGGAACCAAATCAGGAGTTTGTTTTTAGGGTTTAATACACAACATAAAAGTACCAAACCAAAGAAATGATACATTTTGATAAGCAGATTGGATACTGCGACAGTAAAAACATTTCATGTAACTATTCAAGCTAAAATTTTCAATAAACATACCAAGCTACAAAAATGTATGTACATTTTATGAACTAAAACTTAAAAATAAAAAATATATAAATAAATAGTCCCGATGGTCGACACAATTAAGTTTACAAAGTATAAATTTATTTTTCTTCGAATTCTAAATGTACAATGCATTATTTGAAAGTTAATCTGAAACGAGAGAAGTACAAGCCAAACGCAAAAACTCTTTGAAGGCACACAGTATTTTATTTTTGAAAGCCCTAATTTTGGGCGTTTAATGACAAGAGATCCCTTACACTTCAAAGAGCTTTTGCGTTTGGCTTGTACTTCTCTCGTTTCAGATTAACTTTCAAATAATGCATTGTACATTTAGAATTCGAAGAAAAATAAATTTATACTTTGTAAACTTAATTGTGTCGCCCATCGGGACTATTTATTTATATATTTTTTATTTTTAAGTTTTAGTTCATAAAATGTACATACATTTTTGTAGCTTGGTATGTTTATTGAAAATTTTAGCTTGAATAGTTACATGAAATGTTTTTACTGTCGCAGTATCCAATCTGCTTATCAAAATGTATCATTTCTTTGGTTTGGTACTTTTATGTTGTGTATTAAACCCTAAAAACAAACTCCTGATTTGGTTCCTTTGACGTTCTTACCGCTGAAATGTGCGTGTGATAAGATATCATTGCTTTTTATTTGTTTTTTTACGTTGTGTACCTAATCTCTCTAAAAAACTGCTGTATTTACATTTTTGATGTTTTTTTCCGCTAAGATATCATTTCTTTTTGTTTGTTTTGTTTTCGTACATTGTGTATTAAACATCTTAAAAAAAACTGCTGAATTTACATTTTTAATGTTTTTTCCGTTGATATCATTTCTTTTTGTTGGTCTATATAAAAAAAATATAACATCAATATCCAATTTTTAATCCATTACTAATCCCTTTTCAATTATTATCCAATCCGCATCCATTCCATATCTAATCCATATCCAATCCATATCCAATCCATATCCAATCCATATCCAATCCATATCCAATCCATATCCAATCCATATCCAATCCATATCCAATCCATATCCAATCCATATTCAATTCAATTTAAATTCTAGCGGGATTGACCAAATTACAAACAAACTTATAAAAGAGATATCACCTCTTTTAGTGGATGTATTAGCCTACATCTTTAACTTAAGCATTGAAACAGGTATTTTTCCTAAAGCATTAAAGCGTGCTGTAATTATTCCTCTATATAAAAAAAAATGACAAAACAAAGGTCGAAAACTATAGACCAATCAATCTCTATGCTCTCAGTTTTTGCAAAAATATTTGAGAAATGCATCAAAAATAGGGTTTTATCTTTCTTAGATAAAATTAATTTCTTCAGCCCCTCACAATTTGGTTTTCGAGTTGGTCTTAGTACAGAAGACGCTTTACTTCACTTCTTAAATTCTGTATATGTTGGCTTGAATAATAAAGAAATTGTATCAGGATTATTTATAGACATCACTAAGGCATTTGACATGGTCGTACACTGCCTTCTGTTGGAAAAACTGCATGCAGCTGGTTTTAGAGGATTTATTCTGAAATGGTTTAGTTCATATCTATCTCAGAGACCAGTATCAGTAAAAATTAATAAAGAAACGAGTTCTGAAAGATCATATAATATTGGCGTGCCACAAGGTTCGGTTTTAGGGCCGATTTTATTCTTAATCTACATAAATTCTTTATTTAAGCTAAATTTCCATGGAAAAATTTCAGCTTTTGCAGATGATATGGCCTTATGTTATATTCAAAATAAAATAAACATGATAACGGATCAGATGAATCAAGATTTAGATCTTCTAAATAAATGGTTCTCAGTTCATTCGATGATAATTAGTGATAAAACAAAAATTGTTCACTTTAGTCCTAACATTGGATTGACACAACCTCCATTAGTAACCAGTCATGCGCTAGAATGTGATAAAAATAACTGCACCAGGAATTGTTTAAATATTGAAGTTGTTTCTCAGTTCAAATACCTTGGTGTAACTCTGGATAGTCCTTTAAATTGGAAAGCACATGCAGATGACCTAAGGAAATATTTTTTGGTGGTAAATACAAAATTTTACTTCTTAAAGTCTGCATGCCCTGTTAGGGTTTTAAAATCCATCTATTATGCCTTATTCCAGTCAAAACTTCAATATGGAATAACTTGTTGGGGTGGCGCTTATAAAAGCTCTCTAAAACCCCTAGTTACCGCACAGAAACACGCAATCAGAATTATTTATGGTAAGAAACAAACTGATAGCTCCTGGCCAGTGTTTTGCAATAACTTTATATTGCCATTAAGACATCTTTATATTTACAAGATATTAAAAATATTTTATAGTAGAAGCGGAAATCGTTTGTTTCGATTATTGGACCCCTCAGGTAGGTTACGCTCACACAATATTTGCATTGCTTCAATTCCTCGTTTTAGAACAACACATTTTAAACAATATTTTCTTGTAAACGCTCCTGCTCTATTTAATAAACTACCAATTAATCTGCGCTCTGATCTACTTCCATTGATGGTATTCCTGAAACAGTTGAGATCTTGGTTGTTTACTGTATCAAATGTTGAAAGTCTGTTTGAAGTTTTGGTCTAAGTAGCAGATATTAATATTCTTTCCTGTTCTTTATTTGATCATTGATTATATTTACATAAGTGAAATGTAAACTTTTTTTGGCACACTTTTTCAGATTTTTGTATTTTATTGATACATTCTTTATATTTTTGGATTTTAATCAAATTTAGATGATTTTTAAATTATATTCTTTAACCCCGCGTCACATTAACATTTTTCCATGCAATTTCTTGGTCTGTAGATTTTAACAGCCAAGAGTTGGTTAATTTTTTGAAGGAACAAATAACTCTAACCATTTACTTGGTTAAAATTTGTTCCTAATATTCTGTTACCAGCCCGGTACAAGTTGTGAATTAATACATATATAAATTCGGATTTCTGATTTTAGAATTGATTTTACTCGTTAAAGAGAAATATTATTTTAGAAAAATAGAGTAAAATTAGTTATCCTTTTAAAGAGAAAATGAAAAGTATTAATAATTTTTAGCTTTCTTTATTTTTTATTTTCCTTTATATTTTATTAGCATAAATTTGATTTATTTAGTAATTTGTATTTAGTTTTAAGATTCACATATTGTTAAAACATTCCTTAGATTTAATTGTATTGTATATTATATGGGCTTGAAACACGAATAAATAAATTAAATAAATAAAAATAATAATAAATAAATTCATATCCAATCCATATCCAATCCATATCCAATTCATATCCAATCCATATCCAATTCATACCTAATGTATATCCAATCCATATCTAATCCATATCCAATTCATATCCAATCCATATCCAATACATATCCATTCCATATTCAATCCATATCTAATCCATATCCAATCCATATCCAATCCATATCCAATCCATATCCAATACATCTCCAATCCATACTCAATTAATATCCAATCCATATCCAATTCATACCCAATCCATAGCCAATCCATATCCAATTCATATACAATCCCATATTCAACCCATATCAAATCAATATCCAATCTGTATTTAATACATATCCAATTAATGTCCATGTCAAATCCATACGAAGTCCAATCCATATCCTCATCCATATCCATATCTTTATCTATATCCATATCCACATCCGTATTCATATACATATCCATATTCATACCTATATCAATATCCATATCCATATCCACATCCATATCCATATCTAAATCCATATCCAGCCCAAGTTAACAAATCATCTTAAAATTAGGAACAATAACATATTTATGAGACTACCAGTGTAAACTACTGAAGAGTTTTTAAAAGCGATATTACATCTTTTTAATTAGTAGCCCGAATAATTGCTGGTACAATCATATTTGCTCCAGCTTTAGCACACTCATTAATTGTTTCTGGTCCAACTCCTCCATCAACCTCTATATCTGATGTTGGGGTAATTTTAACGTGGCCATTCCACTTTTGGCATAATATCACTCATAAATTTTGACCCCGAAACCGGGTTTAACGGTCATAATTAAAATCATATCAGCTAAGGGAATGTACTCTTTCACAAGCTCAACCGGAGTGCATGGTTTTAAAGCTAAAATCTTCATTCCAGCGTCTTTAACTTTCCTTGAAACTTCTGCAACAATTGTTTGAACCGGTTCAACGTGAAAAGTATATTGATCATCACCAGCATCGGCCATTGGTTATATCCACTGATCTGGGTTCGATACCATCATATGAGTTTCACTCATAAATTTTTGACCACCAAAACGGTCATAATTAAAATAACTAAAAAGAAAAAGTTAAATTAAATATAATTAACAAGTTACACAATTAGAAACTTATTTGATCAATTATTATTATCTAATATCTAGTATTTGTGTTTCGGAGAGTAGATGTTGTACAGACCGTGATATTATAGATCTACTGATCTTATGAATAAACAAAACTTAAGCAAACGTTCTAACAAAGCTAAAGTTGGAATTCCAGTCACAGAATAGAATTTTTTACAGATGGTAGCTTATTAGAGTTTGCTGATTCACTATTAATTTGAAGAAATATGTCTCACTTGTTACAAACTAGAAAATAAAACATAATTCCACACATACTTGATAGTATATAACAATTATTAATCAAATAAGTTTAATAATTAATAATTATTAATCATTTAAGTTTAACTTAACTTTTTCTTTTCAGTTAACTGTAGTAATTTAAGATAATAATTATATTAAAAATAACAAACGCAACCTTGATTTGGAAGAAATAATATTTATGAATGTTTTCAAAATACAAATTATCTGTCAAAATTTTCCAATAGGAAAGTAGGTAAGGTAGTTTCGGAAAGTAGGAATGTATTTCGAAAAAAGGAAATCAGTGCCATCTCTATTAAAAATTACCGTCGTAGTTACGACCAATTTTTAAGTGAAAATAAAATCTCATACCATAAATATTAAATTATTTCTGTTTTTCGTTGTTTTTTTCAGTTTTTTAGTTTTAAAATATGTTACCATTTCAGATTTAAAGAATATTTATATGCTTTGAGCCATATAATGACTATAATATTATTACAATGGTGAAATAAAGGAATTCGAAATTGGATTTTTTCATGTTTAGCTGTAAGATAAGGGCTCGTCAAAATTTTAAATTGAGTTTTTTTTTTTGAGTAATTTTTTTGTTGTATTAAAAAACTCGCCAATTTCTATCGAAATTTATGATATGTAGAAATTCGGACGGACACCGAAGTCTCACCAATAGGGTACCGTTTTTACTTTTTTAAAGTACGGAAACCTAAAAAGTAAGCTTTTTGCAAAAAGCTATCACTACTAGTAGGAAGAGATCATTCGAGTACTTACCAAACGGACGAGTGTTGAATAAGCTGCATTAATGTGTCCGAACATTATGCTAGATATTGTATTTGTTTTTTCCATACCGACTCAATTTCAGCTGCCACTATCGAAAAGATTCTAATCGTAATGTTTGAATTATCCACAAGTGGCAGGTCTAGATAGCATAAAAAAATCATATTAAAAGTATCGATGAAGCCGATGAAAATCAAAAACATTGACATATTGTTCTTGATTGAGATAAAATTTTCTGAGCAATGGACATTCTAATATCTAGTGCTATACACAAGGCTGACAAACTAGCAGAAGAACCATATCCTCACCACCTTTTCTACATGCTAGACACCAATTGAAAAAATTTTCAAGAGCAATTCTGGTATTCGACTGCAATACCGAAAACGGCTCTGGTTTTCTAACAAACCGGAGGTTTGCTTAACAAATAAACGCAATGAGTGGTAAACAATAATTAGAGAGTAAAAAAAGAGTACTGTACTGTAAAAAATACCAATATCTCTGCCAATTGAAAAGAAATTTTGATTGCTCTAGAATTGCTGCTAGTAACTGACTATCTGTTACGTATAAAAGCTTCAAGGGAAGAACTTTAGTCTATGATACGGGAAGTTTTTTCCATATAAACAATTGGATTTATATATATATATATATATATATATATATATATATATATATATATATATATATATATATATATATATATATATATATATATATATATATATATATATATATATATATATATATATATATATATATATATATATATATATATATATATAAATAAATATATATATATATATATATATATATATATATATATATATATATATATATATATATATATATATATATATATCTATATTTTTTTTGATTGTAAGCTTGATGGGAAGTTTTTCCTTAAAGAAACGGTAAAATCGGTAAGTTTTGATACGGCAACGGGAAATTTATTTTTTAAAGTCACTGATGCACACATATAAACATTTTTGGAAGACAAATCTGACAGTCAATACGTTTTTTGAAACAAAAGATCGACAACCGATCCAAACACACCGATTTACATCGTACAAATGAAATGCTTAGTCCGAATCAACAGTCCCGGGGGTGTACAATCCACAAAGGTTTAAAAGTCGTTCATCAACACTTCAACAGGCATGTTGTTGTGTGACCTACGTCTTAAAGGGTAAATATGTGTGTTGTTGTAATTCCTACACAGCGCTTTTTATTAAAAAAATATTTGTTGGACCTCCCCCCCCCCCCCTAAAACTTTTTCTGTGTGCGCCCCTGAATGGTTCCAACTACTTTTAACAATCCAATTCTTTTCCCTTTTTAGAGTTCTGTACTTTAACAAAGTAAAAACGGTACCCTATTGGTGAGAAGTTGGAACTTGAAACTTTCTACAGTTGTTAAATGTGTTTTCCCACGCCTACTGATAACAAAAAAAATTCGAATATTTGTTTTCGTCTATATTTTATGGACAGAGATAAGGAGA
>OY856186.1:237381057-237442853 GCA_963693315.1 Diogma glabrata | reverse complement strand
CTTCATCTGGTACAATAAACCTACTTCAAATATCAATATCACTTTTGAAATCATATTTAAATTGAACCAATGATGAGAAAATCGTAAAGTCAAGACGAAAACGCAGAAAAAAAGGTGGAGAAATCAACACTCGTTGTTAGCGATATCAAAAAAACTAAGCAGTCGAAAAATCATTGAAAATTTTATTTGGGATATTTTGATTTTTTTCGATTTTTCTTACCCAAACTCGATTCCTTACAAAATACTTTTGTTTTGCTATCTCCTTATCTATGTCCATAAAATATAGATAAAAACAAAAATTTGAAATTTTGTTACCAGCAGGTGTGGGAAAACACATTTAATAACTGGAGAAATTTTCAACTTGATAGCACTTATAGTTTGTGAGTAAATCGAATATGTAGAAATTCAGACGGACACCGAAGTCTCGCCAATAGGGTACCGTTTTTACTTTTTTAAAGTACGGAACCCTAAAAAGTAAGCTTTTTGCAAAAAGCTATCACTACTAGTAAGAAGAGATCGTTCTAGTACTTACCAAACGGACGAGTGTTGAATAAGCTGCACTAATGTGTCCGAACATTATGCTGGATATTGTGTTTGTTTTTTTCCATATCGACTCAATTTCAGCTGCCACCGCCGAAAAGATTCTAATAGCAATGTTTGGATTATCCACAAGCGGCAGGTCTAGATAGCATAAAAAAAACCATATTAAAAGTATCGATGAAGCCGATGAAAATCAAAAACATTGACATATTGTTCCTTATTGAGATAAAATTTTCTGAGTAATGGACATTCCAATATCTAGTGCTATACACAAGGCTGACAAACTAGCAGAAGAACCATATCCTTACCACCTTTTCTACATGCTAGACACCAACTGCAAAAATTTTCAAGAGCAATTCTGGTATTCGACTGCATTAACGAAAACGGCTCTGGTTTTCTAACAAACCGGAGGTTTGCTTAACAAATAAACGCAATGAGTGGTAAACAATAATTAGAGATTGAAAAAAGAGTACTGCACTGTAAAAAATACCAATATCTCTGCCAATTGAAAAGAAATTTTGATTGCTCTAGAATTGCTGCTAGTAACTGACTATCTGTTACGTATAAAAGCTTCAAGGGAAGAACTTTAGTCTATGATACAGAAACAGGAACAAAAGAGTCTTGGGGTCATTGTAAGGGATCATCATGTATAATGATGTTTTTCGTGTGCTCAAGCATATACAACATTTATTGGTTATACAGCTGACATTGCAATAGTTGTTGAAGTTAAAAATTGTATGAACGTTGCTATCAACGTTTACTAGACCATAACAAGCGTTAAAGCATTTTTAAATAATGCAATATTAGAATATCCTGAACGAAGACAAAAGTCGTACTAATGTGTGGCCAAACATTGGTAAAAATTAACAACACTCAGACTGGTGAACAGATAATAACATCCGACCAACACCTGATGCATCTTGAATTTGTCCTAGATCACAGATTTTATTTTAAAAACCACCTGATGTACACTGGTGACAAAGCCAAACATGTGGAGACCAGGGTTTCTCAAACGGGATCCCGGGATCCCGTTTTCCCGGGATTCCGGGGGTAAATTTTCATCCCGTTTTCCCGGGATTTCATCCCGGGATCCCGGGTATCCCGCTAATTTTTATTAACATATTTTTTTACTTTTTTCAGAGATATTAAAAATTTTCTCACTGGAAAATCGAGTAGTTTTTAATTCTTTTCCCCTCTGTAGTAATTAATTTCGTTCAAAATCAGGAAAATGTTTTTTGACACATATGGTGTCATGGTTTTTTTTGACACATATGAACACAACAAATTAAAACCAATAAAACTTAAAATAGGTAGATTTTTCTGAGAAATCTACCTAAAACTTTCGCTTCATTTCTCTTAATTTATGTTTAATGGTTCCCTTATGAAGGCGATTGATAGAGGAACGAGACATGTTTACAATGTGATTTGCAATGTCGTCTGGATTTATTTCATCGTTAGCACGAGTAACTGAGTTTGAGCCATCCAGCTTCCGAAGAAGATTCCAAGCTGCCCTAATAGAATGGGAAAAATCAATATCTTCAACAACGTTAATTCACTTTTGTTTCCTCGCGGTGTCCAGTGAGTATATTAAGTCATCAACCACGTCTGCCTCACCACTACTAAGGTGCGCCTCAAATAATAAATATATCGCTCTCTCTACTCCAACCAGGAATGTATTCTTCACCGGAAGTCTCTTGGGATGCATTTCTTTGTAGTTAAAATGATGGTTCCTACGAACCTATCGTAATTTTTAGGAATGGGTTGGATCTAGTGAATCACTGCATCCAACTCCGACCCATATTTAGCCCAGCCAGTTTTGTGAAAATTGCATCTAGGTTGAGGATTAGATTTTACCTGTGGGATTTGAATACCTACCTCAAAAATTATTGAACGATGTTGAGAGCGTGGCAAACCTTGTAGGACAGCCCTAGATATTGGAATAGGGTTACATTGTTCGTTTTTTGTGGAAAAACGGAGGTCGGGATTGTAATAACTTGGCCATCTAGCAGATCTAAAGGTTTTCATGTCTTTCGTATCATATACCAGAAACATGTTGTCGATTGGTCCCGTCAGTTAGTTTTATGCCATTGAGATTGTTATTTGAGTAGGACCAACCTATATTGCTGGGTGGTGAAATAATGGTAGAGTATCAGCTGGCCACGCTGTATTTAGTGGTTTATTTACGTTAACAATCTTCGTGATCCATATATCAACAACAATAAGATGTATAACGTTGTCCGTCTGGTGTCAGTAAATGGGTGCAATTCATGATTTCTGACTTAATATATGTGCCAGATCCATATGTTTGATGGTAAATAGCACTAATTAGTTTATAACCAACAATTTTTCCTCTAGAGGTAAGCTGATCTTCATCTGGTGCATGCGTTTCCTGCCAGAATTACAACGTTGATATCGAAATAATAACTTTAATAACGTTCAGTTTTTGACTTGCTAATGCTTTCAATGTTCAACTGCAAAATACGGACTGAGGGTCCAATATTTTTTGTCTTATGGTGCTGAGAAATACCGTTGTTATAGTGATTTTGGTTTGTTTGTTTCACAGAACATGTATCATATGAAGTTAAAAACATCACAAAAAATTGGTAATTTTTGAAGCAACTAAGCAGAGTACAAATAATTTAGATTATACAATGCACTAATGACTATCACACCGACATCTATTGAATCGGAAAGAGCTTTTTCTGCGGTAGGACATTTCGTCACGAAAATTCGGACAAAATTGAGAGATGGCGCCATTGACAACCTAATTTTTTGAAAAAATGTTTAAAAATTAGTATTATGAATTTATTTTTGATTTGTTTTTAGAAGAATACACTTTTATATTTAATTTTTGAAGTTTTTCTAATGAAAAATAATGGAAATTTAAAAATCAATAACGCATTTTTTGTGCTGTTTTAATTTTACACATTTTTCTACCACCTAATCTGAAAAATCTAGCTTTTAGTGTTTCCCGGGATTTCCCGGGATCCCGGGAATTTGACATTTTTTGTCCCGGCTTCCCGGGATTTGAATTTCTACGGGAAATGAGAAACCCTAGTGGAGACTGGTACTGCGGTGTGTATGGTAAATATTGGTGACCCTAGACAACTACTCAGGAATCTTTTCGTTAGCTTTAGGACATCAATATTGTTATACGCAGTACTTTTTCAGACCTTTTGGTGGAAAGCTTTTAAAGCGATCTTTAAAGTGGCATCGTTGGTCTTGTGCTTTCCGTACGATATCTGATGGGGTTAATGCAACTTAACAAGCTAGAGATTGACGGATACTCACAGACCTTATCAGAGCCAAATGGTTACATAATATGGTTAGAAAAATGGAAAGCTGCTCGTTTTGTGATAATCCTGGAAGTAAAAGGTCTGAGAACAAAAACGGTGAATACAACCATCACTTTGGATGTTTCCGTGAATAGACAACTATAAGCATATATCGGACGCAAAATGCAAATTTTTGGCATTTATTTCAACGATCATTATGTTAAGTATATGGACTTCGCTTATCGTATTTTGAACTTAAATTTATGATTTGTTTTGTGTTATGTTTGGAAAAACTGTAATGAACACCGTGTGTAAGTGGCAATGGAACCAGAATCAGGAACAGTTGAGGAGATTCGTGCCTTGAGATGTTTCAAACTAGTTTCAGCCTGTGCGTTCGAATATGTCTCCCCAGTCTATCACAAATGCTGAATTGCACCCAACAGTTTTAAAAAAAGACGAACTCAAATGAATAAAGAATAAGAATTCTGACGACCCCAAATGCCAGAGGAACAAAGACCATCAGCACCACCATATCAAATATAATTATTATATTTAAAAAAAATCGTTTCGCTCACCTCATTATTATTAACTGATCCAAACCTACATCCTTTTTTGGTATTAACTAAGCGTATTGACAATAATCTATGTCTATTATAAAAAAAAATGTTGCGTTGCCATAAACGTTGAGCCCAACCAGGCGATATTTTTAAACCAATTATACTATAATAATCAGTCGTTGCGCCAAAGATAAAGTGATTGGTGAACAATAAGAATAATAATAATCAATCGATGCAAAAAGGTTACATGTGATTGTTAACCAATAATAAAAAAAACATTTCATTGCACCCAAAATTAACCAGCGATTGACGATAAACTATTAACAGATGAAACGTTAAATAACCTTCAAACAATGTTCACGACGTACATCACTCTTATGTTTTTCTCCTTTTCAGAGTAATTAGATTTTGCTATGGACGAATATTAAAAAAAAAATACAATCCAGCTATGTCCCATCATTCAATCTATCAACCTTTTATGATTCTCCTCACAATGACCTATCATTACTATTATAAACATACAATACAGTTATGATACAGCTACAGTTTCTGCCTGTGCCCCAAATGCTCGACCAACTTTTAAAATTAACCACATAAAATAAAATTCTTACAACAATCAATGTACCGTAAGAAAAATACATACAGTAAGTTGCTAATGGTTCCAACTACTTTTAACACCTCTTTTAACAATCCAATTCTTTCCTCTTTTTAGGGTTCTGTACTTTAACAAAGTAAAAACGGTACCCTATTGGTGAGACTTCGGAACTTGAAACTTTCTACAGTTGTTAAATGTGTTTTCCCACACCTACTGATAACAAAAAAAATTTATAATATTTGTTTTCATCTATATTTTATTGACAGAGATAAGGAGACAGTAAAACAAAATTTTTTTTAAGGAATCAAGTTTGGTTTAGAAAAATTGTAAAAGATCGAAATATATCAAAAAAAATTTCGTCAAATTTTCGACGGCGGTTCACCGCAGATGCCAGAAATTATTTCAGGGACAATTGTTTTGCAACAATACAATGGCCTTGTAGTATTTAGTAATTACTGCCCCTCGTAATTGTTGTCCCACTTTTGACCAAACCTTTAATCAGTTATGACTTTGTTGCTATGTTTATTTGCTATACGTACGATTAATTTTTTTATCTTAGCTAATGATTCGTAAACGGTGGGTCAATTTTTCGGTCAACTTTTCGATAGTATGCTTCATTTCTTGAAGCTTGCAACTAATGCATTTGATTGATTTAATTAAAAGCAAGTGCTTCATAAGACTTGTCTCCACTGAAAAAATTGTTTGTTTTGTTCTACAATATGAATTTTGTAACATCAGTTAAAATTGAAAATACATTTTTAACATTTGAGTTTTGAGAGTTGGTATGTATATTCGGCTCAAAGGACCATATTTTTCCATATTAATACGCAAATGATAGTTTGGATTCATCAACCTGTAATCTACTTTAAGAGTAATGTGAAACCATCTATAACGATAACGAACAAACATAATTGTTTAAAAACTGAAATTCTATTTTTGAAATATTATATTTGTATTTCTAGTTAACATACACAACAATTGGTTAATGCAAATATAAAACAAAACGTACAAGGCTAAAACCCTTTTGTATTTTATTCCCAAACATCTCTATTTGAATAATTAAAAATAATGCTTCAATAACTTTTCATATTCAATTATTGCATCTGCATTTTTCTTCTACCTACAATTACAAAACCTTAACTAACATAAACTTTAACCGTGGTGTACCCATAAAATTACTTACTGTTTGTTTTTAGCGTTATTATTTAGATGATTTTTATTTTTTATATAACAATTTTTTTTTCATTATTTTAGTGTAATAATTATTTATTCATTATTTTCCGCATGAAATAATATATTAAAGTGGAAAAAAAATATCAACCCCTTCAGACAAACATAAATCGGATGATCATCTAATAATATAAACAAAATATAATCAGTGATCATCGAAAGACTTGTTATATATATGTATGATTCGATGAGTTGAAAAGTTTAACACAGTAACACACTAAAAATTTTGGTTCAAATAGGGTTTGTGTACACAAAAAAAATTTACTTTCCTTTCTACCTTTACCAAAGTTTAAAGGGTTGCGGTTGTTAACAAATAACAATAAAAAACTAAAAACTCTGAAAGTAAATTAGAAAAATATTAAATGAAATTTTTAAGTAAATTTTGAAAGTGAAATTAATATGCAAAAAGGATTATATTTCCTTCTGTTTAAAATTTGAAATTGAAAAAATATTGTTGATTTTAGACTAAACTTTAAAGAGTTCGTTTATTAATAATTTCTTTCCCCATTAAGTTGGATTAATAACTGTTTGTGAGAATATTTATTAACTACAATGAGATCAGATCAGCAACATTGGGACGGACGATGGTGTTGTATTTTGTGAAGTTCAGTTTCATAACTAAGATTGCGGGTGCTAACGTAGACACTTTGGATAGCTATATATCACTGCTATGGACAGAGGTATGTCGTCAACTCATATATCGATTGCATGGAGTGAATTATGGTTTTCACACCCGTAAATTGCAAAAACAATGTACAAATCAACAAAAACTGATCTCTCCATGAGAAAACATTTTTGGAAACAGTTTTTGAGAAAGTTTTGTTTGAAACAATCTGTTGGAACTTTTTATTGGAAAAAGATTGAAAATTTATAATTTAGTCCAGACGTTAGTAACTCTGAGTTAAAATATAGTTTGCCATTAATTACTGTTGCAAATAATTGAATTATATTATCATATAATTGCTATTGCTATGACACAAACTCGTAAATGCTTAGCTTTCAGAGTAAGGAAGAATTAGGATTAGAGAATGAGTCAGTCTTAACATAAAAAGAGATACCGGAAAAACTTTTTAAGTAACCTTACCTACTTAGTTAAACAATCTTTAACTTCTTCTATGCAATAAATATCTTTAATTTAAATTAAATCAAATCATGATTTTTATTATTTTACTAATAATGTTCGGTTCAAAGATATTTTCAATGAAAATAAAAACTTCAATATAATCCATTTCCTTATGATTTTTCCGTTATCCATAAAACTATTTTCTTTGTTTTCTCTTTCTTATGGATAATATAATTTATTGAAATTACAAATTGTTTTTCTTATTATATTTTGGAAAAAAAAAAAAATAGAAATAAAAATTTAAATTATATTAGGTTTTTTTCTATAGTCAAACCAATTTTTTTGTTATTGTGTACGAGGAGTATTGTTGAACCAAATGCAAGTTTAATTTCGAAAAAGTAATATGAATATTTTATAATATAATTTTTGCTTTTGAAATACATAAAAAGTTTATTGAAAATATTATAGTTTTTAGTTTTTACTATTACATGTTTATTGAGATGAAAATAGAGAAATTAAATTGAAGTGGATATATTTTTGAAAAAATTGGAAAAATAATAATAATGTCATGTTGTAGATTATGTTTTATTACTAAAATTATTGAGTTTGTTGATTTTCAGCGATTAATGACTTTTTGATTGTAAGATAGTTGGTACAAAAAAAAATAAACTTAAATGACTCGAAATGCTTGGGAAAGACAGCGAACAGTTTTCAATATCATCGATATTTTTAAGGATAACTTCACACTAGGAAACCACCACTACAGTATGCCAAGCTTATGATTTTTAATAGTTTTTAAAGCAATAGCAAAGCTGTCAGCTGTACAAACATTATAGAACTTAAAACTAAAATTAAATTTGTGCAGCATTATCTAAAGAGAGAGAGTTCCGATATTATTTTTCACACGTAAACAAAAATCATTTGAAAAACTGACAAAACTAGATATTTGGAAGTATCAATGTTAAATTTTGAGTAGGAATTTTACTTAAGTAATACCATAGCATACATGAGAATTCAAGTCTTTGAGTTGCATATTAATAATTGTATTACCTACAAGAATTGCAGATATTTTAGTCAATAAAATATGCGTTCTTTTTAACAAACGATCTGAGTACGACTTATTTTAAAACCATAGGATCATATGGAGGATCTGACCATATATTAATCCTAGCTTCATCGACTGTTAGAACTCCTGAGCAATTTAAATCCGATCCACATAGTGTTAAGAACTACAAAAATGTCAATGAAAAAAGTTTTAAAAGCTGCTAAAAATATTTCTCCATAGAAAGAGAAATGTTTAGGAGGACAGGAACCAAATAGGATTGCTGCATGTTTTTCCAAAAAAAAGTGCAAAGCTGGAATCAAAAATAAAATAAGATGCGTTTCGTTAACATTTCGTCCAGTAATGCTAATCTTACGAGTCAAGACATTATTAAAATACGCAGAATATGTGTAAGATGGTAGACCGAGAAAAATGATTTTACGACCGATAAAAAGGGATCAAGGAGCCAAGTGTTTTGTCAATGAGTGGAATATTGGCTGTTTCCCACGTTCGTTTAATAGCCAGGTATTAAAATCAAAATCCCAATTCCAAACCTTCACTCCAGAAAAAAATTACTGTTACATTTAAAACCACAAAAATGATAACAGACAGGAACAACAAAATAGAATTCTACCTGGGTGTGAAAAGAACCAGACTATCTGATCAGAACACGGAACGTGGCCCCATTTTTAAAAATCAATATCTTTAGAACAAAAACAAATTCTTTCTTTACATATTGGCATATTTAAAATTCAATATTTTTATTGTGAAGGAAAGTTAAAAACATTGGTCAAATAGCATTAGCGCCATTTTAAAAAAAAATATTTTTAAATATTTTAAAAGTGTTAGCAAAAATATTATGGTATATTTTTTTCGAGTCAGTAGCCTAATCAACACATATAAACCATCAAAATAGAGAGAATCATTCTCCTACAATTTCATTTCGAAGTTACCTTGAAATTGAATTTCTAGAAAATTTTCCTACCACCCTGTTCTCAAACCTATTTGGTTAAACCAAACCTATTAAATATTGCGAAGAATCACATGTGTTTTATTTTCATTATCTTTCATGTTTTAGGTAGATTTCATATAAAAATCTACCTATTGCAATGGGCTTTTATATATATATATATATATATATATATATATATATATATATATATATATATATATATATATAATATATATTTATAAACCATATGAGATATAACGAAAACGACCGGCACTCTCACGGTCGCATTTGTTGAGGTAGATCAAAAAAATTTTCTGTACATGTGTGTTCTATTAATATCTCGGACAAGTTTGTGAGTCAGCAAAATCCGACACGTGGTTAAGGAACTAGAGCCGTTTTTCAAAAAAAAAATTGATTTTTTAAAACAGTTATAACGGCCGTTTGGATACTAATACTTTAAAAAAGTTAACAAATTTAGAATTTTTGGGATTTGTTTTATAAATTTATTTTAAAAATAGACCTCTGCAGTTGGAGGCTCCTGAGTGAGCGGTTCCAACAAAAAAATTTGCCAAAAAATTTTTTTTTTTGAAACAACAGGTACTCTCACGGTTGGATTTGTAAGCCAGATCAAAAAACTTTTTCTAGAAATATGCGTTTTATTAATATCTTGAACAAGTTCTTAAATCAGCCAAATCCGACACATGGTTAAGAAACTAGAGGCATTATACTAGAAAAAAAACTCTGTTTTTTAGATCCGTTATAACGGCCGTTTAAATTCTAATATTTTTAAAACTTCATAAATTTAGAATCTTTGAAACCTTTTAAATCAGGTTTCTTTAAAGAAAAAGACCTCTGCAGTTGGAGGTTTCTGAGTGAGCGGCTCCAACAAAAAAGCTTGTAAAACACAAAATGTGTTTGAATCAACCGGCACTCTCACGGTCGCATTTGTGGAGCCAGATCAAAAAACCTTCCGTAAACATGTGTGTTTTATTAATATCTTGGACAAGTTCGTAAATCAGAAAAATCTGACACATGGTTAAATAACTAGAGGCTTTATACTAGAAAAAAAAATCGTTTTTTTAATCCGTTATAACGACCGTTTGGATACTAATATTTTTAAAAACTTCATAAATTTAGAATTCGTGGAAACATTTTAATCCGTTTCTTATAAATATAAACCTCTGCAGTTAGAGGTTTTTGACTTGTTGGCTTCAACAAAAAACTTTGCAACAATCCATAACTACAATTTCCAAAAACCTTATAACAGTCAATGAAAAAAAAATAAAAAGGTTTGAATAGAAGAAATTAATTTTTTTTCTTAGAAATAAACTATTTTGATATTTTGCAGTAATTGAACGACATATGATATAGCGTAGGTTTATGTCATAAATTGTCACACACATTTTCTGTGGTAGATTTCATATTTGTTTGTTGCAAAATTGGATGGATATAGTTTTGCTTATATGTAGCTAATTTTCTTTTTAAAATTTGTTCGATATCTGTTTGAAATTAGTTTGTGTTGTTTAAACTAATCTGATACATCAGATTCTACTGGCACACAAAACTGTCTGATCTCGAAATCTACCTATTTCTAGCGGATATACGCGCCGCTTGGACTTTTTTTAATATTAAGTCTAGCGAATATGACGTATTCAGTGTCAGTCGTCCAGATCGCAAGTTTCTTCGAGAATCAAAATTGTTGGGCCATCACCCATCTTCAAAAATTAGTATCTGTAGAAAAAAACGCTCTCGTTATATTTTAGAATGTTAAATCTTTTAAACTTCGGAAAAAAATCCTGGTTTTGATTCGGATCCAGAACATACCAAAGTAGAGTGTTCAAATCCTGAAGCATCTCTTACTACGCAGTAGGAAGCTCTTAATTGTTATTTAGATCTTAATTTCAATTTTAATTTTACAAACTCTTATAATTCTTACTTACAACCAACTGGTATAACTAATTCCTTAAAACAAAATCTCTATTCACTTCACCTCAGTTTCGACAGGAATAATAAAAATATATTCAGCTCAAACTTGATATACTTTTCCAAATTTGGAGTTAATTTTAGTTTGCACAAGTGAGGTTCTATAAGTGATGATACATTATGTTTTCCAGATAGAAAATGGAGGGTTATAGGTATTACAACGAATACAAAAATGATTGAATCTTAAAAAAGTAGTAACGCAAACAATATTTTTCTAAATTTAAAGGTAATTCAACATTATTTTTTAAATTGTAACAAACTAGTTTTTAATTTCTTTTGCCGGGATAATTGGAAAGGATTTCATATCCAAGACAGACAAAAACCTTTAATTATTCTAATTGTATGTTAAAAATTACTTTTAAGTCTATTCAAATAAATCTTAGTTTAACGAAAAACTCTTATGTTTTACCAGCTCGTTCAGCAAAAATAGTCAATATTCATTTAACATACCCAATGACAAAGATTTTGTAGTGAAATTTCAGATGGAGTTCATAGTGCTAACTCTCTGCTCCCATAACGGTTTAACAACCGTAAGTGTTGTCAATCAAGGATCACTATATAGAAATACAAAAACTAGAACAACTTAACTACCATTAAACAAAATAGAAGAATGTGATATTTTTCATGTGAACTCATGGTGTTCACAATCGTTTAATAATCAATAATAATTGAGGTATTTCTAAATTTAAAATATCTTAATAGAAAGAGAAAAATTCAATTTTAAATATTTGTAGAAAATGCAACTCACTATTTTATTTAACGGGTGACAACCTCACTGCAACAGATATGACATCTTACAAAATTCGAACAAAGCACAATTCTCATCCAATTTATATCAAACACTACCGTTTGTCTGAATCAACAAAAATTGACATTGATAAACATGGAGAAATCATTGAGCATAGTAAAATCTTGTGGAATTTTCCTCTCATATTAATTCAAAAAAAATTCAAGAACTCACATAAAAGATGGGAATAATTGTAGACTTCCGCAAACTTAATGATGTCACTATAAACCTCGTGTTCTCTTTGCCCAATATCTCTTATACTCTAGATCGCTTGGAAAAATCGAAATATTTAACTAACCGATTTAGCAAATGGCTACCGTCAGATCTGTTTAGAAGAAGCTGACAAAGAAAAGACAGCATTCATCACATATGTAGGGTACAGTTAGGGAGAATACAGTAACAAAGATTACAAAGGCCATTTAAATTTTTGGGTTGGTGTCTTGCGGTAATTGTCGAAACCACAGCTTATTGAACCTAATGGTGTGTAGTGGAATTTGACGAAACTACGCCTTCTCGAAATTTTCAAAGTATGTTGAGTTGTCAGAATGAACAAGAAGGAGAAGAAAAAGAGTGGTATATAGGTGAATGTAAAAACATTCGTTTGTTGGGTGTCACAGTTTCAAATGACCTACTCTGGAACGATCATGTAATGGCGGTGGCAAAAAGCGCGTCTAAAAAACTCGGCCTCCTAAATAGATGCAAAAAATTTTTCACTCCATACCAATTGCTCCATGTTCATAAGTCCTATATTCGTCTCTGTATGGAGTACTGCTGTCAAGTTTGGGGTGCAGCCTCTGTTTCCATCTTGGCCCTCTTGGACTCTGTTCAAAAGCGAGCTATACGAATTGTAGGTGATCGAACTTTGACATCAAAACTTGATTCCCTACAACATCGTCGCACTGTTGCTGACCTCGTTGTTTTTTACAAATATCGTCATCAGCAGTGCTCAGATGAAATCAGCGGCATCATGCCTCAAACTTATTCTTACCCCCGTTCCACTCGGCAATCGGCTGCCGCAACCAGTGAAACGGTAAAGATCCCGCGCTGTCATACTGGCAGATCGCAGAGAGACTTCTTTGTCCGAACTGCGTACAAATGGAATAGTTTGCCGGAACACTTAGTCTCAGGTGGCTTCAACCCACAGATGTTTAAAAAAAGCGTTAATCTACACCTCAGAACGCCAGTTGTTGTGGGACCCAGGTCTAGACCTAGGTCTTAAAAGGTATTTATGTGTTGTTGTGACACATATTCTAAACCCTATTACACAACACATTTTATTAAAAAAAAAAAAAAATACAAAAAATTTAATATAATAATTGAAGGAGCAACACTTATGATTTGGTTAGTTATTAACATCGTTGCTAGAGTGATAGGCCTTTAACTTATAATTTGAAAATTAACGAAAAACTTAAGTGTTGCTCATTAAATTTTGAGTATTGCTGTTTTATTGAAATCTTTAAAATAAGAAGTCATGTTGTTATTTTTATTGCTGAAAATCAAATGAAGCTTTTAAACAAATAAAATTAAATAATTAAAACTTGTGTTAAAAGTAATAAATTGTAAGATTCAACATACAAATCTTTTTGGCATTTGATTTACAGATTATTGTGGCCTTTTGAAAATAACACTAAAATGTTTTGTATCTTCCACTTTCTTTTTTTTTCTTCTTAGGCATTCTGACTATCATTCACATAAAATCAAGGACACCTGCCAAACAAACATTTACAAAAATTTTATAAGGTGCAGTTTTGGTAAATTTGGCTACACACTACCAGGCACAAGGAGATGTGGATTCAAAAATTAACCTAAGATGCCAACTCAAATACATTCCGCAGCTTTCCGTAAATTTAATTTATTGAATAATTTAAAATTATTTATATCAGATGTCAACCAGAAATGATAGCAATAGTTGATCATGCATCTTCTACTTCTTTTTCTTCTTCTTCTTTTTTTTTATTCTAACAACTCTTCACAGAAAACCAAAGACAAAAACCCAGCATACCGTGACAAATTCAAAAAGGCATAGTTTCATTTAATTATACTACACACCACCAGGTTCAATAAGGCGTGGTTGCAAAAACTAACCCAAGACACCAACTCCAAAATTCAAAATGGTGACTTCTAGAAATTTATGACCTTCATTTGAATTAGCCCGTATTTTTACTCTTAAAACCGATCTCCTCCCCTTGATGACACTTTCATTTTAAAAGGATGCCATTTGGTTTAAAGGGTGCGCCATTTACATTACAACGCTGTATGAATCACATACTTACGAAATTAAATGGTATAAAGTGCTTAGTTTATCTTGATGATGTAAATATGGCAGGATACAACCTTAAAAACCATAATCAAAAAAAATAAAACGTTTTTAGGATTATCTGGCTACTGCCGATAATTTTTTGCTCGATATTCAGAACTCGCTAAACCATTATCTAATCTTTTAAAAAAGGGACAGTAATTTAATTAGAACGCTTTTTGTGATGCTTCATTTTATAAACTTAAAAACATCTTAGTAACTCCGCCAATACTACAGTATCTGGCTTTTGCCGAGCCAATTATCATAAGCTGGTTTTAGTTGAGAAGATAGTTTGTACTTTTGGTGTTCCTCAACAAGTTTTACGGGTCATAATAATAACCTAAAATTATAAAACTGAATACGTCGTCATATCATCCCCAAATAAACAGTGCATTAGAGTGATCCCATCTAAAATCTTTCTATCTTTGTTTGAGCTTACGTACCTACCCTGATATGAGCCATGTCAAAAGTGAGGTAAACCAGTAACGAAGGAAATAACAAATAGAATAATATTCAGATCTGAAGCTGTAAAAGCCAACTGCATATCGTAATAGTTATACACAGAAGGATAAATTAACTAAAACAAAGAGATTCAGAAAACTAGTAACGGAAGTAGGCAACCAGAACGTATGGAACTTTTTATACAAATGTAAGACATGGAACGCTCACGTAGAGTCGTAAAAAGAGTCTTCAAACAGCAACCACATGAACTTATAGAGAACCTCATGCAAAGTATTACTTAACACATTGCTATCAAATGATATGGAGAACTCTCCCGAGCACGCGGAAATCAAAAGGGTGCTTTACTACCGTATTGCTCTCGTTGTCACTCAAATTTCAGCTTTTTTAGCATCAGTGGGGGGCCTTTAAACGTCAAGAAATGCCAAAAAAAGTGGAGGCAAGAATTTCACTTTTGGCTCATGAATGTAATACTTAGGTCTTTCAGACCGAGGTAATTCTCGTTTGTTAAACTACGTTTTTTCTTGTTCATCCGTACTTTGATCAAAAGGTAAAATTTAATCTTTCTTATTATAAATCAAAAAATTGGCTGCCTAGTTCAATTCAAAATAATCATGCTTATATTAATAGCCCATCAAAAAAAGAAAAGAAAAGCATATACAAATCTAATTATTATCTCTTCATTATTATCTTCGTTACTTTTTCAGGAGACGACTAGTATATCATCATATAACTTCACTACAGGGTATTGAAAATACAAGATGCATCATTATTTTTATATTGAAAAACACTTCGCTTCAAAAAAACTAGGTATCAGTCTGTAATGAAATAATACACAACAAATTAACGAAACCACAATATTTTTATGAATATTGTAAATAAACTAGCCAGATTTTTCACCGAAATTCATTTAATAAAGACAAAATGTATTGTAAAAAAATGAAACAAATAAATCGATTCTTCTTTTTTTCGATTTGAGTTTTTTATTTATAAAAGAAAACAATGATGTTATCGTATGAATTTTGATTTTTTTAAAATTTTATTTTCCAAAAAAATGATACACTTTGTGTAGGAAAGCATTATATAAATTAAATTAGTAAATTTCATTTCTAAAATAGTTATGTACTTATTAATTTCTTTTTCGAATAACCAATAATATTAATACGAAGCATGAATTCAACGTATGCATGTAACTAATGAAAATGAATAAACATATAAGAATATAAAAAAGGAACAACTATATATAAACAATTCAAAGATTTTCATTTTTAGTTCATTAAAGAACCAGAACAATAACAACATTGTCGAAATCGTTTAGAGGTATCGGGTTTAACGGTTTTAGTAAATTTTAGAGAAAGTTGCGGTTTTTGTAGGTTATTTCTGTACCATGACGGCTACACACAAAACCAATCTTGTATTTGCAGTCAGCAACGTGTTATTTTAAATGATTTGTCCAATAAATAAAAATTACATATTTTCATAAAAACTTAAGAATACGAATAATAAATATTTATAGATTTTTGATGGTATATACACTATTGTAAATCTTTGGGATTTTTGTAATAAATTTCTAGATATGAGAGAGGGAGGAATTCATAGGATGAGAGAATATTACGTCAACATCTAAGTCAACATGCTAATCAACATCCTAAGTCGCGAGTGTAAAGGAATTATTGATTGTTGTCAATCAATGCGAAACTTAATATCTGACGTAAAGTCAATATGTTGTTATATTTTTGGTTAGGAAATATAGACAACTTTAAGGGAATTTTAATTTGGATGGGTTTTTTGTGAACAATTAAGCTTAAGTACATAATGGAAGTCACTTGACTCTTGCAATTCGAAATAACTTTTCATTTTCTCTAAAATTACTTTAGAAAAAATTTTTTGTGTTTCGTGTTAGGATTCGAACTACATTTATCAGAGACACATGTTCAAATCCTGTGTGTCTCACACATCGTAATATCTAGAAATTTAGTACAAAAAATCCCAAAGAAATGCAATTTCCAATACGTAATCATAGATGAAAGATTCAACTTAAGTAAATATGAAAAATGATGAAGTTTCAATTTAGAAATTATCTGAACATCCAAAAAAAAATTCAAAAGTATTTTTCGTCACCGCCGTTTTGGCTAAGTTGTGTAAGACACACGGATTTGAATATGTGTCTCTGATGAATGTAGTTCGAATCCTGACACGAAACACAAAAAATTTTTCCTAAAGGAATTTTAAAGAAAATGAAAAGTTATTTCGCATTGCAAGATTCAAATGATTTCCATTATGCACTTAAGCTTAATTGTTCACAAAAAACCCATCCAAAAGTATTGTAGATGTTTCTATAAAATTTATTAAGGAGCTAGTTAATAATATTTAGTGAGCGCAGTCTCTAACCATATCATGAATTGGAGGATCCGAATTATTGGACCCCAGCCGTGAAAGTTAATGAAAGTAAAAACAAAATCTCGAAAAGTGTGGAGAAATTATATACCGCGAAAAACCAAAAAAAAAATATTATTCAACTTGTAAAAGTTGGGTTAATTGAAAATTTGAAGTTCCGATACATTGAAGAAACATTGTGTTAAAATAATTTAAGCCCAATCTAAGATAAACTCAATTACATGAAGGGAAATTTTATTTAAAATAATCTGAGTTTTTTCTCAAAGAAGATATATCAGAAACTAGCGAGGGAGACTCAGGTAAATCAAATCTCAATTGGTAATAAACAAAGTGAAGTAATTTGCTTTGAGAAACAACGGAACAACCACTAAACCCATTTCACAACAAATTTCTCAATACAAGTAACACTACGGAAATATTTTACCATGTCAGAAGGATCTAGATAGGTGACCCATTTTTTCTGACGTAGTTTATAGCACTGAGTCCGAAAATGAGATCCGTTTTTAAAAATTAGCGCTTGTTCTAAAGTTATACCACTTTGAAGATCTGACTGGTAGGTGATCTTAATTTTTTTTTGCAGTTTTACTTACAAACTCTACTCTGTCATGTTATATATCAATCTAAAGGATTTTAATAGCAAATTCATTTTCTTATTTTTTTTTTCAAAAAATTTTGAGTTTTAGACTTAAAAAGTCCAAAAAACCGCAAAAAAAAAAGTTTTCTATTTAAACGGCCATGCACAATAGGATAATTTTTTTTCCCAAAATTTTTTGATGCCAAACTAAAGTATATTCTTCTACAAACAAAATGAGCTATAAAAATTTCAGAATAAGTTGAAAAACACCATAGTTATGAGCCTTCAAAGTTTGGTTTATTTTTAAATTTATTTTTTAATACAGATTTATCGAATAAAAAAGTGTGGATGAATGAAATAACACAAGAGCTTGAAATAATTAGTAAATTAAAAATTGTTTACGTAACCAAATGTGTATTTTGATTCGTGCTTAAGGCCCCAGACGAAATCAGCCAACATTCGCTTGTTGCATCGACCCTGATACCGCTTTTCGATTGCACTAACTTCCTGATGAAAACGCTCTCCTTGCTCATCTGATAACTGTCCACAGTTATCTGGAAAATAGGATAAATGTTCGCGAAGAAAATGCAGCTTTACGGTTTCTTTGATACCCTGCTTTTCAAATGCATTGATAAAATTTGCCACAATTTGAACGTAATTTCGTGCTCGATGATTTCCCAAGAAGTTTTCACAGATTTCTATTAGTGCTAGCCATGCTTCACGTTGAATTTTATTGAGCTTTTGTTTGAATTGTTCATCTTTAAACAATCTTCTAATCTTGCTACCATTAAAACCAGCTCCATTCTCTATTTTGGCATCACTCATCGAACTATATTTGGATCTCAAGTAATTCTTAGCTTCACAATCTTTAGGCAGAGATACGATGAATTGAGAGAAGAGACCGAGCTTAATATGAAGTGGAGCAAATAGAATTCTCTCACTAGGTACCAACAGTCTCCCTTTCACACCCAACTGACCTTGTTCGAATGATTCTCTTGGATTATTTGCTTGGTTACTGTATTTCATCTTTTTTGGCCGATCCGCTTTTCTCGTCATGTCCTGCTGCCAATCACATAGGAAACAAGGGTTGTTGCAATTACCAACTTTGATGCCTATTAAATTATTTGATAATGTTTTATTAGTATGAATAATTGAACAAAGAATTTGATTGCAATTAATTGCTGATTATTAAAGCATTTACCTAGAAGAATGCCAACCATTTTTAAATCACAGACGATGAGCCAATTGTGCTTGGAATATTGAATGCAGTCTAAAACCTTTTCAATGTCGTCTTGAACCTCTTTCATCTTAGTTGAATACAGCAATGGCAAGCTTCTCAAGCGCCCATCATTTGACAATAGAACGGCTTTTAGACTTCCTTTTCCAGAATCTAAGAACAATCGATAATTTGAAGCTTCGTAAGGCAACTTGAACCAGTCAGTGATCAGTAAATCGATTGCTTGACAAAAAGGCGTTCCATCCGGCAGCTCATCAAAATAGTCGACAAGGCTAGTTTCTCGACTAAGGTGCATTGTCCAATCAACGCTGTTCTCAAGTAAGCCATGGTCATTAAAGAACTTACCGACTGATGCACTGCTCTTTTTACCATGAATAAACTGGCGGCAAAAATCGTTGTAAATAGTCTGATCTAATTTAACTGTAGGCTTAAAAGTTTGGCGTCTAGGTGTTGATATCTCAAATCCAGGTGAAGAAGGGGCATCTTCGTTCTGCATATCATCAATTGGACTGGATTCAGAACTTGTAACAACAGGTAGAACACGATCTAGATTAAGTTCTGGACAATCATCGATATTATCTAAATCCCAAGTATCATTTTCGGCATCATCTTCGGCATCATCTTCGTTTTCATCATCAGCTGGTAGATCAATTAAAGAATCCTCAATTGCAGGCATTGAATCTAGATAATCATCAAATGGATCAGGTGTTGATTGCTGACTTTTAGATCTCAAATTTCTAGCTGGTGTTGATTCGATTGATGATGAATTTTGAGCAGTTATGAGCTGACTGGAATTTGATTGCTGTTGAGATGAATTAAGTACAGTTGATGGTTGCTCACTTACTAAATCTTTCTTAAAAATGGGCGCTGAACACGAATAGCCGTAGGCGAACTTTAAAGCTTTTCTTTTAGCGTGATTTGCACCATTGGTAGATGTATTACAACTAAAACACTCATTCGGGTGGCTTCTTGGGTCTCGCCACCGTGCTGGCTGAACTAAAGATAAACTTTTAGAACTATTTAAATGTTTATACATCATTATATAGCAGATCTTGCAAATTATGTTTGGTGAATGGTTGGACTCTAAATTGAGCATAGAATGGTTGTAACACTGTTTAAACATTTTCATGATACTAACTGTTATTTCAACACTATATTTTTCGGCAGTAAAAAAACTACACATGAAACAAAATTTATCAAAATTACAACTTGAAGCCATTTTTAATTATTTAATTACCAATGAAAACAATTAGACAATTAAAATCAAAAATTTTGAAACATTGTAAAACATAAACATTGGGTATAAAAAAGAAAAACAGCAAAACAGGTATTTTTTAAATTTTTTTATTCGATAAATCTGTATTAAAAAAAATTTTAAAAATAAACCAAATTTTGAAGGCCCATAACTATGGTGTTTTTCAACTTATTCTGAAATTTTATAGCTCATTTTGTTCGTAAAAAAGTATACTTTAGTTTGGCATCAAAAAATTTTGGGAAAAAAAATTATCCTATTGTGCATGGCCGTTTAAATAGAAAACTTTTTTTTTTTGCGGTTTTTTGGACTTTTTAAGTCTAAAACTCAAAATTTTTTGAAAAAAAAAAATAAGAAAATGAATTTTCCAATAAAATCCTTTAGATTGATATATAACATGACAGGGTAGAGTTTGTAAGTAAAACTGCAAAAAAAATTAAGATCACCTACCATTCAGATCTTCAAAGTGGTATAACTTTAGAACAAGCGCTAATTTTTAAAAACGGACCTCATTTTCGGACTCAGCGCTATAAACTACGTCAAACAAAATGGGTCTCCTATCTGGATCCTTCTGACATGGTAAAATATTTCCGTAGTGTAATGCAAGTGAAAGAAAAGTAATAAAGCAGGGAATGTCCAAAGAGACGCTCATTACTGGAAAGCACGCTTGTAAGTCTCCAATCCGTTTCTTCCGAAACCAAAAGATGGGTTTAGCTAGTCCTAAGGTTTATCCTTTCAGCTGAGACAAACAAGCTCAAAATATAGTACTGTATACATATACAATATGTACACCATTAACCTCCTCGAGGTTGTAGATGAAAACTAGCAACTTTAAATTTTTGACTGATGTAATAAAATATTATTTTTAAAAGAAACAAAACGAAATTTTAAACTCAGCTGCGTTAAATAATAATAAGTCGAGCACATGGACACAGAACATCCAAATAAATTATCTGGTTTGAGTAATGAAAGAATACTTAGAATGGTTGATGCTTGCGAGAAGAACTTTGAGAATTTTGCTGCTAAAAAGGATATTTATATTGAGTTTTAATTAATTTAAACTGATTTAAACACTTTCAGGGTGCAATCAAGTGTAGAGGACAGAATTGGTATAAGTTAAACTCAAAATTATTAAGAAATTGTCATATAGAATGATTCAATGGCTAACATACTAGACTTTGTTAAAAAAAATGCGTTCTGATATAACATCTTGAATTATTTATTGCACAAAAATTGTAATCCGCCCCCACACAATTTGATTACTTTCTTTACTTTTATTAAAATGAAAGTAAATTCAAAAAAATTAAAGACATGAATGTCAATCACACACAAATTGATGCAAAGAACTTTTTATATTGTAATATATGAATTTTCCAATATATGTGATTAAAGGCATACGGGGGGTGAATAAATAAATAAAAATATAATAATATGAAGCTTATTATCAAAATTTGAACTCGAAAATATACAAAATTTGATTTTCTTGAAACGGACAAAAATACAAAGGATAGAGGGTTTGCTTTTTTTAGATTTGGGATAGAGGGTAGATTATTTCTTTTTCATTTTATGTATTTTGTTCTTGGTTTCCTTTTTTTTCATAAACCATAGTAATCCTTAATGTCCAAATATTTGATGTTTGATTGTGTATTGTCCCTTTATAGTTAACAAAAAAATAATATGGAAAATGGCAGAATGAAAAGTTGTGGGTGGATTTTTTTTCGATAACATACTCAATATATGAAAATGTAATAAATGATTGATTGGTTGCTCGTAATATGATTTTCTTGTGTTATGTGAAAATAACCACGTGACGCAATAATAATAGGCTTTAAAATTCTATACCCAAAAAAAAAGAAAAATCAAATTTTTTTTCTGTTTGGGACAAAATGAAATATTTTCTGTACTTACGTTATTTTCATTCAAATCTGTTCGATCAACAAAAGAGTAAGGAAAAATAAAAAACGGAAAAAACACAAGAAAGAAAACTTACAAAATTAATGTTTAACTTTGGGATTACAAGAAAATTAAATTTTATTGCTAACATTAAAAGATTGAAACGATTATAAACTTATATTTCGACCATTTGTTGCTTATTCTACGCTTAACACAATAGAATAATGGCAAACATTTATTAAATTTTGTTTTTTCTTTTTGAAAATCTTTCTTTGGTCTAATTTTGTGAATTTTAATTTCAAAATTTAAGTCTTTGAATAGATGAGTGGTTTTTGTTTGTTTTGGTCTGCAATCTGCATAATTTGGAATTATATTATTTAAAGTGGATGGTTTACCGTTTACCCGAATAAGTTTTCCTTCTATGTTGATAAAGAGTAACTTTGGTTTTGAAAAAACCAAAGTATTGAATTTATGAGCCAAAATGGAAATTCTGACCCCCACTTTTTTGTGCATTTCTCGACGTTTTAGGACCTACTGATTCTAAAAAAGCAAATCGACGAAATTTAAAAAACCGCTTGACGGATTTCAAAAATTGTTTTTGCTAAAAATAAGTTGACTCAATGGAAAGAGCCGAAAGAACGATGTGTTCGATAACTGGACTGAAAGTGTGGCAAAAAAATCGTCAAGTGCGTCAAGGAAATTTGCATAGTTTTTGCTTACAAAACGTTTATTTTAAGTGATTACGAAAAGAAATATTGAAATTGAAGAAATTTTGATGATCGGGATTGATATGTGAAACCAAAAACTAGATTATTGAATTATAAGTTTGTCAAAAAAATATTGTCAAGTGTGTCAAAAAAATGATTTCATTTATTTTTTTAGCCAATTTTTTGGAAAAAAAAATTTAACTGTTTGTTTGTATGACGTAAATGTCATATGGAAATTTTTGAATTTGTTATAGTTTATGAAATAATTTTGAAATTTTGAAAAAAGTTTGTATATTTGATTTTGTAAGAATTTTTGGAATATTTTTAGAAATCTGAAAAATTTTAAATTTTTGATTTTATTCTAATTCTTAGAATTTTGAAAAAAGTTTCAATTTTTGATATTTTTATAATTTTTGCAATATTTTTAGAATTTTGGAAAGAGTTTGAATTTTTGAATTTTTAAGGATTTTCGGAATATTATCAGAATCTAGAAAAAGTTTAAATATTTAAAATATTTGATTTTATTCCAATTTTTGGAATATTTTTGGAATTTTGAAAAAAGTTTCAAGTTTTGATTTTGTTATAATTTTTACCATAATTTCAGAATTTTTGAAAAAAAGTTTAACTCTGATTTTGTAATAATTTTTACAATATTTTTAGAATTTTGAAAGAAATATGAATTTGTGATTTTGTAATATTTTCTCGAAACGCTAAATGGAGAAGTTTTTGAGCAGTTTGCTGAGTGTATCATCTTTTCACTAAATTATGTCAATTTATGATCTGCTATAATTTTCCGGCAACCTATTGATGTTTCATGTTAGTTTTGTAATAAATTTCTAAACAGAGATAAAAAAATAAATGTACCTTAACAAAAAATTATGTTTGATATACATCGCTGCCAAGTTTTATGACGAAAACAATATCAAAATCCTTAACCAAAACCAATGTCTTGATATCACAGAGCTGCGAGATTTCAGCCCCTCCATATTTTATAACTAATTTTGAAACACGTTTTAAATTGACTATTGTTAAAAATATATAACTCAGATATGAATAAACTTAAACGTTTCTGGAGTCAAAACAACATTTTTTAAAAACTTTAACAAGCGTTTGGGCATTCAATATTCATTTGTGAAAATATTAATAATTTGATAAAAATTTTAAGTTTTTTTCTGGTAATATATAAATTTTTAGTTTAATTAGTTTAATAATGTAGTTAAATTTAATAAATAACGAAATTTGAGGATGAATTTAGATGAAGTTTTTGACTTTGTTGTACAAACCAGAAACTTTAAACTTCAACATTTATTATTATTGTTAGTAGTTTTCTCTAAGTTTAATTACACAAAATTTTGTCTAGCTAGTTAAATAAAAATTAATTTACTTTATTTTAGTAAAATAAAGTGGACCAAAATTAAGTGGTTGATTAACAATCAATGTTAAGGGGTGTAGTTTTTTATTAAAATTCTAGTGAGTTAATGTAGTTAATCAATTCAAAAGAGAAAAATAGAATATGCCGTCGTCGCCATATTTTGAAGGTAGTATAACGGATCTTGAATTTTCTTTTAAAAATCTTGATAATTATTAACAGTCAATAGGAAAAACTGATAAGCATATTGTCACCATCAACATTACAATAATTTTCAACAATCATCTGTTTATTTTGGTGCAACAATGTTGAGAGTGAATTCTCAACAGTCACCTATTTATTTTAATGCTTTTCAATTAAACTATTTTTTTTCCAACAATCACTCTTTGATTTTGGTACAACCATTATTGACAGTTGCAATGAATACACAACAATCACCATTTACATTTTTGCTGCAACGATTTTCCGCATTTGCACAATTGTTTTCAATTTGAAAACGTCTGAAAATGTTAAACTCAGGAGTGGATCCTATTCATATTAGTTCAGAAGAACAAAATTTAATCTACAACAATCTGATATTTTTCAACTGTGGCTGAAACTGGATTTACTACAAAAATACCTCTTCAATTAAATCTCATAGTTAGTTTTAGGTGTGAATGCTTCTAGTCAAAAATATTTCCCGTTATATGTTTGTAGAAACAATTAGGCAGCAACATGTACGAAAACTATATTTTTAAGACACTTAGTTTAATTTAACACACTTACTGTTCAGGCAGACATTCTAATTACAACTCATTTAATGATTCTCAACACACTTACAATATAGTTATCGAGTTGAATGCCATCTCAGCTTTTTGCATTAAGCAAACCCAGTTTTAGAAAAAAGTTTTTTTGAAATTGGGTCAGAAGTTTTTAAATTTTCGTTGACTGAATGTCCGGAAAGACAGAAATGTATTAACATAAAATGACGAGAAATACCAAAAAGTGAGGTCTAACATCGAAGAGCGTAACCCAAAACGGAGATATATCATCAATATAATATACAATATTGCCGGCGACCGTTGTAATATATCAAACAACCGCGATGCAAAAAATTATAAGGCCAACACCATGGGGTATTGCAGTTTACTAAAACAGAAACCGCCATTTATAACGTCCCTTTTCCACATTTTCCAGATTTTAAACATATATTAATTTTTCAAGAATTTAATTTTCAAAGATGGTGATGTCCGAAAGTGCCTTTTTATTCTTTTGATTTTGGGTTTCCCATAGATTTAGAAAAATAAGACTGTTTTTGGAGTTTTCCTATGCTTGTTGCACCCAAGAAATTTATTGGTAGTAATCTAAAGCGTATAGTAGTCCACGATTACCGTCGAACCATAGTATAAAAACAAAGTACGCCTGTCTGTAATCTTAATTTTAGTATGTTTTGAGTAAACTACTAAGCCTTTTATTTTTGGTGCTCAAAAAATTTAGAATTTTACTAGTCTTTATTATATGTGGTTTTTTATTCTATAGCTCGACGTTAATCATGAACTACCTGACACTTTTAATTACTAGCTATTCTATTTCTTAGGTGCAACCAGGAGGGGATAACTCTAGAAACAGTCTCGTTTTCTTGTAATTTAGTATATTGGTATACCGTTAAACAGTCGGTTCTTTAATATGTTTCGGTTATTAATTGCAAATAATTTTTTAAAATTCAATCTGACTTCCACGCTTTTATCTTATTCCCCAAACAAGACAGTCTTCAAGAAATTAGACTGACTGTTAATCGGTATACCGATAAACTAAATTACTGAAAAACAAGTCTGTTTCTGGAGTTGTCCTATACTGGTTGCACCCAAGAAATTTATTGCTAGTAATCAAAAGCGCACGGTCGTCAACGATTATCGTCGAACCATAGTATAAAGAACAAAACGCCTCTCTGTAATTTTAATTTGAGTATGTTTTGAGTAAAATACTAAATCTTTTGTTTTGGTGTTCAAAAAATGTAAAATTTTACTAGTATTTATTATATGTGTTTTTTTCTATGGCTCGACGCTGCTCGTGAACTAATTGACACTTTTGATTACCGTCATTCTACTTCTTGGGTGTAACCAGGAGTGGATAACTCTAGAAACAGTCTCATTTTTCTGTAATTTAGTATATCGGTATATCGTATACCGTATAAATCAGTTGATCAAGCTATGTTGAAATGTTGTTGAAATGTTCTTTCAAATTGAGTTGATAGCAGTTTGTGATTCAATCGATAATTTATTGAGATCGCAGTTTCAACTGATGTTATTTTTAAAACCAAGTGTTAAGACCGAAATTTTGTGCTAGAATTGCAGTTTTACTCTAGTCCTCATACTAACTTGAACTAAACATTTTTATATCGCTGTAAATTTTTGTGTTTACAAACTATCGATCATTAGATATTGAGAGCAAAGAAGCTTGAGTTGTTGGATAAAATGTTTGATAATTTTCGTACGAGCCTGGATTTATGGTACTGGATTTTTGCCAATAATCTCACGCACAGCTTCAATATTAACATTTTAACGACTTGTCACTTGACAGCCCGTTTGAACATCAACAGCAAAAAGAATTCCAACCGATAAGTTTTTGGTTATTGTTACTATAATATTTTGGTCAAGAGACGCGGTAGTATCTCGCGCGCCATGTTTGAAAGACACTACTAGTATATATACTGTGCACCGAATAGGTTTTAAAGGTTAAAATTTTCATTTCGAATAATTTGCATTTTTTCTACAACTGCATTCAAAGTTATCAATAAAAGTATATATTATTTAACTATATGTTTCTCATTAGTAAAAAGAAAGTCAGCATTCATGCTTTTTTATGAAAGTTTATAAAATCAAAATTTTGCTTTCCCAAACTTTTAGTAAAATTAAAACATTTTTACAAATTTTTATACCACGTTGGTAACATTGGAATATGTAGTAATTTAGTATCATTTTGGCGAATTTTCAAAAGCAAACCAAATGTACAGAATTGCAAAACACAAAATTATGCGAATTGAAATTTATTATCCCTCGATATTGGTAATATTTAAAACAGTTAAAAAACTTAAACACGAACCCATATTAGTTTGCAAACGTGTAGTTGTTTTCGAACAAATATTTTTTATTTGTTATGTTTCTGTGGAAACCCAGGAAACCCATCAAATGTTTTATTAATATATTAAATGGAAGTTGGTAATTATAAAGATATTAGAAAAATGAATATATGTATTAAGAATATGCTTTCAGTAAAAAGACCTATTATTGATGTGTTAAGAAAACGAAGTTGTGTAAACATATGTTTGGTTATGTTAATTTGTTATCTGAGAGAACCCAACAAATGTTATATCGATGATAAATTTTAATTTTTATTTCATTTTATTTTAAAACGTTGGTAGTTATTTTAAAGTGATGAGATTCAAAAATAATTTAGTAGGCCTTAAAATTTTGTGTTTTTATTCTTGGAAATATAAAGAAAAGAATTTGAGAAATTTTTATTAATATTTTAAGAGTTCCGTACTTTAAAATAATAGAACACTAATAGCACTGATATAATATATATAATAATATGTAGTAAGTATAGTAGTAATTTTGTGGATCTAACAAAAACAAATCAAATGTACATTGAATTAAATTTAAAAAACACAAAATTATGAATGAAATTATATATGAGTGTTATACATTTATAAAAAACAAAGTACCTATTATATTAATAATTAATTTAAAGCCTATGTGTAACCCTCGACAGTTATAAAAATAAAATAAAAATGTATTTCACCATACCCAGGGGGCCGCCGGGCGCATCGATCTCACGATCTTCAAATTCTTGACGAGTCAAATTAACGACCACGCTTATTTGACTTAGAAAAGGAACTTATAATATATAAAGTACAAAATTTTATTCACAAAAACCTAGTGTAACACCCGAAAGTTATAAAAAAATGTTAAATGTTAAATTAATCTTCATTTACAAGAAATTTATGTAATGATCCTTCATATTCTTGACCCGTCGATTTAACAACCATGTTCATTTGCTTCTATAAAGTAGCAACTAATTAACAATTAATTAACCATTTGTAAATAATGATTGACCATGATATGATATTAATTTAATAACGTCGAAAATTTCTAGTTTTGTCAGATTTGTGTATGAATAATTTGCTTCGTTTGTTATTCCTAACGTGTTGTTAAAAAATTATTTTGATTTTTTTTGTTTAGATTTTAGGATAAAAAGATAAAATACTTTAATAAAAACAAACAAAAGTTTGTGGTTTAAAAATCTTCGACACTTGTTTCGTCAAAAGCCTCCTTTTTGCCTGCAGCGCTGCCTTTACATAAGAAAAAATTGAAAAATTTTAAATATTTTTATAAATAAGTTACACAAATTCATGTGAACGAAGGAAGAACTTTTTTATATATAAGTTACACAATTCATGTGTACACCAAAACCACACACACATATATTGTTTTCATATACATAATTGCTCATTCATCATATAAAGATGATTATATTCAAATTTTTACAGATTATATCAAATTACAAATTATCTATCTATTTCATTGTATTTGTAAACCACACTCAAAATTTTTATTATATACTCATTTTTATTTAACCTTTTGATTTATAATTCTGTACTCTATATATGACGTTAATAGTTATTTTAGAAGTCATTTAGGCGAATCAAAATATATAATATACAAAAATGTATTTTAAGAAAAATTGGAAGACAACCAACATAACAACCAACCAAAACAAGCAAAATCAGTTGATTTCAGTTTTCAATTTTCGAAAAATTTAAAATTTATTCGGAGATTTATCCGTATGGTAATTGTTATTGTTTATCTTTGGATTTGGGGATCAAGAGACGCGGTAGTGTCTTGCGCGCCATGTTTTGAAAGACACTACTAGTATATATACTGTGCACCGAATAGGTTTTAAAGGTTAAAATTTTCATTTCGAATAATTTGCATTTTTTCTACAACTGCATTCAAAGTTATCAATAAAAGTATATCTTATTTAACTATATGTTTCTCATTAGTAAAAAAAAAGTCAGCATTCATGCTTTTTTCTGAAAGTTTATAAAATCAAAATTTTGCTTTCCCAAACTTTTAGTAAAATGAAAATGTTTTTACAAATTTTTATACCACGTTGGTAGCATTGATATGAATGTAGTAACTTAGTATCATTTTGGCGAATTTTCAAAAACCAAGCAAATGTACAGAATTGAAAAACACAAAATTATGCGAATTTAAATTTATTATCCCTCAATATTGGTAATATTTAGCAACAGTTAAAAAACTTAAACACGAACCCAGATTAGTTTGCAAACATATAGTTGTTTTCGATAAAAATATTTGTTATGTTTGTATCCAGAAAACCCATCAAATGTTTTATTAATATATTAAATGGAAGTTGGTAATTATAAAGGTATTAGAAAAAAAAAAAATATATTTAGAATATGCTTTCAGTAAAAAGACCTATTATTGATGTGTTAAGAAAACGATGTTGTGAAAACATGTATTTGGTCTATTATGTAAATTTGTTATCTGAGAGAACCCAACAAATGTTATATCGATAATAAATTTTAATTTTTATGTCATTTTATTTTAGAACGTTGGTAGTTATTTTGAAGTGATGAGATTAAAAAATAATTTAGTAGGCTTTAAAATTTTGTGTTTTTAAGCTTTATGAGATATAAAGAAAAGAATTTGAGAAAATTTTATTAGTAGTATTTTATTTGCCCAATCGAAATTCGGATTGAACTGTCAATACGCAATTTTCAAATAAAATGAACCATAGAATTCGATTTGGATATCAAGTCTTTTCTGGAGGTTGGTAGTACTAGTAAATAAAAAATATAAAAATCAGCAAACTTATTTATTTAATTTTTTAATTATTGTTATAATTTGATAGTTCTGCGTGTTAATATACTTACATTACTTATACTTATACTAATTTACTTACATTTTTATTAATAAATACTACTATATTGTCAAAACTTCAAAATTTTGAAATTATGACAACTTTTAGAAATAAACAATGATAGATAGCGAATTACGTTTTGAGTACGCGAACTAAAATACAATTCTTACTTTTCAAAACCAACTATTTTGTCAGATTTGGATTTGGATTTCGATAAATGAAATTGTTAGTGTAATTTGGCAAATAAAATACGGCTATTATTATTTTAAGGGTTCCGTACTTTGAAAAAATAGAACAAAACCCTTATGGTGAGGACTTGATTGTTTATTATCCATTATTCACAACGACTTTCTCACTGAAAATGAAAATATATGTATTTACGTATATTTATGTGGTAAGATAAGGCGAAAATGACAAATATGTGTCGATTTCGAGATTGAGGTGATATATAACCGTAAAAACTAAATTTTTTTAAAACTTTCAGTCAATCATAGACTATAATGTTTATGGAAGACACCAATGGTACTTGGCTGAACATAATCAAGAATTTTTAAAAAAATTGTTTAATTGCGAAACACTTAATTTCACATCTTTTTTCGCACAAATTTTTTTTGTTTATTATTTATTTAGAGTAAATAACAATCGATTTAAGCTTTTATGCTATTCTCAAGAACTTTTATAAAATTGTTATGTTAATTTTTTAAATTATTAGTCAAAGACTATAGTTTTTATGTGTGTGTTTCCGTTGTGTGTAATAATTTTATTAATTTTCGAATGCATTGCTTTAGACTTATTTTCGAATATTTCTTTTACTTTTTCATGAGTTGTTCATGTCATGAGTTGAGACCTGTTTACATAAAAACGATACTCTTATTTTTTAAAATATTGCACCTAGGTCCTAGATTGATAAAAAATCGAGAGTAAAGTTCTCTGTAGAAAACATTTTATATGGATAATAATAATTTGATTCTCCCATATTATATTATAACTTTACAAAAAACAGTCAAATCGTCGCAAAAACAACCAAAAGGCTGTAAAAAAGCCGCGCCTTGTTTTTCTTTAGCTTGAAACAATCATTTTAACTATAACAAATAAATTCTTGTATCTTATTCTTTACAAAAACTTCTCAAATCATAAAGCACTAGTTATAAAATTTCTTAATGGCATTTTGTTTTCTAAACATCTAGCTATATTATATAATTTAAATAATACTCTAGAACTACATATCATAATTCTAAAATATATAATAAATATGCACATATATTAACATTTATTTAAGCAGAGGAAATATAATTTATTTTTTTTTTCTATAAAAAACCGCTCACTTTCACTTACATATTTCTTGAACAAAAACCTTGGCGCGACCTTTTCTCAATTAATTTAATAATGTCATTCCTAAGGTCTATTTTCAGACGACTGTGAAAAGCCGATGAATTCAACAGTGGACTTCTAATTATATTAATTAAGTCAGTATCATATTTTCTACAATTTTCCTGAAGTATAGTAATCTATTTGAAATTCCCTTTATATTATTACGGTATGCTTAATTTTATATAAGACATGATTTGCTGTAAGAATATCTAGCAAATGGCAACTATAACAATATAACGATGACTATGAAATAACATTATCAATAAATTTCTTTTCGTACTGAATTTTAACATTCATTGATATTCATTTAAGATTACTATTTAATCATTGGTTATTTCAATATAATGTTTATTATGAGTCAACCATAGTCACTATGCGGTTGGCTTTATTGTCATATTAAGAAAAGGTCGCACCAAGGTTTTTGTTGTTTTTGGTTTTTTTAAATCAGTATATTTCAAACAAAAATCATCAAAAACTGGTTTTGAAAATTCAGTTTGTAATTGCGAGTTGTAACTTTAACAAAGAACGACATTTTAGCTATTGGCCTATTTATTTTTTTTTGTTTTTTTTTATTAATTAGTTAGACATGTTTAGCACACTAAATATGAAATATTCATTATTTAGACTCTTTGAATATCCGAAGATACCATGTCAACTATAAAATTTACGAACAATCATTGTAATTATAACTACCCGTTCTTCAAATAAACGGAATTAGTGTTTTCCCTCACTTTAAAGAAAATTCATATTTGAATGATACAAAGCTTCATACGCTCAAGATAACAGAGTATAAAAATTTTCATTTTATTCTTATATGAAATATATTTCATCGGCTTATGTCATTTCACGTAAGGTATCACACATATAATCTTTGTGTACCGAAGTATGTATATTTGTTATGTTTTATATTTTTGAGATCATTTACATCTATCTCTCCAAACACAATCAACTTCGTTTTTGCCGGAGCAAGTAAGGAAGAGTTAGGCGTTTTATAAGAAGTTGGCACATATATGACGCGAAACAAGAAAAAATATATTTTGAATACATATTCAATTTTTTTGGTGTATGACTTTTTTATCTATTGCAGAATAAAAAAAAAATTAAATTTATATGATATTTTTTTAGTATCCAATTCTCTATAGATTTGTTGAAGGGAAAAAAATTGTATATATATGTAAAATTTTGTTATTTGTATTTCACATAAAATAGTGTTTATGGATAAAACATAAATATGGAAAATTTGAATATAAAATGAAATTCGATCATAAATTTGGAAATATGTATAACAGAATGTGGGTATAATTCTTTTATTTTTTTGTATTGCTGGTTTGTACATTTGATATTGTTCTGGAAATTTCAATGAGTAACTTGCTGAAGAAATGCTTTTTTTACCGGGAATATCATAAAATTGACAGATTTTCCGAAAAATTTCGGTTTAATAACAATTTGTCTATGATTGTAAGGCTATTACTGAAACTACTAAGAACTGAGAAAGATTAAAAAAGAATTTAATTCATTTTTGGCAAAAACAATCCTCAATTTAAATAAAATTGAAAAGTAGAGTATATAATAGAGTGCTTTCAATTATTGTACCAATAGCTGGAACATGGAACCAAAAGAAGATAAAATTTGTTGTTTGAAGATTAATTTTATTCTTAAGCCTACATTCTATTTTTACTTAGAAATATCAAAATGGTATCCTAATCGCTTATGTATCAGATTCTTATCATTAGGGAAAAAATGCTTTCTAATGCAAAATTCCGTTCTTGATATGAAATAAACCTGTATGGGTGTGACACCTGAAATTACAATAAACAAATGGTCTTTGTTGGTTTTAACATATCGTCGCCTTAATAATGAAATAACGTATGCCATATATACGTTGTTTTTATATAATGGGTGCGCTGCATTCCCCATAAGGATGTCTATAAAGTGGCATTTTAACATTTTCCAATTTTTTTTTAACTGGAGGTGAAAATTAATATATTGTTAATTAACGTACATGCAAATTTGAATTTGGTTAAATATTGAAACAGCGTAAATGCATGTACGATATTTTAATTCCTACAGAATAATAACTTGGGTAAAATCAGTGTCGTATACTTTACATACATTACGATCGCCACACGAAATGGTAAATCTAAAATATTGTATAAGCATCATTCATTACTACATGATATGCCGGTTCATATAAATAAAAAATTGTAAGAATATTATGTGTTATTTCAATAATAATTAGTTTTAGGCTTAATCGTCCTTCCATGCAAAATGAAATAACGTATATGATATATGAAATAACGTATAAGGTACCTGATTGACTTTTCACCTCTTTTTAGGTAGAAAAGCCAGCAGGTACTAATGTGAAATTTTAATATGCTGTGGGGAAATTAGTCAAGATTAATTGGTAGAAATTTTTTTCCAATATCTTTATTCATTCAATTGTGCTGCCGAGTTTACGAAAATCAGAAAATCGAAAAATCTTTAAACCCAATTATCTCGAAACTACACTTTTGCGAATACGTTGTTTCATTATTAAAGCGACGATATATTCCATATGGGACTAATCATATCAAATTGGAAGCTGAAAACCACAAGCCTAAGGTTTGCACCACACAACAGCCACTTCGTCTGTGGTGACGAAGATGTCTACCAACCAAAAATTTTAGCTCATATTAAAATTATTTTATATGTTTCTGTGATTGTGAGAAAGAGAGTTTGATTACACCTCACAAGATGCGGTGGGAATAACTCTGGAAAAAATTATTATTTTGTGTGTTGAGATTAGCTCCTGCTCATCAAGTCGAAGTAATCGAAAAATAATTTTCAGTACTTTAACATGAATACCTACAGTGGTTTACAAAGGTACAGCTTCACAACAGTAGTCACCTTCTCGTCGTTTTTTACGTAGTGAAAGAGTTTCCGCACATGTTTGCGATAATTAAACAATCTATCAGGATTTGGATCAGTAGAGTATTGGGACGAATGACGAGGATAGGCCTGACAAGGGGTCGATCAAAAAAACATCTCAATTCCTCTCAAAGCCTACTGTCCAAACACTTTGCTAAAAGTAAAATAAATGCTTTTTTACCTTTTCTTAGTAGCCCTCTGTTACTTAAGGGTGAAAAGTTAGAGAACAATTAGAAGCGGGCTCAAAAAATAGCAATGAGAAGGCTAGTATATACAGCCTCGTTAGCATTAGTGATCATCACCATAAAGAGTTGGGCACAAGCTAAGCAGGTGCACCAAAAACAATACGAATGGGAATCTTCTCACAAAACTATCGCAAGGCCAGTATAAAAGCAGAAGATTGTGTCAAAGTCAAAAAATCATTGGAGGTTCTAATGTCAAAAGACTGGGACCACGAAATCATTCAAAAATGGGAAATTATAATTTCACCCAACTAAAGTTAATAAACCTATCAGTTTAACATTATTTATGTTATAAGCCATAAAAAAGGTAATCGACAGTCTTATACACAATATTACTTCGGTAAGATTGCCGTTGCAAGATAGTCAACACGTTATATGTGTGTACGTTGTATGTATGACGGTATGTGACTTTCCAGGCATTGAAGAAACGGTCAACAACAATTCATTTGGATTGGTCAGGAAGGCTCTCAACAAGGATAGCCTTGGAAATACCACAATTGATGGGATATGTGTACCAAGAAAAAGCTTACTAATTGTAACTGTACAAGTGATCGAAAAAGGATTAAACTATTGAAAATTCTGTTAACGTCCAGAAGAAAACCCCATTTTGGCCCGATCTTATTTAATATAAATTAACACTTATTTTACTGTTTTACAGTCTTGAATTATCATGAACAATTTTTGATATTTGTGGGTTATTCTCAAAGGGTGAGTGATGTTCTAAACGTGTGTACTCTAGTAATCTCTTATTTCTTAGAATATGTGATGCATGGAAAACGTATTATCCTACACCAAATAAGGCTAAAAAAGATCACAATGTTTTGCTTCTCTTCAAAATAATCTACCAAAATACAGATAACAAATTTCATAAATCCATTCTGTGCTACATCTAATATCAATTTAACCTTTTCATATCCTTTACATATAACCTTTCAATTTGAAATTAGATTATTTTCTCTCTCTCCGATATATAAAATAGCTTAAAACCTAAATCACTTTAATATGAAATCGAAAAGCTTTCCATTTTTGTTCTCTTTATCACACAAAGCAGTAACATAGCATACAACAACGAAATAACAACCGAAAATTTTTTAAATAATAAAATACAAATACAAGAATTATTTATTTGGATTTTTCAAACCCCTTTTTCTTCATTTTTTTTTCTTGCTCGTGACTGCTGCTTATATTTTCTTGTCATTTTGATAAAATAAAAATTGACAAGAATGAACAGAAATTTGGTTATAACAAACAAAAGAAAATTCATAAGTAAAATCATTTGTTCATGGATTTGGAAAATCGAAAATAATGATAAACACACAAGGAAATTTAGAAAATTTATTAGAATTTTTCTTGAAAACGCATATATTTTCGTTTTGTTTATTTATTTGGACCAATAAACTACTTTTTGTTATTTACGTTTGACGATTATCCTGTTTAATTTAAATCAATTTTTTTAATGGAAAATTTATTATGATTTTCATGATAGAGTGAATTTTTATGATAAGTATTCGAATTTCGATTAATGAGTTATTAAAAAATTTCTAAAGAGTTTTATGGGTTTATTCTTACCTTGATTTAAAGAAAACATATGTTCTAAAAACGGCGCACATCAGCTGTAGGAAGAAAAAAATAGTTAGTGAAATATGTAAAAGAATTAAAATTAAAAATAAAAATTAAATACAGTTTTATTAATGGAGCACAAAGGCAAAAGTCTACAAGTTTTTCTATTTTTTCCACCATTTACTTGTATGATAGACATAAACACTCGTTATTATGGTAAATTTCATCTGATGAAGCAACCGTAGAACTTCTATCAAAACATAATATTTTTGGTCTTTTTTAGAATATATTAATTAAAGGCTTATTTAATTAAAGGCTAACCAGACATATTGTTACATTTTTTTACACTCTTTACTGTTTTTTCTTTTGAATGTTTACATTCTTTACATTTTTTACATTCTTTACATTCTTTACATTCTTTACATTCTTTACATTCTTTACATTCTTTACATTCTTTACTTTCTTTACATTCTTTACATTCTTTACATTCTTTTGCATTCTCTACAAACTTTACATTCTTTATATTCATTACATTCTATAATACATTCTTAACATTCATTACATGCTTTACATGCATTACATGCTTTACATTCTTTACATTCTTTGCATTCTTGAAATTCTTTACATTCTTTAGATGCTTTACATTCTTTACATTCTGTACATTCTTTACATTCTGTACATTCTTTACATGCTTTACATTCTTCACATTCTTCACATTCTTTACATTCTTTACATTCTTTACAATTTTAACATTCTTTGCTTTCTTTACATTCTTTACATTCTTTACATTCTTTACATTCTTTAAATTCTTGACATTCTTTACATTCTTTACATTCTTTACATTCCCTACATTCTTTACATGCTTTACAGTTTTTACAACCTTTACATTCTTTACATTCTTCACATTCTTTTCATTCTTAACATTCTTTAAATTCTTTACATTCTGTCCATTCCTTACACACTTTACATTCTTTACATTTTTTACACTCTTTACATTCTTTACATGCTTTACATTCTTTACATTCTTTACGCTCTTTACATTCTTTACATTCTTTACATTTTACATATTTCAAATTCTTTAAATTCTTTACATGTTTTACATTCTTAACATTTCTTACAAACTTTTCATTCGTTACATATATTATAGAATATGTAAGACATAGTTCAGTACATGGTAAGAATTACTTAAGCTCCTTTTGGTATAAAATTTGCACAACACTGAAAACAGTGTTCTCGCTTTTTGCTACTATGTAGCCGTTCAAGCACAAACGTACCAGCAACTAGACCTCATGATTGAAAATACTTTTTTCATGGAGTAAAGCAGCTCTTTGAGCTCCCCAAATGTGGATGGTAAGCTAAGGAACTGCTAGAGTTCGTTTATATCTGAATGCAGGAAAAGCTGATAAAGTCAAAGAAAAAAAACCAAGAAGTAACTAATTATAGCTAGTCTGTTGAATTGCTTGGGTAAGATAATCTTTGGCCTTCTAGATGTAAATTTACGAAAGTGCATAAACGGTTTTTACCTTTGAAAAAAATTTAAATTTTAGAACCAGGACAAAGTAAATTCAAACAGCTCATCAAATATTACATATAAACAAACAAACAAAAACACAACCGTCAAATCCTTGCTGATATCTACTCATACCAACAACTCATTGTTAATCACTCTAACTGTCCTTCATTCTTCACAAATTTTCTTAAAACAAAAGAAATGTATTTAAAACGATGGAGCACAACGGAGTTACAAGTCATTAAAAACCACGTTATATACTACTCTCATCGTTTTTTCACCTGAAATGTCTAGTTGCGGCATAAGTTGTTGGACATTTCGTAATGTAGATGAACTCAACGTTACTGCAATGAAACTTATCACTCACTTAAGTAAAATATAAAATAAAAATTTGGATGGTGGATGGAAATTTTGACATCGCAGAATTATTGATGAACAAAATTTTTGACGACTGTTGTCAGCAGCTCTTTTGCAACGATTTTTCTTTACCGTGCTTTTGAGCTCTTGACCTTCTTTGTCCTCCCGGGTAATCTAGGCATAAATTAGGCATGTTTAGTGTTAATTATAATATATTATAAAATAACGAGTCGCTTACTAACGATCCCACCTAGGATCACGATTCAAATTACCATTTCTCTGAGAATTCTATGAACGTTGATTTTAAAATTTTGAGGGTTCAATTTATGTGGAAAGTACCCCAAGTAAATAATTCAAAATTGCGGTATTCTAATAAAAAAATAATGATGAAAACCATTAATCCGTACAGTAAGCATAGTTGATACCATGCGTAGATGTAGGGAAAAGAATGTTACAATATTTGTTATTATTTATCGAGTTTATGTCGATTATATTAGATTCTATCAAATGGTTGATGATTGCAGTATATATATTAGTTGGCTTATTCAATTCAATTCAAATTCAATTTGACAATTTGCCAATGTTAGCTTTTTAATTCCTCAATGCCAGTAGTTATATCAAAATTCACATTTCCCTTTTGTTTGATCCAAATCGTTGTTATCTGCAAATGGCTTTCTTTGCAATTTTCGGGATCACCAATATGTTGCGAACGCCCATCCAGATAATCCACACGAATAACGGAAGATCATATCGTTATTCATTTTAGAAAAACCTCCTCTTCAAAAAGCCAATTTGATTATTAAATAATAATTGGACAAACCACATGTTTGCACATAACTCTCACAGATTCAATGCAGCTTTTATTAACACTGTTTGCATAGAATATGCCATCTGCCCAGCTGAAATATTCCCAAGGTATGGAACTTCCCCACAATTTGTGACGATGGAATTAGTAAAACACACATTTTTGTACAAAAAATTATCCACATTCTATTGTGGAAAGGATCAGAATTATAACCATAATATTACATATTTAGTGAGCTTAACATGTCCAACTAATTCATGAAAAAAAATTAAAATTGTTTTATTTATTTATTTCGCAGACTTCAAAAATGGTGAAAACCAAAAGACAGACCAGATTACAGAAAGACTAATTATAGGAAACTTAAAAATTCTACCGTCTCCGAACACCACCTGAAAATGACCACCAAGAGATTTACCGAATAAAGTCAAATCCAAATGTTCACAAAGCTCAATAGCTTTTTTACTGCATACCATAGACTATTCTTAGTTGAGTTATTACATTCATCAAATTTTATGTTATTTCAAATCAAAATGCGTATTAGACAAGGAAATATACAGAAATAGCACTGAGTCGAAAAAAATTAAAAACTCGACTAAGAAATGTTGTTAGAATCAACAAAATGCTACAGATATGGGAAGTAACAGTAAGTATACTAAAATTTTAGTATAATAAAATTTTACCAGCGACTGTCTGTCGGATGACTTCAAGGAGACATTAAACAATAAGTTCCAATACTAACCACAAGAAATCTCAAAGTATTTCTAATGTCTTTTCCACATTTACATTTCAATTCCGTTAACGTACTATAAAATATTTATAATCTTATTTTCCTTCGCTTTTCCCGAAAAAAAGGATGCGTTTTCCTTCTTATATCCTTTTATTATTATATTTATTTTTTTGATTTTTTTAGAATGAAATGAAATCAAAAATAACTAATTTTAAAGAATTTTCCCTCATCATCGATGAGAGTTTTCGATTTTTTTTTGATTTTTTTGAATTGAATTGAAATTTTTCTTATTTTGATGGATTTTCTTGTATATATGTATATGATTTTTTCTTTCATTTTAAATCGAAAAAATATACATTATAAAAAAATATATATTCAACGGAATGATAAGCAAAAATAAAATAATAATAAAAATAAAATTATTTTTATATATATAAACGAAGAATTTTAGATTTTCTTGTTATATATATTTTTTTTTCTCTCTACTTTTTTGCTCTCTATATTTTGTCATTCTATGATTTGAATTGAATTTTCATTTTAATAGAAAAAAATTTTTTTTTGTGATATACTTATGGAATACAAAAAAAAATTGTTTTTTGTATATCTAAGAAAATATTTCTGTTTTTATTAGATAGAAAAAAAATGGAGATAGTATTCGTATATAAAATAAAAATGGTAAATTCATTGAAAGGAAAATGGAAGGATTTAGATGAAAATAGAATTCTTAGTAAATGAGGTTTGAAATTAGATGATTTAGAAATATTTTGATGTACTAACTTTGAGTTTTCTGAATCTGACGGTGTGTCAATGTTATTTTAATTTTGAGTTGAAATGTTAAACGGTTTTCTGAGATAAGGTATAGTATATATCAAGAGTTTTTATCTCTGGATATCTGAAAATATGAAGCTAACTAAAATTTAGGTCAAATAACGATAGAGATTTTTTATTTTTCTATTTTACCATCTTTCGGAGCAAATAAAAATGGATTAAGGTAGGTGATGCACTTTCACACGTTTTTACAGCCGTTTATGTTTCTCGTCGCAACATCGCATCAGACCAAAGCAAAAAATAGCCAAAAAATAGCCGAAAATTACACAAACTACCATATGTAATCTTTGTATATCGTACACGATTGTATACTGGAAAGAAATTTATCGGTAATTTTGAGATCTCGTAGAATGGATTCTTCAAATAGTGCAAGCGATTTTTTTCAAAATCTATTTTTGAATCAATCGTATCTGCTATATATCTATTTCAAATTAAGATATTTGGATTATATAATTTGGTGCTTCCTTTTTAACGTATTATAAACTGTTTCAAGGATCAAACTTTGGGTTGAAATAATTTAAAAGTTCATAAATCTAGGTTAAGAATTAATTGTGAGATTAGCAAATTCAACATACTTAAATTGAATTTTCTAAACAGATGAAGTTTCAAAAGGTTGTTTTTTTATAATCAAGAGAAAAAGTTTTCAAAACTACATTATCAGACAAACCCAAAGATTTCTAGGTACGGTTAACGTTTGTAACTGATTTCTGCATAATTTGGAGAGGTGAAGACTGAAAAAACAATGCAACGATTTTAATACGACATTATCAAAATTTGGTGATAATCCAGAACAATAAATAAAAAGAGGAAACCAGTCATTGATAAAACAAACTTAACACTCAATCAATGGTCAGACCAAGCACAAATAATTTAAATATCTTCGACAAAAATCGAGTTTAGTTTAGAGTTTTTGCTTATTTTGCTTAGTCCCCACAACAAATACCCAATTTTGATGTAAAATTGGTTATTTAACGGTTATGTAACGGTTTATTCGAAGTTCATACGTATGCAGTTAAAACTGCAATTAGAGATAAAACCTATTTTCTTACGGAGAGTTGACTTACGTCATTCTACTGTCTCTCCACCGATCGAATTTGAGTACAGACAAATGACAAATGCTTCGTGTCTCAGATAATATTCTGATTTTTCAGATTGTAACGGCAAAGAGATAATGCTGAACGAATATTCCAAACAATTCTTGTTTAAAAACAACTTAAAATAAATTTACCTTAATATAGGAGTACGAATTACATAGCCCCAATTTTCTTTTATTTAATTTCACTACAATTGTTTTATTGCGTTTGATCTATATAACCATCAGAATCAATCTTAATTTGTCTCCATTGTAATTTCATTAAAATGAAATTCTTTCCTTTTTGTGTTAATGTATGAACGAAATACGAAACAAAAACCATTAGACTAACAAAACAAACGCTCATAAACATCCTATCAAAATCAAAAATTCACAGACTCATTGATCTATAAGCTCACAGGATCACAACTTTACTGCTTCACAGATTAACAGAATCCTTGAACTATAAACTTATTAGCCTAAAATGCACAGATTCAAAGAATAACAAACTCCCAAACGCAAAACCTCATACACAATTCGCAAGCTTAAAAAGTCACAGAAAAATTGACTAATTGATTAATGAAGTTCCAGAATGTAGAACTAGAAGCTCGCGGACAAATAAATGCACAGTTTCTAATTTCATAGACTCAAAGACCTAATCACTCAAAAACTCACAGACTCATAAATTCACCAACTTAAAGATTTACAAGCTCAGATACTTACCGACTCACAGACTGAGAGACTCACAGACTCACAGATTCACGACTCACAGACCCACAGACTCTAAAACTCACAGATTCAAAGACTCAAAGGCTCAAAGACTCACAGACTCACAGCTTCACATACTCACAGACCCAAAGACCCACAGATTTACAGACTAACAGACTCACAGACTCAAAATGCTCACAGACTCACAGACTCATAGACTCACAGACTTAAAGACTCGCAGACTCACAGACTCACAGATTCACAGACTGACAGACTCACGGACTTACAGACTCACAGATTGGTATACATAATGACTTACAGACTTAGAGACTTACAGACTCACACAAACACATACAGATTTACAACAGACTCACAGATTTACATCCCAACAAACTCAAAGACTTTATCACATGCTCACAAGCTCTCAACCTCACAGACTAAACGACTCACAGACTCATAGAATCACAAATTGGCTACTTAATAGTCTAACAAACTCACAGAATATCATAATCGTTGTTCAAAAATCGACTCCTAGACTCTCAAAAACTCAGACTCACAGACCTAAAGAGTAATAGATCCATTGGCTCACAGATTCACATAGATGTATAAGCTCGTCGACTAATGGACTCACAGAAAAACAGACTCATTAAATCAGCTACAGATTTATAGATTCACAAACTCACATACTTATGGAACACACAGACTTAGAAACTTATATTATCACAAACTCACATACCAACAGACTCACAAAATTTCTTATTCCCAAATTCACAAAGTATCAAATTTATAGACTCATTGGTTCACAACTCGCAGAATCACAACAACACTCAAAATAACACAGAAAACATTTATATACTTCCGATTTGATGAATTTCAATGCTCACACAAACACAATCAGATGTAAAAACTTATGAATTTTTACAGTCTCATAAGCTCCCGCACTTAAAAATCAACAAAGAGACTCAGAAAATTTCAGATTGTCTGGTTTTCTATTACATAGACTGGTGAACATACCAATCTAATAGACTACAAAGCTAACAAAGCTATGCAGATTCATAGATTAATCGACTTATCATATATGACCAACAAAGTCATAGAGCTAAAAACAGAGCTTGAGGTCCTAATTGATTTAACGGACATCTTTATTTAAAAGATCTTATAAGATGATGGCAAAACTACGGGAAACAACGTTGCAAACACCAGTTTAATCCAGGTGATAGAATACAAAATACTATTGATAAATTATATTAGCGCAAAGGCGCTAAACCGAAGAGATTGATATTCCAAAGATCAATAGAGGACTCCGTTACGTATTGAAAAATAACAAACCTCATTCGTGAAAATCAGGCAATTGTTAAATCGCTTTGCCACACATGTTTTGATTTGCTTCAAATTTTTACAGTGAAAGAGAGAATGAAAAACAAAATTTCGTAAAGAATTATTTTTTTCGCACAAGAGGGTTTCCCTTCATATCTAAGGGTAGTTTTTGAAAACCACAGGTTTTATTTATGTTCAAATTAATGTATTTCAAGAACTTTTTCACGGATCTTGAAAATTGTTTTTTAATCCAACAAGTGGTTTAAGAGACATATTATTTTGGATATAGATGAAACCAGTAGATTAAAAAGCCACGTTTAGTTCAAGAACCGGAATGTGTGTTAAATAGAGAAGCTCCTTGCGCTACACCCTGGGTTACGCTAATAGTCTATTTCAACTTGGTAGCCAAACATTTCATTTCGAACTCTTGGCTGTGATACAACAAAAAAAACAAACTTGAAACAAAATCTAATGTGTATCCATGTTTTGTTTTAGGTAGATTTCATAGAAGAGTCTACCTATTTTAAGTTTAATTTTTAATGTGTCACAACAAAAACCATATGCTAAATAAAAAAGTTCAAGAACCGCTTCACGGACTTATTTATCTTGTTTTAAACGTAAAAAATTTATCTCGTTTTAATCGTTAAAGTAAGTCATTTTTAGTTAAAATAATTATATATTTTTGATATTTTGTTATAAAAAATTAATAAGTGTTGGAGAAGGGTTGATATCCCTATTGGTTTTCATATTTTCTCCTATAATTTTTAAACTTCATTAATTTTCTACAAAAACTCAAAAAATTGGATTTTGGCAATGTGTTTTGGAATTCATAGAAATTTTTTTGACTTTATGTTTTTAAATATAAGGCGCAATTTTTTTTAATATATGTATAGTTTTCCAAAAAATTCCCAAAATAAAATTCTTTGCCCGTAAAACAATTTTTAAAAATTTGTGCATGTTGGAAAATCACCGTGCACAAAATTGTGCATAATCCATGTCATGCACATGATGTGCACCATACCGTGCACATGTCGTAAAAATCCTTTGCACAAATGTGCACACAAACGTTAGTCGCATATTGCACGAATAATAAAAAACGAAGCGAAATGAAATTTATTAAATTATAAGAATAATAAAGAAAAAAAATAGAGAGTGAAAAATTAGTTTTGAAAACAATCCCAAAAACAAACGGGTACTTTGATTTATTAATTTAATGATTCCAAAAAATTATTATAGCTTTTGCTTGTCATTTTTAATTTCAGTTTACTAATATTAAAATTTATTAAATCTTAATATTTGTACTTAATATTAAAATTTATTTTACAGACAGGAATGGTTTACATTTAGCATACAGATTAGGTTATATACTCACAAAACAACAAATTATGAGCCTTAATCTGCAGGAATTAGTCTTCTTTAAAGATGACTGAGAAAATATTTTCAACCAAAATATATTGTCAACGAGTATTTTTGTGATTTACTCTGCAGACTAAATATTGTTAGACGAGCTATAAACTTTTGATATATATTTAAAGACGAGCTATAAAATTTTGAAGTATATTCAGTTTAAGAAGCTTAATTGCCAGTAAAATCCAGAGAAAACATTTCTAAGGAAATTAAATAAAGGCAAGACAACATAGTTGTTTGTTTACACATTTTAATTATTTTGGATAGAAAATGTCAGCATGAAATATTGATTTGGGATATGAATTTCGGTGAAGAAACGTAACAAAACCAATAGTAATTGAGGGATTATAAGCAAGTGGTAGCCTGCAACTTTCTCCCCTCAATAAATTAATCATTTTGATCAATTCTAATTTCGAAACGTTTACAGATTTAATGAAAAAAAGACGCTGTTTGGGTTCTAATGGAGTCTTTTGCTCTTGCAATTAGCAGTTAGCTTTAAACTCAGTATTCAATTTTCATAGAGCACGTTTGCAAGAGCACACCGAAGACTTCTTTTTTTATTGAAGTAAGTATAGATAACAACGGTATCTCGACGGCTATAAATGGTAATTAAAAAGTAATTCAGTGTATTTTTCGATCTCTTAGAAACACTTTTGCAAAAATATTTATCCATTCACTTAATCTGAGGATTAAAGGGGGTATTTTGGTCATGATCATGAAATCTTTAAAGATACTTTAAACTTACTTAAAAAAGTTCCATTACGACCAGTAAAACAAATTTTACTAAAGTAGATGTTTTATATGTATATGCATTGGAGAAAAGCAGAGTAAAAACTGCTTAGTCAATGACGCTACATCACGGCAAATTAGCGCCTCAAAACCAATGCGACTCGAGCGTCTGCTCTCCATGTCAGGGGTGGCTTGGAGCGGGCGTCTATCTTGGATCAAGCGGTTCGCTATATAAACGTGTAAAATGATTGTTTCTGGTAACCTTAAGATGCAGAACGAACCCATCCATGAAAATTTATCTTGGGCCTAAAGTTAACACCCTAACCCCGGATAAAAACTAATATGTGAAATTTGGTTATCAGAAAGAGACTAACAGACCCGGACACAAAAACAGAATTTTACCTGGACGTGAAAAAGGACCCAACTTCCGAATCGGAACGTGGAACCTGCGCAGTTTGAGCGCTCCTGTTGCTCTTATAAGTCTAGAAACAGAGGCTGAGAGGTATCGGATGGATATTATTGCTCTGCAAGAAATAAGAGAGTTTTATACTGTAGTGGTCATCCTTTTCGAAGAGAATTTGGTACTGGCTTTCTTGTTGGTGCACGCATACACGAAGCAGTTACGAAATTCATCCTGGTGAGTGAGAGGATCTGCTACCTACTCAAACGCGATACATACAACAATATTTCTCTTATTGCCGTGCATGCACCTACTGAAGCTAAGACCGTCGACGATAAGGATAATTTCTACATAGCACTGGAAGATGTTATGAAACAAACACTAACACGCGACTTCATTATGGTTCTTGGTGACTTTAATGGGCAGGTTGGAAGAGATATCTCTTATGGAAATGTGGTGGGTCTCAACAGCCTGCATTTGAATTCAAATGATAATGGTGAGAGAATGACTGAGTTTCCACTATCAAATAATTTAATAATTGCCAGTACTTTCTTTCCCATCGATCGATTCATAAGCAGACTTGGGTCTCACCGAATGGAAACTCTCAAAATCAAATTGATCACGTGCTAGTAACAGCACGTTTCTTTTAGAACGTTCTGGATGTGCGATCGTTTAGAGGTGCCATACATTGGAAGTGACCACTTTCTTATATGTGCTACGATAAAGTTTCACTTCCCAAATCCAGGCATTCCAAAATTCAATCAACGCTAACGTTTTAATATCTCGTCATTAAAGAATGTTGAAACGGAAGAGAGATATCAATACCATGCTGTCGAAAGCGCTGTTGATGGAATACTTGAACGATCACAAAACCACTCCCAGAAGCCATGGATGGATCAAGCATGTCTTGAAGCCATTCAATACAAAAGAGATTGCTATCTGAAATGTCTACAAGGACGCAAGACCAGGTCCACGAAGGAGAACTATAAACTGTCAAGACAAACCGTTATAAAGCTATGTAGACGAACGAAGAGAAAATGGTGGATGAGACAGTGTGAGGAGATTGAAAGCTTCAATAAGGAACATCAATCGCGTAACTTCTTTCAACAGGTTAAAACCTTAAAGAAGGGCCCTCAAACTAGATCGACTGCTATTCAAAAGGAAGATGGGGAGCTACAAGTAGACCTTAAAAATATTTTAGATACTTGGGCCGCTTGTTTTGAGAATCTTCTCAACTTAAGTGACCAGCAACAAGTCGGGCGACGAGCAAAGCTTATTCGTGCTTCAAAGAAACATGTAGATGAACCAACTAAAGAGGAATTTGAAGCAGTGCTGTCAAAATTAAAACGCAAAAAAGCACCTGATATCAACGATATGACATCCGAAATAATTGTACATGGTGGTGAAACTCTATCTTTAAGATTGTTTGAACTTGTTCAAATGATCTGGAGGACTGAAACCATGCCACAGGACTGGAATTGCTGCTGATGCTGATGCTAATACCAATCCATTAAAAAAGTAATCGCTAACAATGTGCAAACTACAAGGGAATCGCTCTCCTCTGCACAGCATATAAGATCTTTTCCCACATTTTGCTAGCGAAGATCAATCCTTTGGCTAAATAACTGTTTGGAGAATAGCAGTGTGGTTTCCGGCGGGAACGAGGTATGACCGATGCACTTTTTCAATAAGGATGATTTTGGAAAAGTGCCGAGAGTTCAACATACTTGTGCACAGCTCGTCATTGATTTCAGGCAGGCTTACGACGCTCTCGAACGAGAGACTCTATGGTCTGCTCTGGTATCAATAGGAATACCTGGTAAACTGGTATCACTATGCAAAATGTTAGTACAGAACTCTCAATGCTGTTCACGAGTGTGATGCTAACAAGGTGATGCTAACTCTCCTATACTTTTTAATTTAGCCTTGGAATATGTGTGCCGTCAAAAGAAACTACCCACTAACAACAATATCTTGTCAATAAACTCAGTACAGATGATTGCGTATGCTGATGATGTTGTCATTAAATAATTTTGAATATCATTTTAAATAAATTATACTATAAATCCACCTTAATAAATTAAACTATAAATCCACTTTTATAATATTTGTTTTATTTCATTTATGTTTTTATACATGAAGGTTCCACAACGAAGTGAGAAACGATTTTTTTTATTATATTCTTTTTACTTTCGTAAGTGTTCGTTAAACAAATATAATAGAACTTGTTCGTACAATTATATGAGTTCCTTAAATATGAATTCTAAACATCCACCAGCCTCTTGAAAGAATTCCTTTCAAAATATTAATTACAGTTATTATTAAAACAAATTAAACATAAAGTACAAAATTCGATTTCCAGCGTTCAAATGTGTATAACCTTAAACAAAGTATTGTAATATGAACAAACAAATTCTATCTTACTTCATTTCAAAAAAATATTACAATAACGGTGCATGCACAATGTATGAGGTTTTTCCTCATGAGATTTGAGCAACTTGTTATTATTATTTTTTAATAGAAATACAATGCTTTAAAATGTAGGTAGCTCAATTCTTTAATAATCATGAGGAAAAAGTTACGAAATTTTTAACTTTTTCATTGAGGAAAAAGTATTTCAAAAATAAATTTTTTTTTCTCAAAATAAATTTTCATACAAACTTGGATCTCATGAGTAAAAGTATTTTCATTGTGCAAGCATTGTAATATTCTAGGTTGCCTTTACTTTATATAAAAAAAGGAACTATAACAGGAGGCCAATCGTTTAAATAAAATATATTGTTTTAAAATTGACTTTAGTAGATATTGAAATTAAATAAAAATTCAAACATTTCAAGAAGTTCTCACAAAATGATAATGATACTAGAAACTGAATTCGAAATACATCATTGTGGTTAAGCCTTAAATCTTAATATAAATATAGCAAATTCTACGAAAAGTATAGTAGGATAATTAAATCAAACTTATGCTAATTACTAATAATATATACATGTCATTTTTTTTTTTTAATTTAAAAACTAAAATTGATGGTTTATCTTCAGTTGAAAGGTAATTTTGACAATTTTGTAACAGCGCGTTCAAGAGTTCCTCCTTTTGTTTTAAGTATAGCTACTCGAACATAATTATCCTTTCCCATAATAGGTTTTATTACTCTACCCATCAACCATCGTGTGCTAGGAACATTTTCTTCATGTATCAAAACCAGATCATTGACTTCTAAATTTGGTTTGGATTCATGCCATTTTGATTTTTGTTGAAGTAAGTATAAGGGCCAGTTGTTTCATCTCCGATTAAATCAACGGTTTGGTTAAATCTCTGATAACCGGTGAAAAAATTAAAAACTAGTTGTTTCATGTAAAGTTAAGGTGATCTCTGATTAAATATTTAACTTAACCGTTACCGACCAAAAATGGCTAATCAACTATTTAACCATTGATTATCTGTCATTATAATATATCTGTCAAACTGTAATTTTTATCTCGGTGGCTTTGTGAAATAAATAATTGTGCGCGAATTTTATTAAATAAATAAATTCAAAATGTTTGATTCAATATATAATATTAGTTGTTCTGATTCTTCTGACGATGAAGAAATAATTAACTATGTGACATCAAGGAAAAAGAAAACCTTCCGATCAAGAGAAGATTTTTTTAGTTGGGATGATATAGATTTCGAAGCCAGGTTTCGGATGTCAAAAGAAACAATTTGTTGGCTTACAGAACTAATTAAAGCAAAGATAAAAACTATATCAACAAAGTAAGTTCTATATTTAAAGGAATGTATACTTTTAATTAAAATAAATGATAAATTTTCTTAGAAATCGAGCTGTTAGTCCACTGGATCAAGTATTGTTAACAATGCGCTTTTTTGCAACTGGAACAATACAGCAATGTACAGGAGATTTATATGGGCTACACAAATCTACTGTATGTAGAATCACAAAGAAGGTAACAAGAGCTATTGCCCAACTACGTCCATTATTCATTAAAATGCCAGATACAGAAGAAAAACAACAAAAATGCTCATATGATTTTTATAAAATGGCCCGATTTCCGAACGTGATTGGTGCAATTGATTGTACTCATGTTCCAATAATATCGCCAGGTATAAAAGAATTTTTAGTAGCCAATTACAAATTAAAGATTGTTTTTATTTCTATAGGTGGGGAAAATGCTGAGTATTATAGGAATCGCAAAGATATATTCTCTGTTAACGTTCAAGCCGTTGTAAATGCAGACATGTCATTTATGGATGTTGTAGCTAGATGGCCAGGTTCTAGCCACGATAGCACTATATTTAATAATAGTCGATTAAAATGCAATTTAGAAAGAGGTGCATTTGGACAGCGATGGCTAGTTGGAGATGGGGGTTATGCGTCCAAGCCTTATATGATGACACCGCTAAGATCCCCACAGCTCCAACCTGAAAAATTATATAACGAAAGTCAAATAAGAACAAGAAATGTAGTTGAAAGGACATTTGGTGTGTGGAAGCGACGTTTTCCAGCAGTTGGATCTAAATTAAGAGTCAAGTTAAATAAAGTTGAAGCCATAATAATAGCGACAGCAGTCCTTCATAATATATGCATTCTGAGATGTGAACAAAATTTTGAAGCGGATATTGATGCTACGATTTTAGAAGAGGAGAGCAATTTTGATATAATAGAGGGCGAAAATCAAATGACAAGAAACAATTTGATCCGTGATTATTTTTCTTTATAAAATAAAAGATATAATTTTATTCGTATTATTACGTATTATATATTTTTATATTTTTATATTTTTATATTTTATATTTTTTTTATACCTAAATTATAATAATAAACTACGTATTAAAATTATTAACTTGTTTCCATTTTAACTCCAGTAAATCATTTTCTAACTTCAAATTTTTAATTTCTAGCTCATGCTTTTCTTCGTTGTGTCTCACTAGTTGTTTGTGAAGATCTTTCATGTGCTCCATCCGTAGATTATGCTCTTCTAACATTTGGATTTTTATTGCATCTTCACGACTTTTTTTTTGCTGAGTCAAAACTGTTTTTTCGTATGCTAGAGTGCAAAATTTCTTCCGCACTTCTAATGGTGTTGCTGCGAATTTTTTGCTTCTTTTGTTAGTCGCTGTAAAATATATTTTTTTAAATAAATATTTATAATTATCTGCCATCTTTTATTTTTAGTCGCTTACTTTGAAGTTCTTGGGAAATCGGTTTCCTCAAAAGACTTTTAGGTGTACTGCTATCAAATGTACTTCTTGTATCCGGTTGTCCTTGGTCACAATTATTTATTTCTCCCTGCAAGTCCTCAGCTAAACCTGTGTTTTCTGTGTCGTCGTCTATTAAATCCACCGAAGTTGTTGGAACAACAGATGAATCGCTGTCGAATTCCGATTGGTTCCCTTCTAAGGAAACCTGCATCAAACCCCGCAACCAGTTCGTTGTGTCTGATGGTTTAGGAGGTGCTGGGCCACCACCAGTGCCCTTCACCTGGCTCTTATATTGAGAACATTCCTAAAATAAATTTTTTTTAAATTTATATGGTCTTAAAGGGTTGTAAAAAAAATTAATTCCTTTCTTGCTCTACGCTTTAGGTTTTCAAACTTATTTTTCAGTTGTATAACACTGCGATGTACCATCCCAGATGAGTTGAATTCATCGCAGATTTTCATCCAACAGTCGTCTTTCTGTTTTACACTAACAGAATCCGTTTTCTTATTGAATATCAACGTCTGATATTTATCCAAAATTCCTTGAAGCCGCTCACATTCTTGATCCGAAAAGTTGGTTGATCTTGATCTAAAATAATACTGTTTTAATATATACATATATATACATATGCTTTCATGTATGTTTTCAATATTATTATTTTATATCTAATAATTAAACTTACTTATTTACGATGTTGGTCGTATCACTTAACATATTTAGATTTAAGGTTTTAAAAAAGGGTTGAAGAAAAATTAAACGCTAATTCTATAACAAAAATCGAATTTGTAATCGCAGTTTTATTACTTTTGTTGTAACAATAAAATAAAATTGAAATTTCAAGCTATTTTGTTTTTAATTTCACGCCATCTTTTATTGTACACTTTAAATAAAATGTCATTTTATGTTCTAAAAAATTAATCACTGATTAATTTTAACCATTGTCAATTTTTGGATGAAACAACCGATTTCATTTTTAACCAGTGATTAAATTTAATCATTGATTAAACTAACTGCTGATCAAGAAAAAATAACCGTAGATGAAACAACCGGCCCTAAATATTCCTTGGAAAATCGCTTCCAAAAATGTTGCGTCATTTGTGTTATTATTTTCCAATACGTTAAACGGTTTTTTGGTAAATGCGTTACGTCTGGTTCTATAATTTGGTTTATCGGACCACCTGTTAAAAAATGACCCGGTGTGAGCGGTTCTAAATCATTTGGGTCAGAAGACATAGGTGAGATGGGCCTTGAATTTAATATTCCTTCTATAATGATGCTTAATGTGTTCAACTGTTCCAATGTCAATACATTATCACCAACGATTCTTTTTTTTTTTTTTTTTTTTATTCAAAGTTAGGCATGTTTAGTGTTAATTATAATAAATTATAAATTAACGTCTCTGAATATCCGAAGATACCATGCCAACTAGGGATAAGAATGGAATGCAAATTAAGATTCTCTGAGAAATTTATGAACGTTAACTTTAAAGCCTTGAGGATTAAATTCATCAGGGAAAACCCAGGAAGGTAAGGCGTTCCAAAGATGAGAGACTCTGTTGAAAAAGTCACGTTGGAAGGCTACAGCTCTACACCTAATTATTTGAACTGTAAAGGGATGCGCTGCTACGTTTCCTCTGGTGTGACGCGAAAGGTTTGCTGATTTAGGTAAAATCGATTTGATCTCTTCAGAAGCTCGTTCATCCATAATATATTTATAAAATATAGTCAAATCAGCAACATTTCTTCTGTGCTGCAAGGAATCAAGACCGTTAGTAAGACTTGGGTTACCAATGAGTTTAATAGCTCTACGCTGTACAGAATCAAGGCAGTTGAGACTACTCAAGTAAGCTCCACCCCATATGTGAGAACAGTATTCCATGCAGGGACGTATAAAAGATTTTTAAACTAAAAGAAGTTGTTCGCTATCGGAAAACTTACGACATCGCCCCAAAAATCCTAACTTTTGAACAGCATTCTTAGCCAGATTAAAAATATGAGAATTCCACTTCATATTATTTTCAATCTCAACTCCTAGAAGTCTGACAGAGTCATTCTCTAAAAGATTTTTGGGGCCAAACGTTAATGGAAAAGGATTGGGTGTCGTTATCCTAGAAAAATGACAAACCTGTGTTTTGCTTGTATTGAATTCAACACTGTTAGCAATACCCCAATCCATAATTGTTTTAAGATCAGTGTTAAGGGAATCTATCAATTTTGACCTACACTCACTAAGCGCTAAGAGTGTATATAATTTAAGTGCTTCATGAGACGCATGTAGCGTGCTATCATCAGCAAAACTATGTATAGGATGAACCGTTGAGTCCAACAAATCATTAATATAGATAAGAAAAAGAGTTGGTGACAAAGCGGAACCCTGAGGAACTCCTGCATTAGTTGAAAAAGTATTCGATGATACACCGTCAACATTGACCCGAAATTTTCGATCAGATATAAAGCTCTGTATCCAAGATATAAGCTGCTCGTCTTAACCATAGGATCTCAATTTGAATATAAGGTGGTTGTGCCAAACTTTGTCAAATGCCTTGGAAATATCAAGAGCAACACCGATGAGTTTTGAACATTTTAACTGCGCTTTCCCACAATCCGCTCAAATGGGGGGATCTTGGAGGGATAAATTTCCAATCTATACCTTCATTAGAACAAAAGTTGATAATATCGTTGTTTTCTTTATTTATTATCTTAGCTAGCTCCTTTAACTGATTATTAGCTCCAACAAAATTTCCAGCATTATCGCTCCACAGAGTATGACATTTTCCTCTTCGCGCACAGAATCTCTATAAACATACTATGAATGCCTCACTAGGTGCGTCTTCTACGATTTCTAAGTGTATTGCCTTTGTAACGAAGCATACAAAAATACATACGTATACCTTGTTAAAAACACCCTTACGCTGATTTTTGTATTTAATTGGAAACGGTCCGCAAAAATCAACGCCAGTAGTGTTAAATGGTCTTGCTATAGTTGTTCTACTCTGAGGTAAACTACCCATAATTTGCTCTAATAAATGTGGTTTTGCTTTAAAGCATGCTAAACATTCATGTATAACCTTTTTTTTACAACGTTTTTACCATTAATTGGCCAAAACCTTTGTCGTACTGTTGCTAAAGTTGCTTGAACACCACTATGCATATTTTCTATGTGATAATGACGGAAAAGTAAAACTGTGAAGTGATTGTTATGTGGTAAAATAAACTGATGTTTTTTATCAAAATCTATTTCACTATTATGCAGGCGGCCCCCAACACGGAGTAAACCATCAGTATCTAAGAATGGTGTCAAGTTTATAATTTTACTTTTTCTTGATAAACATTTATGTTGCATTAAATGATTGATATCATCTCTGAACTGAGAATATTGCACAATTCGAATTATTGTTTTCAGTGAATTATCTAGTTCTAATGTTGATAATGCAGGCATTTTATTTATTTGAACCTTTAATTCGTTTCTTGTAAAAACTGTGGGACGATTTCCCTTATGTCTAATTTTATTTTTGTAACGAATAACTAGTGCAACTATACGTTTGAGCTTTAAGAATGAACTAAAATCTTTTATACGAATAATAGGTTCAAAATTTTGTATTGCAAATGTGAAATCATTATGTTGTAGTTCTAGGTTTTGATGTATACATATATTACTAACCTTAGCTCCACCTTTAGGCCAGTGATTTGGTTCCAATTGCAAGAAGGCTGGACCCTTCCACCAAATATCTAAATTTTGCAAGTCTTCTGGCATGATGCCACGTGATACGTAATCAGCTGGATTATTTCTTCCACCGATATGCCGCCACTCCATATCCCTTGTAATATTTTGTATCTCACTAGTACAATTTGCTACATATGTTTTTAATTGGTGGGGTGGTAATTTTATCCAAGATAAGACTATACTTGAGTCGGACCAAAGAACTATTTCACTAAAATGTATATCCATTGCATGTTTTACCTTTTCAACTAGCTGTGAAAGTAAATATGCTGCATTTAATTCTAGTCGTGGTAATGAGACTACCTTTAATGGCGCTACTCTAGACTTGCTACAAAGTAGGCTGACTAATATTTTGTCTTCATCATCTACGTATCTTAAATAAATGCATGCTCCGTAAGCTGACTGAGATGCATCAGCAAAACCATGTAGTTCCAAAAACCTTACTTTACCGGGTATAACACATCTATTAAAGCTGATATTATTATTTGAAATTAAATTATTTCTATATTCTAACCATGCCATCTCTAAATTTTGTGGAAGGTTACTATCCCAATCTATTTTTGCAAGCCAAATTTGTTGAATTAAAATTTTGGCTTTTATAATCACTGGAGCTAAGAGCCCTAACGGGTCAAATAACTTGCTTATGTCAGAAAGTACAGATCTTTTTGTAATGTTTTCATCTTGACTTACTGGCTGGACGCAGAAACTTAATTTGTCAATCTTTGGTTGCCAAATTAAACCTAATGTTTTGATACTTTCATTTGCAAACTCAAATTTTTGTTCTCTATCTTCTAATGGTATTTGTTCTAATAAATTGTTATTGTTTGATGTCCATTTTCGAAGTTTCATGCCGGCTGTTGCAAACATTTCTACTAATTGTCGTTATGAATGAATTGCTGCATTTTCATTTTCATCTCCTGACAACAAATCATCCATGTAGAATCCTTCATTGTCTTTATAGACGCTAATGGGTATTTATTTTCTTCTTCAATTGCTAACTGTTGTATGACCTTTGTTGCCAAGTATGGAGCAGATGAGGTTCCATACGTCACCGTGTTCAATTTATAGATCTTGAGTGATTCCAAAGAATTTTCTCTCCAAAATAGTTTTTGATATTGAGTATGAATTTCATCTATTTGAATCTGTCTAAACATTTTCTCAATATCGGCTGTATATGCTATCAAGTGTTTACGAAATCTTAAGATTAATGAAAATAAATCATCCTGCACTACTGGACCTTTTATTAGAGTTTCATTTAGCGAGATATCAGTTGATCCTTTTGCGGAAGCATCAAATACGACGCGTAATTTTGTTGTTGTGCTACTAGCCTTAAAAACTGCGTGATGGGGTAAAAAATATTCTTCCTTTGGTAGATGATCTTCCAGACACACTGACATATGACCAAGTGCTTCGTATTCTCGCATAAAATTTATATAACCATTCTTTAAATTCTCATTTTGATTTAATTTAGATTCAAGATAACTAAAACGGTTCAATGCTGAATTTCTTGAATCCCCCAATTTTGCCACTAACTCATTAAATGGTAATTGAACAATAAATCGACCATTTTCATTTCTTTTATAAGTTTTTAAAAATAATTCTTCACATTTGACTTCTTCTAGAGATAATGCCATTTTAGTTTCTATACATGATTCAACCTCCCAAAATTTGGTTAAACCTTTATCTAATTGTGAATTATTTACATTGGATGACATAAAATAGCTATGAGTTTCTACCCTTCCACTAACGATCGATCCAAATACGGTTTCCTTCAGAATAGGTAAGTTATTTGATATTTCCATGTAACCATTTTTTAGTATTTTAAAGAAGGTTTCAGCACCAAGCAGCAAATCTATCGAATTTGGAATGTTAAATTCTGGATCGGCGAGATCTATATCTAAAGGAAGTGACCACATACTAATATCAATATACTGCGTTGGTAAATTTCCAATTTCGGGCACTACTAAAAACTCCAAATCTTCGTTGTATTTGTTAAACTTAGACTGGATATTCGTTGTGATCTTGTAACTAATATTTGTTATGCTATTATTTAACCCTGATACATAAGACAAATGTGAATCTTTAGGTATTTGTAAAGATTCGACTAATTTGCTAGTTACAAAGTTGGATTGTGATGCAGAGTCGAGTAAAACTCTACATGGTATATATGAATTGTGGGCATCTTTAATTAGTAACACCGCTGTTGAGAGTAATATTTGCTTTTTAGTTTGTTGATGTTCACTGCTACAATAACTTGCGGAATCACTAGTTGGATTGTTATGACTAATGTTTACGGGTCTACCAATATCTAATGACTGTGTTGAATTACTATTTCTGTATTTCGATGATTGACTATGCTCGTTGTTACTATTAGTGTTTGATTTGTTTTGAAGACCATTATCATTGACATTTATTTGACTATGGCTACTATGATTATTTATGTTGGGTTGCTTTGACTGTTCAAAACTAGAGCTATTGTGTTTTGAACTTGTATCTAGACTATTTTTGTATGGTGTAACTGGCATTCTAGTACTACGTGAATTTGATGCTGCTTCTGGTGGGTTCATGTGTAATAACGAATGATGCTTACGATTGCAAATTTTACATGCGCCAAATGCACAGTCCTTAACTAAATGGTTTGTACGGAGACAATTAAAACATAAATTGAGTTGCCTTACTATACAATAACGACCTTGTGGACTTGGTTTTAAAAATTCGTGGCAATTATTGATAAAATGGTTTTGGTTGCAAACAATACAAGAAATTTTTCCAGATGGAATGTTCAGCATAAATGTTTTATTTGTTGTCTTAATTTGTGGATATTTGAACTTAAAATTGGAATTTGTTGTTGTTGATGCAGTTGGTATTGCGCTTTTAATCTTCTACCGACTTTAAAACTTTACTACGTTTTTGTAAAAATTGTGACATTTCATCCCATGTAGCATTTTATCTATTTCGATTTCGCTTTCCCATAATTTTCGAGTTTCTCTATCTAAGCATTGTGAAATTATATGTATGACAAGCATATCCCATGATTTAATGTCTTGTCCTAATTGTTCTAGTGCTCGTAGATAAAGTGAAGTATTATCTACTAAGCTTTGCAGGTTCTCGGGCGATTCCTTGTGAACATGCTTTAAATTAAAAATTTCAGCAATATGTTTCTCGACAATTGCACGTTTTACATCAAATCTTTCTAGAAGTGCCTTCCATGCTAAATGAAACCCAGTCGCGGAAAATTCGACCTTTGAAATAACTTTTTTGGCATCGCCCGATACCGCATTGTTTAAATAATAAAATTTCTGAATATCTGGTAAATTTGTTTGATTGATAACCATTGCTTCAAATGAGTCTTTAAATCTGAGCCATTGGTCTAAACTACCATCAAAAGTTGGAAGTTTAACTTCTGGCAGTTTAATTACTGAGCTAAATTGTTTTTTACTATACAAGTTATCACCATCTATTGAGCTATTTTTGTTGTCTTTATCAATATTATTTGACTTTTATAAGTCTAATTTTGTTTGGTACTCACTTTTTATCTTGAAATATCTGTTTTCAAAATCTTCATATTGTTGATTTACTGCTGCGTAGTCAATATGATTGTCCTCCATTTTGATTAATATATCGGAATAATTTTCGAGATATTTTTGGTAGCACATTTCTATCTTCTCTAGACGATTTAATAAATTGTTATACATATCCATATCCACTTCATCATTTTTAATTCCACTAAAATATTTCTCGGACAAAGTCAATTTGCTTTTTAGACCGCCATTCATTTTTCGTAAAGTTTTTATTTGCTGTTCATCCATCTTGTTGTAAAATTTTTTTTTTAATTAATTTTAAATTGTTTTCAAACCTTTGATTCGGCTTCGAAGGACCAATAAATAATTTTGAATATCTTTTTAAATAAATTATACTATAAATCCACCTTAATAAATTAAACTATAAATCCACTTTTATAATATTTGTTTTATATCATTTATGTTTTTATACATGAAGGTTCCACAACGAAGTGAGAAACGATTTTTTTTATTATATTCTTTTTACTTTCGTAAGTGTTCGTTAAACAAATATAATAGAACTTGTTCGTACAATTATATGAGTTCCTTAAATATGAATTCTAAACAGTCATCCTTGGCCAAAGTGAAGCTGTTATGAGTAAGGCTTTCAAGTCGCTTGAAAGTGGTGCTAGGAAAATTGGTCTGCAAATTAACTACGATAAAACCAAACATATGAATGTTTCAAGAAAGGCTGAGAAGAAAGATTTGATGTGCGGCGATGAACGAATTGAGGAAGTTGAATCTTTTAAATATTTGGGATAAATGCTTGACTCAAACAACAGCATATCTACAGATATAAAAGCTTGAATGGCTGCAGGTTATCGGACTTTCTACCCAATTAAACCTCTCCTTGGATCACCGTATGTATCAACTAACACCAAGCGAGAAGGTTTTTTAAGACATTGATAAGACCAGTTGTGATGTATGGGTCACAAACGTGGACCCTTACACAAAATGACGAATCGCTTTTATCTGTATTTGAGCGTAAGATACGCACCAATTTTGGTCCACTTAAGCAAGACGATGGAAAGTACATGTATAACTTTGAGATCAGAGACCTTCTTGAGGATCCTGATATAATAGGGTGTATCCATTCTAATGGGATTGCTTGGTTTGGGCAGGTTGAACGAGCCGCTTCACAGTCTAGAATGATTAAAAAATGTATGTTTTTACCCCAGAGAGTGGGCGATTGCGAGGTAGACCACGACTACAATGGAAGACCGACGTAATAAACGACCTTAAAAAAATCGGCTGCCATGACCTTGGCCATATGGCTGCCATGACCGTGGCTGCCATGACCGTGGTGAATATTCAAAGCCGTAAACAGGGATTTATAAATAATATGCCAAAATTTGTTTATTGACAGATTATTTCTGGGTCATCTCCATCATATGGTGATTATTTTTTAATCAACAGAAAAATCAATTTCTAAAGAAACAAAGTGGTTATGAATTAACTTTGTAATTTTGCTCAACAGAAAAACGTACAGTTTTTTAATTCTCAATAACAGGTCAATAGCAATAAAGTAAATCTTCTGTGTTTGTATTTGTTCCATGCATATAAAATACATTGTGATTAGTCAGAAGTCCCACTTTGCAATTCGTGAAGGTTTAACCCGACACATTTACCAGTGTTTGGAAATAAATTCCCCATAACACTTTCTAATCTAACTAACAAAAACAGAAATCATTGGCAGTATTCATATTTCCTAATTTTATCTTTTCTTTTCATTTTTCATAGTCTTGTTTGAGTTTATGATTTTTCAAACGTAATCAAATGACAAAGAAACAGAAAAAGGGTGGAAAAAATCCAATTTGTGAATGAATGAGTAAATATGTGACAAATCCATTTTGAATCCTCTATTCGAAAGTTTTCGATTTTCTTTAATTTTCATTTTTCAAGATTTTATCATGTTTGAAAATCAAAACTTATAAATAAAATCAAAACGAAGAAAATATCAAATTTAAACATAAGCCATCGAATTGAAAAAACAAAATATTTTCTTTTAATTTTCTTTTTATTTTCCATTTTTGTTTTGTTTGTTGTTGCTGCTTGAATCCAGTTTTCAGTTTCAGTAGGTTTTCAAAATGTGTAGATTGTTCGGTGGGTGGATGTTGTTTATGTGAATATAAGAAATGAGAAGCAAAAAAATAATAATAATAAAAATAAAACTCAAAACATGTAAAAGGATTTATAAATTGGAAACTGGGGATAAGAGGATTTCTTATACGAAACGTAAAAAAATGTAAAGAAAATTGTGATTTAATTCTTTCAAATAGAAAATTGGTTTTACCCTTTTTTATTTTTATTGTTGTTGTTCTATACTAACAACCGCATCTCATCTTTCATTTTATACGTATCTTAACCTTTGTGTCTATTCATCTTTAAAATTAGAAAAAAATACAACAACAACATGGAATAAGAAAATGTATTATATTTCTAATATCTCTCTGATACATTATTATTGTCCATTGATCCATATTGTTGAAAATTGAAATTCTTCATTTTTTGTTGTTGTTGCTTTTTCTTATGAAAAGATAAGAATTTTCTTCTTTTTTTCATATTTTTTAATAAAGAAAATTGAAAATATGTTTCGTCAATCTTTGTCACAAACAGTATAAAAATGGAAAATTCTTTTATGATTAAAATATGCAAAAATAAAAAGGTTTTATTGGAAAAATAATGTAATGGTTCCGAAAGCTACGAGAGAAAGATTTTTTATTAGAATTTTTTTGTTATTGTGGTAAGTTATATTCTATGGTTTGGTTCATTGAGTTAGAATGGGTGTGGTTCGATCCTATTATGTAGAAATGGTTGACAAACAACAATAACAACGTTCAGTGCAAATGCCGAAAATATCTTCTGGAAGTAAACTCCGTAAAAAACTTTTCGCATATTGTTATAACTTCACTGTGTATAACTAAAAGTACAAAAGATTTTGTGAAATTTGACTTTTTATTTCTCAATTTCATAGCTGCATATGTTTACTTTAAAATTTGTGAAAAACAAAAAAAAAAAAAGCCTACTTTTTGAGATATGAGCTTTGAAGTAAACCAAGGTTTTACGCGCCGCCTAACGGAAAAGAGAAAAGTTATTAATTTCAAACTTACTTATTTCAATTATTCAATTATTTTCCTTTTTACTTGCAAAAATATACGTAAGTCGGATAAAATTTGTGGCACCTATTCACAAAACATTGCCACCATTACCAAAAACTACGTGAAAAAGCCTCAAAACTCA
>OY856186.1:237371057-237376057 GCA_963693315.1 Diogma glabrata | reverse complement strand
TCCGCCATCTTGAATTCCAAAATTCTACATACGGATTCGTGATCAGCGAAACCACAAACCCCACCAAAACCGATTTTGTGCAATGTTTGGAGGAAAATATTTGATTGTTATCACTCTCTCAGCTATATCCGTTTTTGATCCGCTATCTTGAATCCACCATGTTGAATTTCACCAGCTTATCATACCAAATTTTTAGAGCCATCCTTTGCCAACAATTTGAGAAACAAAAACAATGATATTGGATGCAAAAATTTTTTTCACGAACATTTTTATCTGAAGACTCGAATTTTCTTGGATTTCTAGCAGCAATTGTGAGCCGCCATTTTGAAATTTCCAAAACCGCCCAACGGAACCAGATAGCGGATTCTAAAACGATAATTTAAAATCCAAATTCGGTAAAATTTATCAAACGGCATTTTGGTCAGAGCGTTGTTACGTTTGACAAAGAACGTCCCATATATATACATATATATATATATATATATATATATATATATATATATATATATATATATATATATATATATATATATATATATATATATATATATATATATATATATATAAAGATATATATATATATATATATATATATATATATATATATATATATATATATATATATATATATATATATATATATATATATATATATATATATATATATATATATATATATATATATATATATATATATTGTAACGACTCTTCGTTGGTTCTTTTAGATTATTGAACAAACACGACAGTAAAAGACAGATCTTTAGTTAACAGAATCTCAAACTTTATTTGTCATCAAATTACAGCAGCTTCCGTTTTTCCTTACAATAAATTCCAGGGTCTCCAATTTATGTACACTAAACTTCACCGCTTTTCCACAATTTGAATCAATAATATTCGGAATGGTAAAATCTGTATTTACTATTCCACTAAGTTCAGATTCTTTCTCTATTAGTACCCAGGCTCAGATACCACCGATTATTCCTTAAACTTGCGAATATTTATAAACACTTTTAATTGCAAAAGTAAAACTGACTACCTGATATTTTTGTTTGCTTATTTATATCGAAAAATAAATAAATCGAAACTTCTATAATCCACTAGAAATCAATACTACGTAGTCCGTACATCTGAAATAGGCCACACCTGTTTTCATTCATACTTGCATTTGTATTAGCGAACTCAAATTTAATTTATGCAAAATGTATTAGGTAACTCCTTTTAATTCATTAATGTAAACATTTGTATAACAAATTTAATTTACATTAATTTATGCAATACAATTTGCAATACAAGTAAAAGATTGAAAAAGGAGTTAACTTTTAATTAATGAATGAGTAAATAAAATTAACCCATTCTGGACGAAGTTTATTACATTGCCCTCCATTTAGTTTTGTTCGTCCCGAACAATATCAGAGATCGCATTGGTGCTGTTACCTTGGTACGGTGCCAACCTTTGCAGATGTATCACTTTCATCTTGGTACGGGGTCCCTTTTGTATGCGGTAGATGACATCATTAATTCGTTTGATTATTTTATATGGGCCTTCCCAATCTGGCTGCAGCTTGGGTGATCTTCCCTTAGTTCTTCTGGGGTTGTATAGCCATACCAATTCTCCTTCTTGAAAACCGCCACTATTTGCATTTATGTCGTACCTGGTTTTCATTTTGTCACTGGCTATCTTAATGTGGTCTCGAACCTGCTGATGGATTTTATTCATCTTCTCCCTTAGTTGTCCCACATAATCTGTTTTCGTGGATACCAGACCTCCAGGGATGCCAAACTCGATGTCACTAGGAAGATGTAGTTCTCTTCCGAACATGATATTCGCTGGCGTTTCACTTGTCGTATCGTGCACTGCGCTACGATAGGCCATCAAGAATAACGGAAGATCCTTGTCCCAATTTCTTTGGTTGGCTTCTACTACCTTTGACAAATGTTCTTCCATGGTTCGGTTGAATCGTTCTACCATGCCATCTGACTGCGGGTTCATAGGTGTAGTTCGTGTTTTTCTAATGCCGAGTGTTCTGCACAGCTCTTCCATCAGTTGAGATTCGAAATTCCTTCCCTGGTCGGTATGCAACTCGAGCGGTGTTCCATATCTGCAAACCCATTCATTGACTAATGTTTCCGCGACCGTAACTGCTTCCTGGTTCGGTATTGCATAAGCCTCCGGCCATTTTGTAAAGTAATCAATGACCACCATGATGTATTTGTTACCTTTTGTCGTTTCCGGAAATGGCCCCGCGATGTCTATAGCAATTCTCTCCATTGGGGCACCCACATTGTACTGTTGCATCTCTCCTCGAGTTCTAGTTTTTGGTCCTTTGCTTGCTGCACAAGTATCGCATCGCCGACACCATTGCTCCACGTCTGTTCGATACCTTACCCAATAAAACCTCTCCCTTACTTTGGCTAGGGTTTTATTGACTCCCAGGTGTCCTCCAGAAATACTTCCATGCAGCTTTCCCAGTACCTCTTCCACTCGACTTGATGGCAACACCAGTTGTTCTAACACTTTCTTTCCATCAGCGGACTCCCATTTTCTTTTTAGTATCCCGTTGTCCATAAATAGTGAGTCCCATTGCGCCCAGTAGCATTTCACCTCCGTACTTAAAGGTGATACCTCTTTCCACTCTGGCCGCCTTCCTTCGGTTTTCCATTTCAATATTGGTGCCATAGCTGGATCCTTTAGCTGTTCTCTTTTCATTGCCTCGGTACACCAATCGTCAGGAGTTTGGAGCTTAATTTGATTCACCTTCATTTCCTCATTTCCCTCAGTCCTGCTATATGACTTGCGCTCCTCAACACAGGGTCTTCTTGAAAGATCTTCAGCGTTACCATGTATCCTTCTCTTCCGGTGTTCAACGCGGCAATCTCCTTCCTTTTTGACATTTGCCTCCTTTCTCTCAGTCTTGCTATATGTCTTGCGCTCTTCAACACAGGGTCTTCTTGAAAGATCTTCAGCGTTACAACGTATCCTTCTCTTCCGGTGTTCAACGCGGCAATCTCCTTCCTTTTTGACATCCACTTGCTTGTTCGAAAGGTTCGTCAACCGGCCTGGAACTACTCCTTCTTTTGCTGCTAATCGTGTTTTGCATTCTTGTCTGATGTGCCCTAACTGCCCACAATTCCAGCATCTTACTCTGCTAGATCTTCTTCGTTGATTTCGTTCAGGCTTCTCTTCCAACTTTTTGACATGCATTATCACTTCATCAAGCGCTGCTTTTAGTGGCTCTTCAGAAACTTCCGTCTTACGTACTCTATCTAAGGCAAGCGCTCTTTTTCCAGCTTCCATTTGTAGGGCCAATGCTAAGACTTCCGCAGGTACTTTCTTTCCGCTCAGATACAGCTGATTTCTCATTTGTATATCTTGAAGAGCATTGATAAATGTATCAGCTGCCAGCTCGTCTCGGTGTTCAGCGTTATAATTCGGATATGATAGATTAACCAGTCTCACAATGTCAGCCTCTAATTCTTGCAAGGTTTCGCTGACTCCTTGTTTTCGTGTCTTGAGCTGCATGCGATGGAGAGCTTGCATATGACTTTCCCCGTATCTTACTTCTAAGGCCTCCATAATCTTGCTGTAATCACGTTCTGTCGCTGATAGTGTCTGCAAAATTTCAGCAGCAGGTCCCTTCAATGCCAATATAAGCGCGTTTGCTTTTTGCTGGTGCTCAACCCCAGTTGTTGCTATCTCAAATTGCATCTTAAATATCTGATACGATGTAGATCCATCAAATGCGGGTGTTTTTACTCTAGCTGGGGCTGAAGTAGTTGATGGATTGATCATGTTACCTGACTTCACTTGTGCTATTTCTTGGCGGAATTCACTCGAAAGTTTGCGTAATTTCTCTTGTTCTTCGGTAACTGTCCGCAGCTCCCTTTCCATGTTGTTGATTTTAACCTCTGCACTGGATATACGTGACTCAATTACTTCACGTAGACTTTCTTGCTTTGCCATCATATCAGCAAATTGTTGTCGTTGCTCTACTTTTTGTTCTGCTGCCTGTTTCTCTTGTCGAGCCATCATATAAGCAAGTTGTTGTTGTTGCTCTAATTTTTGTTCTGCTGCCAGTTTCTCTTGTCGGGCCATCATTTCTTTCATCAACATCATCATCGGATCAATTGCTGGGGCATTCTGGACAGGAACTTCTTCCTGCTCTATTTCTATGACGTCTGTGTTTTCACCTGCTTCTTCTAAAACTTTACGCAGCCGGACTGCAAGTTCTGCCTTCGTTCCATGGATTGGAGCATTCCTTTTTCTCAACTCATCCTTCAGCTGGGTCTGGCTGAGATCACTAATATTTACTGTCTTGACCATTGTTTCAATAATCCCACTTCTGACACCACTGTAACGACTCTTCGTTGGTTCTTTTAGATTATTGAACAAACACGACAGTAAAAAGACAGATCTTTAGTTAACAGAATCTCAAACTTTATTTGTCATCAAATTACAGCAGCTTCCGTTTTTCCTTACAATAAATTCCAGGGTCTCCAATTTATGTACACTAAACTTCACCGCTTTTCCACAATTTGAATCAATAATATTCGGAATGGTAAAATCTGTATTTACTATTCCACTAAGTTCAGATTCTTTCTCTATTAGTACCCAGGCTCAGATACCACCGATTATTCCTTAAACTTGCGAATATTTATAAACACTTTTAATTGCAAAAGTAAAACTGACTACCTGATATTTTTGTTTGCTTATTTATATCGAAAAATAAATAAATCGAAACTTCTATAATCCACTAGAAATCAATACTACGTAGTCCGTACATCTGAAATAGGCCACACCTGTTTTCATTCATACTTGCATTTGTATTAGCGAACTCAAATTTAATTTATGCAAAATGTATTAGGTAACTCCTTTTAATTCATTAATGTAAACATTTGTATAACAAATTTAATTTACATTAATTTATGCAATACAATTTGCAATACAAGTAAAAGATTGAAAAAGGAGTTAACTTTTAATTAATGAATGAGTAAATAAAATT
>OY856186.1:236929123-237370857 GCA_963693315.1 Diogma glabrata | reverse complement strand
GCATACGTTATTTCATTATTAAAGCGACGATATATTACCTTTGTGGCGAAATATTGTTAGTTGGAATAAATAATTTAAAACAACTTTATAATTTAATATTTTTTCAATATTTATTATTCCAAAAGTGGCTGAAAAAAATGCAAGTGATACATTTAAAATATATATTATTATAACAGCCAATATATATATATATATATATATATATATATTGGCTGTTATAATAATATATATTTTAAATGTATCACTTGCATTTTTTTCAGCCACTTTTGGAATAATAAATATTGAAAAAATATTAAATTATAAAGTTGTTTTAAATTATTTATTCCAACTAACAATATTTCGCCACAAAGGTAATATATCGTCGCTTTAATAATGAAATAACGTATGCCATTTATACGTTGTTATTATATAATGGGTGACCTGCATTCCCCATAAGGATCTCTATAGAGTTGCGTTTTAACATTTTCCAATTATTTTATAACTGGGGGGTGACAATTAATATATTGATAATTAACGTACATGCAAATTTGAATTTCGTTAAATATTGAATCAGCGCAAATGCATGTACGATGCTAAGCCCCTAAAGTATAATTTCACCGATTGCCTTTTCGAACTGTTCTGCAGTCTGTATACAATTTTCATCCGTATACGTTAGCCCCTGGATATCCATAATATTCTATCACTAAGCTCCACATGCAAGGTGAAGAGAACCTTCACTGTAAACATCCTCTGGATGAGACATCCCTGAAAATGACTGATTTTATATTATTTTTTTTAACATTCCATTCAGTCATGTAAATAGCTGAACTCGCAAGGCTGTTCCGTAGCATAAGACGGTATTGCTCCTTCTCATGATAAATTGCATAATATATGACGTTCTTTAGAGTAATATCTTGCAGCGTTGTGAACTGTTTGTTTCTCCAGAGCTGGTGGCTTGCGTATTTCATTTTTGTTCCAGAGGACTCTTTCTTGAGTTCTGAGAAGGTCAAGCCATCCAAAAAGCCAAAACGCATCGAAAAATATGGGTGTCCAAACCCACGCTTTTTGGTGTTGCTTAATGGTCTGGTGTGAACATGAACAGCTAGAGTCGTTTACCGTTTCCCCTTCTCATAGGTAGGCTTATGAGAAAACATGATCCTGCATCTGCTGCTTGTGCTCTACCCTCGTGGTGATAACCGGCTTTGCCTCATGTTTGACAGTGAATTTTCAATTACTATTTAAACGCTACAAAATATTTTAATTTAAAATACATTAAAAACATCATTAATGGATAATGAAAATTGATTTTGTTAATTCACCTATAAGTTTTTATTTTCCTTTTATATATGAACTACCAGTTTGTCCAATAAAGTATTTTGTACAACATGATCAGTAAATATACAACAATATATTTCATTCACCAACCATGACTAATTAGATAATTCTAGCTTCATTTTTAAATTCTTGTGCTCAAACTTGATCAAATTTTTGATGGATCAAAAACTTCTTATGAATCCATATTGAATCTTAAAACTTCTAAACTTATCGATGGACATGTTGCATTTGAATTCATCAAAATTTTCTATAAAATATAAATAAAATTTTTTATATTTGTTATGTGCACATGTGGTTTTGTAAAATATGTGTGTCTTCAGTAAATAAAATATAATAAAGGGGTATTGGTGACGGTTGCGGCTTATTTGGCGATGGGGTCGCCAAAGTCCATTCTTTTATTATTTTTGCTCCCTTCCTGATCCGTGTTATTTAATTCCATTGGAAAACACCAATCAGGAAGGGAGCAAAAATGATAAAAACATAGACTCTGGCGACCTTATCGCCGAATAAGTAGCGATCATCAAGAATACCCCATTATTATATTTTGGGTTAAGGTTCTCCATTAAAACAGAGAGGAATGAGTAGATCAATTGGTGCAACCAAATACGCTGATCACACTGACATATCAAAACAACGTGAGAATATTGCTGTGATACCAAAAACATCAATTCGGTACCATGGTATATAAAAACCTGTGTTTTTATGCTTACAAAGTTAAATTGACACAGAAACTGAACTAAAAATATGTGAATTGGAGTTTTTTCTGAGAAACTTCAAACCATACCTTTGAAATGAAAAAATTCCAATTACTTCTTTACTTGCTTGAATTTAATTGATCTCAAAAATCCAAAATAAATTTAAATTCCCTTAATGCAGTCTAATGTTAATACATATAGGACTACAAATTGACCAAGTGTCAGCCATTGATTTCTCATTGATTGGAAACAATCAATAATGACTATACAATCGTGACTTAGGATGTTAATTAGAATAGAAATGTTCCCCATTCTATGAATACACACAAAGTATGTAGAAAAGTATCTAGAAATTTAATGCAAAAAATCCCATATAATGTAAAAACGTTTCCATAATATGGAGTTGACAGTGGAAAAATTCAACTTAAGAAAAATTAAATAAGTTATGCAGAAGTTTCAACTTTGAAATTAGGTACCTCAGCGTACCCAAGTTCCACTAAGTCTTATAAAATATTGTCAATTATATTATTTTCTAAACTTTTGATATTTTGTTGCGCTCATGATTATTTTTTCTTGATATTCCAAAATAATTTAATATTGAACAAACTGGCTGTTCATTTTCAAAAGGAAATAAAAACACATAAAAGCTTTAAAACAAAAAGTAAATACATAAATATTACAAACAAAAACTTGGAATTTGTTAAAAATATTAAAACTCGTATAAGAACAATTACAATTTACTCTTAGGAACTGTAGTTTGTTTAAACCGTTGCTTGGGAAAACATGGGGGAAAACCTGTTTGGGAAAACATGGGGTCTTAGCCCAAAAATGATACTTTGGTTGCACCAAAGTATTATAAAACCAATTCTAACATATGCAGCTTTAGTTTGGTGGCCTAAAACGCGCCAAATAACTGCTCAAAATATGTTTACAAAAATACAAAGGCTTGTGTGTCTTAGTGCCACAGGTGCTTTCAAAACCACGCCAACGTCAGCAATGGAGATTCTTCTAAAGCTTTCTCCATTGCACCTACATGTTAAATCTGTAGCGGTGTTGAGCGTTCATAGACTGCAGCTCACAGAAGGGTTTAAGCCGGGTAATCTAACTGGACACCTTAAAATCCTTTCTGAGTTACAAGCTGAACTGCATACATACCATATTTCGGATTGTATGCCAAAAACAATAGATTTAGACAGGCACTTTGATGTCAAGATATTGGCCAGAGATCTTATTAAAAACTACATACGGTCACTGCCACATAACGCCAGCATCTGGTACACAGATGGTTCTCGAACCAACATGGGCACGGGAGCAGGAGTGTTTGGTCCTAGAACAAAACAAACGGTTGCTTTAGGCACCACAACAACCATATTTCAAGCCGAAATTTTTGCCATTAGCAGTTGCGCTTTGCTATGCGCTGAAAGAAAATACCAAAATATTGAAATATATATTATCTCTGACAGCCAAGCAGCACTCTTGGCACTAAAATCTACGCGCTTTGATTCAAAACTGGTATGGGAATGCTACCAAAATCTATTAAAAATCTCGTGCAATAACACAGTAACACTTGTGTGGGCACCTATCCACACAGGAATACAAGGAAATGCTATCGCTGACGCTTTAGCAAAGCAAGGTGCCAATAAAAAATTTCTTGGACCGGAACCATGCTTTGGAATGGCCAAGAGTTCGCTCAAAAGCACAATCCAAACAATGGAACAGGAACAAAATGCTAAATTATGGAAAAGCAGAGAGGGACTAGTACACTCCAAAAAGTTTCTAGGTAACCTCCCTGTTTCACCCTTAAAAACAATCGACTTAAACAGAGAGTCTCTAAGAATTTTAACGTGGTGCGTTACTGGACATGGTCCTTTAAACCACCATCTTAACAAAATAGGCTTTGTTGTTTCCGACAGGTGCAGATTCTGCTACTCGGACGCGGAAACGATGGAACACGTCATCTGCAGCTGTCCTGAACTCTCTGGGCACAGATACAACCAACTTGGTCATAGAAGACTAACACTTCCATTACCACAAAACGTCACTCCAATTGAGCTAATTAATTTTATTAAAAGTCTCAACTTGGATGACAGAATACAACCAGTAACGGCACAGACGACGACTGACTAATAACAAAATCAGGGTAAGCACAATAGACCTTCAGGTCGCAGTGCTACTTGAACTGTAAGTCTCAAGGCCCTCCAATAAAAAAAAAAAAAAAAAAAACCGTTGCTTGATACAGTTGAGTGATAAAAAGTGTGGCACACCGGAAAAAAATTATATAAACTTGTTTTAAAGGAGATCTTTTTAGCTGAACATATTTCCCTAATAATGATTTTTTACCGCAAAAACATCTGATCTAAGAATAAAACAACAACCTCGATTTTTTTATATAAACCTTTCCTCATTCCATTCAATCAAAAAAACTCGACGAGCCAATTAAATTTTTACAACTTTTTCCCATTCCAACCCACTTTCATTTATAAATTTGAAAAAAAAGGAAAACAAAACAAAAACTTTCTCAAACAATTTAACCTCGAAAATAAACAGAAAAAAAAACAACAGAATTTTTCCAACCCCGACCTACATCAATACATTTAATTACAAACTCAACTTTTCTTTTCATTTTCATTTACAATATATAGTTTTCTTCGTGAGTTTTTCCTCTTATTTTCTTCGAATAATTTTTTTCCCATTAAATCGTCTGTGTTTTGCGATTTTTTTTAAAATTATTTTTCTTTTAATATTTTTTTTTCCTGTTTTTAAAAACGAAGGTGGTGGTGGTTGTGTGTGTCTTTGCTTCATTTTCCTCATTCATTTTCCCCATCTAAGTTTTTTATTTATTTTCGTTCTTTAATTTTATGTAAATTTTACGATTTTTTTGTACTTTTTTGCATATTAAAATAGAATGTTAATGTTATGTAATATCATCAAAGTTTGCATATAAGTCTAATTTATATATATGTTTGTGTGAATGTGTATATGTGTCGATGAGGTTGGCTTGGTTATGTGAAGATGGTAATAGGAGAAAATAAAGTCGGTAGACTATAGAATGAAGGTCATATTTAAAATTACCAAAACAAAGTTGGAAATGAGAAGCAAACAACAAAAAAGTTTATTTAATGAATTTTACGATGAAATTTGTAGACGGGAATGAGAATATAAAGCGTATAAAAAGCAAACCAGCTGATTTTGATTTTTTTTGGTTTTATTATTAATGTTATGCAAAAGTTTTTTGTTGCTGTTGAAGAAAGTAAATGTTTTAATAGGAAAATGGAAAAATTAGTCCATGAACTTTGTGTTTCATATAATGGTTCGTAAATAAAAACCACCTGTTGGTGTTATTAAATTTTTTTATTCTTTTGGTTTGCTTAAAAATTATGCTAGCTATTTTTCTTTCAAAAACTATTGAAAATTACTAACAAGTTTCCATACAACGTGAGATGATGACTCAGTTTGACTTTAACACTTCAAAGTGTTTTAATCGGACTCAATTCATGTTTTCTATACGAGACTTTTATCTTTGCCTCTTAGTAGAGCTAAAAAAGAGCTGAGCAAAAAAAGAATCAAAAGGAAAATTCCACGAAAAAACATTCTGTTTGATGAAATTTTAGAAGTAGTATGGGTGGAATTTTCTATAATCAAGCTTAAATTTTCTGCAGCTGTTAGAAGATTTATTTCTCTTACTAAGAATTAAGTATATTAATAATTGATTCATATTAATTAATTTCCATAATTTTTTTAAAATTATAAAAACATAAATTTAAATTTCAGTCAACCGACATGAAAAATAGCAAAAAAAAAATATTATAAAAATTTAATAATTTTTTTAAATCACTCAAATTAATTATTCAAAGTGCCAGTTTGTGTTTGTTTTCATTACCTTCATAACAAAATTTTTTTTGTACATAAGTTCAGATGAAAATAAATTAAACAGAGCTAGAAATGATACTTCAGGATAAAGCAAGAAGGTTTAACCTCCTAAATGCAATGTTGGCTTTCTTACATTCCAATTCCAAATAGCAGCAAATTATATTGCAACAATGAAAGTTGTCTTAATGTATATAATATTGCGCTGTTCTATAAAATAATTAAAAGAAATGTTTGGAAGTAACGAACGCATTAAAGAGGAAGTATCATAAAAAACATTTAAGAAAGAATGATACAATTAAGCTAAAAGTTGTTTTCTATTAATTCGAGACATTTCCAAATGTTATCCAACAACAACGGAGTTGCTTGTCCATTGTTGTTTTCTCACCATCTTCTTTGCTTTCGGAATTTTATCTTAAGCAATGCATCATACAATTAAAATGGCAATCAAACCATACAATAAAACAATATTTTGGTTCATCATATTGGTCCTTCAAGCCGGACAAATTCGTCCAGGATAATTCTAATAAATGCAGAATCACCTCAACATGTAAATTAAAGCAACTAAAACGTTAAAAAAAATTGGAATATGTAGATATCAGAATATATTACCATCAACAATTGTATTAAAAATTATTTATTTAGCTTAATATTAATAAATTTTGTTTTTCAGACTTAAAACTTGAAAACTAATCCAAACATATCTGAAATAATATATTTCAAGAAGCAGTGATGAACAACTAAGGCTAAGCTAGCTAATATTGGAAAATTTGTAAATACAATTACAGATAATACAGAATTCGAAGCAATTACAACGCCAATAGGTCGTGTGCAGTCACTTACGTGTGGATTCACAGCAATTGAAGTAAGACTATTCGCACTTGATAGCACAGAAGAACCTGACTTGGACTTTGAAAAACACTAGTACACTTAAAAAACCAAACTAAATTCTATATTAAAGCAACGAACTTTGATATCAGGTCATGATGTTTAAGGCATCCAAAATACGACTTTGAATATTTCACACAGCGGTAAAGTTAAAAATGAGCATACTACTATTATCCGGCGAATATACCTAATGGCAGTCATGTTTTTCAATTATGGGCAAAACTAAAAGGAAATCAGTGACGTACCAACAGAATGTTCATCCAACATTAAGCCATTAGGAATAAATTTGAATCCACAAAACGATAAGTTCGTATTCAAGTCAACAGCTCAAACCCATAAAAACATGACGAAACAAACCATTCTGTCAGAGGCCAGCCGATAATTTGACGCACTTAGTTGGTTTACACCTATCGTTGTAAAGATAAATTTTTTAATGCAAATACTTTGGGTTTTAAACTTAGGATCGGATGATGTCTTACCAGAGATTTAACTGTGCGAAGCAGTTCTTTAACAACAAAACTAATAAATACAGCATAAATTCAGAAACACGCATAAACTCAACAATTTTCAAACATGGACAGGCTCAAAATTGTTCTTGATTTGCTAAATAGTAAACCCCGTCGTTGAACAACGTTTAAAGCCAATCAAACTTTGTAGATTTTGGAAAGCTTACCTCTCAATCATTGGAGATACGTATCATCTTCAAAGAACTCGACTGACTGTGCGGGCTGTGGTGTTTTAGTCTAAGAGCTAAGAGGATATAAATCATGGTAGAAAATGAAAATGGTTGAAATTTAATGAAGAATACTAGCCAGCTCAAGGATACAACTATGGTGATGCTCTCGGAGAACAACTAATGATAAAACTGCGTTTGTTTTATTTCTAACCGATAATTTATTTCATAGCTTCCTTCAAAATTATTTTTTCTTCTTTAACGCATAAAAGCGTTGTTGAAACGTTTTGCAAACAATACAAGAGTAAAATCATAAGTCACCAGAGCTACTTAGAAGTACTTTTAAAGCCACAAGAGCTGTTGAAAGCATTTAAATCCATCTGCGCATATGAGCAGAATAAATCTTATAATGACGAAATTAGATCTCTTAGTAAAAATGAAAGTATTAAATAATCCAGCGGTTTGTGCTCATAAAGTTCTTTTATTGATAAAGGTGAACTATTGTGAACTGGCAGCAAACTTGAAAATAGTGAAGGACTATATAACACCAAGCATCTCGTTATATAACCACCTTGGTCTCGTTTAACCAGATTATTTTCAGAAGACCTGCATCAGATTCACACCATGTCGACATTGCTGGTATTGATTCATCAATCATATTGGTCAACCAAAGGACGAACAGTCGCACGTAAGATAACCAATAAATGGATAGTATGTCGACAACTTAAAGCTAAATTTCAACAGCAAATGATGGGCAATTTACTAACAGCACGGGTAAAATTAACACGTCCGTTTCACAACTGTTTCGAAGCCAATTTTTTCTGGATCTTTATCAATTCACTTATAAAAAAGAAGAGGTCAGCGAGCTTATAACGCTTACATTTTTTTCGTTTTTTTTTTGGGAGCTAGGGGAAGGTCTCCAAGCTGAACTAATAAGCTAGCTAGTTAGAATACCACTGCAACCTAGAGACCTATTGTGCTTAACCCTGATGTTGATATCGTGCAGATGACATTGGTGTCACCGAAGAATACGCAATGTGTTCCAAGCCCGATTACATAGCTATTTAGCTGGATTAGACTTATAATTTAGAGAAAGAGGAAGTATTAGTCTCCTCAGACCAGGTTGCAAATTAGGTATGCCATGGTTTCTGTCTCTGAGTTGCGGAATCTGTATCTGTCAGAGGCAGGAGGCAGCAGGGTCTAATTTGTTTGGATGGTTATCTATCGGGCCGTTTCTTGTCACGTACCATGTTAAGATCTTCAAAAACTTTTTCAAGATCGATTGTTTTAAAAAGGAGTGGGAAGTTGCCTAGAAAGTTTTTTGAATGCAGTAGTCCTTCCCGCAAACTGCATAGTTACTTATTTTGTTTCTGTGTCTAACTTTGGCAACGGATCAAATTTTTAGAGTGCTAATAATCACATCAAGGCAGAAGTTTACAAAATCATACGGAAATCTGCTATTCTTTCTAATTATACTATTTCGTGGCAGTTTATCCACCACCAAGTGCTCTTCTTATGGAGGCATATAAAAAGCCGCAGCAATATCAGTTATACATATATTATTTGAAGCGTGTCATCGGCCAAATTAATTAGAAGTTGAAAGAGATGAACAGATTATACTAGGACACTATAGGTGAAGTAGAAAGTAGTTTTAGTTCCAGACTCTTATACATTCTAGCAGCCGATACACTTAATCCGTTAAACCCATCACACTTGCTGGTTGGTTTATTATCAAAAATTGCAAAATTAGACGACACGACACTGAAGGTTAATTATATTCAACACGATGGAAAATGGTACAACAACATTTCTGGAAACGATGGACCAATGAGTATTTGACCTTTTTACAACAGCAAACGAAATGGAAACAACCAGATATACCAATAAAAAAAGATTATATCGATATAAATAGAGATACCTGTTAATCAGTGGCTGCTTGGCAAAGTATCTCAACTTCATCCAGGAAGTGATGGTTTAATTCGGGCCGCAACATTAAAAGCAAAAAATTGAGAAATAAAACGACCAATTCATAAACTATGTATTCTACCAGTTTATACGAATAACAAACAAGTCAATTTGTTACTACCACAGAATTAAAGTTTACCACTCAATCACCCTTCTACAATAAAGCTAAATTATTTTTATATTGAACAGAGCTCAACAATGGCGGAATGTTCAGTATCTAGAACAAACTACAAATATAACTACATAACACAATACAATAACATGAATTTAATTTCTATAACCTTAAGAATTTAACTTATATCAATTCAATGGTTTGTTTATATTATTCAAGTGACATTTACAGGGACCTAGGTCTTGAAAAGTATAAATGTGTTGTTGTGACACATATTGTAATTCCTATAAGACAATATTTTTCATTACTGTGAAATAGCTGTGTTTGTATCGTCTAAACACAAAAAATATTTGTTTACTTTGCCACACTTCCACACCGTTATTAACTGAGAAAAACATCATATCCAATAAAAACCAACCAGAAAAACTCAAAATATGAATCAAGAGAACGAGAGTAAAATATTTTTATATATTATCATTAATTTCAACAATACTTAGGTTATTTGTACTATCAATTGCGTTTTCTTTATTAAAAAGTATAAGAAAAACGCACTATTCAAATATGTTAAACACAATTTTTTTTATTTTACTTAAAAATACAACAAAATCTTTACTTAGTATACCACATTTACACACCACACTTTAAACGAAAAAAAAAAAACAAATTATAAATCAAGAAAATGATATTAAGAAATAAGAATATAACAAATGATCACTCTCTTTTAATATTTATTTTATATTTAATATTTATTTAGCGTGACGATCATGTGAATACATAAAATTTCAACCCATTTAAAACTGCACAACGCGCCTAAAGAAGTTTCTACTTCAATAATGGTAGAACAATCACCAACAGAAAATAGAAAAAAATGAAAATCGAAAACAGCAACAAAAAGTATAAAAAACAGAATAGCCACAAAACATTTTTTTTTAAACTGAAGAAAATTTTGAGATTTCGTAAAAATTCCCTGAATGCATCTAAATTTTACTTCGTATTAAAGTCACACTGTGCTACAAAACAATGGCAATAACCTTAAAAAACTACACTATCTACACTATAAATTTAAATATCGTTTATTGTCCGCAGCCTTAAACTGTGTTTAAATCTATCTTTTGTGATGAAGATATCAACTCATATTGAAAGAGAAATACATACTCAAATAGTAGTCTTTATTTTCCTTATTTTATTTCACGGGAATAAAATTATAGAAAATAATGATGGGAAAACACTGCCACTTAACACTGCCTGTAAAAAAATAGTTAATTTTCTTCTTAATATCGAAGTGAGCTGACATGGTTTGTTTGTTAAATGTTTGTCCAATAGATTATATTACTATTATATCAAAAAAATTCTATTAACTAAAATAAAACAGCCAAACATAAAATTTAAATAGCCTGTTCAAATCAGTTCCTCGTTGCGGCTAGAATCATAAACAGACTGTTTAGGTTGGGCTTAGCAGCTTCTACGCTCGAGGTGCCTAATCATTCTCAAAGCTGTAATTTGATTAACTACAATGAAGTCGTGAGTAGTGATTAAACAATTGAAACTGAAATGTTTCTTTGAAATTGATTTCATTTGAAATGTTTCATTTCTGAAATAATTCAACAAAATAATAAAACAAAATTGTACATTGAATTAAATGAAAGTTTACCATATAAAATTAAATTTTGTTGTGTTAAATGCCTTGTCAATTTTAAATTCTTCAAGTGAATTTATTAGAAATCCTTGACTACATAAATGTAAAGCTTTCAAATTTTGTTTAAAAATGGTGTAATTATGATTGTTATTAACTAAATGGTTTGAAAAAATAGACTTGAAATTTTGTTTATTTTTCTTTATAAGAAGATGCTCCTTAAATCAGTATTTAAAACATCTTCAGGTTTTGCGATGTAAAATTTTTCACAAGAATCACATTTAATTTTGTAAATTCCTAAACATGTTTCTAATTGGACATTTAATTTTGGTTTCAATACTTTATATAAAATATTGCTTGTCCTAAAATATATTTTATATATATGTTTTTTTAAGTGGCTCGTTATAATATTAGGCAAAAGATTTGTATATTCCATTTTTTAAATATTATTTAATATAAGTTGTTACAAGGAATTTTTAAATAAATTAATGCTCTTGGTGGTGTATTTAGTCGTTAATACAGTGTACTTATTATGAACTAGACATATGTGTTCTACAAATATATTTAAAATTATGGCCTTGCTTATACCACCTACTAATTAAAAATATTTTTTTAGACTTCGTCTATCAAATATCCCAAAAAATGAAACATTTTATAGATTTTGTCTACCAAATATCCCAAAAAATAAATATGACACGAGGAGTTCATACATGCTTGAAATATTTCAAAAATACTGTTTTGCAATTTCATTAATTTGTTTCTATAATTAAGAAAAGGATACAACTTTAGTAATATTACACAGAGTTGTGCATTTCCATGTAAAGAATAATTCTTTACATTTTTATGTAAAGAATTAGTAAAGAATAGTTTTTTTCGTAAAGAATGTAAAGAGTGTAAAGAATGATTAATTAATGTAAAGAATTTTACTTTCAAGTGATTTTTACAGCTCTTTTAAGAATTGTGCCCAATTCCAACAATGGTAATACAAATTTTGAATTGAAAAGAATTACAAATTTCGGTCTCTATAAAATATTTTCCCGCTTTAATCATAGAAAAAGCAAGGATTAGAAATCATACATTATGTATTAAAATTTAAAACTTATTACAATAAAATTAACAATTTAACTACAATAACATCAATTTGTTGAATACGACACATAACAAGCTTGATTTACAAAAGCAATTATTTTCAGTACTATTGGGCACAAGTTTTGTCCTAATTCTTAAAGGAGCTATAAAAATCAGTATTCAAATGATAAATATACCTAAAAACTGACTTCAAAACTATGATTATTTAAGAGTTTGAGTTTCATTTTAAATTATATATTAATCTAATGATAATCTCTGAGGTATCAAGACTTCTGTCTGGGTTAAGGATTTTGATATAGTTTTCGGCAAAAAACTTTTATGAGGACATGGTTTTTAGTTTTGGGCAGCGATGTATATCAAACATAACTCTTTGTTAAAGTACAAGTATTTTTTATCTCTGTTTAAAAATTTATTACAAAACTAACACGAAACATCAATACGTTGCCGGAAAATTATAATCAAAATTCCAAAAATATTGTTAAATTAAATAAAATCAAACTTTTTCAAAATTCCAAAAATATTCCAAAAACTAGAATGAAATCAAATATTTAAACTTTTCTAAATTCCGATAATATTCCAAAAATTCTTAAAAATTCAAACTGTTCCAAAATTCTAAAAATATTGCAAAAATTATTACAAAATCAAAAATTCAAAATTCTTTTTTCAAAATTATAATAAAATCAAAATTTAAAATTTTTCAAAATTCTAAAAATATTCCAAAAATTCTTACAAAATCAAAAAATGAAACTTTTTTCAAAATTCTAAATATGTATATATTATATAAAATTCAAAAATTCTATTTTTTTCAAAATTCTAAAAATATTGCAAAAATTATAACAAAATCAAAAATTGAAACCTTTTTCAAAATTCCAAAAATATTCCAAAAATTAGAATGAAATCAAATATTTCAACTTTTTCTAAATTCCAATAATAATCCAAAAATTCTTAAAAATTCAAACTTTTTACAAAATTCTAAAAATATTGCAATTACAAAATCAAAAATTGAAAATTTTTTCAAAATTCCAAAAATTATAATAAAATCAAAAATTAAAAATTTTTCAAAATTCTAAAAATATTCCAAAAATTCTTACGAAATCAAAAACGAAAACTTTTTCCGAAATTCTAAAAATAATGCAAAAATTATTACAAAATCAAAAATACAAACTTTTCCAAAATTCCAAAAATATTTCAAAATCTATAACAAATTCAAAAATGTCCATGTTCAATTTCATTTTCAATTACATTTACGTCATAAAAACAGCTACATTTTTTTTCCAAAAACTTGGCTAAAAAATAAATGAAATTATTTTTTGACACACTTGACAACATTTTTTTAACAAACTTATAATGCCATAATACTCAATAATAATAATAAAATTTCATTTCAAACAAACAATTTAATTTTTTCCAAAAAATTGGGTAAAAATAAAAAAAAATCTCTCTTTTGACACACTTGACAACATTTTTTTGACAAACTTATAATGCAATAATCTAGTTTTTGATCTTACATACCAATCCCTACCATCAAGATTTATCCAAATTTAATGTTCCTACTCGTAATCACTTAAATGAACGTTTTTTAAGCCAAAAATATGAAAATTTGCTATTTTTAACACACATAATGATTTTTTTGACACACTACGGTACAGTTGTCGAACACAGCGTCCTTTCGGACTTGTCTCTTGAGTATACCTATTTTTAGAAAAAAAATTTTTGAAATCCCTCCAGCGGTTTTCCCTGCAGCGTAGGTAATGACGGCGGCCGGACGGCCGGCAGACAGACATACATTTTTTTTTTGCTTTTTTAGAATCAGGAGGTCCTAAAACTTCGAGAAATGTCAAAAAAAGTGGGGTAAGAATTTCACTTTGAGCTCATGAATGTAATACTTAGGTCTTTCAGACCGAAGTAATTGGGACATCTTTTTAGTTTTTTTAGCATTATTTACATTCTTTACATTCTTTACATTCTTAACATTTTTTACATTCTTTACAATGATTTTTGGTCATGTAAATAATGAATTCTTTACATGTAAAGAATTACGTAAATTACTTTTTGTAAAGAATTTGAACAAAACTGATATTACATATTTCAAAATTGTACAATATATCTGTGAATTTATATAAAACATACACTGTGTAAATTATAATATTTAAATTTCAATAAAAAGAACCATTTGGCTGGTTATTTATTTATTCACACAATTTTACTCCCACAATTAGGCGCCTTGCATTGAAGATCAACCTTGTTCAAATTTACTTTATTCTACACTACCTCGAGCAATTTGTGTTTATATTTCACTTATTTCGAGTTTTTGGCACTTAAAAATAAAACCTATACAAAACTTTTTGAAATATTTCATGTAACATTTCTGAAACATTTCATGAAATATTTCAAAAATATAAATTTCATGAAATTTACAATCACTAGTGGAGAGGAATAAATTCAATCCATTTAAGTCTAATAAGTAATAATGGAACTGTTTTAATCCTTATGAAATTAGAAAATGTCTAAAGCAAGGCAAAAAATTCACCTTGCACCATTTCGGTAGCACAATTTTCAGGTAAATCAACAATAAAATACTTGATTCACTACAGCCCACAGGAATTTATCTCATTTGTTAAATCTGTTCTGTGTATAACTCTAATAGTACATCTGTAAGAAATATTCCAAATATGCAGTACAGTCGACGAACAAGAAATGAAAGCCCATTCATTTGTTGTTCCATTGCCTCATTGAGTCATTGTACAACGTCATTCTTCCAGAACCATTGTGTTATGCGAATGGTTGTATTTTGGTTAATTCAGTACCCCCAAAACCTTTACCAAGTTTTGTTATAAAAAATGTTTGAAATACCACTTAAAAATCATTATTTTTTCCCAGCGTACTAAACAGAACCATAAATGGAAATGTTGTTTTATCCATTTTCCGATACATCTTAGCCCTTCCTTCTTTGTACAAAGTTCAGCTTTCTAAATTTGATACCACAAAATCTAAAATGTCTATTATCTCTCCATTTCATAACAACAACAAATTTCTATATTCTTCCATTAAAAATCTAACAAATAACTTAAAAGTCCCCAAGGAGTATTTAGCGTTCACAAGGATATATATAAAAAAAATGAAAATTACATACATAAATAAATAAAATTGAAAAATGAACAGAATTTGAATTTCTGTTTTTCTTTTTTTTCCGTGCTGTTGTTAAGTGGAGGATGGTTAAGGATACGTACATACGAAAACATATATGCAAAAAATATACAGGATAAAAAAACAACTATATTATCTTAAGGCGGATGTATTTAATTTTAAGGTATTGTAATGAAATATAAGAAAATTGTGTATGATAGTTTTGATTCTGTAAGCTGAAATTTTTGAGAACAAATTTTTACGATAAGATTGCTAGAAATGGAGTATCCTTATCGTTAACGATTTATCTTAATTTAAATTCAAACGGTTAAAAAATTTTATCTGCAAAAATCTATATGAATTTTGGTGGATCATGTATGTACCCGAATACACAAATAAAAATTATGTCATTGTAAGAATAATACGAAGACATTTTGTTTTTTAAGAAGTGGAATAGAGTTAGAGTAGATAAAACAGGTACATGATATGATTATTATTATAACTGATTATAAACGAATAAGATTGATATGATTTGATGCTGTTTGAAAGAAAGAATATATGTAAAATATCAGAAGGAACAAAGTTTAGTATTCGGTTTCTTAAGTAGTTGATTGATTTTTTACAAAAAAGCAAATATAAGAGAACACTACAAGAGAACAAAAACCATTAAATAAGTAGTCAAACTACTTGTAGCTCATTTTTTGTGTGACATAATTGAACCAAGTTTCGGTTCTATTATGTACATGATTGAAAGAGAAATAATTCCAGACATATTTCGATTACAATATGTGGATATGGGGTATACACATTTGATTACCATTCCATCAAGAAGATGATTTAATAGTAACTGAATGGCCGTGACAAATAAAAAAGAATTTATGCTGTTTTTAGATCATAGACAAACAAGGCAAGAAGATGTAAAAATGAAAGTAAAAACAATTAAGACGTAGAGATGATTTTAATATTACGGTAAAATGCTGCTGCATTTGAAACTTTTGTTATTCTTCATAGTTCTTTGGCCGAATTGAAATGATAAGATGTTGGTAGTACCTAAATTTATGCAATCTCAGGTCATCAATATATATTATTTGCTGAGTCATTATGCTGAAAGAAAAAGATAATGGAAAAAAGCAAACAAGAGCGGCAAACCAACAGAATCGTTATCCCCAAAAAAACGAGACGAAATTCGATTTCACATAACAAACTATTATATACTTCATTTATTATGTATGCTGGCTGGTTACAAAAAACAACCTTTTTCAACAAGTTTTGGAAAACCAATTATCTCTTCAAAAAGTACCAGTTTAGTTGAAACTTGACCTACAATTGTCAATATTATATGAATTTCAAATACAGAAGTTTACGGAAGTGAAATAAAGCCGTTTTATTAAAAATATTCTCAAACGCAGAGAAAAAGTATGAAGTTTATTTTATTGCATGAATGGTTAAAAAACTGTAAATTAACTGCCTCTGCTTAACAGTGTCCTTGTAGACTTTATGGTTATTATTGTAAGCACTCTGAAATTTGGGTCACAATAAATGCAAATTACTCTTGGTTTTACCACAAAAATTTTCGTCTTCTTTGAGATATTCAATTTCGAAATTAAACTCTTTTAGGTCTAATCGCATTCTTGTGAGCTTGAGGATGGATTATTTAGTGATTTTTTGAGGTGAAACCCATTGGGATGTCAACATTGGCTCACAACCCAAGATGTTTGCATATGTTGTAATTATAAACTGTTTTGTAATATCTGGATATTATATAAAAGATATGATCAAATGCTTTGAATGCTTATTTCTCGTCTTTTTTCTCACTTAAAATACTTTTCTTACAAGTTAAGTATTGAGCGGGATAGAAATGTGGGTGAAGTTTTTGACAAATCTGCAAAAGCAATTAGCAAACGCTAAATTTTTATTCCTACAAGCTTTGAAAATGATTTCCAAGTTTTGTTTTATTGAACATCCATACAATTAAATCATCCATGTAAAGAAATGCTCTCGTGGGTGATAATTAGCAAAAACTTTTGGTTATCATTCTTTGAAATGAGCTAGGACGGAGTTCAGTGAAATCCAAATTGAAGATCTAATACGCTAAAATATTTTGCTCTACATAGTTGATCTAGAATTTCGTCAATGCGCGGTAGTGAAAACATATTGGCCATTACTTTTTAATCGATGTTTCTGAAATCTACCACAAGACGCCATTTATTGCTGTTGTTATTAGATTTTTTAGGGACTAATAAAATTGGGCTATTTTGATCTGATATAGATGGCTTTACTTGATCATCCATTAGCGTTTTAGAGACTTGCTGCTTAATTTCTTGTTTTTGAGAAATTGGAAGTCTGTACGGTTTTGTTTATGCTGAAGCATTATCTTTTAAACCTATCTTTTAGATAGGTTTAAATATAATGCTACGGCAAAGAAACAGAATGTTTACAGAAAGTTTTTCAGCTTTGCATGCAAAAATATCGTAATAAATGTAAATTATTGTTTTATATCTCGATTGATATTAGGACCTAAATTTGTATCATTGTGAAAAAATTTGGCTCGACCTCTTTGCTCTTGATAGGCTTTACAGACTATCTATATCTGAACCTTTTATATTGAAATTTTAAGTAAATAACTCATAAAATTCGTCAGACCCTAAGAATATTGAAAAATCAAAATATTATCAAAATAACCTAATAATGGTAAAGAAGTTTAAAAGTAGTTACCATCCCTTGGGTTAGAAGAATTTTGAAGAACTAGTTATCATTACGACAGATAAATCTCAAGATGCTATTAGAGAGATACTTAGCCAAAAAGACTATCCAATTTCTTATACAAGTAGGTAGAGTGTTGAATAAAAGTGAAAAGAATTAATCCACCATTGAAAAAGAGTTATTTTGGTCTAGGAATAATTTGAGCATTAAATAGTTTGGATTATATAGTTACTAGTCCCTCGCCTTTGTGAGGCGTCTGCCCTTAACGAGTCCGACAAATTTTGAATCTGTCGAAAAATACCGATTAAAACAATTTTGTTTTTATTAATGGGGGGTACAAATTTATTTTGAACAACGGGGAAAATCTTGTCCGACAAAAATTTGTCTGCTTTTGTCGAGTCCAACAATTGACATTTTGGCATGTTTTTTCTGACTCGACAATAGCAGACAAAGAAGTTTGTTGTTGTGATAGATAACAAACCTTTAACTTAAATTCAAAAGCCATGAAAAGATCAAATACAAAATTTGTTAGATGGCTAGATGAAATTGAGAATTTACAGTTTATAGAAATTTATTATAAGAGCTCAAATACAATTGCGAACGCATTATCAGCAAATGAATTGAACCAAAAGCGCCAAGAAAATGATTGTAGCAATAACTAAGTAGGCAGTGAAGATAAAAAAGAATTTGTAGAAAGGATGGCAAATACTAGCAAAAAGGTTCTAGTTCACAAAAGAGAACATTATAATACAAGAAGTAATGATGTTTAAAGTTTGCTCTCGGCAGCAAAATGAAGGTTCTAGAACAATAGCAACAAGAAGTTAGTGAAAATCTCCAAAGAGAATTGCTAAGAGAGTTGCATTATGCTCCATTAGGAGGACATTGAGGGTTCAATATGACGTTGAAAAATGTTCAAAATAAATGTCAACGGGATATATCATTAAAAGATACGTAAAAAATTGTGAAAAATGTCAATTGAACAAAATTTCTAAATAGATTAAAAATCCAATAAAAACAACAAAAGCTCCATTGATACCTATGCAGAGAGTGTGAATAGATGTGGCTGGTTCAATACCAGAATCAATAAAAGGAAATATGTTCTAAATGACAATGCAGTACGTATTCAGTTGGTTTGTATAACAGCAGAACGTATTAAAAATCAATTGTGTAATTTATTTAACATATTAAATTGAATACAGAGTCAAGGTTTCGTTGATTGTTTAAAGAACTCATTAATCACTAGCTGGTCACACACTGATGTGGCTCTGTTTGGTTGAATGAAAAGAAAAAGTGGCTCTGTTTGGTTGAATGAAAAAAAAGAGAAAAAGAGAACGCACAGGTTTCTCATATTATGTTTATTTTACGATGCTTCTGAGTATACATATTTGTTGTTCCATTTTTGATTCAGATATAGAAATTCTATAGTTCTCCGTTTCTATACGTCTCTCTACAAATTTTAATGATTTAACGGAGAAGAAAAGTGCATACAGAACAACCATCGGTTGCTATCTATTTCTATGTTCCCGTTTTGTATATCTATAGTTTTTAAATTACCCCCATCTGCCACCGATCTTCTTATGTATAAAGAATATTCATCGTTTCCTATAACTGAATTTCCTGTAACTGACTAAATCATTATATCACTTTGAGTATTTTCCATCTATCATGCATTGTGAATTGGGATTCAGTATTCTGCAAAGTTTGTAGCTGAACTTTAGTTTTCTTCACAACAAATCCTTATCAAAGGATTGTGCATTTAAAACTATTTTAATTTTAGCCTGATAAGAATATGAGCATTTGAATATGTATGTGTATATGTGTTTTAGTTGTGTATAACAGTTATATTAAATTTACTCTCGCAACTAAACTGGCACTTCAGAGAAACACTTGATTTGATTTAAACGGATGAATATCAAACGTTCTGCAGCCAAATTCTGTAACTGTGAAGCGATGAAGTGTTAAAAATTTCTTCGTTTCTTTTCATTAAAAAACTTATCACTTCACCGCTCCACAATTACAGAATTTGGCTGCTGTTTTGAATGGTTTTGCATACATATTTAGCATACATTGGTGAAGCAATTGACGATATTTCCAAATGTGGATATCTTCATTATCTAGAATCATTAATCCTTTCCTTATGGAAAAAAATATCTCTCGGTTGAAGTCGATTTCCAATTATAATAATTGTCACTTCGTTTACAGTTGGAATAATGAATCTTCTCACATGTCCATCTGGCGTTTTGTCAAACTGATTTTTTTAAATTTTTATATGTATCACATAGCATCATATCAACAGCTGTTTTGAACAAATGCACTAAACTAATTTCAAAAAATTATCATCAAATTATCACTCGGTGTGGAATGTTTTTGGTATAGCATACAATAGAACCAATTTCCATGCAATGTGCAACAATAAAATAGAACATGTTTCAGACAGTATGTATATATTTGTATGTTTGTGTGTTAGCAACATGGACTCGAAACCCTGATTTCCATTTAGGTCAAAATATTGTTAAACAAAACTAATAACAACCATCAACACACTGGTTATACAACTAACCGGTAGTCAACCAATATGGTTGATAAATTGGATATCACAATATTTGGGTACTCACCCATGCATAATTAACTAATTAAGTTAAGCTTTCAAGTGAAACTCGACCATAAAATAGAGATTAGTACAGGTGAGGGGCACTTGTCCTTGTTGACACACTACGTTCCTACATAGAACACATATGGCAAAAAAAAAATATAAACCTTCTTGTATTCGAATGTAACATTGCGTCCGAAGTTCAAAAGAATTGATCGAGTGCTTTCGGAGATTACCTAGTTTGAACCGAGCATTACCATTTTCATTTATATAGACAAATGAATAGATAGATTACATAAATTACAAGCTAAATGATGACCAAGTGTCACTCATTGATTACGTATTGATTGGAACCAATCAATAATGACTATCCACTCGTGACTTAGAAGGTTGACTATATTAAAAATATTGCACACTCTATGAATTCACACAATAGTATACTGTCTAGAAATTTAATGGAAAGATCCCCAAAAATTAGCATAAATGTTTTTTGCATATGATCAAACGAAAACGATATTAGTATGGTCACGATTCTACATAATCCAATGAAATACAAAACAGAATTGTATTCCACTTCAACTAAACCTGTACAATACTTCATATAAACATAAGTTACAAATTCCAAAAAGATGGTTCAAAGTCAAAACAAAAACATGAAAAATATATGCAAAATAATGACGTCGATTATTTTCGGAATTTCTCAAGTTTTCTTTGTTCTTTGTAAAGAAATTTTTGATTTACATGGAATGTTCTTGATATAAATTAAAACTGAATTTAAATAATTTCTTTTACAAAACTATATGTATTACTTAGGTCTGAAAGACCTAAGTATGCCAAACATGAGCTAAAAGTGAAGTTCTTACCCCCACTTTTTTGGCATTTCTCGACGTTTTAGGACCTACTGATTCTAAAAAAGCAAAAAGAAAAAAATGTATGTCTGTCTGTCGGCCGGCCGGCCGTCACAACCTACGAAATCAAGAAAGCCGCTGGACGGATTTCAAAAATTTGTTTTTCTAGAAATAGGTTTACTCAATGAGAAGAGCCGAAAGGACGATGTGTTCGATAACTGTACCGGAAGTGTGTCCAAAAATCGTCAAGTGTGTCAAAACAAGGAAATTTGCATATTTTTTGCTAAAAAACGTTCATTTTAAGTGATTACGAGTAAGAACATTGAATTTGGAGAGATCTTGATGGTCGGGATTGGTATATGAGACCAAAATCTAGATAATTGCAATACAAGTTTGTCAAAAAATGTTGTCAAGTGTGTCAAAAGAAAGATTTTTATTTAGTTTTTAACCAATTTTTTGGAAAAAACTAAAATTAATTATTTGTTTGAAATGAAATTTTACTGTTATTATTGAGTATTATGGCATTATAAGTTTTTCAAAAAAATGTCAAGTGTGCCAAAAGAAAGATTTTTATTTACTTTTTTACCCAATTTTTTGGAAAAAAAATAAAATTAATAATTTGTATGACATGAAAAATTATTATTATTATAGAGAATTATGGCATCATAAGTTTGTCAAAAAAATAATGTCAAGTAATGGTTTCATTTTTTTTAGCCAATTTTTTGGAAAAAAAAAATGTAGCTGTTTTTATGACGTAAATGTAATTGAAAATGAAATTGGACATGGGAATTTTTGATTTTGTTATAGTTTTTGAAATGTTTTTGGAATTTTGAAAAAAGTTTGTAGTATTGATTTTGTAATAATTTTTGCAATATTTGTAGAATTTTGGAAAAAGTTTAAACTTTTGATTTTGTTATAATTTTTGAAATATTTTTAGAATTTTGAAAAATTTTAAATTTTTGATTTTATTATAATTTTTGAAATTTTGAAAAAAATTCAATTTTTGATTTTGTAATGATTTTTGCAATATTTTTAGAATTTTGGAAAAGTTTGAATTTTTAAGAATTTTTGGAATATTATTAGAATTTAGAAAAAGTTTAAATATTTGATTTTATTCTAATTTTTGGAATACTTTTGGAATTTTGAAAAAAGTTTGATTTTATTTATTTTATTTTCAATATTTTTGGAATTTTGACACATATATGAATTTGTGATTTTGTGAGAGTAAAATGTGCAACGAAAGAAGATGGACGTGGATAAAACTCTCCGTCGTGATAAATATATATATATTTTTTACTTTAATAATTTACCATATTTAAAGTGTCTTATTACTCAAAAAGTTATCTAAAATGTGTTTCAAACCAAGTGCTTCAATAATATATAATATATAATATAATAATATATAATATATAATAATATATAATAATGGTGGTATTTTAAAAATAATTTAATTTTTCTAATTAAAAGATTGAAAAAATCAGGAAAATAATTTTTTTTCTCTTGAAATGCTCGTAATTTATGGTTTTCAATTCGATACAACATTGTTGTGTCGTTGTTTATTTTTATTACTTTTTTTCATTTAAAATTGGTAATAAAAATCTGTCAAAACAGTAATCACCTACATTAAAAAAAAATTGTGAAAGCTGAAATTTTCCAATAAATTTTCTAAAAGATTTTCTCCACTTTTGTATGAGATATTTAAGCGTAAATCTAGTCATATAAATTTAAATAATTTAATAAGTTCCTAGTTATATTTATTATTGAGTTATTATTTAAATTGAATACAAATTAATTTGTATTTTAAAAATTTATTTCGCTTATCTGTCAAAGTTACAAAACAAAAATTACAAACAAGGAAAAAATAAAAATTTTTCTTTAAAAATGATAAAACATAATTATACTAAAATCTTTATAAAATTTTAATTTTGGCGGTGGTACGTTAATTTTACTAATATTATTATATCTTATTTATATTTTTATTTATGGGAGGAGAAAGTGATTTCATCGTGAATAGACGTGTAAATTTTGCTCTTAATATAATTAATATAAAACAAAATAAATATTTAAATTTTCTCTTGTTCATTTATTAATAATTTATTGGTTATTTTATTTATTGAATAATATCATATTATTATCTTAATAATTTGAGGAAAAATGTGATTTATGCAATTCAAACAGTTTAATGATGATATTGTTGTAATAAAAAATGATACAGAAAATCATGATGGAATTACAATGAGAAAATATCAAAGTGGATTACCAACAACTACAGAAAAATCAACATTTTTATACTATAAAGTTTTATCAGGTATATGTTTTAATACAATGTAGTTTGTTATATATAAATTAATCGTTCAATTGTTTGTTTTGTTTTCAATAAGTTATTTTTGTGATTATACATGTTTATAAAGACTGTCAAATTGCTTTAGTGTGTTCAAAATATATATAAAATTTGTTTGAATTGTGAAGCTGACACTGAAATTGAGTGTTGAATTTTGTTAATTTCAATTCAATTCAATTCCTTTATTGAGACATTTTAGAAACATTCATTTTACAAGTATATTTTACAGCGGTTACTAAAAAAAAAAAAAACTAAACATAGTTTGTTTCTATATGTTGGATACACTGACAAGAACTGTCAAGTGCTACCGTTTTTCAAAAATTGATTTTTTGATATATGAAAATTGTTTTAATTCAATTTACAGTATTTTCTCTAATTCAACTTATTATGAACTGTATCTTATTTTACTAGAAAAATTTATGCTTGCTCAGGGCATTATATGAAACGTTTTTTTTCAGCATTTGAGCGCTTGTTTATGAACTACCTAAAACCAAAACTAATTTATTTACATATTTACAGGGAACAATAAAGTATTGTACTAATTTAGATTGGTTGGTGCACGCCTATTCAGATCACGGAGCACGAAGCCAGGGTGTGTACTTTAACCTCTCAAGTGACTGGTATTTTCGATTCGTAGAATTTATTAAGATTTAGGCAGTTATTAGCTTGCAAAGAAACGAGAGATTCTGTGTTTATTAAACTGATCGGTGACACGTAGTAGGTACCGTTTTCCAGTGAAGTTGTGACATTGTCGTGGTAAATGCTCCTCATAAGAGGGTTGGGGTGATGTTGCAGTCTTTTTAGTCTAGTGACGGCTAGATTGTAAGAGTATTGAAGAATAGGGGTTATTCCCGAATCTTTATAAATAATCTTGTTGTGTATATATTTTTTATTTTTCCTTCTAAATTTGGAGAGACAATGTCTGATGATTTTTCTTTCGAAGACAAGGAGTTCCTTAGCTACTGTGGAACTAATTTTGAACCAGATAGGGCAAGCGTAAGTTAAAATAGGTCTTATTAATGTTTATATACAAGAAGCTTAGTTTTGCTTTCAACATTGTTAGATGACAGAATTGGTTTTAGCAGCGCGGCTGCACCTTTAGCTTTGTTTATAGTGGCTCTCATATGTTGATTGAAACAGTTTTGTTTTGGATATTAACACCTAGATATTTGATCTTATCGACGGTTTTGATTTCGCTATTATTGATTTGGAGAGTTAATTGTTTACTTTCTCGTACAGCTAGATGGTGTCCTCTTCCATTTGAGTTTCAAAAGCAAATTAATTGGCATTTTTCGACATTAATATTTATTCTCCAGGTTTTGTAGAATTTTTGTATGAATGTAATGTGTTTTAAGATCTTATCTAATGCAAGATGTGGTCTTTCGTCTTGTGCGAAAACTATAGTGTCATCAGCATAAAGAACTGTTTTGGAGTTATTGGACAATCTAATTGGAATGTCATGAATATAAGTGTTAAATAACCAGGGTCTAAGTATGGATCCCTGCGGAACTCCTGAATTCATTGGTATTGTGTTAGATTTCTGATTATCAATTTCAATAAAAGTTTTCTATTTGTGAGGAAACTTTTATAATGCGGACTAAGTAAGGCGGGGGGGTGTTGGCCCTGTGCAGTTTGTATATGTGACCTTTCGGCCATGTGAGGTCAAAAGCTTTTTCGAGGTCTAAAGTGCAAGAGACTGTGCATTTTCTGTTGTTTAGTCCTTTGACGATATTGTCATGGAGATATAAGAGCGCATGCTCTGTAGAGTGTTCTTTCCTGAATCCGAACTGTTCATCAGGGATGATATCAAAATTATCAAAGCAATTTAAACATTATTATTTTTTCCAGAATTTTTCCCATATTTGAGAGCATCGAAATTGGCCTGAAGTCTCTGATGTCGTGTGACGCGTTAGTTTTAGGGATAGGTATAAGTTTCGCTATCTTCCATGCATTTGGAAAGAAACCGTTATCCAAACAGTTGTTTATAATGATCGTTAGGGGCTCTGCCAGTTGTTTAACACCTTTCCTGATGAAGTAGTTTGAAATATTGTCCGGTCCCATCGATTTTTTAATTGTTTAGGGCTTTTATTGTGTCCGACGTAATCTTTGTATTACAGAAGAGTTCTAGATTACCCGGATTCAGCGCAGAGTTTTGCTGAGAGAATTCCGTCAATTCTTTTTCGTTGTCTCTTGAGATGTTATTCCATAAATTTATGACCTCATTTGTTGTGTTTAGATTATAAGTTTGGGATTTTTCCTTATATATTTCCTTGTAGAATTCGGCAAACGCGTTTAGTTTTTCGTTTAGGTCGATATAGATGTTATCACCTCTTTTGATTGGGTCTCTTGATACATTTATTTTGTCGCATTTCCCTACGGTAATCTTATTAATTTCCTTAAAAACTCGAGGCGAAGGTTTGATGGCCTCGAGTCTTCGTCTGAAGTTAGTATTTAGTTCACTCGAAATTTTGTCTTCTAGGCAGGTATTGAGACAATCGATTCTCGCTTTGAGTTTTTTGTATTCGGCATTGATTTTGTTTTTGTGTTTGCTAAATATCCTCTTTAGCTTGGTGGACCAGATTTGTTTTAATTTGAGCATCTTCTGTGCAACTTCAGATAGATTGGCGTACTTTAAATCCTTAGGTCTCATTTGTTTGGCATGTTTAAGATTTGTGTTAATCAATTGCTACGTTGATCTCATTAATAGTTTTTTTCAATTTCGTCGTTAGATAAACTCCTCGAGTGAGATATATTTAAGTTCGTGAGGGCAAAGCTTAGGTCAGATTTGTATGTATCTCAGTTTGTTTGTTTGAAAGATAAAATGTGGTTCTTAGTGTTTGTTAACGGGTTAAAATTTTTAATTGTGATGTTTAGTTGTATTGCAAAATGGTCAGATATTCCTGGTAAAGTAGAGCACTTATAGTTTAATTGATTGTCCGTTTTATGAAGACAATTGGACGATATTAAGAACATATCAATGAAGGAACCCGATCTCGGGAACGTTGGGTCCGGTGGGTTTACAATTTCGAAGTTCATCCAGTCTGGTTCCTCAAGTATATTTGATAATTGATTGCCATTCACGTTATTTACGCTATCTCCCCATCTTTTGTTTCTGGCATTGAAGTCCCCTCCAATGATTACCTCGTCTTTATTCTGACATAAATTCAAATGTTATCTAGGTGCAGTTTCATACCTTGACCAAGGTTACTGGGGATATAGATGGCCCCTATTATCAAAGAGCGATTTCTCTTTTGAGCATCTATGTAATTTATGTCTATAAAGGTTGCCGATATTGACAGGCTCTCGAATGGAATAATTTTGAACTTTATGTTCTTTTTTATAAATATTGCTGTGCCTACATTTTTATCTTGTCTGATGATGTTGAAATTTTCGAGGTGTAGCTTGTGTCTGCCATTAAGGTGGGTTTCTGAGATTAGAGCTGCAGTCGGGTTGATGTGTTTAATTGTTTCAAAAAAGTTGAAGGCGTTTGTGGTTGGATATTATTGAGTTGGCGTTCAAAGCTAAAATTGAAATATTGTTACAGCTCATATTTATTTTTGGCGTAAGAGAAATGATGAATTGTAGGTATTCAGCTGTTTTTTGACCTTTGTTTTCGATTCTCATGTAATTCGGTCAGAATTGGTTGATTTTATCTAACAAAGCACCAAGAGGCATGTAGAATAATTTGTTGGACTTATTAAAGAAGTCTGAAATGTAGTTTTCGCTGTTGTCAGGGTTTTTATCTCTATTTGGGTTGATAACATCTGCGAATGATCTGTTTGGCGTTGTGAAGTTGTTTATGGTCCTAAGGACGCTTTCCTTTCTAGCGTTTAGGAGGTCTCTTACCTTTCCTTGTTTATATCCCGGTTGTTCTTGAATTTAATAAATGCTTCACATCCTCGGTAGCTTGCGGGTGACCTTCCTTGCCGCAGTTTATGCAGGCAGCCGGTTTATTTTCTTGGTTTCCCTTTTCTCTTGCACATTGGCCTGCTTCATGTTATCTCCACATTTCACACATCTCTTGTTAAATGCACAGTTTTGGCTTATATGCCCAAATCTTTGGCACCTGAAGCATTCTATGATTTCTGTTTTTTTAGTTCTCGAAATGAATCCTCTGGTGAAACAGGTATTTAATGTTTAACAATTCACTGAGGTTTTGACCTGTTTCGAGCTGTAAGGTGTACATATTCAGTTGTGTGTTAGCTCTTTTTGTATAGGGAGTTGTAAATTGTTGAATTTTAGAGAACTTTATATTCGGACATTCCGCCAACATTTCATTTTTTATCTCCTCCTCCGTATATCCGCCACTTATTCCTTTAAGTAGTAGTATCTCCCTTCTCAGTTCTTTAGGCGTGAACGTAAAAGCGTCCGCTTTTCGGTCTTTAAAAAAAAAAAAAAAAAAAAAAAAAAAAAAAAAAAAAAATTAATTGTCTTTGCGTGGATATCTACTGAATCTAGAAATACTTTTAATTTACCATAACCCGTGTTATGGATTTTTATATTAACTTCGTTCGAGAAATTTTTTTATTAAACCCAAAATAGATTTGGCGCTTGCTCCGTTGATATAAATAGGCGGACACCAATTAATTTTTTTGCTTTAATTGATTTTAATAACATGAATTCAGATTGGAGAGTGCAGAGGACTACAATTTAGTCATCATCCTATTATACTAATAAATTACATGAATAACAGGTTTCCGACCGGAGATTGCAGGCGAGAAATTTTAGATACGGGATTGCTGATTGGCGATTGCAGATTATATGTATAGGTGATTGTCCTTGTGATTGTCTCGTAACAGTAGTAGCTAGATACGATTTGCCAGGTGTCTGTAACCGGGTCGTTCACTCCTAACTAACAATTACCTACCTATCCTTACCTATTGTTATATGTAAAACGACTGTAGGAAGTGGCCCGGCCGTAATCCGGGAGTCTCGCCTAGTGCTTGGTCCTACAGTCCAATCAATCAATCAATCAATCAATATATGAATTTGTGATTTTGTAATATTTTCTCGAAAACCTCGGAGAGGTTTTTGAGTAGTTTGCTGAGTATATCATCTTTTCACTAAATTATGTTAATTTATGATCTGTTATAATTTTCCGGCAACGTATTGATGTTTCGTGTTAGTTTTGTTATAAATTTCTAAACAGAGGTAAAAAATACTTGTACTCTAACAAAGAGTTATGTTTGATATACATCGCTGTCCAAAACTAAAAACAATGTCCTCATAAAATTTTTTGCCGAAAACTATATCAAAATCCTTAACACGGACCTGCTTTGATATCTCTCTATTTTTGATATCTTTGATATCCTAATTTCAGCCTAATTTTCCAATTAAACTGCTACACTTACGCAGTTAAAAATAAAAATTTGTTAGGTAATTTGAGTATGATTAATAAAGGTTTAAGAATTATTATTGAATAGCAACATTGTTGATTCAAATGCTGATGGTATAGCCTTTATTTGCTTCTTGTTAAGGTACTTGTTGATTTCAATAAGTTTATTTCTTTAGCGAAAACTAGATTTTAGACATTGCTGATAATATCTTTGTTTTTTTATTTTAATTGATCGGTGATTGTATCAATTTCATTATTAGCTGCTCTATCCTGTATGGTATATTTTCTGACGATTAGATAAGCCCATTATCTGAGTTTTATTTTTGGTTTTGACGATTAGATAAGCCCACTATCTGAGTTTTATTTATCCATCAAAAACTTCGATTAGCTGTTTTTATCATGCAATAGTTTCCACTCAACTATTACTGCCTCCTTCCTTACATGTCATTTACATTAAAATAATTACGTATCACTTGAAACTTAGGGATTGCAATCTAATGGTGTTTTATGAATCCCGGGACTACGGGATTCATAAATCTTAAATCCCAGGATTTAAAATTTGTATGGAAAACCATAAATAATTAAGAAAAAACACAATTTTCAAATAAAAGCACATTTTTCATTTTTTAAAATGCAATATTTAAAAATATACTTTTTACTGTTTGTTTTTTATTTTTTTGATTTTATTAATAATAATATAAACTTCCTTATAGTAACAATTTGAATACAAATTGCTACTATAAGGAAGTTTATATTATTATAAATAAAATAAAAAAAATTAAAAATAAACAGTAAAAAGTATATTTTTAAATATTGCATTTTAATTTAAAAGTGACAAAAGCACACAAACAGTGAATAATATGGAAAACCATAATAACACATATATTCATTTTTTAGTGTCGAAAAGAATAAACACATAAAACATTAACAAATTGGTTTATGTATATATAGTTGCAAGGGTCCTTTTTGATTTTAAATTAAATCTTAATGTAAGATCAAAAGAGAGCCTTGCAACTATATACAAAAACCAATTTGTTACTATAGTTATTTTACCGCACTCCAAAACCAAAAATAAAAATTTTAGACATAAAACATTAACTTATTAACTCAACTTCTTAAAAAAATAAAAATTGAAGAACCGAAATAAAACTTTGATAATATTACATAAAGAAAATCCACTTTCGAATGATTTAAGAAATAGATTTTAGAAAACATAATTCGTCAAACTGATTTATCGTCAAACCTGTTTGTTAATTTGAAAATAATATATCCGAAGATTGAGAAAGCCCGTTCCGCTTCCACACTTCTTGGTGGAATGGTCAATAAGTTGTTAAACATTCACTGCAAATGGGGTCCTCTATGACAGCTTTGCTTCCTTATTTTCATTTCTCTACCAATTGCGGTGACCAGTTTAATATTTTATAGTGTTGCATTCTGACCGAAAAAGTTTTTTTTATAGGTATTAAGGGTGAATTAAATTCCGTCACAGTTTATCTTCCAAATTGCTTTTCTCTACTAAATCGACTGAAACCTTATCCTTAGTTACCTTTTTGTTGTAATCTCTGCTCGATGATGTTGCAGTGTGAGTATTTGGATCACCTGTTTCTCATCCCACGTCTGCTGCTGCTAATGTAACGTTCAATAATCTTGGAACAGTAAATATGTTCGATGTATCATCTACAAAAGCAGAGTTTCCATTCTGCAAATACTTAAATACTCAAAATGTTTTGGTTTTCCTTGCCTTTATTCTACTTATTGAGACATTCGTCAACTCGCAAACTATTGCTTTGTTTTTCTAGCTCAGTTCAACCTTAAGAGCTACAAGTGCATTAGTCAATATTTCATGGTAGAGTAGAACAAAATTGAAGGTGCTAGCGTTGACGGAATAGAGTTTATTCGCTAGCATCTCTTAGATATAAGCCTTAAGTATTTTCTCATTGCTATTGCCAGTGGCATATGATCTCATTGCGTATGATCAAAAATAAAAAAAATAAAAATCAACAAAACAGGATAACGTGATTCTGTGTTTTCATTGATTAATCCCGGCAAATATGACAATCCCTATACTATTAGTATTAAAAGTTTTTTGCACTGATGATGTAATATAATTTTACGAAACGTTTGCAAAAAATAATTTAAATTCTATTTGTTTATTCATTTTTAAAATAAAGATTATTTTTATTTAAAGTAAATAAATAATTTATTTTATTTAATTATTGGCTTCAATCAAAGATCATTTTATTGTCATTAATAAAATATTAAAGCCAAAAAAACCATAATAAAAAATCAAAATTATTGATATCAAACCAGGTTGAACGACCGGACCCATCACTAAAATCTTGATAAGAAAAAAGGCCGATACTAGATTTAGCAGAAACTTTAAACACGACGATGACTTTGTATTCTTGCTGCCTGGTTTTATCACCGCATGGTGCGGAAGAAATTATCGTGGGTCACGTTTATTACCTCTCATATGATTTACATCAAGATACTCGTCCTTAAATTGATAATAAATTTTTTTAGCTCTAAATTTCAATTTTATTTTTGTTTTTGATATTCAAACTGCTTTATATTTAGCTTTTTTAAGTCGACTAAACGCTCTACGGATTCTTTTACTGGGTAAATGCACTGTGAACCAACCTTCTTCAATTCTGCTAAATTTATCTTACATATTTCTATACAGGAAATGCTTTAATTTTTTTCAGAAGGAGATTTCATTTCCCTATATATCGTACGGGTTACCAACAAACATACATTTATATTTTAAGACTCAGCAAATATTTATTATTTTGGATGCTGTATAATACTTAATAATTTTCCATTTTTCAAGCGTTAGCGTCAAAAATATTTTTTTTAAATTTGTAAATAATAAAAATGATGATTTTGAATAAGAAATATTGGCGACACTGATGTATAGGCCAACTTCATCACAGCTCTGAAAACAAAATATTCCAGAAGAATAGTCAGCTTATATCCATCAAATCCTTCAATTGATTTATTATTATAAGTTTCACTTTATAGATTTTGATTAAGTTCTAATTATAAAAATTAGGTGCTCCGCACACCCCCACCACTGTGCCCTGTATCAGTTCCTTCTCATAAATCTCCAATAATAAACGAAGTTTGTATGCTCCTAACAAACTTTAAAACCCTCCCCCACTCAGGTCGATGTGCCCTAAAAGTTGATCTTCTCAGTTGATCTGCCCTAAGAGTTATCTTTTCACACTAAATGAAACCTTTCTCATAAGTTTTTATCATAGTTACTTCATTACTGTAGACGGTAGTGTGGATAAAGGCACTGAAAAATGCAAAAAATGCACAATACAAAATGTTACCGGAAGTAAGGCTGCGATACTGTTGTGAAACAGATTCTTTAGAACTTTCAAAACTAGGTAATGTGGAAACAACCGGCAACCAGTTTGTCACAATACGTCGAATTTTACCTCTGTAGTATACCATTGGGCCATGTTTTTCTCCAGTTTTGAAATAAAAAATAAAAAACACAAATTTAGTAGGACTGTTACGTTTTAGATACATTTAAAATGTAAACGTGACAGTCCAAACAAATAGGGAAAGACAATCAGCAAATCAACTAGACCAAATTTGCGAAGCGAATTTTTTCTTCGTATTCCCATGTAACATAAAATGTCTCTGTTGTTAAACAATTTCGAATTTACTTTCCAAAACATAATAAAATCCATAAAAAAACTACAACAAAAATGTTATGTACCTAATTTGAAACCCGAAAAAAAAAACAATTTTTCGAAGACAAAAAATTTTCAATAGATTTTCTTTTCTTATTTGTGGCAACCATCAAAGATGAATTTTTTTTTTTTTGTAAAATTCAATGTGAAGTAAATGTCACATGAAATTTTATTTTTATTATTTTGCTGCTTACTTACATCCAAAAAAAAAAATAAAATGAAAATTTGGTTTAGATTTTCAAAGTTTAAAAAAGAAAATTACAAACAAAAATGGAGGATTATGTTGGAAATTTATTTCAGCTTTTTATTTTTGTTTTCATTTTGGAGCTATATAGATTTTCTTTTGCTGTTATTATTATTATTTTAATTTAATATACATATATTTTTGAAGTTTCATGAAATTTTTTTTTGTTGCTGGTTTTTATGATGTTATTTTAGAATTCATTCATCCCTGGGGCTCAAATTTTGATGAATTGGATTATCTCGATCGTTCGAACAAGAACGAATAAAATGAGAAACAAAATTCAAAAATCTTTATAAAATCACTTAAAACTTTTAGCTAGTTATTATATCACGTTTAAGCTAAAACAAACTATTTAACCTATTTTAACCACTTGTTCAACGACAAAAAAAGTCTCATGCCAATTTAATGTCGCGACAACGTTAAATATTTTGAAACTAAAATGAAAAAAAAATACAGAAAATAAAATTGTAAGACGCCTCAAGGATTCTATTCTATATAATTCTTAGTCTTCATCGTTTTCATTTAGAACGAAAGAAAGACAAAGAAAAAAATAATGTGGATCTAAAAAAATATAATAAAGCTTTTTATCTAGAATATTAAAGTACATGTTCAGAAAAAGCTCTTCCAGCACTGTTATGTTTATGTCTTTGCAAGTTTGATTTTTTAAGTTAAATATATATTTTGCTGATAGTTTCTACTTTGTTATTGGCAGAATAACGGTGTTTCAGAATATATTAGATTAAACTGTAAATGTACTGAGATCGTTAAATGTTAATATACGGAATTGTTTTTTTCTCTTAAGTGATATCTAATTTCAGAGATACTTGTATGTGACTTGAACAAAAGATAGTGATTTGGTCAGAAACTTCTACACTTTTTAAGGTCGTGACGCATACCGTAACTATCCTATGTTTTATCATTTAAAAATGATGGAAGTAAATTAACAAAATTTTATGATTGCATTATAAAGGCAGGATTATATAGTCCTTGTACCAAGTTTTAGTCGAAGGAAATTTTCAAATTAAATTTTCTTTTGTATCAAGTAAAATTATGTTTTATATGAATTTTCCTTCATAAAAAACTGACAGCAAGTGTCGTTTACTTGAGCTTATTGCAATTTTATTAGATTTCTGGTAAAGTTTCTCTGAATTCTTCTAAAATTTATCAATTGGCTAATTTTTTAAGAAGCTGATCAATTTCAACATCTGGATGAATAGCCTAATCCAGTCCAACTCGTAAGCTGGATTAAGTAGTTCTTAAGCTTAACCAGGTTGATCAGCTGTATATGTGTTTTATTTTACTCGCCTTGGAGTCGTCAGGACATCAATCGATTTATTAAAAAAAAAATTTCCTGAAAAGTCTGACTGTCCCTAACGATACCGATATCACTTGCAGATATTGCATTATACTTCAACGAGTCTGAGGCCATATTTATAGCTGCAAGTTCAATTTAAATTATACTACAGTGATAGGAGAAACGAGAGATTGAGATTTAGTTCTTTGATGAATACTTTACAATCAACTTTCTCTTGCATTTTCAAACCATTTGTGTTCAAGTTAACAACACCTGCATGTTTGTCTCATTCACTTTCCTAATCCTTTTTTAAAATAATATCAGCTGTTAAGCCATTTTCCGAGGATAATTTCGGAATGAAATAATCTGTGGTTGAACAAAATATTTCTAATTACCAGAATTGAGGAGTGCTAGCTAGCTAGCTAACATGTCGAAAGAAGTAAGATGAAATAAAATTTTCTTTGGGTGTGCTCCTTAGAGCTCCACATAGACAATGTTGCCGCTTCTAGAACTTTTATTAAGAGTTCCTGATTGGCCATTTTATTTAGGGCTGGCCCCCAAATCGCGACCACATACAGCAAAACTGGCCAAATTATTAAGCTGCATATCCAGTGGACGAAGTAGTGAGTGTTTTGAACAAGCAATGTGCTATAGTAGCTTTCCCTAGTCTTCCAAGAATGTCCAGCTTAGTTTACTATTCAAAATATGAAGTGAATATGTATTGGATATGGATAAGATATGGATTGGATATGGATTGGATATGAATTGGATATGAATTGGATATGGATTGGATATGGATTGGATATGGATTGGGAATGGATTGGATATGTTTTAGATATGGATTGGATATGGATTGGATATGAGTTGGATATGTATTGGATATGGATTGGATATGGATTGGATATGAATTGGATATGGATTGGATATGGATTGGATATGGATTGGATATGGATTGGATATGGATTGGATATGGATTGGATATGGATTGGATATGGATTGGATATGGATTGGATATGGATTGGATATGGATTGGATATGGATTGGATATGGATTGGATATGGATTGGATATGGATTGGATATGGATTGGATATGGATTGGATATGGATTGGATATGGATTGGATATGGATTGGATATGGATTGGATATGGATTGGATATGGATTGGATATGGATTGGATATGGATTGGATATGGAATGGATATGGATTGGATATGGATTGGATATGGATTGGATACGGATTGGATATGGATTGGATATGGATTGGATATGGATTGGATATGGATTGGATATGGATTGGATATGGATTGGATATGGATTGGATATGGATTGGATATGGATTGGATATGGATTGGATATGGATTGGATATGGATTGGAAATGGATTGTATATGGATTGGATATGGATTGGATATGGATGGGATATGGATTGGATATGGATTAAATAGGGATTGGATATGGATTGGATATGGATTGGATGTAGATTGGATATGGATTGGATATGGATTGGATATGAATTGGATATGGATTGTATATGGGTTGGATATGAATTGGATAGGGACTGAATATGGATAGGATATGGATTGGATTAGATATGGATGGGATATGGATTGGATATGGATTGGATATAGATTGGATATGGATTTATTTATTTATTTATTTATACTTTAAAGAAATCGATTCAGTTATTAACATTTATGATTTCAACATTATTATAATTTTATAAGACATAACAATAAAGATAAATAACAAGACCTTAACAATATTTACAAAAATTGGAGAATAATGAAAAATAAAAAGAAACTCAATGAAAAAACAAAATACACAGATAAAATAAAACATGTAAATTTAAGAGCAAATTTAAAAAGGTAAATTTTAACAACTAATAATTTAGAAAAAAAATTTTGAAACGGTTTTTCAGCTGACCCTTAGATAAGTTAAAGTCAAACAGTTCTTCAGCAATATAGAAAGATTTGATTAGTCTATTTATGGGATTGTTATCCCCATAGTTTGTGGAATGATGTTCCAGGTCCAGAAGATGATGATGTCGCAAAGATTTAACCGGAACATGGAAGGATATTTTTTCTAAAATTCTCGGTGCATCGATTATGTTTAACAGAATGTTACTGATAAACATAGCATCTAACAATATACGTCTATTTTGAAGGCTGCAAATGTTGTACTTTTCACATTTGACCTTATATGGTGGTAAACTGGCAACATTTTCATGGTAGGGTAAATTTCCGTCGTAATGCCAGCCATCTTTGTATAAAAGAAATATTAAAAATTTATTTTGAATTTTTTCTATTCTTTTGTTATGGTTTGCGTAATATGGGCTCCAGACAACAGATGCGTATTCAACTTGAGATCTAATATATGCAAAATATAGTGAGAAAAGTGTTGATGTGTCGGAAAATTCACCCGTCCATCGTTTAACAAACCCAAACAGTGAATTGGATTTGGCAATGCATTTATCTATATGGATTGTAAAGTTCATATTAGTTGTAAACGTTACTCCTAAATCTACGATTTCGCTGACCCTTTTCAATTCCGTATTGTTAATATTGTATGTGAAATTCATTGGGTTAGTTTTACGGTGAAATGACATTATTTTGCATTCATCATTATTTAATCTTAGTGAGTGTTGGTCACACCAATTGCAAAGTCTATCAATATCTTCTTGCAGTTTGTAAGTGTCGCTCTGATCTTCAATTGTACGAAATATTTTTAAATCGTCGGCAAACATGAGTATAGATGAATATTTGATCACTTCATTTATGTCATTGATAAAGATTAGAAAAATCCATGGTCCAAGGTGAGACCCTTGTGGAACACCTGAAGCAACATTTACTTTCTTTGACTGTATGTTATTGATTGCTACATATTGTATGCGGTCTAATAAATATGAGCTAAACCATTTAATAAATTTGTTAGAGAAACCAAAAGCACGAAGACTATTTATGGTTATGTTATGAGAGATAGAATCAAATGCTTTTGTAAAATCGGTATAAACTACGTCAACCTGGTTGCGTTTTTCGAGTTCATTTATAATATTACTGGATAATTCAACAAGGTTGGTAGAAGTTGATCTGCCAGGTATAAATCCATGTTGGTTGAAGAATATATGACGAGCTAAAGTTTCTTGAAAGCTGTTGCATACAACTAGTTCAAACAATTTTGGAATAGATGATGTTGTTGATATTCCTCTATAGCAAGTAATGTCGTCTCTTTTACCAGATTTAAATATCGGTGTTACTTTAGAGATTTTCCATGTATCAGGGAAAGCTCCCGTTGATAAGGATAGATTAAACAAGTGGCACAATGGATTAACTAAAACTTCCGCAAATTTTTTTAAGAAACCAGATGGTATCTTGTCAGGATCCCTCACCAAATTCAAGCAGTGCCATTTTTATATCATCTTCCTTGATAGTTGGTATATTTATATTCAGTGTTTTGTTAGAATTCAAATCCATATTGTGTACATTATTGGTATTTTGTTGGTAAACCGTTTGAAAAAAATCAGCAAACATGTTTACGATTATTTTTCTATCAGATGAACAGTTGCTATTATATGTCATATTTGTCGGATAGCCTTCAATCTGGCGTTTTGATCTAAAATATTTCCAGAACTGTTTTGGATTGGATTTAATATTACTTTGTATATTATCTAGATATAACGTATGTCTGACTTTAAATTGTGTTTGAAATTCTTTACTTATTTTGCAAAATATGTCCTTATCACGGACTAATTGACTCTTTATCATTTTAACATATGCTTTAGATTTTCTATTTTTTAGGTTTATTAAATGTTCATCAAACCAAGGAGGATAATTATTAGATTTTATTCGTTCCAGTGGTATAAAATTTTCAAAACCTACAGTCAGAATTTCATGAAATTTACTAGAATCATTAATATCTTGACTTTTTAGAAGTTCAAGCCACTTAATTTCCTTCAAATATTGATGAAGCCCTTGGATATGGATTGGATATGGATTGGATATGGATTGTATATGGATTGGATATGGATTGGATATGGATTGGATATGGATTGGATATGGATTGGATATGGATTGGATATGGATTGGATATGGATTGGATATGGATTGGATATGGATTGGATATGGATTGGATATGGATTGGATATGGATTGGATATGGATTGGATATGGATTGGATATGGATTGGATATGGATTGGATATGGATTGGATATGGATTGGATATGGATTGGATATGGATTGGATATGGATTGGATATGGATTGGATATGGATTGGATATGGATTGGATATGGATTGGATATGGATTGGATATGGATTGGATATGGATTGGATATGGATTGGATATGGATTGGATATGGATTGGATATGGATTGGATATGGATTGGATATGGATTGAATATGGATTGGATATGGATTGGATATGGATTGGATATGGATTGGATATGGATTGGATATGGATTGGATATGGATTGGATATGGATTGGATATGGATTGGATATGGATTGGATATGGATTGGATATGGATTGGATATGGATTGAATATGGATTGGATATGGAATGGATATGGATTGGATATGGATTGGATATGGATTGGATATGGATTGGATATGGATTGGATATGGATTGGATATGGATTGAATAGGGATTGGGTATGGATTGGATATGGATTGGATATGGATTGGATATGGATTGGATATGGATTGGATATGGATTGTATATGGATTTTATATGGATTGGATATAAATTGGATAGGGACTGGATATGGATTGGATATGGATTGGATTGGATATGGATTGGATATGGATTGGACATGGATTGGATATGGATTGGTTGGATATGGATTGGATATGGATAGGATATGGATTGGATATGGATTGGATATGGATTGGATATGGATTGGATATGGATTGGATATGGATTGGATATGGATTGGATATGGATTGGATATGGATTGGATATGGATTGGATATGGATTGGATATGGATTGGATATGGATTGGATATGGATTGGATATGGATTGGATATGGATTGGATATGGATTGGATATGGATTGGATATGGATTGGATATGGATTGGATATGGATTGGATATGGATTGGATATGGATTGGATATGGATTGGATATGGATTGGATATGGATTGGATATGGATTGGATATGGATTGGATATGGATTGGATAAGGAGTGGATATGGATTGGTTATGGATTGTATATGGATTGGATATGGGTTGGATATGGATTGGATATGGATTGGCTGTGGATTGGATATGGAGTGGAGATGGATTGGATAGTTATTTCACATGGATTTATTTTAATAAATTATTTTGTGTTGTAGTAATTTCAATATATATCACAATAACACCTAAAACCATTTGAAGACCAAAATCCTACAGTAACATCCGTTCTTAGGTGTTGATGTACTTTGCTTTAAAAAAAATATGGCAAATATAAAATATACATAGGCGAATATTTCATAATAAGATAAAGTAAACAAAAATAAAATACGTGGATAAAAACGGTATTGATTGGATAAGAACTGGACATGGATTGGATCGGAAGCTGTTTAATATTCAAAATAAATGTTTCTATTTGATACCTGGATTTAAATGATGAAGTCCTAATAATAATGTCGCCAAAAATATTCAAATAAAATCCTTAATTTACATCCACTTCAATCCAATCGAAGCTAATTTTAGCATTCAATTCTTCTACATACGAAAAAAACATGTTTCAATCCAAGTCAGTTCTTTCATGCTCTATTCAAAACCCAATGAGCAAAAATACCTTTTATTACTAACCCTTGCTAAAAAAAAGAATAAATTAAATTTAATAATAGAAAAACATAAAAATTATGCAAATTTATTTTTATGTTGTAAAAAAAATTAAATCCTTTTCGAGACTAATGCAAATTTACCTCTCATATGATTAATTATGCGTATGCAAAAAAAACGTTGATATACATTTAGCAAACGGATTTAAATCAGAATTAAAATTATTTTATCCTTTTTATGCAAATTAGGAAGAAATTTTTTTACAATTTTTTTTTGTATTAAATCAAAATTGAATACCTTTAATTGAGAAAAGTTTTATTGAGTAACTATAGATCTGTTATTGCAAATGTTATCGAAAGATTTTTTTATATGTATGGTTATGTTTAGGGATGTAACCCTTCGATACATTAATGAAAGAATTGTTTTTTATGTAAATTAGTTTATTTTTTTTTTGAAAATATGAAAAAGGTTCTGTTGAGGTTATATTTGTATGGGCTTTCTATTTTTTGCATCTCAAAACTTTAAACACATTGCATTACTAGCGTTATCATTCGTTTAAATTCGTTTGGATTTTTATGGTAAATTGTTGAAATAAATCATAACCAGAAATTTAACTATTTCATTTCTTTCAACTTCTCTTCTAAAATTTTATTAAACTTAACTCATAGCCTCTTCGCTTATGACACAAAATTAAATTTTTACACTAAATTAATCTAAAGTTGAAACGAATATTTATAAAATCAAAAACTCAATTTTAAGAAACAAAACAACAACAGTAAAACCAAACAGCTTAACAGCTATATAAGTTTTGCAAAGAAAAGAAAGGGGTTGATAACAGTAAACGAAAATTTCTTATGTTTTCGTTATTTACCAAAAAAAATATTTAATTTTATTTTTTGTTGGGTGCCTATTCCTCCATCATTAGTCTTATATTTTACACACCATTGTTCTTCAGTTTTTCATTTAATAATTCACAAAATAGCGAAAAAAACAAGAACATGAGAAAATGGTAATGTTCAAGTTGTGTCAGATGCAGATTGTTAAGAAATCGAGAAAATATTATAGTATATGAAGAGAAATGGAGTTCAAAATTGTGCGAATATCAAAATAATAATAAATCAAATCCACGTTTTCTGGATTCAGTGATTTTATAAGTGAAGGCGATGAAAAACGTAGTTTTTCGATTTGAACGGGAAGAATCAAGAGGAAGAACTCTTACCTGAAATTATAACTCTACTGAAAGACTCAATTTTAACCAAATTATTTTATCTCTGAAAGTGTTGGTTAAGAAGAATAACTAACGCAAGGATGACATAAAAATAATGACAACGCAACGTTGAACGAAATTCAAATCTACCACGATTTGTGTAACATACTTTATTCAACACTTTGGGATAATATCTGGGTGGAATTTATTCCTTCGTTGATTTGTTTATTGAAGTAAATAGGACAAACACATTTAAAGATACCAAAAAAAACAATCTCGAGAAAATTTCTAAAGTATTTGTTGCGTTACTAAGGTAAAAAATGTTTCCAAACAAGCACTTGGAAACAAGATATGTATTTAAATTGATTTGTCCAATAGAAATATTTTACTAATATCTTTGGTTTTGGATTGAGTAAATAAAGTTTTGAATAGTTTTTCTCTTACACCCAAACCTAAAATTAAAGTTAAAATTAAAATTGAAATGACGACCTATTTCGAGTTCTACTCTAAAATAACAATATTCAATTTTAAAAAAATTCTCTAATTGCTAATTTATTTGGGGTCTGGTCTTCAAACTTCAACAAACATAAAACATTTTTTTATTTAATTGCTTTGTTGCGTCACACAACATCAATTAATAATACATGTCAACAAAAATAATGCATGTTTTCTTTATAGTGCTCAGTCATAATTTTACATGTAAATATAATATGGGTGCTCAAATTTATGAAAGGTAGAATTATTGTCTGTAGTTGTAGAGAAATTGTTTATTGAGATGATGTATGGAAATGAATAGTGGAGATGCATTTTAAATTTGTGTGCAATGAAAGGCAAATATAAAAAGAAACAAGAGAATCGTACAATTTATACTCGATCTAATGTTCGATCAGGGTATTAAGTATTTTAAATCAAAATAACAAGGTTTTCATGTTTAGTTTAATAAAACTAAAAACTTGTGTAAATTTAAATAAAAGAAAAAGATTGTGAATTTTTGTAATATGGAAAGTATAAAATTATATATGGAAAAAAGAGAATAGTTTTATCTGAGATATTTTACACTGAAAAATCAATTTGGTATATGCTGCAAAACGGGTTCAACCAAATTAGTTTTGTAGCATCAACTAAAATTTAGTATAATTAAGCATACGATTTTAATCTTTGACAAAGCAATGTCAAACATTAAAAACATCAAACTCGAATTCAGATGTTATTGTACGAATAACGTTTATAGAAATAAAGTGAAAACTAGGCTAGATTTGGAAAAGGTGACAATATGTTTAGTTTGGTTTTGCTTTACTTACTTACACTTTTACTAAAAGCGAACAGCAAAAATCTGTTTCCTAAATTAATTTGTACATTAGATTAGTAAAATTAGTGGAAAAGATTAGAGTAGATTAAAAAAAATCAAAAGTATTTAAAAGTTATTTTATATTTTTTTCAATCTCAGAATAGATAATATCAGTAGATAATGTATCTACAGTTTACTATTCGATCTCCATATATGTTTTTCAACTAACTTTAGAAATAAAAGACATTCTATTAATTGGTGTCGCTCTTAAATGGTTGAGTTATTTTTTTACTGTTAAAAGTTGTAGTTCCTTCTGATAATTTAAAAATAAATTTAGTGGAATATGCCATAAAAGTAGTAAAACATAGCTTTAAAAACCAGAATGATGTTTGAGATAAACCCAATTGTGAACTTTTGTGGTCCATAATTCACTACGGTCCTGTTAAGGCTTGACATTCTGATTGTTATACTTTCCAGGTAATTTATTTGCTAAATGTTCAGAAACCAATATCCTGCACCGAAAAAAAAACGTTGGTAGAATCAACTACAAAGCTTGTTTGATTTTGCGTCTAATACGAACGTGGTTATTTTAAGCAATGTAGCATTGTCAATTTATTTTAAAAAACGTAACAATTTTCATTATTTAAATCAACCACGGCGTGATCAATTTTTCTTGTTCATATTTTTCAGTTCGTTTGTTCATGTTTTTGTTTGAAAATTATTGTGTTCGTTAAAATAAAAAACTAAAGTTAAAATAAAAAGAAAAGAAACTAATAAACAAAATAAAGAAAAGTAATAATCAAAAGAATAGAAAAATAAAAAGTTTTTAGATATTTTAACATGGCTGGTTTTATTTAACATTATTCTTTAGGAAATAATTTAGATGTGTTTAATTGATTTAAATAATTTCCATATTATTTGCATATAAAATTATGTGCGAAAGAAATTTTTCAGCCAATGTTATAACAAAAATATCGTTAATGAAACAGGCCCTTTCTATAATTAATTTTGGTGATTTAAAAAAACTATTATATTTTTTTAATATTTTTTATTTGTCTTGTTTCATGTCCATTTATCGATATTTTAATTTAATTTTTCATAATAATGAGAAAATTATAGAAAATTAGTATAATTTTCTACACATAATTCAAATATTTAAATTTTTTGATTTCTGAATTTTCGTCTTTTAAATCGTATCATTAAAAAAATGGCGAAAAAATGGACGCATCCTTTACAAACAAAATCACACTCATACATTTCCTATTTAGAACGTAAATATACGAACGCTAGCTTTATGCATAAAAATGTTTGTCGGGATTGATGCGAAATACATACTTCTAATATAAAAAATTTCAAATATTATATTTACGAAAAAAACGAACCCATACAAACATCGATAGCAGCAAAAACAAAACAAAGATGTACCAAACCAAAAGATTTAATACGGCGTATTGCTTGATTCTATCACAAACGTATTCAATATCACTATTTTTAGTCTAATTTTTAATTTACCACGTTTGTAGTCAATTGAAAATTAAATCATAATTGACTCAACTACAAACATGGTTAAATCAAATATGTTTGTGATACTTATAAAAAAATATATCAACAACGGTTTAATTGTTAATTTAAATACGGAGCGTTGGTTGATACAATCACTAACGTATTTAGTTCCCCAATTTTCACTTAATTTTCGATTAACAATGCAACATGTTTGAATCAAGCAAGATTTTTTCTTTCGGTGTGTCGCATTAATTTTTTTAATTATTTTATCCTATTCAAGAGGAAATTTAATATTTGTGCTTTATTTTATTTATTTTGATTTTTCATTTGATCAATTGTTACGAAGCTGTTTAGCCTGTAAACAGTAATTTGTCTAAACAACTTTCTTCTACGTGAATCAATGCATTCAATACAACTGATCGTCATTTTTATTAATATTTTCTCTTCACCCGGTCCGGAATGTTATTTTTTATTATTTGTTATCTCATTTTGTACCCTGTTGGGTCTTGATATTAACTTAGATTTTTCGTCATTGTAGTATCTAAGTTCCGTGAATAAACTCAACAGTACAAGCTATTAATTTTTTCGATTAAAATTCATAACTGATGTTATGATATTCTTAATTTTTTAAGTTTTAATTTAGCTGAATATTTGTTTGTAGCCAATCAATAGCAAAATTTTTTTTGGTACACTTTTTTTGTTTGGTTAACCAGAAAAATTGAATTTGTGTTAGTTAAATTTATAGTTCAAATTAAATGTTTAGTAAAATTTATTTGTAAAAGTTTATAAAATGAAGAAAATTTAATTTTTTGTATTGTCAGACATGAATATAGGATAAAAAAATCTTATTTGTTCGTTTGTATATACTAATACTCAAAAAAACGACATTTAAAGTAAATCCAAAACTGTTGAAATTTGATTTGATTTTTATTTTGTTTGTTTTTTAAAAAAATTGTTATTAGGTAAAAGTTTAAAACACAAATCATAATATCAAATCCTTACAACTTAGCTAAATACACAAGTAGATATAATAAATCTTACAAAAATTATTCTGAACGATTTATTAGTTAAACACTATGTGTCACAACGCTGATAGCACAACCACTACTGATAACAACCTCCTTTTTTATTTTAATTAACATATTGTTCTGATCACACAATTGGATGTTTTTTTATAGCTAGATTGTCTATTTTTTGTTTCTTAATTATTATAACTTTATTACACACAAATCATTTAATTTACAATTTCCTTATTTCATCACAAATCTCAATATAAAATTATAGTCTGTCCATTTCCGTATATCATCTCAATAAACAAATCTAGTCAAACAACAAAATAGTTCCCTCTACAACTACAGCAACCATTCTACTTTTTAAAATTTGAACAACCATATTATAGCTACAGATGATATGAAGAAACCTTTACGTAACCAAATTTTTATTATTTATGTTGATAAAAACAGTGCACGACCAAGGAAAATCTGTTTAGTAGAAATTTTCTTTTAAAATCTAAAAATAGATTTAGTGCAGGTTTGTTGATCTTTCCATCATTAATAAAGTTCTTCATTTTGTGATGATTTGACTGAAATATGATCGCAGTATTAATAATAGATTAAATTTTGAAGTACTTTATTGTTATGATTTGATGTTGTGAGATGGTTTGTTATAATAATTTTTCTCTCTCTGTTTCAATTGTTTTTTATACTGCAGTTTTTCAATGAATGGGTACTGTTTGTTAGAAAAAAGAAATAACTTAACACAACGATGAAATCAATAGAAATTTTTTTTTAAAGTAGTTCTGTGGAACGATTTTAATTATATTTTTTTTTAAGTTTTGACTTGCACAAATATATATTTTTTTGTCTGATGCACATTAAATTGGTACATGATAGTGGCAGCGCGTGATGGTAAGTAAACTTTGTATAATCGAAAAATCTTAAATGATTCATTCGAAATTGATATTTTAATATAAGTGTAAATTACTACAAACTCATTTTTTAATTGTATTTAAAAAATTATTTCATTAATAACCAGCTTTTGATATGATCAAAAATCGTGTTTTGACAAAATGCTTTGTGATAGTTTTTCGTGCTCTAATCGATATCTTTGTTTGTATATAAATAACAGAACTAATAAAACAATGAAATTTCCTTATAGTTTTGTGTAATAAAAAAACTTGATTTGTACTTAGATACTGTTTAGGCAAATTAACTAAATTTGTGAATTATTAATTCAGAAACACATATCAAGGGAAATAAAGAATAATGTTTTGGGAAATGAAACTTAGAGGATTTCCGTTTATCAAAGCTATACGTTTTAACTAGAGGAAGTTTGGGCAGTTGTTTCGTGGATTAAAAAGGTTTTAATTATAAAGAGTTGCAATATCATCAACTTCTGTGAAACAAGATTATTCAGAGTAGTTGTGAGCTGTGAGAAAACAATTTGGTAAGCCAGATTCATCTTCAGTCGTGGCTCATGATAATACAACACGCATGGGACGTGAAACTGTTACACATTTTCACAGGGTGGATTCATTTGAATAGAATGGTGAAGTTGATCAGTGAATAAAAGCGAACGAAAATAATAAAGCATTATCATCTACCATCAACCAATTAAGTTAAGTCTTTTGTTTTTTTATAATACTTGTTTTAAGATTTTCTTTCATTTATTATTTTTGTCATCGACCATTTGAGGTACAATATGATCTCTTGAACCAAATTTTTTTTATAGATTTTCCTGGGCCAGAGACCGCTTGCTATATTTTTTGGTAATCCCTGTATTAACAGAAACTTGTTTATTACAACATGTTTATTACAAACGCAACAAAGCAATTAACTGAGAAAATGTTGAAAACTGATCGACCTATAGCAAAAATAAATGTTTTTATGTTTTTATTGCCATGGAATATTTTTATATAATAAATTAAAATAATGCCGGAACCGAAATAAAATAGTAAATCGCATAGAGAATTTCTTTAAATATGAATATTCTTGTTTTAGAGTAAAATTCGCAATTGGCCCGGCCCGGCGTTACAATTTTATTGGAATTATGTGCAGCCAATTTTGCCTCTGTTATATTTCACACAGATTCGAGCCTCAACAAGTCGAAAGTAGCCCGGCACTGTATGGAATCTCTTAAAAAGATGTAAAGATATAAAGGATAACAAGATATTTCCAAGATAAATTGAGTTTGATCCACAAATCATAAAAAAATTCAACAAATCTTCTAATTTCAACACAAGTATCTGAGTACAGTAGTAAAGCAACAACCACCTAAAATAAACTTTACACTATAATTTCTTCATGAGCTTTTGAACATTTAAAAAAAAAATCATTTCTTCCAAGACAAATTTAAAAATTCAAAAATATGTGAATTGACTTTCAAATTCTTCATACATTGCTCTTTCTCTGTATGCTCCACTCTTTTATTGAATTTAATAATAACAATAATTTTTTCTTGCTTCCAAATTCAACAACAAACATAAACTTTCGTAGTTAAAAAAAAGCGAAGAGAAAACTTTTTTTTTATTCCAAAGACAATTTTTCGTTTACATATTTTCTTTCTAGTTTTTCATGTTGCAAATAAATAAATTTTTATTGAAAAATATTCAAGTCACATTTTCATGAAAATATAAGAAAATTTTCATTTTCAACTTTGAATTCTTACAACTATATAGAAATATTCTGTATTATTTTTATAATTTTTGATTTTTATGTTCTTCGTTTTCTTTTTATTTAAATGTTTTTTATGTTTGATGTATGTATGTGCTTTTGTTAAAATTGGGGATGTGAGGTATAAGGGGTTGTAGTAATGTTCAATTTTAATGTTACTTATTTTGTTCGAATAGATATATTTAGAGTTATGTGAAATGTTGGGTAGTAATTGAAATGTTGTTCCATGGTGGAGGATGAGATTAGAATTATAAATGTTTATTTTTGGTGTTCGCAGAAATTTCATGGAAAAAATTTATGAAAAATTTTATGTTTTGAAATATGCAAAAATATATGAAAACTATTTTTATCATCGAATGTCAATTCCAACTGGGAGTTGATTTGTTATTCATAATTTTTCTTCTAAACTTAAATATATATTTGAAAAATTTTATGCTCACTGGCACTTATTAATGTTTGTTTATTATGTGACTAAAACTTCTGTTTCTGAAGTTTTAAATTTATTTCAAAAAATTTAATTCTCTTTTAACTTGTCTATTTACATCAAAATAAATCTCTGTTAATTCTCAACTTTCACTATTTCAACCACCCAACTTGCAATCGTTCCACCAAAGTCTTTACTAACATAAATGTTATAATAGAAAGTAACTCGCTTAATTTCTTGTGGTTAAAGGTGTTTGCAGAAAGATTTTCTTTTCATATTTAACTTAAATATTTATATTTAGTTTGGAAAAAATGCAAAAAAAAAACGAAATGATACAGATATATTCAGTTTTTCATTTTTTACTTAATATGGAGATATGTCGTAGCTGTATTTTTTTTATGAAGTAAGAACAAAAAATGGAATACAAAAATTAAATAAAAATACTGTAAGATTGTGAGGTATATTATATGATGATGACGATAGTAATAAGCATAATAATCATAATAATAATGATGATGATGAGGTGTTTCTACTGTTTTTTCTAAGTTTACTGAAATATCGTATTAAACATAAACATTTTAAGGACTGCTGGATAAGGAGATAAACTGACAATAAAGGATTTTAGATATGTATTTGATATTGAATTTTAAATGAAAATTTTTTGGGATGTGAAACCATTTTAAAGTTGAATTTTTTAGCCTTTATTACTAGGATAGTATCAATTAAATAATCGAGAAACACCATCGAACTAACATTTTATGTAAAATGATTGCATAAAATACCTTTAATAATAATCACCTCAAATACCTTCCTTTTAAAACAAATCAAAAAAATCTCCAAAATGGTGGTGGTTTTCTTTCTAACTATCTCCAACTTTATGCTTGTATAACATTCTGTTCAAAAATTCTTAGACTAATTTGTGTATCTCTCTTGTATAAAGTTGTATATCTTTCTTCTCGATGTTACCATTTCAATTCTCAGATTTCAAAAATAAGTACGGCCTTTTAGGGGACATTAAAAACTGATATCTTGTCGATAAACTAACTTCATAATGCACTTTGGCTAAACTTTCCGATTAATATCGATCAATATGGAAATTCTCGATATTTTCAAAAATTTTAAGGACTTGACGTCCAAAAATGATCTCACTAGACCTGTGAAACATAACGTGACGCATGTTAACGAAACACATGGTCCTTTCGTTTCATGTAAGTATTGTCGACTTGCTTCAGACAGATTGGCCATTACAAAGACAGAATTTGATGTTATGTTAACTAACGCATTTGTCGACCATCTAACAGCTCTCGGGCTTCTCCTCTCCCTCTCATAAGAATGGAAAGTAAAGACCTTGCGGTGACGACCGTGCTCTGTATAATATCACAATTCTCGATAAATATCCTATTCCCCATATACAGAATTTTTCACATCAACTTCATGGATGCAAATTTTTCTACACAATTGATCTCGTCTGCATATACCATCAAATTCCTATTGATGAGCGCGATATAGGAAAAACTGCAATATCTACGCCGCTCGAACTTTTTGGATTCGTTCGCGGGGCAATTCTGCCAACGGTCATTGCAATTTGCACTCCCTTCTCCGAGACCTAAATTTCTGTTTCATCTACATAGATAACCTCATGATTATTTCTGAAACCTTAGAAGAGCACCTCAATAATCTCACTCCTGTTTTTGAGCGTCTTTTTGGCACTGGTCTCATTGGCAGCGTTGATATTTATTTGCTAAAACCACTTCCTCGGACATTCGATTGATTCAACTGGTATCAAACCTGGTGGCATTCAGGTCATTATTAATGACTTTTTCAAAGGTTCCAAAAATATGACAAACGCGTTTCGAGGACTCAAACCTTCTTTCACTTGGCGCGGTGGTTCAACAAAAATTAGCGATTGTTGGACACCACTCAGAATAGTGAAATGCAACAGAAATACAGTGCTTATGATTGCAAACTCCTCGCAGCTTACTCTATACAAATAAACATTTACAGTAACCCCTTGAAGGTAGAATATTCACTCTTTTCACCGAGCAAAAGCTTCTAACCTACGTTTTGTTGCAGAACCCTACCAATGCAAGTCCTCGCTAATTCTGTCATTTAGATTTTATTTGTCACTTGCTCTTGTTGAGAAAATATTATTTCCAGAAACTGTTTTTAGTCTTAGACAGTTTTCATAATTTATCTCACCCAGGAGTCCAAAGTTCTGTCAAACTCCTTACTGAAAAAGTCATTTGACCATCCATTAAGAAGGATGTATGACAAATGGCACAGAAGTGCCTGGATTGCCAAAGAGCTAAAGCCTCTTACCATACTTAATCTTCTTTAGGTAATTATCCTCAAACTCCTCAGAGATTTTTCGAGATTCATAAGGACATTATTGGTCCAATCCATACTTCAAAGGATAAACGCAGCTGAAACGACCTTATCGAAAGTTGGAAAAACTTCCTTAAATCTTGGATAATGGCCTAAAAGCTCCACACGGAGGACCTTTCCCAATCATCAACTGCGATAGTAAAAATTTCGTCATTGACCGTATAAGTCAACACATTCGAGTTACCATCGATAGATTAAAACATTGATTTAGGGTATACAATCTGAAGATAAATACCATATTCAGTCGCGCAGACGAATCTTTGTCTTTTACAGATAATTTAGATTCTACTCCTTCGGACATATTCCATTATTTTTCTTCTGCTATTTGTACTATTTCTATCTGTTTGTCCAGAACCTTGCTTTAGTGTGAATCCGCTTAAATACGACATTCAATTGGGAACGGTAATAACGGTAATAAAATAGTAACCAAATACAACTTTTGAGAAAAAACTGTACCCTAAAATCTTATTAGCAATTTCTCCGTTTTTTTCTCAAAAACAAACGATCTAGAGCAGTGTTTCTTAACTGATATCATATTACGAACCAATAAATATTTTAGAATTCTATTGCGGACAATGAGAAATGTTTCTTGTTAGAGAGGTGAACTGGTGCAGGTTATATCTTGCTCACACTTACATACATAATGTGATTTAGAACAACTGGAATGAACGAAATAAAATTTAAAGAAACCAAAAATAGAAAATAACGAACAATAACAATAATATTCTAACTTACTCCGTTCTTACAGAGCGAAGAAGATAAAAAATATGACAATCCCAAATACAGAAGAAAAAATAAATCTACAGTTCTGACTCCTAATTCGAAATAATTGTAATTTATTGTGTAAAAATTTATTGCTATATTTCATTTTTTGAGCAAAAATTTATAATACGAAACAAATTTGTTAGAGAACAGAGAGAACCATACAAATTTGTTAGAGAACAGAATTCATTAAACACGAATCCGATAAAACGTTTTATGCTACAGACAGCGTAAAATGTATTAATTTAAGTGAAATTCTTTTAAAATTCATTGATAATTGATAATTTTTTTTTGTACCATAAATTAATTAAAACAATTAAATAAATTTGATTCAATTTCAATATTAGCCTATTTAGTTGTTTGGTATTTTGAAAATGAAATGACATACAATTAGAGACATCAAAGTTCTAACGACTAATACTAATGAATTGAGAAACGAAAAAACAGTCATAAAAAATATAAATTTTTTGAACAAAGGAAATTTAATTCAATTTAATTATAGTAGCCCTTGCCTTTTTCAATATTTGAAACAGTGTCATGCGCATTAGTTTGAATTTATTGTTTTCTCATATAATCAAAGCGAAAATGTTTTTTTTTATGGTTTTATAAAATACAATCAAAAAAGTTATATCAGAATTCAATACAATCAACTCAATTGTTTTATTCTTCCGGTCACTATATATATATATATATATATATATATATATATATATATATATATATATATATATATATATATATATATATATATATATATGTATATATATATATATATATATATATATATATATATATATATATATATATATATATATATATATATATATATATATATATATATATATATATATATATATATATATATATATATAGGTTTATTTTTAGAAAAGTAGTTGTGAGCGTTATTAAAACTATAGAATAAAATAAAAAGTCATCAATTTTGTTCTGTTGCGTGAATGCTGCGGAACACAATAAAATAATTTATTTGATTGCATTGAACTGTGAAATAAATTTTTTTGATTGTATTTTATAAAAACCAAAAAGAAACATTTTCGCTCTGATTATATAAAAAAAATAATATCAAACTAAGTGCGGTTGAGACTTGTTTCAACTACTACGATTTAGTTGAATTGAATTTCCATTGTGAAAAAAATTAGTTGTTTTCATGATTTTTTGGTTTCTCAATTCCCATTAGTATAAAATTTAATGCTCTTTCATTGTAAGTCATTTCATTCTCAAAATGTTAGCCAACTAAATAGGTCTCGAAATTGAATAAAACTTATTTAATTATTTAGAATTAATGAAATAAAATAAAATTCTTGTTTTTTATTCATTTTACTTGTTTTACCAATGAATTTAAACTAATATATGCTACTCTGTCGGAAGGATAAAACGTAGTATTGGATCCCTGTTTAATAAATTTTATTCTCTCGCAAATTTGAAAACCTTTGCTCGAAAAGTAAAATAAAAATATATTAGAAATATAAAAATATGGATATATTAAACACTGACCTAATAAAATACACTAATATTTTGTTCCTAACAAAATACACTAATATATTAGAAATATAAAAATATGGATATATTAAACACTGACCTAATAGAATACTATAATATTTTGTTCCGCAACAATCGCGCAACAGAATAAAATTAACAGCTGTTTATATTATTCTATTACGATTAATATACCGCATACAATTATTTTTGTAAAAAAACAAAAATGAACCTATATTTGTAGTGGCCGGCAGAATAATTTTTTTTCCAACTGCTCACGCATTTAATTTTGCATCAAATTTGATGCTTTCCTTAGTTTTAAAAATAAAAATAGATTATGTTTCTGAATGGTTTGTCCAATAAATAAAAAGTATGTCAAAAAACTAATACTTTTTTTCTGCATATGGAATGAAAGAAAATAATAAAATCGACTCCAAACGATTGAAATAAACAAAAAAATTGAAATTTTACTCTTTCGAGTAAGAACGATATTAAAAATATATAGTCCCGTAAGAAATGCAATTTTTTCTACGATAGTAACTATATGATATTTAATATAAAGTATTAAATTAGAAATCGATAAAACAACATTTGAAATTCTTATTGGGGATTTTTGAGAACAATTAATCTCAAGTAAGTAAGGAAGTAATTGGAATATTTTCAATTCAAAGACATAGTTGGAAGTTTCTCAGGAAAAAACTAAATTGAAAGCTTTTTTCGAATCCTTGGGCAGACACGCTATCGATTAGGCTGTTAAGGCGATGACAATTTTGAAGTTTGAACTTCTTCATCATTTATTTTAATTACTTAAGTTGAATTTTTCTAGTACTAGACAATACTTTGTGTGAATTCATAAACTGGGGAATGATATTTCTATTCTTATTAACATCCTAATGCATTATTTATTATTTCCAATCAATGCGAAATCAATGGCTGACACTTGGTCAGATTGATATTCTATTGTTTCATGGTTGCTTTTATTTAAAAACTTTTCATATTACAGGAAAATACCATTGCAACAACAATTTATTATTTTGCGGTAATGGTTTTACACAAGTGGAAAAAACATTTTAAAAAAAGATTATATTATGCTTGCATAAAAATAGAACTTTCATATGCTGTTGTAGAAAAAAATTTTAATTTGTGAAATGTTATTCACATTTTAAGAGTGAAAAAAGTGCTCGGACAAAACAAAATTGTAACTATTACTATATGTGTTATTATGGTTTTCCATATTATTCACTGTTTGTGTGCTTTTGTCACTTTTGAATTAAAATGCAATATTTAAAAATATACTTTTTACTGTTTATTTTTAAATTTATTTATAATAATAAAACTTCCTTATAGTAACAATTTGATTTTTATTTTTTTATTTTTTTATTTTAAAGAATATCGATTTCGACTTACGTCATCCTCAGTTCTTAAATTATTATTACAATTTTTGCTTAAACTATTACTTATATACTATTTCAACTGCTGTTTTTTATTATTATGTCATATATTTTGTTAGTTTTAGTGTTGATTTTATCATTTAAAATATTGTTATTGTTTTTATGTTTATATATTTCTATTTCTTCCAGTCTATCTAGATTTTGTCCTTTTCTTTTTTTATGTAATATGGTTAAATTTGTGTTGATATTGGTGTATTTGTGTTTTTCTATTTTCAAATGTTAGGCATATCTGGATTTTGGATCGCTTCTGTTAATTTCATTGGTGTGCTCGATAAATCTTTTTTTGAAGGACCTCCCCGTCTGGCCTATGTAAAATTTACTGCAGTCGTCACAGGTAAGCTTATAAACACCTGTGTCTAAGTTTTGGGTTTTTTTAGTTTTTAGGTAGTTTTCTAATTTATTTTTGTTTTTGTAAGCCGCAATATATCCATATTTTTTTAAGGTTTTTTGCATTATTTTGAATGTTGTTCTATTGTATGTTACGCCTACGTATTTTTTACCTGCTAAGTTTTCTTCATTCTTCAACGTTGTTAGGGTTCGCAAATTTTTCTTGTTTTTGTGTTTTCTATTTAATGTGTCAATCATTTCATTTTTATATCCATTTTTTCTGGCTATGTATTTTATATTGTTTGGCTCGTCTTCATAATTTTCAGCGTTCATCGGTATAGTGTTCAATCTATTGATCATGTGGTTGTAGGCAGCTAGTTTATGTTGGTATGGATGATGTGATTTGATATTTATTGTTTGATCCGTTAGGGCTGGTTTTCGGAATATTTTGAATGTGTGTTTTGAATCTACATTTTTGATTGACAAATCCAAAAAGTTTATTGTGTTGTTTTCTTCATTTTCTAAGGTGAATTTAATGGAAGGTTCTCTGCTGTTTATGTATTGGTGTAAAAGATTAAGCTGTCTATATGTTCCTTCGAATATATATTTTGTTTCAAAATCGTTGAGATATATTTCGGCTAATGTTCCCGATAGTGGGCTACCCATAGGTAATCCTTCTGTTTGTTGATAATACTCGTTGTTATGTGTGAAATAATTTTGTTTTGTTATTTCGGTTATTATGTTTATTATTTCTTGTGTATCTGTTGGGTTTTATTAACATATTTTTTGTTATATTTATTGTATCTTTTATTGGTATGTTGGAATACATGTTGGTTATATCAAACGATGCTAATTTTGCGTTGTGAGGTATTATTATTGGTTCTATTCTATTGATTAATTCTGTGTTATTTTTGACTGAATAACTGTAATCAAATTTTATGTGGTATTTCAATAGTTTGTTTATGTACTTCGCTATTCTGTATGTTGGTGCTGTGGTGAAATTAATTAATGGTCTTATCGGTGTATCTGGTTTGTGTATTTTTGGTAATCCTCTTATACTTGGTGCTGTTGGTTTTATCATTTTGTTATACCTTATATTCTTATCACTTAATATGTTGATAGATTTGTTGATGGTAGTTTTTATTTGTGCATTGAATTCATTCGTTGGATCTTTACTTAATTTTTCGATGTTGTTATTAGTGATGTATTCATCTATCTTATTGTTGTAGTCTGTAGTTTTTAAGATGACTAATGTATTCCCTTTATCTGCTTTGGGTATTGTAGCATTGTTTTGTTTGATTTTGTTTTGTATCAGAAATCAGGACAATAATAGTTAATGAAATATCAGTAAAAAATAACAACTTAAATAATTCAAAAACCAACAACAAAAAAGAAATAAAAACAATACGCAGTATACAACGTTGAAGAATGAAGAAAACTTAGCAGGTAAAAAATACGTAGGCGTAACATACAATAGAACAACATTCAAAATAATGAAAAAAACCTTAAAAAAATATGGATATATTGCGGCTTACAAAAACAAAAATAAATTAGAAAACTACCTAAAAACTAAAAAACCCAAAGCTTAGACACAGGTGTTTATAAGCTTACCTGTGACGACTGCAGTAAATTTTACATAGGCCAGACGGGGAGGTCCTTCAAAAAAAGATTTATCGAGCACACCAATGAAATTAACAGAAGCGATCCAAAATCCAGATATGTCCAACATTTGAAAATAGAAAAACACAAATACACTAATATCAACACAAATTTAACCATATTACATAAAAAAGAAAAGGACAAAATCTAGATAGACTGGAAGAAATAGAAATATATAAACATAAAAACAATAACAATATTTTAAATGATAAAATCAACACTAAAACTAACAAAATATATGACATAATAATAAAAAACAGCAGTTGAAATAGAATATAAGTAATAGTTTAAGCAAAAATTGTAATAATAATTTAAGAACTGAGGATGACGTAAGTCGAAATCGATATTCTTTAAAATAAAAAATAAAAAAATAAAAATCAAATTGTTACTATAAGGAAGTTTTATTATTATAAATAAATTTAAAAATAAACAGTAAAAAGTATATTTTTAAATATTGCATTTTAATTGTAACTATTATAATCATAAAGAAATTTGCGGATTACTAAACTTTTTCTGCGAATAGCTAATGGGTCGCGGACCAGTGGTTGATAAACACTGATCTAGAGCGAGGTAAAGTCTCGAAAGATCTTAAAAAAGTGGGTGTCGGGATCAATTCTTACAAACCAACATCTTCACAAAGTAGTTCTGTTGGTTGTAAGGGAACCAAATTCTGCAACTCGGCGGGAGAAAACCACGAAACACTTTATCTGCAACTGTCTTAATGTTGTATGGTCGAGATACATCAAGTTAAGCAAGAGAGACTAGCATTTCTACCTCAAGACATTGCTCCAACGATCTCATCAATAACGTTAAGAGGCTCATATTTGACCACAAAGCACAACTAACAGTGATATTGAAAAATATTATTTATTGAAAAGTAAAATTTATTTGCAATCATCGTTTTATGAGATTTCGATTGACAATCCTCTGTATGTAAAATGCAATATTTTAATATACAGAAGATAAAAGTGCCTTAAGGTTTAAAGTTAGGAAGAACATTTTTCCTGCAACTAAACAGACTGATATATCTATAATGTCACATCAAACTCATTAATCTTTGTTTTGATTGTAACATCTGGGCATCAGAGTAATGTCAGTTTTATTAATGCGGTTAATGGTCTTATCTTTTAACTTTTAAGCATGTTCATAGTTTATTTACACCTACATCTCCAAAGTTATTTAAAAAGTGTTGGGTGGTCTAGTGTAGCGACTCACGACGACTAATTTCACGACTAGTGCCTGCTGGGAACAAAAACCGATATTTCAATATTTTTTTACCAATATATAATTATATAGCAATACTACTTATCCATATATCGAAACTTATCGATATTTATCGATATTTATCCATATTTATCCATATTTATCGATATTTATCCATATTTATTTAAATCAATATTTTCTATAATCTTTTTATTATTGCTCAGCCCTAGTAGCAGTAACATAATACCTGCTAAATTTTTGATTGATGTTGGATAACAATATTTCAAATCTTCAAGGGTTGTGATTTCTGGGTAAACAAAACCAGCCATGATGGAACAATAATGCAATTTTAAATTTTTATAAAATAAGTATTTCTTTTTGTCTGACCTACATAATTTAAAAAAAAATAAAACAAGTTTTAAAAGCATTTATTTATGTTGTTTATTTATCAAAAAAGCTTTCAAGATAAATTAACAAAAATACGAAAAGAAAAGTATTTAATCTAAAAAAATATGAAAACCGACACTTCTGCTTAGAAAAATATAGTAAGGACATTCAAATTTCTCACAGAATATCATTCTATTCGTTCATAAATTGGGAGATTTTTTATCTTTCAGATAAAACTATAAAAACAAGAACCCTGACCTGACAATTTAAATACTATAACTAACGTTAATAAAGTATTATAAGTATTATAATTTTACTGCTGATTTTAGGTCAAACCGATACAAAAAAGTATAAAAGTTAAAATAGTAAAATACGGATAAAGTCGATATACAAAATATCGAAACTATTTGTATACATCAAAATATACCGGGATGTATCGGTATTTATCACAAATATATCACTAAATCGATAACTAAAAATATATCTATTGTAACATATGTATGACTAATCTAATTGACATACAGTACATATGTTATTCTTCCCATCAAATTATTGTAAACAATTAAATAAGTCATCAACAACTTAAAAGCTTAGATCTAATTTCCATTAATAACGAAATCTAAATAACGTAAAGTAATAATAAAGTTGATGACATTACAGAAATAAATCTAAATAAAATTTATTGAAATAAATATAATTCCTGCTGAACGAGGCAATTATATTTATTTAATATATGATTGACCGATATTAACTTTATATAATAAATCGATTGATAATTGGTTAATCGATTTAATTATTAAAATAAAGGTAAAACTAAGAGGGGATAATAGTGAAGAAACCCTCAACCAATTGTACTATAAATAAAACGAAAATCATTATGAAAAACAAGAATTAATAAACTTCTCTTAAAGTTAAAGTGTTGTGTTTAATTTAAACCTTTTACGGAAGAAAGTCTGCCCAATAGGCCTTAGTCTACGGGTTAAACATGGTTTTTCCAGTTGCAAAGACTTTCTTCCCATCATAAATATCGAGACAAATAAGTGGACGCCGAAGTATAGCAGTTCAACGGATAAGTCCACCATACTATATCGGATATTTCGATAGCTTTTCTAATATAGCTCAACCGCAGTCACGAGATAGTCGAAGAATGTCAATGTCAAGTTGAAATGATAAACAATGTGATGGTTAATCTTTTAATATTGGGTGTTGAAATTTTTAACGACCGGCCCTATGTCACTACTGACTCTTCATCAAAATTCAATTTCTAATATTTTTTTAATTGCATTAATGAAAATTTTGTCATATAAATATTTATCAACATAAATAATATTCAAATTGTTACTATAAGGAAGTTTATATTATTATTAATAAAATAAATAAATAAATAAAAAATTAAAAATAAACAGTAAAAAGTATATTTTTAAATATTGCATTTTAACATAAATAAGTTATAAAATGTGAAATTGTAACCTTTGATCGGCGTGTGTGTTTATTTTTTTGGATATGAATATAAGTATAAAGATATATTTAGACTTGGAAAAGTGTACTACAACTAGTGTGAGGCAACAGGTCAATAAACTTGCAAATGCATGAGCATACAACACATTTTGTATACAAATATATGATGCCACAGAAAATGTTTTAAACACTGCATGAAAAAAAAGTTGGAAAATTTGTTGATTGACTTATGCACTCATACATGTTTTTTAGTCCGAACTCACCGTAAAATATCTTATTTTTATACGAAATATAATTTTAGTTATGGTTTTTTTCTTTATTTAAGTGAAGTTTAATAATGAAATCATGTAATGGGAATTCGAAATTATATTTTAGAAAAGAAACAAAATATAGAAATTCTCGTTTACAAAAATCAGTTCGATCGAGCATTGTGTAAATTTTAATCAAAAGAATAATGTTTTTATCAGTAGTGTATTGTGCCACAAGAGTTTTTAATGTAAAATTTTTACCTAATTATTTCTTTAAATTAAAGTTGTACAATATATCTATTCTTGCAATTAGATAAGTTTTGTGTATTAAAGTTTAACTGGTTGGTAACAACTAATGAAAAGCAAATCAGAAACACACAAATTTTAAAAAGCAATTAAATGGTTACAAAATATAATTTAATTACATTACCTTTTTATTTAATTACATTTTGACTATGGCCGAGCATTCTTACAAATCCTGTTAATTGAGAGAACACAGAACAGTTTTTTATTATTTTGGTCCTCTCTTAATACCAATTTATCATTATTACATTACATTGTCTGTAATTTCTGTTTTTACATATTTGATCAACCTTTTCATATTATGTGTGACAGAATATTTGTGGAGTTAAAGGTGGGAAAAAAATTAATGTACCTAATCCATATTTATTTGTAAATGATTTTATTGTTTTTTATTATTTTTATGCGACATCTATAGCATTTACTTTTAATTGAATTGCTCAAATTGTTGACAGACATTGAAGACAAATTGAATCTATTTCTTATTAGATTTTGAAAGCAAGAGTGAGTTTGGAAGAACTCAAAATGACATACAAACATACCTTTGAATTGAAAAAATTCCAATTACTTCTTTACTTACTTGAGTTTAATTGATCTCAAAAATCCAAAATAAATTTAAATTTCCTTAATGTAGTCTAATGTTAATCCAAGTGACCAAGTGTCAGCCATTGATTTCACATTGATTGGAAACAATCAATAATGACTATACAATCGTGACTTAGGATGTTAAATGGAATAGAAATGTTCCCCATTCTATGAATGCACACAAAGTATGGTCTAGAAATTTAATGCAAAAAATCCCATAAAATGTAAATACATTTCCATAATATGGAGTCTAACGACAGTGGAAAAATTCAACTTAAGCAAAAATAAATAAGTGATGAAGAAGTTTCAACTTTGAAATTGTCATCGCCTCAACGGCGTAATCGATAGCATGTCTGCCCAAGGATTCGAGCCGGGCACCAACGAGGGTAGGTTCGAATCCCATCCGAAACACGAAAAATGTGAATTGGAGTTTTTTTCTGAGATGCTTCAAACAATACCTTTGAATTAAAAAAATTCTAATTACCTCTTTACTTACTCGAGTTTAATTGATCTCAAAATCCGAAATAAATTATATTTTAAATTGTTTTACCTCTTTTTCATTCATTGAACTCAACATTCACCCGCAAAATCAAAAAGCTGGCAACATCTACAAAGATTTTATTCCACGTATAGCGTTTTAATTCATCTAGCGGGTAAGTTAGCGCAACAAACATGCCGAGATTTTCTAATTTTTTATAAAATACTTTTAAGAGCTTTAATTGTAACGCCACACAGCACCTTCATAACAAACGTGAGCTTCTTAAGCTCATGTAAAAAAAAATGACAGCTATTTAAAGCATTTCCATCCATTATCCATCTATTGAATATTTCCAAAAGTGATACCCTAAAAACCTAACTCTATCATTTCCATCATTTCAAACTCTCACAGAATTTCCATTTCATTTCCATAATTTCACGAAGAAAAATTGAATAACTAATAATATCGAAACTCAATGAAAATTTGAAATTACTTCGGTCTGAAAGACCTAAGTATTACATTCATGAGCCAAAAGTGAAATTCTTACCCCCACTTTTTTTGGCATTTCTCGACGTTTTAGGACCTACTGATTCTAAAAAAGCAAAAAAAAAAAAATGTATGTCTGTCTGTCGGCCGGCCGGCCGGCCGGCCGTCACAACCGACGAAATCTAGAAAACCGCTGGACGGATTTGAAAAATTTTTTTTTCTAAAAATAGGTTTACTTAATAGGAAGAGCCGAAAGGACGATGTGTTCGATAACTGTACCGGAAGTGTGTCAAAAAAATCGAAAAGGTGTCAAAACAAGGAAATTTGCATATTTTTTGCATAAAAAAAACGTTTATTTTAAGTGATTACGAGTAGGAACATTAAACTTGGAGAAATCTTGATGGTCGGGATTGGTATGTGAGACCAAAATCTAGATTATTGCATTATAAGTTTGTCAAAAAAATGTTGTCAAGTGTGTCAAAAGAAAGATTTTTATTTATTTTTTTACCTAATTTTTTGGAAAAAAAATAAAATTAATTGTTTGTTTGAAATGAAGTTTTATTATTATTATTGAGAATTATGGCATTATAAGTTTGTCAAAAAAATGTTGCCAAGTGTGTCAAAAGAAAGATTTTTATTTATTTTTTTACCCAATTTTTTGGAAAACAAGAAAATTGTTGGTTTGAAAAGAAATTTTATTATTATTATTGAGAATTATGGCATCATAAGTTTATCAGAAAAATGTTGTCAAGTGTGTCAAAAAATTTTTAATTAGTTTTTTACCCAATTTTTTGGAAAAAATAAAATTGTTTCTTTGAAATGAAATTTTATTATTATTATTGAGAATTATGGCATTATAAGTTTGTCAAAACATGTTGTCAAGTGTGTCAAAAGAACGGTTTTTATTTATTTTTTACCCAATTTTTTACAAAAAAATAAAATTAATGATTTGTGACATGATATTTTATTATTATTATAGAGAATTATGGCATTATAAGTTTGTCAAAAAATAATGTCAAGTGTGTCAAAAAATGATTTCATTTATTTTTTTAGCCAATTTTTTGGAAGAAAATGTAGCTGTTTTTATGACGTAAATGTAATTTAAAATGAAATTGGACATGGAAATTTTTGAATTTGTTATAGTTTTGGAAATATTTTTGGAATTTTGAAAAAGTTTGTATTTTTGATTTTGTAATAATTTTTACAATATTTTTAGAATTTCGGCAAAAGTTTTAATTTTTGATTTTGTAAGAATTTTTGGAATATTTTTAGAATTTTGGAAAATTTTTAATTTTTGATATTATTATAATTTTTGGAATTTTGAAAAAATTTTCAATTTTTGATTTTGTAATAATTTTTGCAATAGTTTTAGAATGTTGGAAAAAGTTTGAATTTTTAAGAATTTTTGAAATATTATTGGAATTTAGAAAAAATTTAAATATTTGATATTATTCTAATTTTTGGAATATTTTTGGAATTTTGAAAAAGTTTGGTTTTATTTAATTTAACAATATTTTTGGAATTTTGATTATAATTTTCCGGCAACGTATTGATGTTTCGTGTTAGTTTTGTAATAAATTTTTAAACAGAGATAAAAAATACTAGTACTTTAACAAAGAGTTTTGTTTGATATACATCGCTGCCCAAAACTAAAAACCATGTCCTCATAAAAGTTTTTTGCCGAAAACTATATCAAAATCCTTAACCCAGACCGAAGTCTTGATATCTCAGAGCTGTGAGATTTCAGCCCCTCCATATTTTTCATTTTACATTTTACTCTTTGTTTATTAAATTTTCCTTATTATTTTGTTCCATTGAAAGCAATCTTCTTGTGTACAATTTTTTTTTGTTGTTTTTAACAAAATCACGATAAATAATTTTTCATTTTTTTTTTGCATTATATTCGTACACTTGAAATACAAATTTTTTAAAAGCTTTAAATTAAATCTGAGAACATAAAAAATTCATATTTGTTTTTTTTGTTTTGCTTTTGGAAAATCATTCGAATACTTAAGAATTTTGGATTTGGAAATGTATGAATCTTAATTTTTTTTGTATTATCATTTTTGGTATGACAGTGAATGTTATATTTGTTTCTAGAATAATCACGTGAAAAATCTATCACCCTTTGAATTTCTATGTTTTGCAAACATCATGGTTTTATTTTTTGCTCATCATTCAAATACAAAGAAAAACCATTTTATTATTTGAAATACGAATTTTTGAATATCTTTACAACAAAAATTAGGGTGGGTAATGTAAAAAGAGAAAGACAGTAGTACAAAAGTAATACAAATATATGGAAAACAGGTTTGTGTCGATAATGTCACATGACTCACATGGTAATATACAAGTTATAGAAATACAAGGATCGAACAGGATTTACCATCAGTATGGCGACAGAAATTCTGTTTCTCAAATTAAAATTCAACGAACCAAAAACAACTAAAAAATGTTTTATTCTGCCATAAAAACTTAATGTTAAGAATTTTAAGATGGCCATAAAGGATTTTATTAGCAACTTTGGAAATTTCTGGGCAGAATGTCAAAAATGTATATTCAAATAACAACCATTAAAACCATATTCAAATTTAATTTAAACATACTCGTAAAAGCTTTCTATCTACAATCGCTCATTTTTTTCATTTTTTTGGTTGAGAATATTAGAAACATAAAAAGGATAGATATCAAGATGATGATAACGATACTTATGGATTCTTATACCGTAGTTCCTTTATTTTCTGTTTGAGATATGTGTGACGTAGCACGTTATAAATGATATATGATATAAAATATTTTGTTATTTGCTATTTTTTTTTGGAAAATTTCCAGGGGATGTGTTATTATTAATATATTTTTAAGTATTTTCTTATACATATTTTTGCTTGACAAAAACCCAAAGTATGAGCATTGAAAGGAAATATATAAATATTTTACGAAAAACGTATAAAATGTTTAAGAATAACGTTCTAACCAAGGAAAAAGAAAATTTATTTAACTTTTAGAAGCTAAAATGGAAAAAGGATATAATAATATATAGTATGAGATATTGATTTAAATACAAAGTTGTTGTATGAGTTACTCGATCTCTGAATTAAAATGTCATCGAAAGGGTTTGTTACATGGAGAATGTTGATTTACAAATACAATAATAAAAATGTTGATCTGACTGAAATTTAGACTATGATACGCCTATATACATAAAGAAAGTTTATAAACTGCAGTTGACTTAATTAGGACAAAAATATATTAAATTTATTTAAAACCAACCTTCACTGGTGAAAGCATCATTTTTTTTTCTTTTTAAGAAATAATACTTGAAATTAAAATACTTAACTTATAATAATGTTTTGAAAATTTTATATATGGTGACCCCAAGGTAATTGAAAAATGTTTAAATATTCTAAGTGGAATTTTGGTTAATTTTCCTGAGTCATAAATTCCGGCTCAATGGACCATGTTGTAGTTTTAACATAATATTTCTCTTTTAGAGAGAATTATTTCAGTGTTACATGGTTTACCACTGAGCATATTGATTGCCATATGTTTTGTTTTAGGATAAGTACGAAGGAATTTAAACTGAGTTTTCCGAGTTATGTTAGGGACAATTACCATGGTTAAGCTCCATCAGCTGTAACTCTTTTTAATAATTCGGTCAGAGATACATTTTCAAAGGTTATATCGTTCTTGATTCCTTATTTTTTGTGTAGCGCTAACAATCACTTGATTGTTTCAGTTATGGGTGAACTGTCACTTTTACGTATTTCAAGAGCTTTGGCAGACTAAAACAATTAGGTCCTATGAAAGAAAAAATTTTAATATTCTTTACAAACTAAGTCGATACACGTGCACTGAAAGATCCATGAGCAAGAGAAAGTTTCGCCGTTACTCTGAATAACCAGGTTCAGTTTAATTAGCTCTTTAATACAGCATTATTTTCTGTACCAAAGTGGTAGTCATGTAACTTTAATTTTTATAAATTAAGACACACAATTTTGGAAAAAGTACGTTAACAAAAACATTATTGGAGAATGATGCTTTTCCTAATGTATTGCAAAATCAAAAAAACACAACTGAGTATGTTTGATTTGAGGATCGTGAATTATCAGCTCAACTTTGCTAGTCAAATCCGGCGTTCTATGGTCGAAAAACAGCGGCGGACTTATATATCTGTCGTGGCAAATAAATAACAACAACCGTTAACAAACAAATGATTTTGAATCCATTCTGTTGCAATTGGCCACATCGATTGCAAACCTGATTTTAATACCAAAGGTAGAACATGAAACTTTCATCAAAGTATCCAATTTAATTGAGTTTGCAGTTGTTCAAAATTTATTAAATGTAAAATTGTAGCATTTGATTTTCGTGTTAGTATGTGTATTGATTTTTTGTTATGTGATAATGATTTTTTTTTCTCATTCAACTGACTCGGTATTTGAGATTATTTTATTGAGATTCTGGATAATTATTGGGCTTAAGGCTAATCAATGTATATTTGAAAAGAAACAAAGGTAGAAAATGTTCGCTATTAAAACATCGAGCATTCTGTTTGATCAAAGATTACAATATGGATTGGATGTAATAATGTAAACGTAAAGTAATTGTAAAAATTATCGATACAAATAAACTATTGGAAAGGGAAATCGCGACAACAAAAATTTAACATTTTAATATAATTGGAACTTTACAATACGAGTATTTGATCGTAAAAATCATCAAAATATTTTTTGAAAGATACAACAATCTTACAACAGGTTTTTTAAAGCAATTTGACTGATTTTGGCGGGAAATTGGAGTGATTTTTTTTGTACATATAGATTTTTATTGAATTTATTTTGAATTCCTTTTTTTTTGTCCAAGGAGATGAAATTTGAATTTATCATACTTAAGTTCTAAATCTTCTGTATTATTGGGTATCTTCAGGCACAATAATTTTAGTTACTTCCATTCTCTTAACATATAAAATATTTAGGTTTTTTATTTCTTTTCTGTGTTTTTTTTTTATATCGTTTATGTTTAATACTCAAAACTCAAATAAACTGAACATTTTTCACGTCAATCAGATTGCAATAAATTTTACAGATAGTCTGCTGGTTCTGCGTCCATAAAAGAACTCCATCCTGGTTAAAAGGCAGTTGTTTCTGAAGTGATTTTTTTCAACTGAGGTGAATTGATGCTTTACTGATTCTACGGAGTCGATATAGTTTTTATCGTACAGGGATATAAACAATAAGTTCAGTGGTTTTTATTCTTTCATTTTTTTTTGTTGTCTTTTATTGAGTTTTACCCGGCATGGCAGCCGTAGTTTGATAACCATTGTATTTGTCATATGAAGTATGGTCGATTGTATTTTGCGCATGATCACGGATACAAGTTAGTTAAATTTAAAATACAAATTTAATAAAATAGAGCAAAATAGTTTCTACTCAACGGTTTTTTTAAAAATATGATATGTGAATTAAATTAAGTGAAATTATTTCTGTGATTTTTAAAGGAATATACGGTATTTGTTTTGTATTGTCTGTTTTTTCTTAAATTAATGCAAGTTTTTTTTTTGAGTCTAAATAATGACAAGTTCGTGTGTTTTAATCTTTTTTAAAAGATCAAAAGATTTGATCATAGATTAAATTGATGTCTAATTGAAATAATAAGTTGTGCCTTGTATCTTAAATGGGAAACTTTTTACTGTTGTATTATTGATTACTTGATGTAATTTGTATTAGAAATTTGTATGATTGATAATCTTTTAAAATAGTAGTGAAAAGAATTTAATTTTTTTGTAATAGTTAATTTAATTTAATTAGATTTTTTTTGGGTAGCGAAAATCCGAAATTCTACGTCCACGCCGTGCTACCTGGGTAACGCTAACAGAATTAGGTTGGTGTAGTTGAGAGGGGCAGAGTAAATACTGCTTATACTCAATGATTCTGCACCATGGCGAGTCATTGGCGCCATAAAACCAATGCAATTCAAGCGTCTGTTCTCCATGTTAGGGGCGGCTTGGAGCGGGCGTCTGTCTTGGATCAAGCGGCTCGCTATATAAATGTGTAGAAAGCGTCTGTTCTCCATGTTAGGGGCGGCTTGCAGCGGGCGTCTGACTTGGATCAAGCGGCTCGCTATATAAACGTGTAAAAAGGTTGTTTCTGGTGACCTTAAGATGCAGAACGAACCCATTCACGAAAATTTGGGTTGGGCGAAGGGCTAACACCCCATTTCCGTAAAAAAATCATTGTCATGAATTCTGTACACAGGCCTCGGAATGTCTCGGAATCATTATTGGAACGACCTCGGAAACTGTACCCGGACTACGATTTAAAAATGGGAACCTGGAACGTGCTAAGCCTTAGAAGACCAGGAGATCTCCTAAAACTCACACAACAAGTCGAGAGCTACACACTAGATATAGTGGCATTACAAGAACTAAGATGGCCAGGTAGTGGAATCCATGAAACAGCGAAAGGATACACCCTTTATTATTGCGGTCATCAAAACGGAGGAGAATTTGGAGTTGGCTTTCTTATACACCGTCGCGTGAATCAGCATGTTATCGACTTCTGCCCAATTAATATGCGGTTATGCACACTGAGAATCCGCACGCAAAAATTCAATGTAACGATCGTCAATGTTCATGCACCTACTGAAGATAAAGCAGATGATATTAAAGACCTGTTCTTCCTAGAACTCGAAGAAGTCATCAATAAAATCCCGCGGCACGATATAAAAATCGTGGTAGGTGACTTTAATGCTCAAATCGGTAGGATTGCAGAACTTAAAACACATATCGGCCCTAACAGCTTGCATCATACCAGCCCCAAAATGGTTTTCGCGGAGCCGAGCTGGCTATGATGTATGATTTGGTAATTTCCAGCACTTTCTTCCCTCACAAGAGAATTCACAAGGCAACGTGGAAATCAAATGACGGAAGAACGGAAAATCAAATCGATCACGTCATGATTTCTAAGAGACACTCCACAAGAGTAACTGACGTTCGATCATATAGAGGTGCTGATATGGACACTGATCATATGCTTGTCATCTTTAAGTACAAGTGCAAATTATCATCTACATTTAATAGACAAGCAAAAAAGACCATGCGCTGGAACGTCGATGCATTTAAACATCCGGAAACGCTGAACAGATATCAGGAAATAATAACACAAAACATAGAAGAGCATGACATCTCTTCTGAGATGCCATTTAACATAGAAGAAGAATGGCAAACGCTTCAATCAACCATTATAGCCGCAGCACAAACTACAATCGGAAAGCGGCCACCGAAATCACACAACGAATGGTTCGACGAGAAATGCCGCCAATCCGTTGAACATAAACAAAAACTGCGAGAAAAATGGTTAACAAGGAACACCCGAAGCTCCCAAGCTGATTATCTATGCGCCAGGAAAGCCTCAGCAAAACTTCTACGTAAAAAGAAACGCGAGCACATGAAGAGCTGCATTAAAGACATCAACCAACATGCGGCCAGCGGAAATTCAAAAGAGTGCTTTGCCAATGCACGGAATCTGACAAAAGATTTCCACCCAAGATCTACAGCCATTAAAAATGAAAATAATGAACTTACAACAAGTGAACGTGATGTGCTGGCAGTGTGGCGATCCCACTTACAAAACCTATTGAATAGGACGAATGAAGTTCATCCTATTCGAGCAATTGCTCCATCAACTGAGGAGATTTTTGTCCCTTACCCAGCAATAGAGGAAGTGGAAGCTGCACTTAAAAAACTGAAAAATGGCAAATCACCAGGTTTCGATGGTATTCCCGCAGAACTTTTGAAAAATGGAGGAGCAGCTCTGGTCTCACGTATATACGATCTGATTCTTGCAATCTGGGACCAAGAAGAACTACCTGCTGAATGGAAAACAGCTCTCATTGTTCCGCTACATAAGAAAGGTGACCGTCTAAAGTGTGCGAATTATCGTGGCATCGCACTGTTGAACACAGCATATAAAATACTAGCTAATGTCGTACTTGCTCGACTCATCCCGTTCGCCGAATCTATCATCGGTGACTATCAGTGTGGTTTTCGTCCCAACCGCTCAACCACAGATCAATGTTTTACATTAAGGATGATTCTGGAAAAATGTTGGGAGTACAACATCAGCATTCACCAGCTCTACGTTGATTTCAGGCAAGCATATGATAGTATCATCCGCGACAACCTCTGGTCCGCACTCATATGCCTTGGTATCCCAGAGAAACTTGTTTCTCTGTGCAAACTCACAACATCGGGATCAAATTGTAGAATAGTAATCGAAGGGTCAGTTTCTGATCCTTTCGATATAACATCAGGTGTTCGACAAGGTGACGCACTCGCGCCTGTACTGTTTAATTTGGCGCTGGAGTACGCGATAAGAAAAAGCCAAATTGAGACGCAAAACTGCATATATAATAAATCTAGTCAAGTTCTTGGCTACGCAGATGATATTGTGCTTCTCGGACGTAGAACGAGCGATATTAAAGATGGTCTCTCTCAGCTTGAAAGAAATGCTAAACGACTTGGATTATGCATCAACACCGGCAAAACTAAAGTGTTAACAACATCTAAGAACATACCTCCCGGAAATCTGGATACTGGTGACTACGAAGTGGAACGCGTGGAAAACTTCAAATACCTCGGGTCTGTAATAACATCGTCAAATGATATGCAGGCAGATATCAAAGCCCGTGTCTCTGCCGCATACAGAGTTTTCTACGCATACTCAAAACTTCTGCGATCAAAACATCTTTCGCGGTCGTGTAAACTCACACTTTACAAAGCATTAATTCGACCTGTGCTTACATTTGGAAGTGAAAGCTGGACACTGACTTCCTCCGATTGTAGAATCTTATCAACATTCGAGAGGAAGGTCATACGAACAATTTATGGTCCATGTAAAGTTGCTGAAAATCAGTATAGAATCCGAATGAATCACGAAATCAGACAGCTTCTTGGAGGCTGCGATGTAATCGGATTCATTAAATCTAACCGGAGCAGATGGTTTGGTCATGTAGAAAGGGCTCCATTAGATAGAATGATTAAAAAAGCGTCCCAACAACAACCAGCTGGTGTTCGTCGAAGAGGAAGACCTAGACAACGCTGGCGTGATGACATCATCCAAGACCTTCGTGATATAGGATGTCGAAACTGGGGTCAACTGGTCATGGAACGAGATGATTGGAAGCTTATTGCACAGACGGCAAAATCCCTTCATGGGATGTAAACGCCAGAGAGAGAGAGAGATTTTTTTTCATTTGAAACGAAATATTTTTATAAATTCTATTTATAGTTTAAAGTGATGTTATATACTAATTTATTGAAACGGTTCAAAGAGACTTAAGTTTAAAATGTTCTTCTCTTCTGGTTATGAACTTAATTCGTTTTTTACCTTCATTTTTGTTTAATTATTTTATTGAATGATGCGCAAAAAATAAACTGATACAGTTGTAATAAAGAATAGAATTTTATATGATAAATTATAGTCCAAAAGTTAGAGCACAAAATGTTTTATTTTATATATAATAATTGAAACAAAACCTAGAAAAGTTTTCTTTAAAACAAAATCTATAAAAAAAAACTATTTTGACCATTAGCGCAACTTTTGATTACTGTACCGCATTGTATTTCATATTCAACAATCGCGGGACCAAAAGCGCAGCGTTTGATTATATTATTCTATTAATTTGTAGTTTAATCATTATGATGATTGGCTAAATTATATAATCATGAATAGTTGGATCAACGACCAATAATGGGGTGAGTGAAACTTTTTGATTTGTAAATGTAGTAATCGTAGTTGAAGTAGTGTGTGTGGCGGTCATGGTTCTATTGGTTCGATTATTAGGATCGTCATAGTCCCTTTTTATGGCTTATTTGAATTTCTGTTCTTGTGAAACTTTTGCGTGCAATTCAGAATTCGTACTGGGCTGAGGCAAGACCAATTCGAATTCACAGACTAAAGGTAGTCGGAACCTAAAAATTTCATGGTACGCAATTTTTCTAATGTTCCTGATAATGATTTCACTATCAGGAACGCACAGTGTTCATCACAACCTCTAATGAACAGAGAATTTTTTGAATCTATCTTTCGTTTTTCATATCTAACGGATAACATCAAATTATATCGCTTTATGAGGTTGAATAAATTCATATATAAATAAGATAACAATTACTTCGGTCTAAAAGACCTACGTATAACATTTATGAGCTAAAAGTGAAATTTTTACCCCCACTTTTTTGGGCATTTCTCGACGTGTTAAGACCTACTCATTCTAAAACAGCAAAAAAATGTATGTTTGTTTGCCGGCCGGCCGTCGCAACCGACGAAATCTAGAAAACGGTTTAAAGGGTTTGAAAAATTTGGAATTCTAAAAATAGGTACACTCAATGGTAAGAGCCGTAAGGACGATGTGTTTGATAACTGTACCGGAAGTGTGTCGAAAAAATCATCAGGTGTGTCAAAACAAGGAAAATGCATATTTTTTGCTTAGAAAACGTTAATTTTAAGTGATAATGAGTAGGAACAAAGAATGTGGAGAAATCTGGATGGTCGAGATTGTTATGTGAGATCAAAAATTAGATTATTGCATTATAAGTTTGTCAAGTGTGTCAAAAAATTGATTTTTATTTATTTTTTTACCCAATTTTTTGGAAGAAAATAAAATTAATTATTTGTATGACATGAAATTTTATTATTATTATTGAGAATTATAGCATTATAAGTTTGCCAAAAACGTGATGTCAAGTGTGTCAAAAGAAAGATTTTTATTTATTTTTTACCCAATTTTTTGGAAAAAAATAAAATTAATTATTTGTGTGATATGAAATTTTATTATTACTGTTAAGAATTATGGCATTATAAGTTTGCCAAAAAAATGTTGTCAAGTGTGTCAAAAGAAAGATTTTTATTTACTTTTTCACCCAATTTTTTGAAAAAATAAAATTAATTATTTGTACGACATGAAATTTCATTAATATTATTGAGAATTATAAGTTAGTCAAAAAAGTAATGTCAAGTGTGTCAAAAGAATGATTTTCATTTAATTTTTTAGAAAAAAATAAAATTAGTTATTTGTATGAAATGAAATGTATAATGAACATGAAATTATTATTATTGAGAATTTTATTGCATAAGTTTGTCAAAAAAATATTGTCAAGTGTGTCAAAAAAATGATTTCATTTATTTTTTTAGATAATTTTTACGAAAACAAATTTAGCTGTTTGTTTACGTATATATAATTGAACATGGAAATTTTTGAATTTGTTGTAGTTTTTGAACTATTTTTAGAATATTGAAAAAAGATTCCATTTTTGATTTTGTAAGAATTTTTGGTATATTTTTGGAATTTTGAAAAATTTTAATTTTTTGATTTTATTATAATTTTTACAATTTTGGAAAAAGATACAATTTTTGATTTTGTTATAATTTTTGCCATAATTTTAGAATTTTTGAAAAAAGTTTTAACCTTTGATTTTGTAATAATTTTTGAAATATTTTTTGAATTTTGTTTGAAAAAAGTTTCAATTTTTGATTTTATTTAATTTTTACAATATTTTTGGAATTTTGAAAGAAATATGAATTTGTGATTTTGAAATATTTTCTCGAAACGCTAAATGGAGAGGTTTTTGAGTAGTTTGCTGATTGTATAACCTTTTCACTAAATTATGTTAATTTATGATCTGTTATAATTTTCCGGCAACGTAATGATGTTTTGTGTTAGTTTTGTAATACATTTTTAAACAGAGATAAAGAAGTACTTGTACTTTAACAAAGAGTTATGTTTGATATACATCGCTGCCCAAAACTAAAACCCATGTCCTCATAACAGTTTTTTGCCGAAAACTATATCTAAATCCTTAACCCAGACTGAAGTCTTGATATCTCGAGATTTCAGCCCCTCCATATTTTAAAATCTGATTTTTAGTAAGAAAATTGTGCAAACCAGAATCAATTCAACATGTTTTAACGAATTGTGCTAAACGTTTTGAATAAAAAGATGATGAATATAGAGCAAGGCCAGTCTGATTCGTGTTCTACAATCACCGGATTATCATACATTTTTCAAATGTTCCACTCACAAAAAAATGTGTTGATCATTCCACTATTATCAGTGAATGATTAATTCAAATTTTGGATTTTGTTATGGAAAAAACACCTGCAACCAGAATAATGTTTGAATTTCCACTAATGTTTCGGTCACTCCTAGCTATGTTCCAGATAAAACGGATAACCCAGAATTTTTTAAATCTGTAAAAGTTTTCAACACCATACTAAAATTTAAAAACTAATGCTACGGTATTGAAATCAACCAAAACCCTGGTTAACTCGATAAATTGCGACTGATATTAGAATAATTTACAATGGAAAAATGACTTCACACTTTTAAAGTCGAAGCACTTCTCAAAAAAGAACAGTTAAACAGTGTTGTAATTGATAAATGTGTCTGCCGTAACAGGATTTGAATCAAGGCCCTGATTAGGAAGGTTCGATTCCAATCCAAAACATGCAAAATACACTTTCGCATTGAAAAATTTCAAACTATTTCCTTACTTTCTTGAGTTTAATTGCTCACAGAAATCATAAGATCAATTGAAGTTATTAACACAAAACTTTAGAGAAAACGAGTTATGCTCCACATCCAACATATTTCAAAAATTTTACCTATTGCAATGGGCTTCATCTCGGAATTTCGGAAAAATTTTGGTGCCAAACGAGTATATGCCGGCACTCTCACGGTCGCATTTTTCGACCTACACCAAAAAAATTTTCTGTGTATGTTTGGGCAAATAATCCCTTGGACAAGTTCGTGAGCTGGCCATATCCTGGTACCGGTTAAGCGGCTAGAACCTAAAAAGTCGAAAATCTAGGGCGCTATAACTTCTGTTTGAATCATAATATTTTAATAAAATTTTAAAATATTGAATATTTGAACCTGTTTTTATCATTTTTATCCAGATGACAACCTTGGCGCTTCAGGTTTCTAAGAAAGCAGCTGTTTTAAAAATTTACTAAACTTTGCCGTCCTTGATGTAGCTGAAAATGGCCAAGCTCATATTTGAAAACTTTAGCGCACGTATATACAATATAAATCTTTCCAAAAATTTCAAATAAAATAGTTCAAGTCTAAAGGTTGAGACCCTAGGGCTGTTGAAATTAAAACAAACGCAAAAGGCAATGCTTTCATCATGTTTCAGCTTATGTTATTTAAATTCATCTAAAATTTTAAGTTACCTTTTAAACTATAGCCTCAGAAAATTTCAGCTATCTAACCCAAGAAGTTCCAATTTTATAAGCGTTATAATGCACATATTGCAAGAAAAATCTTAAGCCATTTAATACAAAAGAAAATTATCAAATTCTCTTTTGTTTATATTTTTTTCACTAAGTAAACCGATTGAAAAAAGATTAAATAAAAACAAAAAAATACAACAACAAAAATGATTTTGAATTAAAATTGTTTGATAATGTTTGATTATAAATTATGTGTGATGGTATAATTGTAGTTGTGACGTAGTTCATTTGATCTTTGGTGAACGTTCATTTGATTTTTGGTGGATTTAATATGTTATTTAAAAGTAGTTTTAACCAACTTAAATAAAACTGTTCCGAAATTGCATTGATGAAGTTAGTTCGGATAATGTATTTAATTTGGTTCGATAAATTTTTTGCATTATTCTGTTTCTACTTAAATTTTTTATTTAAACTAACCTGACACATCTGATTTTATTTGTACACAAAACCGTCTGACCCCGAAATCTTTTTAGTGAATATACCTGCCGATGGACTTTTTTTCATTGTTTGTGAATATAAAACAAAAACTTGCTTATTGTATTGTAGAAAATTATTAATAATAATCAATAATAATTATCAGTTGTAATTTCCCAAGGGCGGTGATAATTCGAAATAATTGCTTGCCAAAAATTTTGAAAGCAAGAATATTGACAAAAGCACGAGGCCGTAAGCCGAGGGCTTTGATAGATATCACTTGCTTGAGGAATTTTTCAAAAAACTATGAGAGTTTATCAACGAACGAGGGGAATTCGTTTAGAAAATTTTTTGCCATTTTTCATTTCTTAATATATTTTTTATGGATTATACGTTGGCCTACTGTGATATCAGTTAATTATTTCAAAATTAGACTGATAATTTTTAACATCCCAGTAGGCCAGACTTATAAATATTTGTTATTAGCATAATTCAAATGTTATTGGTGAAATTGAATGATGTCATTACGTTTTAGACAATTTCATTGGTTTAAATTAAAATAAAACTAAGGCAAAAAATTTTCAATAGCAATTTCCCAAGGACGGTGATAGTTCGAAATAAATTTTTACGAAAATTTTGAAATCAAGTTGAGTGATATTAGCACAAGGCCATTGGCTGAGGGCTATTATCAATGCCACATGCTTGAGGAATTTTCGTTTCTCGAATTCGTATAGAAAATTGTTTTAAATTTTTGATTTCTTTATATTTTTTATAAAAATAATTTCATTGTGAAGAATTTCTAAGCCAAAAAAAAACAAAATTTAAAAAAAAGAAAAATATACTAAAAAGTAAAAATTATTTTTGATTTTATTATTTTAAAATTTTTTTTTTAATAGTCTCCCTAGCTGAATTATTTTATAGTCTCCCTATCTCTCTATTATTAGTTTACTTAAAATACGATATGGTCAAACTGAATAATGACATCATTCAATGACATCATTAATATTAATGACATCATTAATATTAATAATAATAATAGAGAATTTCTTTGAGTTTAATTCGAATAAAAATAAATTTGTCATTTGCTTGAAGAGTTTCATAAAAAATTATGAAAACTTACCACTGGTAGAGGGGGACCCGTTTAGAAAATTTTTTGACATTTTGAATTGTTTTTATTTATTCTGGCTACTATTAATCTATCGAGGTGTTTAACAAAATTAATATTATGGAGAATTAAAAGTAAACAAACAACCAGAAACGTATTATGCATGGAAGATACAATCTTCAGTATGAAAACTATTTTGCATGGTAAAAATTGGATTCGTCAAGGAATATTACTTTAAGACTTTTATTAATTTGTAATTCTATTAATTCATATTTCTGTAAAAACATAAACTATTCGTTATAATGCACCGTAATGACTAACCTAGTTTTAATAAATAAATAAATAATTAATAAATAGATAATAAATATATAAATTAATATTTTTTTTTTGAATAAAATATATTGTGTTATAGGGTTTACAATATGTGTCACAACAACACATAAATACCTTTTAAGACCTAGGTCTAGACTTAGGTCCCACCACAACTGGCGTTCCAAGGTCATGATGAACGCTTTTTTTAAACCTCTGCGGGTTGAAGTCACCTGAGACCAAGGATTCCGACAAACTATTCCATTTGTATGCAGTTCTGACAAAGAAGTCTTTCTGCGATCTGCCAGTATAACAGCGTGGGATTTTGACCGTTTGACTGCTTGCGGAAGCCAATCGTCGAGTGGAATGGGGGTAAGAATAAGTTTGAGGCATGATGCTGCTGATTTCATCTGAGCACTGTTGATGACGATATTTGTAAAAAACAACGAGGTGAGAAACAGTGCGACGATTTTGTAGGGAATCAAGTTTTGATGTCAAAGTTCGATCACCCACAATTCGTATAGCCCGCTTTTGAACAGAGTCCAGGAGAGCCAAGATGGAAACAGAAGCAGCACCCCAAACTTGACAACAGTACTCCATACAGGGACGAATATAGGACTTATGTAAAAGGACTTATATAAAAAATAAAACAAAAAAATTTCAGTGTAATTGAAATGTGTTTGGTAAAATTACATTTTGCAGAATTTCATGATGGATGTCATTCAAATAAAAATAAATCAAAAAAGGTTCATAATGGTTGATTTGAACATAAGATGCATCAATACGGACCATTTTCTACATCCACAGTAAGGCGCATTATTTTATCCATTGTTAAAACGAAAACCTAAATATCAATCTGAAATTGATAGTTGTTACTTTGTTGAGAGTAGAAAGAGAATAGAATAAATAAAATAATTTATGATATAACAGTAATACCGAGTTACACCGGTATTTCGGTATTGAATACCCTACACTTTAACGATCCAATTCAGGTATTTTTATAATGCCATTCATGTTCCTCCTTAGCCGTTTTCTTCAATTTTAAACCAATGTTTGCCGTTAAAGGGACAGCTATTGAAATGTCTTAGTTAAATCATGATCTCCATGTATGATCTGGAGCTGAGTTAAGTGTTCATATACTACACCTCGTATAGGGGTGTAGTGACCAAATTGTTTTCAAGGCAGAGCACAACTCACTGCGATATTGGTGTCTAGTATCTAGTAAGATGATAAACTACAGCATAAACAATGTTTTAAAAAATCTAAAACTTGATCTAGCCTTAAAAGCTTTGGTCTTATATAGTTCTCAGATACATTTCGTGTTCTTTTGGGCTCTAAAACTCAAATACTTGCATATGTTTTGTAACAATAGTAAAAATAATGCTTCCATTGAACACTTTTATGAGTGTTATATCTATTATTACTATTATTTTCGATATAATAATTTATGTTTATTTTTAATATAAGGGTTTTATTGGAATAACTCATATAACCCTTTATAGATAACATATAAATATCTCAGATGGTATTGATTAAAAAAAATCGAATATATTAAAATTTATGCATAACTTTACGGACGATTAAACGCAATTTTAATATAATTTTTTACTCTTATTTGTCATGATTGCAGTGTAGAATATGTAACGAATGCAATTTAGATCAAAACCCAACAAATTTTTTTGTATGTAGTATTTATAGGGAAAAAAGCCTGTATTAGAAATTCAATTTTTTCTCACCCTGTAGCAAATAAACAACAATAAACATTTTAATACAAAACCAAACATCTACTTCAGTTTCAACAATTCATAATATTGTTCAACGAATATTTACGTTTATCTATAAAAGTCAGGTACCAACAACAAACTACCCCGATTTTCTATCATTAAATTCATAAAAAAAAATCGAATAACTATTATTATAAATATCCACACAGCAAAAAAGGGATCAGGAAACCAAATTCTGATTTATTGGAATTTGATCTTATTCAATTAACCCCTTTTCTTGTGTTTTTATTATTTTTAAATACCTTGCTAAAAATTGAATATCGTAAATGATCAATAAATGCTATTCATTATTATTAGCGAAAGTTAAAAGAAGTTTTTATTATTGAAAATGAAAGGGTTTTTGGTAAGTTTTAGAAAAATCACTAAAAATCGTTTATGTTTTGCATACACAATTTATTTACTGATATTCCATCTCGAAGCATAGATGAAAAATGATTATTCTGTCTTTTATGAAAACCAACAAAAAAAATGTATATAAAATGACAACCACCAAACATATCTAATCTCTATTCTGCATTTAAATCATCTCTCATCCTTTCAATTTCTTATTATCCCTATTCCGCCTATTTTCATATTTTTATATTCAATTCAGTCCCCACAATAGAAACTAGAAAGCAATTTATATATCCATATGTATGTATATCTGGATCCATGCTATTTTTTGCAAAATAAAATAAAAAAAATTGATGATTGATTCATTTCATTTTCCGATCTTCTTACACAAAATCTACACATTTTCTTAATGCTGTAACATTTTCTTATGTAAGATAAGAATTGTATATAACATTTGTAAATATATACATATATTTTTTTTTCTTCCTTGAATTCAAAATAGAATTTTTTTATGCTCGTATGTTGTGTTTTTATATTATCCAATTTTTTTTTCGCTTGCATGTTTTCCCTTTTAAACAATTGAAAATGTTGAAAATAAATAAGAAAATTTGTAACAAATTGAATAACCACGTCACTTAATCAAATAAAATGGGAAATTTAGAGATAATTTTGTCATGGCGTAAAATGAAATACATACGTTTCGTATAAATGTTTAAAAAGAAAAAAAATTAGCGAAATGATAAATTTGATTTGTGCTAAGAGGTGAAGTGGTTTTATGTTAAGGCTTTGTCAGAAGATTAAATTTGATGAATTACTTTCGAAGAAAGAAGCAAATAATGACAACAACATCCGATACGATTGATATACATAACAAAAATTCGTGCAATAGTTTAAGGTTTTCAACTGGTTCATTAATAGAGTGTACAAGCTACTTCTTCTAAGTAATGTTTTATGTAGAATTGATACAAATCATTTATGTCAAAAACAAAGAACGTAAGAAAATAAATTAATGCATCAAAGAGTTTTAGTATTACAATTTATAAACAATAATTTTAATTATAATTTTGGTCCTTCGAGCCGGATTTTATAGTTTTCTGATATTATCATCAACTATTTAAATACATGCTAGTTTTTGGTACAAAACCATATATGTTTTGAAAAAAACAAACTTAAGCACCAATGCAACGATTAATACCATTGAAAATAGTGCCAACTCTAGTTATTGTACGATGTCAGAAGAGAAGAGCGAATGGTTCCAAAACTCGACTGGTGAAATATTGTACGGGATATGAAGAAAGAGAATGAGAAACATTATCACGCTATTTAATTTAAAAAATTCCTTTGTAAATTTTATTGAGTGTGATTAAGTGTAAGTTAATTTTAATGTGTGGTCCATGTTAGTGCCAACAATATTGTTTCACATTCTACGCAAACAAAATTAGTTTATTTGCGATGGTTACTAAGAAATTCCTAGATTACAAGTCATACATGAAAGTGACATAAGTAAAACTAAAGATGAAGACGAAAACTTTCAGAACACAAAAGGGTATTTGCGCGTTTGGATTGGATACGAGAAATGAAAAAAAACCTAGTTTCTAATAAAATTTGTAAGCAATCCACACATGGAACTTGAAACAGATTTTCTTTTGAAATGATACTAAAATAAATCAGATGAGGTTATACCAGGTAGGAATTTCTCTTGTGAAACAAAACACGCATGGGCATACCATAAAGTTAGAAAGGGCTTAGACAAAATTTAAAAGTGTACCAACAATTTCTTGTATTAGGAACCATTAAAATACATTAATAACCATCAAACAAATCAATAATAACCAGACTCTCATCTACAAAACCCAAAAAAGCAAAACAAAATGAACCTTTATAACATAATTGTGCCACATTCAACTAAATGTATTAACAATCTTTTAAGGCATGGTCTACATTTCAGCAAGTTATTGTAGACGTTACATATTGATGCACGATAAATGAAGATCAAACCCCACAACGTCAACCGGAGCAAAGAAACCACAAAACAAACAAGAAACCACCAAAAATTTCAACGATCGATGGTTGCAATGTTTTTTAGAATACCTCAAATCCATGTGAAAGAATTCTTTAATTAACTTAGAACAATTACCCTGATACAATTCTAGAACTATTTAAGTTATTAATTAATTATATTGATTCAAAAATCTCAGGGTTTATAATTTTATTTTTTTACTACTTGCATGAGAAATTTCAATTATTTACTCAAAAACCCAAGACAAAAGTTATTTTTCTCAGCTATAGTTACTAATAATTATTCCCCACACCTAATAATAAGTATTTTAGCACCTTCGTAAATAATGAAAATATAGTTTTTGTTCGTTTGTTAACTGAGTTCATCTTTGAATTTATTTAGTTTCTTCTTAAAATAATAATAATAAATTAAAAATAATAAGCGTTTTGATTTTATTTTAATAATAATAAATAACGAATGAATGCAAAAACTTCTTTGCAACTATAGGTTGGTTTATACTTTATTTGAAATTTAAATTCGTGTTAAACAGAATTCTGTTGAAATTTAGTTTAGTTGTGAGTTGTAGAATGTAGACTAAAAAAATTCTAAATTTGGCTCAACAATATTGAATAGATTTTCAATTTCATGTCAAAAATAAATAAAAGCTATATTTTTTAATGCAAAGCATATGTGATTTTTATATAGTTTCAAGAAAATTCATTGAAAATAAATTTCTAACTAAGCAGCCCAGAATAATAAATATCCAATACGCAATCCGCTAATAAATATCCAATACGCATAAACAATGTTTCACCAAATCAAAATTTTTATTTATTCACCATTTGCTTATTAATTGACATTTTATTTTGTGAATAATTAAGAGTTTTAGTGCATTTTTTTATATCAAGTAGTAAAAAAAATAGTATATAAACCTCGGTGAAGAAAATTTTCTCCATTTCGGTGCTTAATTCGCTCGAAACTTCGTTTCTCGCCTCAATGTAGAAAATTTACTTTATCACCTCGGTATATAATGTACTATTTATTACAGTGCTCTTTACACTCCTTAAAATTTTCTTCACAAGTTAAATTTATTATTTCAATCTTACTCCTAAGAGCTGTTTTTCAGGCTGACTCTGAGTTAATATAGTCTTAGTTTTGATAATTTTTGTTATGCCAATTCTTTAAGGGGAATATCTTAATTGCGATTCTGTGTATGTTGTCATAAAAATCCTTATTATAATTCTACAAATATTTTGAAGATCTTGCAAACGGTTATAAACAGAATTATGAAGAATTATGAATTATGAACAGAACATTATAAAATGTCATATTTTCTTTTTAAATAATTTAAATACAAATAAATAAATTATTACTAAGAATTATGGCAATATATATAATAAATAGTTTTTTGTAAAAATCAAGTTCATGTTATGGAAAATATTTAAAATTTATATACAATTAATACAAAATTATACCACATATTGATTATTTTTACAAGAAATTTGAGAAAAAAGAATGATAATATTTTTCCATAAATTTTATATAAAACTACAATTAAAAATCAAAAGGACACGTAAAACTGTGATATTGAAACTATAAAATATTCAACCGCCAATTTATTTAAAGTAACTATCAATATATATTTTGTTTTACAATTTTGATACAACTGAAATAAAATAAATATTATTATTATAAATTTTATAATAATCACATAACTAATTAATACTTTATCCTTTATTAATATAAATTTTCATTCTTGTAAATTTTCATTCTCAAATAAAATATATGAAACGTCATATTTTGCTGCTTAAAATGAGGTTTTAGTTTTAATTAAGAGAAAAATCTTTGCAGTGACTGTTTTTCATCTGTCAGGCTATTTCAGAATCAGCCTGTGTGTCTGTTAAGTGTTATGTTTGTAACGAGCAACAAATTCTATTAGATAGTCATTTAAGTTAAAGCCAAACAGTCCTCACACTGTTCATACTATTAAGAATACGTTCAGTTTGTACTATCAAACCACTTAAAATCGATTCATTAAACAATATCTGCCGTTTACAATGGTTCACTGTATAAGTAAATTCCTCTTTTAATATGTATGGTCATATTATATTTCTTTTTCATTACTTAGGTTTTGTTTGTCAATGTGAAACAAATTTAGTTTTTGTTTTGTTTTAAAACGAAGGCGATGTAAAGTAAATGAATCATACGCAGAAGCGTTGATGTTATGAGAGTATTTCATATCACGAGATTTGGTTGTTATATATCGGCAATAACAATGATTGATTAAATTTTGAATTATCTTATGTTTTTTTATATGTTGGTATTGGAATGATTTTTATTTTATTTAATTGGAATACCCGGTACATTAGCGGTGTGAGAGTTAGATGTATATCGTTTTGAATAAAATTTATATCCCGGAGAGAGAAGGATAGATGTTCTTTTCATAAATAAAGGGATGATTGAAATCACTTCGATTTTTAAAGTCAATCAAGTTTTAGCTCTCAAGGTTGTTAATAATAATTTTTGGCCATCAAAGAAAAAAACTGTTGTGTTCTTGAATACTTTTTTTTTGTGTCGCATATAATTTTGTGAAATGAATTATTAAAACTAACTAAACAGAGATTTGTCTGTGCTAGAGGCTATGTGTACATCTTTTGTAAATAGTTAAAATCCCGGTTTAATCTGAATAAACGGTTTATAATATGTTATTTCACTTTGTATTTTATTTCACACCTTTGGAGACGTGCCTTCCATTCCATAAACAGAAGAAACAAATTAGTACTTTTTCGTCTTCCTTTCAATTTATTTTTGTATGATTGACAAAGTAAGTTGTCAATTTTAAAACAAAAATTAAGTGCGTGAAAATGCTCAAGAAAATATTTATTTCGATTTAGGAGTAAGAACGACATGCTCATTATAGGTATATGTATGTGCAATTAAAAATGGTCTATGTAAAAAAAGGAAGGTTGCAGTGAAATATGCTTTTTAGCAGGACTGCGGGGTCGGAATGGAGTCGAGGAGACGGAGTTGGGACGAATTTTAAAGTAGCTGGAGTCAGAGTTGGAGTCGGAAAAATAATCAAAAAATTTTTCGACTCCGACTCCTATTTGAAAATTATATTCTGAAATTTTTTGTTTTTTTGGCGTAGTTTATTTTTGTTCTTCTAAGCATAAAACAGAATTATAATAGTATATTAAGAAACTAGTTTCATAATCGACGATTTTATCGCACGCAATCTGTTTAGAAAACGACCCGCGCAGCGGGGAGTTTTCTAAAGGATAAGTGCGATAAAACGTCTTATGAAACGAGTTTTTTATACTATTTTTTCTATTTTGCATTTTTTGTCTTGAAATTTTAAAAAATATTTTTTATGTTTTAATGTTTTAAAGAAAATTTCTAAAAATTTCAATTCAAAATAGTAAGCTCTGCGTTTCATCATATTTCTATATATTTTTTTGTTGCAAAACTAGCTTACATAAAATGTGTATTTTATAAAAAAATAGTCAATTTGAAATTTTGTTATTATTACTAATTATTTTAATTAATTAAAATATTTAACACTAATTAAGATATTCTTATTAATTTTATTTATATAATTATTTGTTTTAATTTTCACTGACGTTTGTATGACCAATGTGACCAACCTTGAAGAACAAAACTTTGCGTATCGTAATGAAGGCCATTTCGATACGCATTTGGGTATCGAAATGACTTTATTTTAGACGCAAAATAGAAAAATTATTTTGTTGTTACTATTCATTACGTCAGTGTTGCACTGTTGTCATTGTCAACCTCGCGGTCGCTTACTTGCTAATGAACTGACGTTAATTTTTGAAATATTCCAGAATTTAAACCGGCTGTAAATTGTGACCTATTTCACTTGTCTAATTAAAGTCTTGCATATCTTGAGTTTGGTATTAGTTGAAACATACCATGATATAAGAAGACGTTTAATCGAACCGTTGTTTCAGTCAAGCTTTGATTGCAAATATTAAAAGGATTTAACTCCGTTGATTCCTTTTTCGCCGCACATCAAATCTTTTTTCTATAACGCTCTTGAAAAAATTATATGTTTGGTTTTATCATCGTTTTATTTGCGAACTTATCCCTCGTCCCAAGCGACTTGAACTCTCACTTCTTAAAGATTCACTTCTGCCAAGGATGACAATATCATCAGCGTACGCGATCATATGTACTGGTTTTAGTGACAAGACATTGTTGTTAGTCGATAGTTTCGTTTTGCTGTACACATATTCTAAGGCAAGTTTTAAAAGTGCAGAGGAAATAGCATCATCGTGTCTTAAGCCGGAGTCCAATTAACAAAGGTTTGGTACTTTGTGTTCTAATTATGCACAGCATTAAGAACCCATTCTATGTTATTCTCAGTATGTTGATCTCAAGATTTTTCTAAAATTATCCTTATCGATAAAAAAAATATCGGTGGTACCTCAGTCTTGTCACGAAATCACACTAATATACTCGAAACAGTTCTCAGCAAAAGAATTGATTTTGGCTAGAAAACGGGAGTGGCAACCATCCAGTTTTGAACGGAACAGACGATTTTTGTAGTTGAATATTTCGTGTCCCGATATTACTATGAGCGCGACGGTGTTTTACCCGTTTCGTTAAAAAAGATTTTTGGGTGAAAAAAAGTTGTCTAACAGATGAAACTTTGATTTCAAAAATCACACTAACTTTCCATAAGATCATAACAGCGCAAAAACTATTTAACGATTACAAAAAATAAAAATATGGAGGGCTGAAATCTCACAGTTCTGAAATATCAAGACTTCGGTCTGGGTTATGAATTTTGATATAGTTTTCGGCAAAAAACTGTTATGAGTATATGGTTTTTAGTTTTGAGCAGCGATGTATATCAAACATAGCTCTTTGTTAAAGTACAAGTATTTTTTATCTCTGTTTAAAAATTTATTACAAAATAAACACGAAGCATCAATAAGTTGCCGGAAAATTATAATCAAAATTCCAAAAATATTGTTAAATTAAATAAAATCAAACTTTTTCAAAATTCCAAAAATATTCCAAAAATTAGAATAAAATCAAATATTTAAATTTTTTCTAAATTCCAATAATATTTCAAAAATTCTTAAAAATTCAAGCTTTTTCCAAAATTCTAAAACTATTGCAAAAATTATTACAAAATCAAATATTGAAAATTTTTTCAAAATTCCAAAAATTATAATAATATCAAAAAGCAAAAATTTTTCAAAATTCTAAAAATATTTCAAAAATTCTTACAAAATCAAAAATTAAAACTTTTTCCGAAATTCTAAAAATATTGCAAAAATTATTACAAAACCCAAAATACAAACTTTTTCAAAATTCCAAAAATATTTCAAAAACTACAACGAATTCAAAAATTTCCATGTCCAATTTCATTTTCGATTACATTTACGTCATAAAAACAGCTACATTTTTTTTCCAAAAAATTGGCTAAAAAAATAAATGAAATCATTTTTAGACACACTTGACATTATTTTTTGACAAACTTATAATGCCATAATTCTCAATAATAATAACAAAATTTCATTTCAAACAAACAGTTTTATTTTTTTCCAAAAAATTGGGTAAAAAATAAATAAAAACCTTTCTTTTGACACACTTGACAACATTTTTTTGGCAAACTTATAATGCCATAATTCTCAATAATAATAATAAAATTTCATTTCAAACAAACAATTTTATTTTTTTCCAAAAAATTGGGTAAAAAATAAATAAAAACCTTTCTTTTGACACACTTGACAACATTTTTTGACAAACTTATAATGCCATAATTCTCAATAATAATAATAAAATTTCATTTCAAACAAACAATTTTATTTTTTTCCAAAAAATTGGGTAAAAAAATAATAAAAATCTTTTTTTTGACACACTTGACAACATTTTTTTGACAAACTTATAATGCCATAATTCTCAATAATAATAATAAAATTTCATTTCAAACAAACAATTAATTTTATTTTTTTTCCAAAAAATTGGGTAAAAAAATAAACAAAAATCTTTCTTTTGACACACTTGACAACATTTTTTTGACAAACTTATATTGCAATAATCTAGTTTTTGATCTCATATACCAATCCCTACCATCAAGATTTCTCCAAATTTAATAGTCCTACCCGTAATCACTTAAAATGAACGTTTTTTAAGTCAAAAATATGAACATTTGCTATTTTTGACACACATAATGATTTTTTTGACACACTTCCGGTACATTTATCGAACACAGCGTCCTTACGGACCTGTCCCTTGTAAATACCTATTTTAAGAAAAAAAAATTGAAATCCCTCCAACCCTCTTTCAGACCGAAGTAACTTCGAAAAAAAACTGAAGCAATTGTAGAAAATATTTTGGTTGCTTTTTCTGTTGAGAATATGTATTTTATGTTTCTCGTTTGTTGTTTCTGTTTTCCTTCTAAACATTGAAATCATAAACATTTTATTCCAAAACTTCAAAATCTTTGAAAAATGGGCGAGGTTTTATAAATGATTAAATTATTAATTGATTAAATCCCTTTCATTTTAAAATGTTATTAGGTTTACCAATGTAAGACCGAGAGTGGTAACGCAAACGACGACTCATGCCCAAGGATTGACGGATTTCATCTCAGTCAATTCTTTAGAATTTATAACACTGAAGTCTATAAGTTAGAGGTTTAACCTCTAACTTATAGACTTCTGTATTACCTTAACCTACCCCAACCTAATCCTTACCTAACCTGATATAGTATTAATTTTATCGCGATACTCTTTTGTTAAAATATATAAAGTTTGAAGTTGGTTTTAATGATATTGGCGTCAAGGAGTTAAATTGAACGTCGCGGATTCTGTTAAAAGTTCATCCACGTTATTAATAAACCTCGTATACGTAATTTAATTTATTTGTAGTAAAACCATTTAGGGTTTTGTAAACTTAGAATCTTAAATTTAGTACCAAATTACAATGTAACTCATTAAGCATACCTACCTATATGACACCTCGCTCGACTGGGTCTGAATTATGTTGAACTATTTCCACTGCTAACTACATAATTTATAGAATTATGAAAACTAAGCAGCTCACTAACGCTTTTGCTAAATTTTTAAATAACTTAACTTATACTTAATAATCTAGCGACTTGTAAGTTTTTGTCGTTGATTAAGTTTGGAGTTATGTGGTTAGGACAGAATAGAAACACACATTATTGGTAATATGTATATCAAAACTTAAGAACTCAAATATTAATAAAAAAGTTTTGTTACTTGGAAAAATCGACCTTCACTTTTTGGTTTTCCTATACGATTTTAAGCGCCTTAAAAACAAATCAAGGAAATTTTGTGCTTTCCTAGAATTTTTTTAATGCTAGCGGATAAGAAAAGTAATCTGTATGCACCACGAAAAGAATACATATCAGTGAATAGTACTTTTTAGTTTTGTCGACTAATTGTAGTCGAAGGTCCTTCTGCTACTTCACTTAAACTCACAAAATATATAAATCTTAGAAGTGTAAACTGTTAAAATATTTAATTTTGATGAAGCAGCAGTAAAAAGTACTATTCGTTGTCACTAGAAACTATTTTTCACTGTTTTCATTATTTTCGGAATTTAAATTTTTTTTCTCTAAGTCGTTTTAATTTCCTAAAGTAACAACTTTTTGAGGATTATGTGTGTTTTAGTAAGTAATTTTATTACAATTTTCATTTTAAGAATAATTTTTGAAATTTTATTTGTGTTCTTTTAGTAGCTAGTTCCATCATAGTCCGAGCTCCATACTCCAAACAGAACATGCCACCGACCAAACTTGAAATTTAATTTTTTAGAACTTTTCAATTTTTCTGAACAATTGTTAAAACGTTTTGTTTTTGTTTAAAAACATTTTTGTTGGTGAATTGAATTTTTAAAATTTTATGGGACTTTAGAATTTTTCTTGACCATTTATTTAAACGTTTTTTTGGTTTCATAAAATTTTCCTGCTCCTGAAATTTTATTTCTTTTGATTTTTGTAAACCAGTTTTATGAATTTATTTTTTAAAATTTAATACCGCATTCACAGCGACATAGCAAATTAGTAGATAGTATATTATAATTTGCATTTTGGCATATTTAATATGAGTTTAAAACGTAGATTGTAATTTAAATCGTAAGTATTTGAATCGTTTGTAATGGTAGTAAGCCTAGATATCAAATTAGTTGCAAGATTTCAAAATAAAAAGTGTTTACAGCACAGATTTAAATTACATCTACTAATTTGCTATGTCGCTGTGAATGCGGCATTAGATAATTTTTTCTTTTTAACCTGGTTTTCTTCCAGGCAAATCCTGGACTAGAAATCTCTCATTAAAAAAAAGTTCCTTAACAAGGAAGCTACGTAACTGTTAACCAAAATTCAAATCCAAAAAGCAATATTTATATATTAAATTACAATGGAATGGAAAACATCTGAACACGAAAAATTGTAATAAAAAATTCTGACTTACAATTATGCATCGCATATATAATAGTATCCAGTCCCGTTCTTTTATAATTTAGTCCACTCAACATATCGCTCACTTTATTATATCAATCTCTTTTCAGTTATACCTGAATAGATATTTTCACCCGTTTCGGCTTAGCAGACTTATGCGACAATACAAATCTAGTTTTAATTTCTTTGTGGAGTTATTTGTTTTTTTAACATGCATAAAATGTGAAATCAGTAGGATATTTGCCCATGAAAACGAACACTTTTATCCGTGTTGCAAAATAAAAGCAAAAATTTAATCCGCCATCGATGTAGTTTCAAACAAAAATTGGTGTTAATGATAGCCATCCATACAACTTAGATGAGATATATCTTTTTCATAACGTATTGAGTTGATACATAGATCTTAAAACCAAAATGCTCTTCTTTTTGTTTTGAATTATGATAAACAACATTTTTTTGTTTAGTTTAAAACATTTATGATCCTTTGTTCAAGAAAATGCTGTTCTTTCCAATATTCCATAATACAATTTCATCTCTCTAATATCCGAAAATATAATAATAAGGAGTGCGATAAGTATGGCAAAAAAACTGGACCAGCTTTCATTTCAGCGTCAAACTTCCATACGACAACCTGTTTTAATTTCCCCTAAAAATATTGTTTCCCATCACATGATTTCAAATATTTACAAAAGATTTCCAGTTAAACAACAAAAATAGTTAGTATAAAAATCATTTACCTTCAATAAATCTTTTATATGACTCTATTAATACTATTATTGGTTTTTAAATAATAGTTCAAAAACAAATGATACCGTAAATTGTAAAAGATTTGTTTGAATCTAAAGAAAAATGTTAAGACGTAATCAAAATATTACATCGATCGTTTTAGCGCTATGCTCTCTCAATGACAGGGTTAATTGTTACAAAGAGATTAAAATTTTAAAAAATTAAGTGGTAGAAAAATAAAATTTTTAGTATGCTTGCCATGATTTATGATTGAAATTCAGTAGAAATGAGCACATACTAGGTTCAAGGTACTATATGTTCAAGACCTCTACGATCTTTTATTTTTTTGATTAAATGCATTTTTTGTGTTATAGGAATTACAATTTGTGTCACATCAACTCATAGATACCTTTAAATACCTAGGTTCAACAACAACATGCGTTCCGAGGGGACGGTGAACAGTTTTTTAATTTTTTGTGGATTGAACGGACCTGATACTATTGATTCAGGCGAACCTCTTTCTGTTTGTCTATAGTATGTTTCGGGACTTATAAAAATGATTTTTGATAAACGCCTGATTTTTAATTTCATCTTCTGTATCTTTAAATTTATTTAAATATTTTTTTCAATATGTGTCAAAATTTCAAAGTATTGGATTAATTTAAATGTTCAATAAGGATCATATATTTTTGGATAGAAATTGGATAAACAACTTTAATTCTAGCATATAGTCAAAAGAAAATAATTAGATAATCTACCTTATAACCCAAACACTAATAAAAAATTGCAGAATATGAAATATGAAACGAAACACAGTATGAAATTAGTAACCAGGCCTTTAACACAAATTAACAAATGTTTAAATAACTTCAAAAATACAGAAAATAAAAATGAAAATCAGGAGATTACAGATATATTGTTTAGATCACCTCGAAATATACATTGGACAAACAGCAAGAAGTTTTGATACTAGATTCAAAGAGCATAAAAAAGCTACATCTTCTACACATATAAAAAAACAAGTGTTGCAGGACACATTGTACGATTTGAACATTAAATAGATGAAAAAATTTGTAAAATAATTACTTTTTATATTATTCACTCCCACTAATTAAATTTTTGGTTTATATATTATAATTTTGTTTTTGTCTATAGCTTAAAGTATAAATAGAATCATTGTTATGAATTATATCCTTTAAAGTTAAATTTTATGTATCGAAACTAATTGTGTTAAAAAAAAATAAATAATTTTCTAAAAATTTTAATGAATAAAATGTTTAATTTAATTTTTAATCTTTTAAATTGGATAATTTTTTAAATTGGATGAAAAGTTAGAGAATTTGTTATCAAATATTTGTTACTTATTCTCTAAAGATTTTGTCTCTTGAACAAAACATATTCAAATTGCAGACAGTCTTTTTGTTCTGTCGATGAGACAACCCCATTTGAAAATATACTAGCAAAAAATATACCATGTTGCAGTTTGAATTAATCATATTGGTTAGCCCATTCAAGCACAATCAAACTGTGGTCTTTGCTTATCACTAAATTTCCTAGCAAATTTCGAGCCATCCCATGTCAACTCTTAAATTAAAATTAAAAACTTGTATTAATTTTTTTATTATTTTCCTTAGTATGATTACAGAAGTTTATACTAAGGATTACCGAAGTAAGTAGCATGAAATAGATCGGATCGAACGGTTTAGCATCAGTATTATCAAACCATGGTTATTTCATTGACTCGGGGTTCTCAATGAGACCCATGGTAAATTAATTTTTGTAGGTCTCCACTCGTTAAAGGGTTTCATGTTGGTGTGATCTTTAAACGTTGTTCGATAACAGGGATATCTGTTATAATTAAGCTTATTTATATTACCAAAAAAATTGTGTTTTTCTATTTTCCATTCCCTTTACTTTGAAAGTAACAGACTAAGACATTTTACGATATCAAAAGTCATTATTCTTTTAAGAGAGATATCACTTTTTATTTTTTTGTATATTCTATGTAGTCGAAATTCTACTAATAAATGTGATTTTCATTCTATAATAGCCTTCAACCGCCATAACCTTATAGCTTTCGATTGCCACAAATACAACATCCGTCAGCGAAATCGAAACCAAAGTAAACAATGCCATCATTGCCAACATATTTTTGTTTCAATCAAAATCAATATATCTGATTCTAATAAATAAATCTGATTGATACGAAATCATCAATTTCAAACATAAAACCAACGGGATTCAAATTACCTATCCTTAAAAAATGATACTTCTAAAACACCAATTCATCATGCCTTTAAAACCATCCAAAACCTATTCAACATCAGTTCATAATAAATTTATGACATTAGTGAACGCCTTAATATAAAATATTAAAATAAAATATTTAATCTTTATAATCCCGGAAGACATTTTTTGTAGTTTATATTTAAACAGGCAAAAACAAAAAACGAAATGTAAAAGGATGTTTTGAATATTTTTACTTTTTTTTTTAATTTATAAAAAGGGTTTTTTGACGGTTGGTTTTAAACGAAGCAGCTGAAAGTTAAATTTACATTAAGCTAAGAGCTGAATAAATTAGTTCAATCCAAACTAACCTTGTGACACACAAATTAAAAATCTCTTTAAACAAATTTTCCATTGATTAATTTGCATAATATCAACCTTGAACAGTTAAAAACGAACATACGTTCAAAACAAAACGAAAACATTAACAAGAACAACAACAAAAACGGTTTAAATGAGTTAACCCCAACTCATTTAATTTTATGAAAAATAAATTGAAAATTTAAACCACCCTTCTGTGGAATTTCTTTTCAACATTTTTATGTCTCGACACTCATTTTCTTAAATAAACTTAAAATAATTTTCTTTTTTTTTCAATTCTATTCCCGACTCGTCGACACTCATCAAAATTAAGTTCGCGTTTTTTTTGTTTTGCTTTGCAAACTGCATTGAAAGGGAAAATTAAATTTTTGTTTTGTTAATGAAGAAAAAGGAAAGTGTTTTGTCTTTCTCTATATTCTAACAACAAACCGTTATCATTATTAAAAAAAAACGGAAAATCTTAAGAAAATGTAAATTGAGAAAAGAAAATTGAGAATAATTTTAATATTAAATAATTTTCTGTTATTATTAGTATGTATGGGTGTTTGTGTTTGTGTTACAAGAAAACTGATTATGTTTTTCTAAAGTGATTGTAAGGAAGAAAAAACAAAATGGGTTGTTAATGGGTGTAATTGGGTTAGAGTTTTCAATAATTGTATTTTATGAGAGTTAGCGAAGGGGTGGGTTGTTTGTTTTAACTTTTTTATTTTATTGTTTTTTTTTCATTCTGTTTTCAGGCAATTAACAATTTAAAATATATTGAGGTTGGTTAAGGAAATTATTTTAAAACTTATTATTGTAATGGAGAATCATTATGAATGAATGAGGATGATAAATTTGTTAAATGGTTAATATTTCAATTCAGCATGGTAATTTATTGATGATCGTATGATCATGTAAGTCTATTTTCATATTTTTTTAAAGTTAATGTATGACATCCATATGTCGTAAAATTAACATAAATGGTCCTATTGCAAGGGTAGCGAAAATCCGAAATTCGACGTCCACGCTTTGCTACCTGGGTAACGCTAACAGAATTAGGTGTGTGTAGTTGAGAGGGGCAGAGTACATACTGCTTATACTCAATGATTCTGCACCATGGCGAGTCATTGGCACCATAAAACCAATGCAACTCAAGCGTCTGTTCTCCATGTAAGGGGCGGCTTGGAGCCGGCGTCTGTCTTGGATCAAGCGGCTCGCAATATAAATGTCTAGAAACCGTCTGTTCTCCATGTAAGGGGCGGTTTTCAGCGATAGTCTGTCTTGGATCAAGCGGCTCGCTAAATAAACGTGTAAAAAGGTTGTTTCTGGTGACCTTATGATGCAAAACGAACCCATTCACGAAAATTTGGGTTGGGCGAAGGGCTAACACACCATTGCCGTAAAAAAATTATTGTCATGAATTCTGTACACAGGCCTCGGAATATCTCGGATTCATTATTGGAACGACCTCAGAAACTTTACCCGGACTACGATTTAAAAATGGGAAGCTGGAACGTACTAAGCCTCAGAAGACCAGGAGATCTCCTAAAACTCACTCAACAAGTCGAGAGCTACACACTGGATATAGTGAAATTACAAGAACTAAGATGGCCAGGCAGTGGAATCCTTGAAACAGCGAAAGGATACACTCTGTATTATTGCGGTCATCAAAACGGAGGAGAATTTGGAGTTGGCTTCCTTATACACCGTCGCGTGAATCAGCATGTTATCGACTTCTGCCCAATTAATATGCGGTTATGCACACTGAGAATCCGCATGCAAAAATGTAACGATCGTCAATGTTCATGCACCTACTGAAGACAAAGCAGATGATATTAAAGACCTGTTCTTCCTAGAACTCGAAGAAGTCATCAATAACATCCCGCGGCACGATATAAAAATCGTGAGTGGTGACTTTAATGCTCAAATCGGTAGGATTGCAGAGCTTAAAACACATATCGGCCCTAACAGCTTGCATCATACCAGCAACAATAACGGTTTTCGCGCAGCCGAGCTGGCTATGATGTATGATCTAGTAATTTCCAGCACTTTCTTCCCTCACAAGAGAATTCACAAGGCAACTTGGAAATCAAATGATGGAAGAATGGAAATCAAATCGATCACGTCATGATCTCTAAGAGACACTACAAGTATAACTGACGTTCGATCATACAGAGGTGCTGATATGAACACCGATCATATGCTTGTCATCTTTAAGTACAAGTGCAAATTATCATCTAATATTTAACAGACAAGCAAAAAAGACCGTGCGCTGGAATGTCGAAGCATTTAAACATCCGGTAACGCTGAATAGATATCAGGAAATAATAACACAAAACTGATTATCTGGGACCAAGAAGAACTACCTGCTGAATGGAAAACAGCTCTCATTGTTCCTCTACATAAGAAAGGTGACCATCTAAAGTGTGCAAATTATCGTGGCATCGCACTGTTGAATACTGCATACAAAATACTAGCTAATGTCGTACTTGCTCGACTCATCCCGTTTGCCGAATCTATCATCGGTGACTACCAGTGTGGTTTTCGTCCCAACCGTTCAACCACAGATCAATGTTTTACATTAAGGATGATTCTGGAAAAATGTTGGGAGTACAACATCAGCATTCACCAGCTCTACGTTGATTTCAGGCAAGCATATGATAGTATCATCCGCGACAACCTCTGGTCCGCACTCATATGCCTTGGTATCCCAGAGAAACTTGTTTCTCTGTGCAAACTCACAACATCGGGATCAAATTGTAGAATAGTAATCGAAGGGTCAGTTTCTGATCCTTTCGATATAACATCAGGTGTTCGACAAGGTGATGCACTCGCGCCCGTACTATTTAATTTGGCGCTGGAGTACGCGGTAAGAAAAAGCCGAATTGAGACACAAAACTGCATATATAACAAATCTAGTCAAGTTCTTGGCTACGCAGATGATATTGTGCTTCTCGGACGTAAAACAAGCGATATTAAGGATAGTCTCTCTCAGCTTGAAAGAAATGCTAAACGGCTTGAATTATACATTAACACTGGCAAAACTAAACTTTTAACAACATCCAGGAATATACCTCCCGGCAATCTGAATACTGGCGACTATGAAGTAGAACGTGTAGAAAACTTCAAATACCTCGGGCCTGTAATAACATCGTCAAATGACATGCAGGCAGATATTAAAGCCTGTGTCTCAGCCGCATACAGAGTTTTCTACGCATACTCAAAACTTTTGCGATCCAAACATCTTTCGCAGTCGTGCAAACTCACACTTTACAAAGCATTAATTCGACCTGTGCTTACCTTTGGAAGCAAAAGCTGAACACTGACTTCCTCTGGTTGTAGAATTTTATCAACATTCGAGAGGAAGGTCATACGAACAATTTATGGTCCATGTAATGTTACTGAAAATCTGTATAGAATCCGAATGAATCATGAGATCAGACTGCTTCTTGGAGGCTGCGATGTAATCGGATTCATTAAATCCAACCGGATTAGATGGTTTGGTCATGTAGAAAGGGCTCCATTGGATAGAATGATTAAAAAAGCGTCCCAACAACAACCAACTGGTGTTCGTCGAAGAGGAAGACCTAGACAACGCTGGCGTGATGACATCATCCAAGACGTTCGTGATATAAGATGTCGAAACTGGGGTCAACTAGTCATGGAACGAGATGATTGGAAGCTGGTGGCACAGACGGCAAAATCCCTCCATGGGATGTAAACGCCAGAAAGAGAGAGAGAGAGGTCCTATTGAAATATCAAACTATTTTTGACTTTGAACTCTGACGGACCAAATGCGAAAGATTTAGCCACAAAATGCAGTTTTTTGTCATCTATTACAAATCAGGGTTTATGTAAATAGACTGTTATAAAAGACAACAGTTAACTGGTAATCATTTCGGGATGACACTCCATCATCCAGCTGCAAGGACAATATATGACACTAGTAGTGCTATAAGTTATTGGCGTTTAGTTGCTCTTATTTCCTAAAACGACCACCCAATGACCACCCACAACCAGGAAAATACGCAATTAGGAAACACGTCTGCTGCTTTTTGTTCTGCTCTTACTCTGACCTGAAGTGTAAATTATTTATTTTCTCTTCGTTATTTTTATTAACTCTTTCGTTTTTCTTTTAATCAATTTGTTTTTGTTACTTATGTTCTTTGCTTATTTTTCAATACAGTTTTTTCTTTTCTTTAGATTATTAATCAAAAATAATTATTTCAAAGTTGTAACTTTAATATAACAAATTGGTTTTTGTATATAGTAGCTTGTATCAGTTGTAAATATTTTCTCTCTGAGGATGATTCTGAGAGAAACAATAAAATTAAAATTGTTTTTTAGAAGTTAGATTAAAATAGATATTTAATATAAAATAAAAATACATATTTTTTTTTTGAATTTTGCAAAACAGTTTTTTAATGTAAAATCAAAAAGGAGACTTGCAACTATATACAAAAGCCAATTGGTTATACTATAGTGATTTTACCGCACTCCAAAACCAAAAATTAAATTTTGTAACTTTAAGTCTTCAAAATACATTTATAAGAAATAGATGTATAAAAAAGTCCAAGCGCGCCGTATATCCGCTAGAAATAGGAAGATTTCGGGACCAGACAGCTTTGGGTACAAATAGAATTGGATATGTCAGATTAGTTAAAATAAAAAATTTAACTAGAAACAGAATAATCCAAAAAATTTATCAAACCAACCAAACTAAATACATAAACGGAAACTACTTTGTCAATGCAATTTCGAATAGTTTTGTTTAATTTGGTTAAAACTCCTTAATAACAAATTAAATCCTTTGGTGGATTAACGTTCTAACTACATCAAAACTGCCATACTATAATTTATAATCAAACAACTTTTACACCTCAAATATAATACAAATATCTACCAATTGTAAATATGTAATCAATATACATATATTTATTTCGACTAAACCACTTCCAAATATTCCAAAGAAACTATTCCCTAATTTAAAACAATAATAAATCTTCAAAACATCAACAACAAACATTCAAACAACATTTTTTAACTTTTTGCGAAAAAAAAAAAAATAAAAACAAAAAAAAACAAAAGAAAATTTGTTTGATTGTAATTATAAAGCGTTTTAGTGGCTTGCATTAGGTTAGTATAATGTTAATTGCATTGGAACTTCTAGGGTTAGAGAGCTGAAAATGTTTGATGTTATAGTTGAAAACATGAATTAAAAGCTAGTATTAGTTTCATCAAAATAGACTCGAAAATGATGAAAGCATGGCCGTTTGCGTTTGTTTTCGTTTTAATAGCCCCAGGGTCTCAACCTCTGATCTTAAACAATTTGTTTTTTAAGTTTTGGATAGATGTAAGTTGGTATCTACGTGTGCTATTCATTTTTGAGCTTGGTCATTTTCATCTAGATCAAGGACAACAAAGTTTAGTAAATTTTTAAAACAGCTGATTTTTCAGGAACCCTAAATGCAAGGTTGTCATCTGACAAAAAATGATAACAAAAGGTTTAAATCCTTAATATAATAGCCGTGAGTCTATCCCTCTATACGGTCGTAACGCTGATGACGTAGAACATTTTTTAATGTTTTTTTTTTCTTTTTTTTAAATAACATTAAAATTATTGTGTTTTTGTTATTGTTTTTATAAAATTTAGAGTGGGTTTTTTTTTAAAGTTATTTATTGTTTTGTTGTTGTTTTAATTAAATCGGTTTTTTCAATCCCATTGGTCACAATATATGTAATATGTTTTAATTTTGCTTTTTAACCTATACAGGTAAAAATATGCTATATATTATACTTGATTTTTAGTAATTAATACACTTTACAAACAAACTTAAACCGTTGAAAGCAAAAACATGAGAAATCTCAGAGATAATTTTTTAAATGATTATAGTTGTGTTTTGTATGTAAGCTTGTGCTTTTGTATGCATGCAAATGCTTTTATTAACTTCCCTTTGTAGCACTATTATAGCAGGAGTCAGACCCAGAAAATTGTTCTATAGAACAGCGAACATAACAGCATAGAAAAATATAGATTTTTAACAATTTTTAAAAACAATGTAGGTTGCAAACATTTGATATTATTGGGACAAAAAACAGTTTGTGTTATACATTTTTAAATATTTAATAATTTAAACCGATTTAATAAAATGATGTTTAAAAAACACAGTACAAAATTTCGTTGTCATTGTCGATGTAGAGGGTTGTTAGAAAGGTTCGGGGTTCAACGCGGACCCTATATTTATTTTTTATTGTTTTTCTTTATTTTTTAATAGAACATAAAAATTATTTCTTTGGGATTTTTTGTATTAAATTTCTAGATATTACGATGTATGTATTCATAGGATGAGAGAATATTTCGTCAACACTTAAGTCAACATTTTAATCAACATCCTAAGTCACGAGTGTAAAGTCATTATTGATTGTTGCCAATCAATGCGAAACTTAATATCTGACGCATGGTCAATTCATTGCGATATTTTTGGCTAGGAAATATAGACAACTTCAGGGGAATTTTTAATTTTGAAGGGTTTTTTGTGAACAATTAAGCTTAAGTACATACTGGAAATCACTAGAATTTTGCAATTCGAAATAACTTTTCATTTTCTCTAAAATTCCTTTAGACAAATTTTTTGTGTTTTGAATTGCAAAGTTTAAGTGATTTCAAATATGTACTTAAGCTTAATTGTTCACAAAAAACCCTTCCAATTAAAATTTCAATTTTTCGATAATATAGTCTTTCAGCCATATCGTTCAAATTTATTATTTATATCATTTCGATATTAATAAGAAAATTAATTATTTATATGACAGATAGTTTGTTTTCCATCATTATTTTTGCATAGTTTCAATTTCTGTAAATAAACTAAACAAAAACAAAAGCTGCTTTTTTATTTTTTTCTTAATACATATTATTATTTCCAGCCATTTGTGATTGATCGTAAAAAAATTTATAGTATGTACACTTCACAATGGTTTTTTTGTAGAATTATAGTAAAGCAGGAGGTGCACACAGAATAGAAGAGGTTGGATTATGATGAATAGTGCTTAGTAATTGTATCAAAGCCGGATGAAAAAGCAAAGAGTGTATTGGCGTGCGAGGGAAGGGGGGGGGGGGGGGAGGAGGGGGCACAGCCTGTGGGATACCCCCTAGTATTAAATATTTATCAATTTTATTTCAACTTTATGTTTCAAACGGAAGCTATACCGCCTTAGATTATTCGACTTTTAAGACTCAAGCCGCTTAAACAGTATCCCGATATAGTTCACGTCCAGTTCACGAAATTTTCCAAATAAATGTTTGCCGCCATATACGCAGAAAATATTTTTAGTGTAGGTCGAAAATTACGACCGTGAGAGAGCCGGATAATTCCGTTATAACTCATAACTATATATATACATATATATATATATATATATATATATATATATATATATATATATATATATATATATATATATATATATATATATATATATATATATATATATATATATAAATATATATATATATATATATATATATATATATATATATATATATATATATATATATATATATATATATATATATATATATATATATGAATATATATATATATATATATATATATATATATATATATATATATATATATATATATATATATATCAGTATTGCAAAACGAAAAAAAAATTCGTAACGTTATGCATTTCGTTTTTGTAACAATATATTTATTTTTTCGGTACGTTATTTCGTTATGAAACAGAAAAATATTATATTTCGTTATGTTATAACGTTATAATTGCGTTATTTTAAAATTAAATGTCATGTTTAAAATTAACCTCCTTAAATGTACAAATATAAAAGAGCTCTAATGAACAGTTATTTCTTGTGTGTATAGTTATAAAAATATTAATTTTATACAATCGAAGTAAACAAAACTAAATAATTAAATACATTAAAAAAATTTGACTTATTTCAAAATTAATTATTTCAAAAATATTAGAGTAAATTTTTATTTAACAGATCTTTAGAATTATTTCTTATATCGGCCAGCATAAAAATATTCTTTCTTAAAATTATTCAAAAGCACCTGTGATGCAGAAACGACTAGTACATATTTGAAATTACTTGCAATATACTTAAAGTTTTACAAAATTTTCATTATTTTGGTACAAATATCATACAATTTTAAACTACCAAAACCTTTAGTTTAAGCGTTCAATGAAATTAAAAAAGAGTAGATAAGTTGGTTTTTATATAACCGAATCTTGCACTTTGATTTTCATATAATTATACAAAAAGATATCCAAAAAAACGAAATAAATATTAACGTTATCGTTACGTTTTGCGTTATTGTAACGCAATTTTATTTTTAAAACGTTATGAAAGTAATTATTACAAATAACGCTATTTCATTTCGTTTTTTCGTTTTTGCGTTACGTTACGAGTAACGTTTTGCAACACTGATATATATATATATATATATATATATATATATATATATATATATATATATATATATATATATATATATATATATATGTATATATATATACATATATATATATATATATATATATATATATATATATATATATATATATATATATATATATATATATATATAAATATATATATATATATATACATATATATATATATATATATATATATATATATATATATATATATATATATATATATATATATATATATATATATATATATATATATATATATATATATATATATATATACATATATATCTCGACTAGCACAAATTTGTAGCAATAGAGCTAATGTAACAAATAAAATAGTCGCAAGATTAGATATGTAACACAACATGCACGCAACAAGATGTAACAACGAATTTTTTTTTCATTTCAGTTGCATATTGTAATGTTTTAAAAATGTTTTTAACAATTTATTCTTTACATGATTTTTATTGAAATAATTTATAAGTTTTAAAAATCAGACACTACTCAATATGTACTTTGAAATTGAAAAATTTCATGATTTTTAGATCAAAATTTTATAACGGATGCCATTTTGTCGATGAGTGTGAGTGTTTTACCTCTGGAAAATTAACGCGCCCCCCAAAAAATGAAAAAATGAAAATTTGGAAAAAAGCAGCAAATTAGAAAATTTTCGAATTTTCATTATCACCATAAAATTCACATATATATATATCTAAATACAGTTTTCAATGCTCCCAGTGTCGTATTGCACCATAAATTGTTATAGGAAATAAATAATACTATAGAAAATCACATTCGACTTTTCTCAAATAAAACCGCATGATGTAGGAAATACATAAAACAACGAAAAATATGGCGAACATAGAACATCAAGACAGATTTCTTCCACAGTTCTTGAAACTGAATAAAAACCTCATTGCAGCGTTATTGTAACTAATTGGCTGTCTAAAATTATTGCGCTCGACCCGTTTTCTTCTTCTGTCATTGCAACTGTATAACAACCTAATTGCAGCGTCCTTGTAACTAACTAGATTTCTTCAACTACAATGCTCGAACCTTGTTTTTTCTGTCATTGCAACTAAATAAAAACCTCACTGCAGCGTCCTTGTAACAGTAACTTGAGGAAAATTTGTTAGTCACATCAATGTAGCTAGCTCGTTACTGGATTTGTGGCAACTACAATAAAATAACATTTTTAAGACGTGCTACAAAACGAAATGTTTTATTGACGTTAATTTAACTTAAACATAACTTTTTTTTGTGTACCTTTCATGGAACATTTTAACAACAAGTGTATTTTTCTGTAACAAAATTAAAACAGTATCGTAACTGAGCCGAATGATTTGTTGCCAATCGCTAAGTCAAAACTGTAATATAACCAATATGTGACTAAATTTGTTTTAAAAAACTGAATTACATCTGAATTGTAACATATTTATGTTACAAATCGAAATCTGTGCTAGCTAGGATATATATATATATATATATATATATATATATATATATATATATATATATATATATATATATATATATATATATATATAACACCTCGTAGTTTAAATCTTTAATAACTTCTAATTCCGGCTTATGATCTTATGGAAACTTGGTATATAAGGTTTTAGTACTGTTTCAAATATTTTTGCATACCAACTTCGGGCTTGTCACTTCCGGCTAAAAAGTTTTTTTTCATGTGTTTATCTCTACTGTAGCCTACAATTACCGATCGATTTTCATGAAACGTTGATAAAGATTTTAAGTAACATGAAAAAGATTTTGTCAGCTTTTGGAGTACATTAGAAAAAGGGTTGGGGGGTCCACCATACAACAGGTGGTTTTTTCAGCTATGTTTTTTATGTGTGTTGGGACCATACAACATTCGTTCGTGAATGAATTGTTTCGAAAGCTCAAGAACATCTGTAGCTGATAATGGAATTGGAAGAAACTTGGTACATAAGCATTTAGTACGGTTCACAATAGTTCTGCATCCCAACTTCCGGTTTTTCACTTCCGGTAAAAAAATATTTTTTTACTTTTTTGAAGTTTTTTCATTGTCTTTATGCACACTACAGCCTACAATAATGAAGTGATTATGATGAAACTTATGAAAAAGGTTCCAATTAGTATGAAACGGTAGTTATAATTTTTTGGGACACATTGTTCAAAGTGGCGGGGTTCTACCATACAAATGCTGACTTTTGCTTTTTGCTGACTTTCACTTTGTTTTTAAAGTTTGTTGGGAGCAAACAGACTTCATTCATTAATTTATTTTAATGACTCTTTGAAAAAAGATGATAATTTAAATAACAAAGAACTGATTAGTTTTTGGACAATATTGGGATAAGTGGTGTGGGGTCTGCCAAACACTTGTTTATTTTGCCACCATTTTTTCAATGTTTGTTGGGAGTATACTGCATTCGTTCGTTAATGAATTTTGATAACGCTTTGGAAAAAGATGCAAATATGTATGGCAAGGAACTGATTAGTATTTAGCGATAGTGAACAAAGTGGTAGGGGTCCACCAAGCTCCTGTTTTTTGGAAGCTTAATAACATCTGTATCTGATAATCGATTTTTTTGTTTTTTCTAATACAACAGAATTTATGTTTGTTGGGCCTATGCATCATTTATGCCTATCACTCAGAGAATTTTGTTAGTAAATTTAATAACCGCCCGTTTTAAAAATGTGTAATAAGTTATTTTATCAATCTGATAACGATTTTTATTAAAGTAATTGCCACATTCGTTCGATTAAAACATTTTGTTATTATTTTCATAAAAATGTTTATTAAAATAAAAATACGGTCAATATTATTAAAAAAATCACAACGGTTGATTAAACTAATAACCAATTTTTATTAAAATAATGAATTCGGACAGTCAAAAAAAATCATGTGATTAACGTAGAGCTATTAAAATAAAAACATAAATTATTGTTTTTGTAGTTAATTTTATTAACCATTTTATTAGATTAATCATCGACGTTTTTACTTTCAAAACGTAGGTTATTAGATTAATAATAGTATACATTAATCTAACTTTAGGTTACTATTTTTAATAAAGTTTAATAAAATCTTGGTAAGAATCACAGTTTATATACAGACGCTAAATAAACAACTTTAAAAAATATTTAAAAGTTTTGTGAAAAGTTAAAAGTGTTGTTAAAAAAATTGAAAAAGTAAGATTCTTTTATTAAACGATAAGAAATTTGATTTAAAACAAAAACAAATAGTTGGCAGGTAAACGAATTCATACGTTTGGTATGTGAAACTTTGTAAATTTTTGTGCTGTCTATTTCGTTTTTAAAAAAATTGGTTTTTCAGTTCCTGAAGCAGATTCATCAGAACATGTAGAAATTTTGTTCGATGAACAGAGTAGTTGGGCTTAAATTGAGTCTGCATGGGACAGGACTAAACAACTGAGACTCAGCGACATTTAAAAATTAAAATCAACTTCGGAAATTTTAACCTAATGGAAGCAATTTAAATTACCGCTTGGTTATAAACTGGTAATTAATAATTCAATATTAGTATACATATTTCAATAACATTTTAATTATAATAATATTCCTTTTAAAATTTTCAGATAGAGATTTATTTCAAAGCGGAAACATTAAAAGCCAGCGATTTTGGTTGTAAATTACCAACATTTATTTAGAAAACTCAGCCCATTTTTTAAGAACAAATTAAAGATGAAAAGTTAAGAGAGATTGTTGAAAAGCTTCGCAATACACAGAATATACGACAGAAAGTAAGTTTTTTAAATTTGTTTTTTTTGGCTCCAAAAACTTGAAAAACAGAATTCCATTCAAATTTTACAGCAACAGAATTTTTGCGGTCAAATTTGTATGAAATTCTGTTTCTGTTTCTGATGTATTTGAATATCCAACTGTAAGTTAAAAAGTTGTTTTTGGACATGTCATTTGTAATTTTTAGGGTTCCGTTTTTTATACGGAACACTTGGTGAGAGTACAATGTGTTTTTCACATTATGTCGATTATCTCGTGAACCATTGATCCGATGAACTTAAGATTTGAGGTGCTTATAAAACTAACCTATCCACACAAGATAACGGGTTAAAAATAAATAAAGTTGTGTTCGTTTGTTTTACAGAGGTACGATGTAAAGCCTTTGAGAACATACATTTTTTTATCGAGACGAGTAGGGTATTATATGAAAGGGCTTCGCGTTTCAGCATTCCTTAAAAATGTATTTTGGAATTTTACACCTCACCATTTTTCGTATAATTTTGAAAAATAACGTTTTCTCTATGTTTTATTGCCCCGATTAACTCTGACCCTACTTAATCGAAAATCTTGAAATATATTTGGAATGATAGAAAAATGTGTAGGTTTTTAATGAAAAATATAGAAAAGTGGCAGATACTCATAACTATATTTATTAAAGGGGTGGGAATGATAAGGGCTAAAAACATCATTTAGAACCAGGTCAAGTGCGGTGTCATTTGAAAGAGCACTTGATTTTAGAAACATTGACATTTTTTTAGAATGTTGCAATTCACAGTTTTTGAATTATTGTCAAAAAAGTGACACAAAAAGTTGGTCCCCCCCCCCCTTGCATTTCGAGCTTTATTAACACAAACATTTGAAAAAATTCACAGAGACAGGAAGTTTGATAAACACTGAACGAAAATTATAGCGAAGTCTCAAATAATTATTTTTTTGAACTTTTAAGGGATTGGGGTGGGGAAGGAAGAAAAAAACTTTTTCTACCCAAGCAAGTGGGGTGTCATTTGAAAGAGCACCAAATATAAGAACAATTGCAATTTTTTTTAGAATTTTGCGGTGCACATTTTTTGAGTTATTCTAAAAAATGTGCAAATTTCATGCCGTTCCCCCCATACATTTCGACACTGATAGACAGAAAAAATTGAAAAAATTCACAGAGACAGGAAGTTTGCTATATTTTGAACGAAAATTATAGCGAACTCTCAAATAATTATATTTCTGTGTGTTTGGTGAAAGGGTGAAAGGGGGGTAAAAAAAACTTTTTTGACCCAGCGAGTGGGATGTCATTTGAAAGAGCACCAAATTTAAGAAACATTGCAATATTTTTTAGAATTTTGCGATAAACAGTTTTTTAGTTATTGTTAAAAAAGTTTTATTTTAAGTATATGTATACCACCACTACCCTTAGTTTTGACTCTGATTTATAGAAAAAATATTCTCAATTTAAACTATTTAAACTGGCTAAACTGGCTAAATTTTTCTTTAGTTAACATAAACAGCTATGGATAAGATTTAACCTTAATACCGCATTTACAGCGACATAGCAAATTAGTAGATGTAATTTAAATCAGTGCTATAAACATTTTTTATTTTAAGAGCTTGCAACTAATTTGAGATCTAGTTTTACTATCTAGTAAATAATTTTCAAATTAATATTGACATAGTAAACATCATTGCAAATAAACAATTTTGATTTCTACACCGTTTCCTGTTCCTAAAAATTTTAAATTATCAAATTTCTTTTCTCCGTCAAATGTTTTTCAACAATCAGAGAAAGAACTTGAGGAATGGTCTAGTTATCATATTTTTATTGCTTTTTTAAAAGTTTGACAGATGGCAATTTAAACTAAACTAAATTAAAATATGTTTATGAGATTAAAAGATTTATTTTGCAATCTACGCTGTAAACTCATATTAAATATGACAAGATGCAAATTAATATACTATCTTCTAGTTTGCTATGTCACTGTAAATGCGCTATAAGTAACAATTTTTGTGTCATTTTTGATCAATGTATAGTAGAATTCTTTTTGCCAGCGAACACGAAATTTGTTTGTTATGCGCATATTGTTTGCACATGCGCATATTGTTTGCACATTCAGTGTCTCGATTAAAATATTGAAAAAAACTATTAGGGTCCCATTGAAATGGACAAAAAAAACACATAAAATAATAAATTACTATTGAAATTCAACCAATTATAATAGAAAACCAAAAACTAGTAAAAATATTAATGATTTTGTAGGCAATGTAACAAACTTTTGATAATTAAAAATAATTATAATAAAAATAACGACGCCTATGGAAACAAATATCACAACAAACAAATGGTACGAACTAGAAGTAAAAATTTAACTAATATAATTGTTTTGAAAACAAATTTATCCCAAAATAAATAATACATATCTGTTTTACTTTTTGTCTCATCTTTTATCTCTTGCTGCGTCGTATCTGTCAAAAATTCGCGGGCAAAAAAATTCTACATAGATGTGATTGACATTTACTATTGACGTCTACGATTAAATATTTATTCCGTTATGCGTCAATAGTCTGGCGATATAAAGACTTTACAACACAACTTTATGTCATTTATTTTTGATATTGTGTTCTTTTACATTCACGGAACCCTTGGCGAGCGAATTTTATTCGCACTTGTCCGACTTTTTTTGAGTGAAAACAATTACACGTATTCAATGTTAGAGTCGGTTATAATATAATTATTTTTCTGTTTTATATTATTTAGATGGTATTCTGCTATCAACTATGTATTTACTGCACAGGATTCTCCGTCCAACCAACAAAGCTTGAGATTCGAGATTCTCAAAACAGTTTGGCCATTATAGGTGAAACTTTTAAAAATGTTGAAGAGATATTACAAAAGTATTTGGATCAAAAATTACCAATTCAGCCTCTTTTGTTAATTACTGGATCTAGAACTAAGCCAATACTAGTATGTTTTGATAATGTACGGTATGAAGTTTATACATCATGGAAAGCAGTTGATGTGCGCTTCAAAATATTTTATTTATTCAACTTAAAATATCCGCAATCAGCAACCAATTTTGGAATTTTATCCAAAAGTATTTTTATACATTGGAAGGCGAAAAAGAAATAGCACATTATTCGATCAATTTGTTGATTGATTGGTTAAATTAAAATCAATAATATATATTATTAGTTTAACTATGTAAATTTATTTTTTAATTAATAATTAATAAAAAATATAGTAAAATATAATATATTTTACTATATTTTTTATTTTATATACGAACATAGTTTCCCTTTTTTTCTTTTAATTTTTGTCACATATAAATTTAAAAATACTTTAAAACAAAATTATGAATTATTTTAAAATTAAAACTGTGAAATATAAATACTTTAAAATTAAATGAAAATAATTGAAATATGTATATAAAATTGTTAATAAAAAATTTATGTTCTCTTTTATTTAAGAGTGTAAAATATAATTTCCATTATTAATTTAATAAGTTCCATTATTAATTTAATAACATCTAATTATTAATTTAATAAGTTCCATTATTAATTTTAAAGCATCTTATGATTAATTTAATAAGAACCTTTTATTAATCTAATTAGATTGTATTATTAATCTGATAATATAATATTATTTTAAAAACAACTTTATTATTCTAATAATATATGTCATTTATCCAATGGATACATAATATGAATGTAATCCATTATGTTATTAATTCAATATGAATTTTTATAAATATAAAAGCGATCGTTTTTAGATTTAAAATTTAAATTTTTTTTGTTAGTAAATATTACGAACAAATAATATTAGTTTAATAATGCCTGTAATTACGAAATTAGTGAAAATAATCACAAGTTGTGATTAGCTGTATAATGATCACCAAATTATTAATCTAATGGCTATTTTGATAGTTTTTAATAACAGAATTCTCTGAGTGTATGCATCAGCGTCGCAATATTTTATGAAGAATCTACAACTGTTTCAACAAAGGAATAAAGTCCCTAGGCCTATGCCGATTTCATTGGATGATTAGTGATTACCACATATTTTATACTTCGAGCAGCGCCTGTCCTTGACCAGCCCGAAAACTTTTTTTCTTCCATTTTTCTCGATTCAGCCGCTTTTTCGTTCGACAAGCTCCAAAAAATTCCGATTGCCCGCGCTCTAAATTTGATTTCACAATTTTTTTTTAACTATGGATGATAGACATTTATTTAAGAACACGAGGATGAGCTTGTCCGACAAAAATGTGTCTGCTATTGTCGAGTCCGACAATTGACATTTTGGTATGTTTGGGTTTTCGGACTCGATAAAAGCAGACAACTTTTTGTCGGATAAGATTACCCTCGTGTTTTAAAACAAATTTCCAACCCCTATAGTTAAAAAAAATTTACAAGATCCTGGGCATTCGAAATCTTTATGGGCTTGCCGAACCAGTGTTATGCAAATTCTTTACAAAAATTAATTTACGTAATTCTTTACATGTAAAGAAATCATTCTTTACGTGTCCAAAAATCATTGCAAAGAATGTAAAGAATGTAAATAATGTTAAAAAAAACTAAAGAGATGTGCCAATTTTCTCATTATATTTATATATAATTTAAAATGAAACTCAAATTCCAAAATAATCATAGTTTTTAAGTAAGTGTTTATTTATATTTATCATTTGAATACTGATTTTTATAGCTCCTTTAAGAATTAAGACAAAACTTGTGCCCAATTCCAGCAATGGTAATACAAATTTTGAATTGAAAAGAATTACGAATTTCGGTCTCTATAAAATATTTTCCCGCTTTGATCATAGAAAAAGCAAGTATTGGAAATCATAAATTATGTATTAAAATTTAAAACTTATTACAATAAAAATAACAATTTAACTACAATAACATCAATTTGTTGAATACGACCCATAACAAGCTTGATTTACAATGGTAATTATTTTCAGCATACAAATTATCAAAGACAGGCTTTACCTGTCAATTGATAAAATGAAGAATGTCCGAACCCATGTTTTCAACCATTCATCTTTAGAATTTAGACTAAAGAAAATGTTTGTTGAGATGTCACATAATATATAAGCTATCTTTGTATTCAAAAACAAATGTTATTTTTAAAATTTTAGTTGTACAAACAAATGATTGATTTCACAAATTCGATATTTTTTGGTATCGTGAAATTGTTTATTTATATTTTAACAAGTTTGAAATTAAATTTAAAATTTATTTAATTTTGGTTTGAGTCGATACTAAAAATAAATTTTAAATTTCTGCGGAGCTGTAAAAATCACTTACAAGTAAAATTCTTTACATTTATTAATCATTCTTTACATTTTTTATGTAAAAAACTATTCTTTACTAGTTCTTTACATAAAAATGTAAAGAATTGTTCTTTACGTGAAAATGCACAACTCTGTGCCGAACGAAAAAATGATAGAATCAATGAAAATATGTGGTAATTAGCAAATGAAATTGGCGTGGGCCCAGGGACTAATAACTGGACTAATTGAGATAAATTATTTATTTATTTTTGAGTTAAATAATATTGATATGAGTTATGTGCAATATAAATGCCAACAATTATTAAATATTGAGTTATATATGATAGAGAGAATTTTGACGTACCTGATTACCCCTACCCAGAACCTTGATCATAAATAGAATACACGTGATGGATTTATGTTACTTTTGGTTCTTAAAACTTTTGATTCGATGGAAGAGTTTGAAATATATAAAGCTTTTAAGTCACCATTTTTAATTTTGAATGAAGAACTATCATTTTGTTCTAATATTTCGTACAATTTAATTATATATTAATATTTTTCTTTATTCTTTTGTTCTTGTCATATTTTACAATTTTAATCTTTTCATTTTTGTTTTAATTTCTTATGTTTAATTTAGTATGCACATTTTTAGAAACAAACAAATTTTCAAATAGTATTGTCATAAATATAAAAAATTTTCACTGACGATATATATATATATATATATATATATATATATATATATATATATATATATATATATATATATATATATATATATATATATATATATATATGTATATGTATATATATATATATATATATATATATATATATATATATATATATATATATATATATATATATATATATATATATATATATATATATATATATCTGAAACCGGTCTGACTTTTATATTTTATAAAAAGTTGTTAGAGAACATTTTTATTAAATTAACAAAGTTAATAATTATTTAACTAAAACTTTTGTTCATGAGCTGGTTGTGGTCATTTTCGCATCATTCAAACTTGCGTAGACAACCGATAGATATTGAAGAGATCTATTTCTCTAAACAGGATTTGAATTATATAATCATTCCAGAGTTAGGCAATTGTAACACTTAATAAACGAATATTTTCCAAAATATGTTCGTATTATATGCTGATAAAATGCCGTTTAGGAGCATCATCTTCGATCTGGAGACAATTCGCAGTCATTCGTTCTTGTGACTCAACCGTTTATCCGAGCTACTTTCACACTTATATTAGTATTTCTTATCTTGTGTGGATAGCTATATCAAAAATGGCCAATCATCAAAAAAAGTTAAAAAATTATTTTCTGAAATTTTAAACCCTTTAAAAACGTTTCACTAAATAATCGCAACAATACTAACAAAATAAAACTAATAATATATCACATATGACTAACCCACGTGTTTGTTTATAATTGGTCGGAGGATAGCACAATTCAAATCGAAAATAAAAAAAATGCTGATCTGTAAATTACACAAAAAAAGCAACCGTTACTTACAATAAATGGTGGGAGTGTGTGTTAGTAACCAAGCAACCAACAACCGACATATATTCACCCTCCTTCAGTTTCTTATCTTCTATGCATACAGATTCACTGAAAATTCTAAACTCTTATCTCAAAAATTCTAATACGTAAAATAAAACCCAAAATTGAATTTTTATGTTGTAGGTGAAAATAAAAAAAAATGGAAATGGGGTGGAAATATGTGTATGATGGGTGAGGATGTAGTACGCTCACGTAAGAAAAAGCGACACAAAACAAAAATTTCATGGTGAATATTTATTTTATGTTTCGTATTTTTGGGTTCAAATTTTATGTATTTTTATGAGTGTTTGTGTTATGTAACATAACAACTACAAAATATGTATGGAGAGGGAACAAAAAAATTATTTTTTTTTGATATATGTAAAATAAATATGAATATGAAAGGGGTGAATTTTTATGTTATTTTTGTTTTCATTTTATTTCAAGGTGGATGGATTCCTGTAGATTTGTGAAATATTATTATACAAATTTAATTTATGCTTATTAGAATTTTTTAAAAGGATTGAAGACAAATTGTTTTCCGTGTTTGCAGCTTAGTTACAAAAAACACTTCAATCCTATACAAAAATAATCTTAAATTACACTTTACCAATCTCCAACCACTCAAATTTTCTTTTGTTTTCATAAAACTTATTAGACGAAAAAAAAAATTTCATTCATAATTTTCTTCTATTTTTCTTGTCTTGTCTTGTTAATTTATATTGAATTTTTTTTTTTTTGCTTAAATAGAAAAAAAATTTTCTCAATGAATGAAAATGAATGAGTAAAAGAGATAATTGCTATTTTTTCTATTATTCAAGGGGCAAGTTGAACGAATGAAAATACACCGAAAAACAAAAACAAACTTTTATGTAAGAAGCAGAAATATAAACAAATAAATTTTCCAATTTTTATTTTAGTATATTTTAAGCGGGAAATTTTCACATTTATTTTCATTAATATTAACTACAACAACAACAACTGAAGAGTTGACGAAGAATTTATTTTTGTTATGGTTAAGTAAAAGAATTAAAATTGTGAGAGTTTTTTTATGTTTGTGTTGTAGACTACTGCTTAATGGAAATGAACTTGAAAAATTAAAAGAAAAAAAAACACAACAAATTAAAGTGGTAAGATTGTTGTTATTGTAGGTTAGTGATTAAGGGTTGTGATTAATTGGGTTAATTTATTTTAAAGCAATTTTAAGTTGAATGTTTTGGGTTTTGTTTTTGTAGATTTAGGGATTAAAATCAGATGTTTTGGATCTGTTAAGCATTTATGAATTTTTCTAGAGTGATTGATTTGTGTGAACAATATTTGTATTTCAAATTAACAATTGACGTATTTCACCTGTACAGATTAAGTCCGACTCAGACTGTGAATTAAGCTCAGAATCAGACTCAGACTCTGACTCTGACTCTGACTCAGACTCAGACTCACACTCAGACTCAGACTCAGACTCAGACTCAGACTCAGACTCAGACTAAGACTCAGACTCAGATTCAGACTCAGGCTCAGACTCAGACTCAGACTCAGACTCAGACTCAGACTCAGACTCAGACTCAGACTCAGACTCAGACTCAGACTCAGACTCAGACTCAGACTCAGACTCAGACTCAGACTCAGACTCAGACTCAGACTCAAACTCAGACTCAGACTCAGACTCAGACTCAGACTCAGACTCAGACTCAGACTCAGTCTTAGACTCAGACTCAGACTCAGACTCAGACTCAGACTCAGACTCAGACTCAGACTCAGACTCAGACTCAGACTCAGACTCAGACTCAGACTCAGACTCAGACTCAGACTCAGACTCAGACTCAGACTCAGACTCAGACTCAGACTCAGACTCAGACTCAGACTCAGACTCAGACTCAGACTCAGACTCAGACCCAGACTCAGACTCAGACTCAGACTCAGACTCAGACTCAGACTCAGACTCAGACTCAGAATCAGACTCAGACTCAGACTCAGACTCAGACTCAGACTCAGACTCAGACTCAGACTCAGACTCAGACTCAGACTCAGACTCAGACTCAGACTCAGACTCAGACTCAGACTCAGACTCAGACTCAGAATCAGACTCAGACTCAGACTCAGACTCAGACTCAGACTCAGACTCAGACTCAGACTCAGACTCAGACTCAGACTCAGACTCAGACTCAGACTCAGACTCAGACTCAGACTCAGACTCAGACTCAGACTCAGACTCAGACTCTGACTCAGACTCAGACTCAGACTCAGACTTAGACTCAGACTCAGACTCAGACTCAGACTCAGACTCAGACTCAGACTCAGACTCAGACTCAGACTCAGACTCAGACTCAGACTCAGACTTAGACTCAGACTCAGACTCAGACTCAGACTCAGACTCAGACTCAGACACAGACTCAGACTCAGACTCAGACTCAGACTCAGACTCAGACTCAGACTCAGACTCAGACTCAGACTCAGACTCAGACTCAGACTCAGACTCAGACTCAGACTCAGACTCAGACTCAGACTCAGACTCAGACTCAGACTCAGACTCAGACTCAGACTCAGACTCAGACTCAGACTCAGACTCAGACTCAGACTCAGACTCAGACTCAGACTCAGACTCAGACTCAGACTCAGACTCAGACTCAGACTCAGACTCAGACTCAGACTCAGACTTAGACTCAGACTCAGACTCAGACTCAGACTCAGACTCAGACTCAGACTCAGACTCAGACTCAGACTCAGACTCAGACTCAGACTCAGACTCAGACTCAGACTCAGACTCAGACTCAGACTCAGACTCAGACTCAGACTCAGACTCAGACTCAGACTCAGACTCAGACTCAGACTGAGACTTAGATTCTGACTCAGACTCAGACTCAGACTCAGACTCAGACTCAGACTCAGACTTAGACTCAGACTCAGACTCAGACTCAGACTCAGACTCAGACTCAGACTCAGACTCAGACTCAGACTCAGACTCAGACTCAGACTCAGACTCAGACTCAGACTCAGACTCAGACTCAGACTCAGACTCAGACTCAGACTCAGACTCAGACTCAGACTCAGACTCAGACTCAGACTCAGACTCAGACTCAGACTCAGACTCAGACTCAGACTCAGACTCAGACTCAGACTCAGACTCAGACTCAGACTCAGACTCAGACTCAAACTCAGACTCAGACTCAGACTCAGACTCAGACTCAGACTCAGACTCAGACTCAGACTCAGACTCAGACTCAGACTCAGACTCAGACTCAGACTCAGACTCAGACTCAGACTCAGACTCAGACTCAGACTCAGACTCAGACTCAGACTCAGACTCAGACTCAGATTCAGACTCAGACTCAGACTAAGACTCAGACTCAGACTCAGACTTAGACTCAGACTCAAACTCAGACTCAGACTCAGACTTCAAAAACAGTTGGACAATTTATGCTTAAAGTCTTAATGCGTTAAAGTTTAAGTCTTACTAGTAGTCATAAAAAATCCTACGTAAATTTTAAAATAATTTTAAAAAGCCGACACTGTTTTTGTAATTTTATAAAGATCGAATATGTCTTCTATTTTACAATAAATGTACCTTAAGTTTCTCTTCCTTTCTACGTTTCCCTACTTTACATATAATACAGATGTCATTCATTTAATTTTTAATGACAAAAAAGAAGTACCAAAAACCCTTTTCACCTTGTGTCCTATCAAAGGTTTTGATTATTTATTTTGAATTCGACTAAGAAAAATATCTTCAAAAAAGAAAGGAAGTTATGTAAGAAAGGTATATTTATATATAAGAAAAAAACTACTACACCCTCATTAAATAAAACTAAAAAAAATAGGATTAGTAGTGTTTCCTTTATAATTTAATGGTTGGTTATTTGAATTAATCATTGAAATTGATTAGTTCGGTTGAACGTTTTCTTCGTTAATCGTTACAATCATAAAAAATAAAAATATATATAAAAGAAATCAAAGACCTTAAGCATCAAAAATTTTAACACTTTAAAAATATTACTGTAATAATAAAATTAGATTAAAGATGTTGATCGAATTTTTATTTTCTTCTTCTTTTTTTGTGTAAATTTTTTTGATAACGAAAAAATTATAAGAATTATCGTTAAAAATATCTTTAAAAGTTGAACAATAAATTTTGTTGATATCTTTTTTTTTTCTACAAAGATATAACTTTTTGTTGTTATTATAGCTGGCATACATATATATAGTGATAAAGCTCGTGTTTTTTTGGTTGTGCCACATTATGGGGTGTTTTGAAGACATAAATTTGTTGAGTGTTAAATTATATGGTTTTTACCTCTTTTTATTATAGACGAGCTAAGATAACATAATAGATTAGGTTAAACGATTAACTGTTTGGAGTGAATTCTAATTTTTGAGCAAAATGGCTTGTCGGTGAAGCCAGCATTATTTTTCTCAATACAAAGAAAATGATAATTGAAAGAAATTGAAAGAAGTGACAATACAAAGAAATTGATAATTTCGTTTTTTTGGGACCAGACAATTAGTAACAAACCGCAAGTGTTTTCCAAAAATAAAAATGTTACTATAAGCTAAGTGGCTTCTAAAACATCTAACACAGCACTAACATTTAACTGAATTTTGTTTAGTCGCTACAGCAGCAAATGTGTATTGTGTGCTAAGATAGCTTTCCTGGAGTAATGATTAAAAAGCTCTGCAAGTATTCATAAATGAAAGTTATATCCGGCCAAAGAAAATTATATAAAACCAAAATTCATGTTGAATGATATTAAAAATATCTCTCTTAATTTGTGAATAAATTCACCCACTTCACAATATTTAATTAACAAATATAGTGTTAAACTATTTTATTTTTATTTATGTTTTATTAATAAAATTTTTATTAATAATAACAACCGTCGTGTGAAGTACAATAATTGTTGAAAATTATTTAAACATGTTTCGATAATATCTTGATTATCATCCTCAGTATTTTATCAAAATTTGAAAACGACTTATGTTAAATATAATAAATTGCAAAAACAATATCAATAAAATGACATATAAATTACAATGCTACAATGATAATAAAAAAAAAAAAAAAAAAAAAAAAAAAAATTTTTTTTTTTTTTTTTTTTTTTTTATTATCATTGTAGCATTGTAATTTATATGTCATTTTATTGATATTGTTTTTGCAATTTATTATATTTAACATAAGTCGTTTTCAAATTTTGATAAAATACTGAGGATGATAATCAAGATATTATCGAAACATGTTTAAATAATTTTCAACAATTATTGTACTTCACACGACGGTTGTTATTATTAATAAAAATTTTATTAATAAAACATAAATAAAAATAAAATAGTTTAACACTATATTTGTTAATTTAATATAAAACCAGTTAGAAATCTATCGCACTAGAATATAGCTCAAACCACCCAAGTGGAATAAGAAAATACAAAGATATCCGCGAAAATCCATAAAAAATACATTTTCGGCAGCTGTAATGTTTACCTTTACCACAGAGTACCGCTAGGGTTTTACTTTTTTGATGTATGATCAAAATGGTTATAGAGTAACGCCATTTTTTTCATATTTTTACGTAGATTTATTTTTTTTTGTCAGAGAAAAACTCCAAATATCTTATGCGTGTGTTGGTTGGGATTTGATCCTATACCTAATCAGTGCTATGACTTGACTTGACTATACGCTAACGAGGCGATAAAATCTCGAAGTTGTAAATTATTTATCTAATTAAGTTTAGAAATGTCTGCTATTATTCAATTTTCAATGTTAGTGTATATCTTGGTCTAAATTTTACTCTACAAACACATATTTCACTATTTTTCATACTCGTACTATATGTTAGCATTGATTGAATAACTGTCTACGTGTCTCCCAAAGGATTTTAATCATGGCACTAATGAGGTATAAGCTAAAATTTTAACCAAAACACATTTAAAAGAAAAGGCTTTTTTTGAGAAAATCTAAAATATACTTTCGATTTCCAATTAAATTTCAAATAAAATATTTTCTAAACCATCTCATCTTTCTTCGTTCTCGGATCAGTTCCTGCCAAAGATTGTGATTATTTTTGCTCATTTTCCAATATTTTTCTTTGTAGTCTGACTATTTCCATTTGAGATCTTCAGAATCTCACTGGGTCTAATATACGAGTTTCAACACGCGGTTTCTTTTCACCTTAATCACTTTTCAGAACAAGCAAAATGTCTCGACTTGGAATAAATTTAGTAAAAATAAAGGCTCAACATACAATTTTATCCCCCAAAAAAATATTCGTTGACTTTAATACGTTTTATAAATAAGGATGGTCTTTGTCCTTGGTGTAGCTTCTAAATACTAGTTGTATCATTAGTCTACGCATTTTTCTATTTTTTTTTAATAAAACAAGCCAGATGTGAGACAAGTCACGCAAAATATTCGCAAAAATTTAACACATGTGCCAAAGTTTATTCTAACTGGTGCTGATATGGTGCTGATGTTACACGTCTCCTGAAAAAGACCATAAAATAATGCACAAAAACCCACTTTTGTCACTTAAAGTTCAGCCAGGACGCTCTTGCAACACGACCCATTGAGGATAAAACTTCATTGAAAAACAAAACGTGATAATATAAATTAAAAATTGACAACACTTGTTATTAAAATCTCATAAGACGAATGAAGATGAGGGAGACTCTTATGTAGGAAAGAAACTTGTCCGAGACTGGAAAATAGAAACACGAGTCAACTGCATCACAAAATAGAGGGATAGAAAAATAAAGAACTGTTTATTACTAGAGCGTTGAACATAAGCAGTTTAAGCCAAAACAAGTAAGATCAGGCAATAAAATATTTGCTCGCAGTGTTGAATATATTATGGAGTGGAACGTCCTTACCCGTAAAACAGTTTTGAAAAAATGCATGATATGGGCATTAATTGTGCATGATGCAAAATCCCCGTGCACAAAATTCTACATAGCACATATCATGCACACAATACCGCGGAGATATCTTAAAACACCTTAACACATAAGCACAATAAAAAACGGAGCGAAACAAAATTGGTTTTATTTAACTCTTTATGAGATAGTATGAATTGCGTAATATTTAATTAAAAATTATATACTTAATTATATATAGTAATATTATGTGCAAAGAAATTTTTTATGAAAGTAATGAAAACAAACACGAAAAACAAACGAGGACTTTTAAAAATTAATTTTAGTGATGCAAAAAAATTACTATATTTATTTAATATTTTTTGTTTGCCTTGTTTCATGTCGGTTTATTAATATTTAAATATATTTTTTTATAAATTAAGAAAGCTATGGAAAATAAATATTAGGTTTTTTGTGTAAATCAAATATTCAAATATTTAAATTTTTATATTAGGACAATGGCAAAAAATTAAAGCAATATTTACAAATCCAATCACATAAACGCAATCTTTTACGAATGCAAAAAAGTTGTATTTAAAACATAACTTTTGTAAGGGTCGTAGTGTATAAGAAATAAAAGAACATAATTGTAACTTGGTTTGAGATGTATTAATTTTTATTTGAACTAATTACGCAAGTGGAAAAAAAAAGAATTAGTTCGTCAATTGCCTCCAATGTATTATAACGCGAAAAATTTGTCTATTTAAGTGTATTGTCTAATGGTTTTGAATAAATTGAATTTTTCAAAATATAAGTGTGTTTAAATTATTAATTAATAAAGTATATTTTAAACTTTAATAAACCCTTCACAAATTCAGGTGTGGAGTTTTATAAAACCCGGTTTCGTGTGATTGAAATGAATATAAAAAATTGACTCTGTGGTTCTTGGAAGAGGAACAAAGCATTTTGTGCATTGTAAAACGTGAAAAAGCCGTTGTTTTTGGAGAATATTTTAGTGAACAGAAAACAAAATTTGGTGATTGTAATTGTGCCTCTTTCTTTCTTATATTGAATTGAGAAAAAAGAGATAATTTTTGCTCGTTAAAAATTTTTTTAATTGATTAACTGTACATTTGTATTTTCTATTTGCGGTTTCAAGAGTTGTTGCGATGTTGTAAAGTCAAATAAAAAAATTAAATTCGGACAAATTGAAGGTAAAATTATTGGAGAATAATTTATCTTTTGATTACTTATTGGTTAAAAAGGATTTACAGGCGAGACTTATTGAGTTCTATAGGACGGAGGACGAGTAAGTAAACGAGTTTGAAGATTTAAGATATCAAATTGAAGAATAGAAGCGAACGATATCAAATTTACGAATTGAACAAAACCAAAATGGAAGTGATCAAATAGTTGAAACTAATTCCAGAGGTTTTAAACGAGAATTTGATGTATCGAAATTGCTATCATCGTTTACAGGACAAGGTGAGGCATTTAGTCGATTTGAAGTTCTAGCAGATGAGATGAAAATTATTGTGAATAATGAATTGAAAGGGCATGCACTGAGTTTGTTTTACTCAAAACCATCTCATTTTGAACTGTCATTGGATCAATTATTGGCGGAATTGAAAAAAATATACGACACGCGACCAAATAGACAGGAAACTAGAAAAAAATTTGAGCAGCGAATATGGCAAAAAGACGAAGAATTTTGTCAATATTATCAAGACAAATTAATATTGGCAAATCAATTGAAATTAGAGGAGGAAGAAATTGTTGATTGTCTAATTGATGGAATGGTGAATCTTGTACTACAAAGTCAGGTCAGAATTCAATGTTACCAAACACCAGCTGATTTTTCCTTACCTTTTCTAAGATTACGGAAAAAGACAGAAGATTATTGCTGAAACCAGTCGAAAAATCGAAATTTCCAACAAATGAGAAAATTGATAAACCATTGGATAGAAAATTGCGTTGTTATAATTGTGGTGAAGTGAATCATGACGAATTTCAATAAACCGAAAAGATTGCTTGGTTGATGTATTGGATGTGGAGCAGTTGATCATTAAATTGGTGAATGTCCAAATAAACGGAACAATGTACAACCATCAAAAAATATTGAAGTATGTGAATCGAAAATTCAGGATGATATACTTCTTGAAATTGAAATATTGGTTCCATCAAAACATGAAAATTGTGAAGAAAAACTTAAGGAAGTTGCTTTGAATGATAACGCAAGTCCAGTAACAGTTATAACTGAAGAATATATCCGTGATCTTGATGAAGATGATTATTCGGGATTAAATTTTAGTTCATTGAATGTGTTAGGAGTATTAAATTGTCATGTTTCTTTAACGGGGAAAACATTACATACAGTTAGCGCGCTGGTAGTTCCCAGTACCACTATGGTTAATAATATTCTTCTAGGTAGGGATATTTAAGTAAAGCAAACAGCACAATAACAATTGAAGATTTAGTTATTAAAATTGTTGATTTAAAATCAAAAAAACAGATTTTAAATATATTTATTGATGAAAGTGTTGCATCGGACGATCGCCACTTCAATTTGAATAGTAATCTGGATTATCATACTATTGAACAGGCTAGCAATATTTTTTTGGATTGTTATGAAATTGTGGTTAGACCCAATAAACCTAAAATCGATTCCGAGATGAACATTTCATTAGAAAAAAATGAATATATTAGTTCAGTTCCTAGAAGATTGTCATATAAGGAGCGCGAAATTGTTTCAAAAACAATTGATGAATTGTTGAATCCCCGTATTGTTCACCAATTGTTTTGATAAAAAAGAAAAACAAAGACGAATATAGGATCTGCATCGATTATAGTCAGTTGAATAGGTTGACATTACGCGATAATTATCCTTTGCCGTTAATCGAAGATAGATTTGTTAGACTATTTAGAGTTAAAAGTTTATTTTACATCACTTGATTTAAAAAACGGTTTTCATCATGTAAGTATAGGATCTAAAATCATAAGGTATACAATCTTTGTGACGCCGCTGGGTCAATTTGAGTATCTGAAGCTACCGTTTGGATTGAAAAATGGACCCGCAGTTTTTCAGAGATTTGTGAATTGTTTATTTGCTGAATTGATTGCGGAAGGAAAATTGTAATTTACATAGATGATATTTTGATTGCAACCGTTACCATTGCCGAACATATTGAAATTTTAATACGCGTATTTAAGCTATTGACAGAAAATTAATTGGAACTAAGATTGGGTAAGTGTAGGTTTTTGTATTCGGAAATAAAATATTTGAGATATGTATACTATAGACCAGCGGTTCTTAAACTTTTTTGTATTGCGACCCCAAATTTTAAATGCCATATTTTGGCGACCCACCTATATTTTTTTGACAAATAAACGTTATTAAAAAAAAAAAACATTTAATTAAACAACAAAAACTATTTTATTTTCAGCTAATATAAAAATAAAAATTTATAGCATTACTTCGGTTTGAAAGACCTAAGAATTACATTCATGAACCAAAAGTGAAATTCTTACCCCCACTTTTTTTTGGCATTTCTCGACGTTTTAGAACCTACTGATTCTAAAAGTGCAAAAAAAAAATGTATGTCTGTCTGCCGGCCGTCCAGTCGTCCGTCATTACCTACGCTGCAGGGGAAAACCGCTGGAGGGATTTCAAAAATTTTTTTTCTAAAAATAGGTATACTCAAGGGACAGGTCCGAAAGGACGCTGTGTTCAATAATTGTACCGGAAGTGTGTCAAAAAATCATTAAGTGTGTCAAAAACAGCAAATTTTCATATTTTTGGCTTAAAAACGTTCATTTTAAGTGATTACGAGTAGAAACATTGAATTTGGAGAAACCTTGATGGTAGGAATTGGTATATGAGATCAAAAACTAGATTATTGCATTATAAGTTTGTCAAAACAATGTTGTCAAGTGTGTCAAAAGAAAGATTTTTATTTATTTTTTTACCTAATTTTTTGGAAAAAAATTAAATTAATTATTTGTTTAAATGAAATTTTATTATTATTATTGAGAATTATGGCACTTTAGGTTTGTCAAAAAAATATTGTCAAGTGTGTCAAAAGAAAGATTTTTATTTATTTTTTACCCAATTTTTCGGAAAAAAATAAAATTAATAATTTGTGTGACATAAAATTTTATTATTATTATTGAGAATTATGACATTATAAGTTTGTCAAAAAAAACAATGTCAAAATGTGTGTCAAAAAATGATTTCATTTATTTTTTTAGCCAATTTTTTGGAAAAAACAATGTAGCTGTTTTTATGATGTAAATGTAATTTAAAATGTAATTGGACATGGAAATTTTTTAATTTGTTATAGTTTTTGAAATGTCTTTGGAATTTTGAAAGAAGTTTGTATATGTATTTGATTTTGTAATAATTTTTGCAATATTTTTAGAATTTTGGAAAGTTTTAATTTTTGATTTTGTAAGAATTTTTGGAATATTTTCAGAATTTTGAAAAATTTTAAATTTTTGATTTTATTAAAATATTTGGAATTTTGAAAAAGTTTTAATTTTTGATTTTGTAAGAATTTTTGCAATATTTTTAGAATTTTGGAAAAGTTTGAATTTTTAAGAATTTTTGGAATATTATTGGAATTTAGAAAAAGTTTAAATATTTGATTTTATTCTAATTTTTAGAATATTTAATATTAGAATATTTGAATAATTGGAAATTGAACACCAAAAACCAATTGAATAACATCCGTAAAGATCTCACCATGCATGAAATAATTGGAAAGAAGTGGCAAAATATCGAGTCAATGGGTAAAAAATTCCTTAAATTACCACGAAGAGAGTCCGTTGCGAAATTTCGGCTAGCTACTGGACATGATTGTTTGGCGGAACATCTGTATCGTTTCAAAATTGCCGGAATCAACGCATGTTGTGTTTTGTGCAAAAATGTAAACAGCACAATGAATGAAATCCATCTTCTTCAATGTCCGGAACTTAACAATGAAAATCAAAAGAAATCTAACATCGTCGGTTTGTATTGGGAGGCAAAAAGAAAAATGAACTTAGTTTAATTTCTGCCATTTAATAAAAAAAAAAAAAAAAAAAGAATATTTTTGGAATTCTGAAAAAACTTTGATTTTATTTAATTTTTACAATATTTTTGGAATTTTGAAAGAAATATGAATTTGTGATTTTGTAATATTTTCTCGAAACGCTAAATGGAGAGGTTTTTGAGTAGTTTGCTGAGTGTATCATCTTTTCACTAAATTATTTTAATTTATGATCTGTTATAATTTTCTGCCATCGTATTGATGTTTCGTGTTAGTTTTGTAATAAATTTCTAAACAGAGATAAAGAATACTTGTACTTTAACAAAGAGTTATATTTAATATACATCGCTGCCCAAAACTAAAAACCATGTCCTCATAAAAGTTTTTTGCCGAAAACTATATCAAAATCCTTAACCCAGACCGAAGTCTTGATATCTCAGAGCTGTGAGATTTCAGCCCCTCCATATTTTTCTAGTTAAAACAATATGAAAATTAATTAAAAAAAAGATTAATAACCTTTTCTAGTTATATTATTAAGTATTAAAATAAATAAAACATTAAAATATTTTTTAATGTGATGGGTGTGCTTGCTTTTTAGAGCAAAGTAACGTTAATTGTAGCTCGATTTCCGAAAGCGCTGGTCTCAATACATTTTTAATATTGCGCAATGGAGAGCGATATTTTGATTTAATATATACAATAAGGATGAAAATGCATTTTCGCACAAATATGTGATGGAAAATGACCAAATAATTTGAACTGTTTCTCCCTTTTAATTGACAACCAAAAAAATTTCCTGGTATTTGACTCTTAAATAGTGCTTTCAAAGTACTATGGCAGGATAGTTCAGCAAATTCTTCTTGAGCTTTTATGTCCATATGTTGTGTATCTTTAAGTTTTATGTAAAAAGGCTGAATTGTCCAACGGTGTTGTGAAATATTGAATTATTGAATTATGAATATTGAATTATTGAACGATCCGACTACAAAATTGTATTGTGGATGGTGGAATGTCACCAAAAGATAAGACAAAACATTACAAAATTTAAAAAGTCATCCAATTCTACAACCTTGAAAAATTAATTCAAAAACCTTGCAAAGTTTGTTGATTTAAGACATATATAGGGAAAATTTATTTTTTTAATATTAATATTTTATATATTTTTTTTAAATTGGGAATTTCTCGCGACCCCATGAAAAAATCTAACGACCCCAGTTGGGGTCGCGACCCCAAGTTTAAGAAACGCTGCTATAGACAAAAGTGGCATGAGACCTAATTATGTGAATATAAAATCAATTAAATCATTCCCATTGCCTAAAAATTTACGCACTCAAACATTCTTGGGATTGTGTTCGTATTTTCGAAAATTTGTTAAAGATTTTTGTCATTTAGTAAATCCGTTACCGGATTTCATTAGAGGAGGTGCTCATTTTGAATTCGGAGCAGATCAGGTTGAGGCTTTTGATACATTGAGGGCAAAGTTGATTGAGCGACTTGTGTTATCTATTTTCTTTCCTAAAGACGAGACTGAACCTCATTGTGACACAAGTTCCTTAAGATTTGGCGCCGTGTTGCTCCAGAGAAAGGATAATAATAAGTTCCATCCCATTTGTTTTTTCTCAAAATACACTACACCCGTCGAGTCTAAATACCATTCTTACGAGCTGTAAACTCTGGCGATTATATACGCGTTTCGTAGATTTAGAGTATATTTACACGGACGTGAATTTAAAATTTTTACTGATTGTAGCGACTTTGTTACGACCTGTCTGACCTTGACGTTAAATAAAAATTTGATAGACCCGAGATTTGCACGTTGGGCGTTTGAATTGCAAAACTGTGACTATAAAATAGAACATAGATCAGGAAAACGTATGCAGCATGTGGATGTGTTATGTCATTTCGAATGATTTAACCCTTGAAAATTTGAGGCAGGACTTAGAAAAAAAAGAAAGTCCCTTTTATGAATTGCGGGACGGAATTATTTATCTTAAAATTAATAGGAACAAAATACGTTTTTATGTGCTATATAGTTTAATTACAAAAATAATAATTGAAATATTCATGATCTTATGCGTCATATAGGAGTTGAAAAACCCGTTGAGGTAATACGCAGAAATTATTGGTTCCCAGATTTGAAACAAACGGTAAAATCGTATATTGATAATTGTCTTAAATGCATTTAATGTTCCCAGTGGAAGGTTGGAGGGTTATTTGCACTCAATAACAAAAGATGATAAGTCGTTTGATACCCTGCATTGCGATTTTTATGGTCCTTTGTGTTGTACAAAGTCTAAAAATAAACATGTTTAGGGTTTAATTGATGGCTTTACCAAATTTACAAATTTGAATTGTATAAAGACCACGAACACATAGGATACAATATCTTGTTTAAAATTGTATTTCAAAAATTTTAGTCGTCCAAAAAGGTTGATAACAGACCGAACAAGTAATTTACCTCTACAGATATTAAGGATTTTTTAAAAGAAAATTGTATACAGCATATTAGAGTTGTGTCGGCCTGTGCTAGGGCGAATGGACAGATTGAACGAGTGAATCGCACTCTAACTCCAATGTGGTCAAAACTTGTTCATAAAGAAAGGACCATCGATTGGGATAATGTCGTTGACAGAGTTGAATTCGCATATAATAACACTTGTAGCAAAACTACTAGGGTAACCCTTGTCAATTGTTGTATGGTAATTTCCAAAAGGGTGAGGTTTATGATAAAATTAAGGAACATTTAGAAAATATGTTTTCAACTTTTACTTTAGATCATTTGCCGCATGATTTACATTTACGGAACACAATAATAAAAACAATAACCACAATTCACAGTTTTTTAATTCCACAAAACTATAAAGAAATTTCATTGTTTTTATCTCTGTTATTTAAATACAAAAACAAACTAGAAACTGAAAAATTATCGCAAAACAATTTTGTTTTCATCAAACTATGAATTTTTCTATTACATTTATGAAACACTTTATTTATATAAGACTAAAAGATTAAATTGTAATAACTTAAACTATTTTGTAACTATAACTTAACTATAACTAAAATCTATTTTGAATTACTAATTTGATATTTTTCAATAAAGTAAAGTTTATTTATATCACTTTTTGGAAGTTAAAACTAAACTGATTTATCATTCGATGTGAATTTACCCATCTAGTTTTTCAGAAAAAAGAATTTCTATCCATCTCTGTCTTGTGGCTTCCATTAACCAAACAGCAAAATATTTTCACTCATACAATGCAAATCTACCGTATGTACTACAAAAAATGACACGACAGAGAAAAACGATTCAAATACTAACAAACGAAAGAAACAAAGAACCATTGAAATTTCATTAATTATTGATATTGCAAACATATACCAGCACAAAATCATAATATAAAGTACCCTATTTATATTATAGCATCAACGCTTCTGCGCATGATTAATTTACTTTATTTTTGTTTTTGTTTATAACAAGAAAAGCTATATTCGTTGCACATAGATAGAAAAGTAAAATAAACCAATTGACTATATATATAAGTCTGTATATAAGCAATTGCTTTTTTAACTAATTAAGTGATTTGAGAGGAAAATATCATGTGACGTTATATAACCAAAACACGAATTATGTATACAGTGGAAAGCTGAATACGATCAGATAATATTTAGAAATGATCCTAAGTTGTTTGATATTACGTAACTTAAGTATGATTAATGTGTTGACTGTTTGTTTTTATATTTCAACTGAAAATGTCTATTATACAGACTTTTGCTGGTCGTTCGATACACAGCAAATATCAGAAAATCATCCAAATACAAAAAAATTAAACAACCTGAGCACTGAAAGTACTTTCTGATTCATGTCACAATCAAAAAAATAGTTTTCAACAAGTAAGGTTGCTACAACTAGAATTAAAAGCATTTTCTTCTCGAGATGGCATCAGGTTTTTTAATGCTGGATGTAAATGGTTTTATAAAAAGTGATTGATTTATATCGACTTTTTGAGGTTCAAATATGTCATCAAATTTTTTTTCACATCGTTTTCGCGATGGGCAGTAATATAGAAGTACGTCGTATTTTAGGAACAATAAAATTATGCTAAATTGGCAAGTTGTCTCTGAAAATGCAAATTGTTTATCGAACCAGGTGACAAATAGATCTCTAAGTTGCTTGGTTTAAAAACTGCAAACACATTTATATAAAATCTTTAAGGTTGAAGAATAAGGATTGTTGGCAACCGACGCCGACATACAACGAAGCATTGAGTGAGCTAGAATTTCATTTGGTAGCAAATCATCAAGAGAGAGGTGCATATATATTTTCTTCTAGCAATTACATCGGAAAGCTTATACAAATGTGATATGACTAACCAGTTAAATTAATCTCATGTCTCACGGTAATTATTCTGAACACAAGTCTTCTTGGTTAGCCACAAATGTTTGAGCTTTTTCTTTCATTTGTTCGTTAAAACAACTAATAAGAATTTGTGGATTTTAATCAATGTTTGTTAAAACATTTTCCTGCTTTAAAAATGTGAGTATGATCAATGATCCGATACAGTATTGTTTATTTTATCAAGAGTTCTTCCATCTCAACTTTTAATTTTGTTTTTTCAGTCAGTTTTACTTACGTAAATAAAAAAGTAACTATGGCGTACTTCATTTAAAAACTACTCAATCACAGAGTTCTCCATTTTTGTTTCCAAATTCGATAAAATAGTTTCAAAGGATTAGGCAAAGGCCTACTAAACTGTGTTTTCTCTTCAATTCGTAGCTTTCACTCTTTTTGAAGTTTCAACTTTCCCAAAGTTGTCAGAGCTCATTTAGTGTTAGCACATACCTGTTTTACCAGTTCGCACAATTCTAGTTTTAAGATTTGAATAAATTTCAAAAGTCTCATAGAAATAATAATGCAGCTCTTAGTTTTGGCTATATGTCTGTATGTTTCAATGAAAGTAGGCCGTATGAGCTAGAGTAGGATAGGGACTATAATAGTCCATTATAGAACAAATGCAAAAAGCTCATGTTCGACGATTGTGGACACTTAAAACATAACCGCTAGAAACTTCTTTATTCATTAATTGACTTTTACTACTTTGTGCGAGTTTTGCATGGTGTCCAATGACCGATGATACGGGTTTGACATCGTTTGTTCACATACGTAGATTTATTTATCGTTTTCATCTATACAGAAAACGATATATTACGAATCACAGATCGATGAAATCATTAAAGACTGAGAAATATACAAAATTACGAGAGAAATTAGAGAAGATCTTGCAGTTTTTTTTTCAAACACAAACAAATTAATTTCTGATGCTCACTCAAATTCAATTGAAAAACATCAGAATTGTGGACGCTGTATTTTCACCAAACTTACTATTTTGAAAAAAAAAAAACGCCTCCACTTTCTAATCAAAATCAACACAAATTGTTGCTAGATTAGAAAAAAAGACAACTGACAAGATTATTGAATATATTTTTATGCAAATGAGAATCATTTGTTGAAAGTTTAAGACGTTTGGGTCAGTATGCAGCTAAAACTTTATAAATTTGGGTTATTTAGTAGGAGTATCCTGATGAAAGGGGACAAATTTACCTAAAATTTTAACTTTTTCTATTAAACTATAGACTCCAGTTCATAATATAAATAGCCAGCAACATATGTTTGATCTTAGTTTCGATTCCATATTAACAACAATTTCAAATATAACGTTCTCAGAAATACCCAAACTCAAGATATAAGCTATCTGTTTCTTGAAAATTAATTCTCACCTTTCTCAATTCAACTGAAATCGAACGCTCGTTTTTTTTCACACCAAGTATTCTAGCACATAATCGATCAAATATATGTAACATAATCGAATTCAATGTGATTGATTAAATTTAAAACATTTCAAGACAATTGAACAAACAAATTTGAATAATTTATATGTGAAATTCAATCCATTACCTTTTATTTTTTTATTTATTAAAAAAGATTCTCAAACTTCTGAAGACTTTCAATTTTATAAAAAAATGCTAAACAATATAAACACAATTTTCTCAACAAGAAGTTTTTTTTAACCCTTTCACTTTAACATAAATTATAAATAAACCAACAATACAAAAAACCCCTCTGCCATATAATTTAAATTTTCGTTTTTTTTTAGTTTTTTAAATTTATCTATTCATATTCATAAATTTAATTTATGCACATTCCAGATATCTATTGTTACTAAAAGTAAAATCTCAACCCTTTATTTTTGTTCTATATGTTCAACTGGGTTAAACAAAATAAAACTAAAATTGGAACATATGAAACAGGATGGAATAAAATTTAAATACCAAATTTTCAGGATGATTTTGAAATGATAATTTAAATTATGAAAAGGTATTTTTTCAGTTTAATTCAAAACGTTGATTAGTTAAGATCTGTTCAAAGTGAAAATAATTTTAAGCGGGAAAAATGTGCGAGTTTTTAACAATAATTATAAAACGTGGGTGAAAAATTAATTTTATAATAAAAGACTTACCAATTTGTATTTTTTTCACATCAATCAGTTTAATTTTATCACATCACTTTCGATATCACTTTACCTTTATGAACAAAAAAATAAATTATTACAAAAATGATTTCTTGAGATTTAAGAAAATAACAAAAATAAAGAAAATCTTAAAAAATGACTGATTTAAAGGACGAACAATTTACGAATGAATCGTCGCGACGATTTGCGTCTTGTGATTTTCATTTCCATAATATACACACAAAAAAAATGATATTGAACAAAATTTTCTTTTTTTTTTGCGAAAGAAAATTCAACATCAAAATATACAGAAACACCAAAGAAAAACGAAAAGAAAAATACAACCACCCGCGCGCGTTTTTTTTTTTTCAAATTTTTCCTTTCTTTTTCTTGTGAGCTAAGTTTTTTTTTCGTTTATTTTTTTTACCCCAATTTATTTTTGTTAACTTTATTTTTTATGTAAATTACATACATTCATACGTGATGTATATAAGAAACAAACTTTTTCTAAGTTTACATATTGTGAGAAATAGATGTGTTATTGTACGAGTATGTATGTACAATTCATCCAACCATCCATATATAAAAAATATAAAAATGCAATGAATGGTGAAAAAATTCTGTAAATGTTTTCTTAACTTGTATGTAAAAAAGTGATGGTGAAATGATTTGTTCTGATATTATAAAAGTTTAAAATTTGTTACAAATTTGAAGTAATTTTTTTTATAAAGTTTTTATATGAGAAACCATTATCATAGGTCAATGGCTTATAGATAAATTTAAGTAAGTAGTAATGGCATCACTATTTGTTGTTTGAAGATTAATTCTGATAAAAACTCAGCTTTTTTCGATTTTTAAGATAGTCGAATGCATATCTAATAGTGGAATGCAAAATATCAAATAAGCCCGATTGACGAGAAATCATAACTTTCCGAACAATTTTTGGAAAACAATAATTCACATGCATTGTTACATTTGGGCCTGGATTTTTATTAACACCATTATTAATTAAACTTTATCCTCTACCTCAGTATCTTTTCACCTAATATTTAGAAACAGCCCACCATTTTCAATGACAATTGAAAATTTTCCGAAACAATTTTTTTCGTAGTAACTCTGATAGGTGTTAATACAGTTATGGTTGGTTCCAACAGCTCTCTACCAACTGAAAAATCTACAGGCAGAATTCCATCGGGGCATGAATTATAGTTTCATACTCCTCATCATCGATTTTCAAATTTACCTTGAACTCACTACATCTTTCGACCTAGCACCATCGAACATTACTTAATTACTTACTTTATTTGATTTAAATTGTCACTCCTGTGGTGATAAATTTTCTAAAGCCCATTAAGTTTATAATCTCTCCCTGAATCCACAAGTGTATAAAAAACCTTTCGATTTAGTACAACTATTTCCAGAGTTTTATGTGCATTTTTTTGGTCATTATTTAGGGCTGCTCAAGACTTGGAATTTCGCCGTTCATCTTGGCATTCCGTCGAACGATAACCGAACACTTGACAATTGTTGCAATTGTTTATCTGGACAATTTATTATCCGATGTCCTGTACCTCTATAGTTAAAACATTTTGGCCGCTATTGAATTCTACCATCAAGTTTAAAGTCTTTTGTACTAGCAAGTGTGAACTTACTTGTTGTTTTTCATTTTTCTTTTGATCTGCTCATAAATTGCTAGTTTGGAGTTGAGCTCATCCATAAACGTAGTTACATATAATGTCGCTTTATTTTTCGGTTTCAAAATTACCAATCCACCACAGTTCGCGCATATCAAGCAAGTAATTTCCAAAACATTCCTCTTTCGTTTTTTTGGGCTGTCATACGTCTATAGATTATGGCCATGACTTTTGCCGAATCTTTCTTTGTAAATGTAATGAACGGCTTTACCAAGTATTTGTCACCGTTAACCGTAAATTATTTTTAGCCACTTCTGTCAGTAACCTTTTAGCATAAATCACATTTCGTTCATGATTCCTCGTGACCTAATATAGAGAGTGGCATCGTCAATTTCTTGCAGCCAATTTTAAACTAAATAGTCGTCTTCACCACTGAATTTCGCTAACGACTCCGCCATATTTTTGAAACTAAACGGATTGACCGAGTAAGGTGTTAAATTATTTACAAGCGTTTTGAAGTTTTGATATTTCATTCAAAAAATTACATTGCTTAAACAACCAAACATTGCAATTCTTAACATTTCAATCAGCTAGCCAATATTTTATGTATAACAGTCCCAGTTTGTGATAAACATAAATATATTATATATTCGTCCAAAAATATTCTTAATTTTTTTTCCAATTTTAAAATAAAAAAGTCAGACAAGTGCGAATAAAATTCGCTCGTCAAGGGTTCCGTGAATATAAAAGCACACAATATCAAAAATTATTGACAAAAAGTTGTGTTGTAACGTCCTTATATTTTCAGACCATAGACACATAACAAAATAAATGTTAAATTGTAAATGTCAATAGTAAATTACAATCAAATCTACATTGATCAAAAATGGCAAAAAAAAATGTTAATTCATGTTAAATATTATCCATAGATGTTTTTGGTAACTTAAAAAAGATTCAATTACACCAGCTTGTAAATGGATTAAATTTGATTATTTTTTCGGTCAATCGGGTGTTGAAATTTAGGGGGGTGGAAAGGCTACATACTAAAAATATTTTTTTTTAATAACACAAAAACTCTGCATTGCAAAATTCTAAAAAAAATAGTAACACTTCTTAAATTAAGTGCTCCTTCATATGACACCCCACTCATTTGGGTCAAAAATGGTTTTTTTCCCTTCCCACACCCATCCCATAAACACACAGAAATATAATTATTTAAGTCTTCGATATGATTTTCATGCAAAATTTACCAATATTCCTGTCTCTGTGAATATTTTCAAATTTTTCAGTCAGTCATCGTCGAAACGTCGAAACGTAGGCGGCGGCACGATCTGAATTTTGCCCTTTCTTATCCATAACTCAAAAACTGTGCTGTAGTTTTCATACAAAACTTACCAAATTTCCTAACTCTGTGAAATTTTCCAAATTTTTCTGTCATTTAGTGTCGAAACGTATGGAGGGGAGGGGGACGGTCTGAATTTTGCACTTTTTTGACAATAACTCAAAAACTGGGCACCGCAAAATTCGAAAAAAATTGTAACGAATTTTAACTTAGGTGCTCTATCAAATGACACCCCACTCGCTTGGGTCAAAAAAAGTTTTTTTTACCCCCTCTACCCCGGCCTCTAAACACACAGAAATATAATTATTGGAGACTTCGCTATAGTTTTCGTACAAAATTATTTCCTAACTCTGTGAATTTTTACAAATTTTTCTGTCAATCAGTGTCGAAACGTAAGTAGGGGGGGGGGGGGGGGGTAACGGTCTAAATTTGTACTTTCTTTACTATAACTCAAAAACTGGGCATCGCAAAATTATAAAAAAAAATTGTTTTATTTTTTAAATTAAGTGCTCTTTCAAATGACACCACACTTGACCACATTTTAAATAGTGTTTTTACCCCTCCTCATTTCCACCCCCTTAATAAATCTAAGTATGGAAATATGACTCTTTTTTATATTATTTATTAAAAACGTACTAATTTTTCTATCATTCCAAGTACATTTGAAAATTTTCGATGAGATAAGTTCGGAGCTAATCGAGGTAAGAAAACGCGACAAAAAACGTCATTATTCAAAATTATACAAAAAATGGTGAGATGTAAAATTCCAAAATAAATTTTTATGGAATACTGAAATGAAGCCCTTTCATATGATACCCTATTTGAATCTATAAAAAAATGTATTTTCTCAAAGGTCTCGCATCGCAGCCCTGTAAACCAAACGAAAACTACTTTAGTTTTATTTGTATCCGTCATTTTATGTGGATAGATTAGTTTTATACGCATGCCAAATTTCAAGTCCATAGCATTTAAAATAATCCATAATCGATATATTGTGAAAAACACGTTTTACTTTCACCAATAGTGTTCCGTATAAAAAACGGAACCCTAAAAAGCACAAACCATTTAGATCATTAAACAGTTTTGGTTCAAACTCAAAATCAAAATTGATAATTTTATTTTACAACAGCATGCCAATGTTTTATTAGCGAGAGTTTTCTATCTTCGTTTCATTTCAATTATACAATTTGATCACTCTCACTCTCATCACTCTCAATAGTTATTCAGAAATTCCATCACATGATCTCAAACATAGATCCAGTTGAATTAGAAATCATTTTTTTTTCTCCGGTCTGAAAGACACTTGGATTAGTGCATTGTTGCTTGGATTTGTTCAAAGTCTTTGGTTTGTTTCAAAGTCCAGTTTCTGGTTTTAATCATCCACGGGCCATTTGCTTAGATACCCTATGTGGGTAACCCTTTTTTGTACCAAGGCCTCTGCTACCTTAGTTATCAGCATCTAACACCTTTCTCCATTAGTGCCTTATAGACCGCTCCATATGAGATATCGTCGAAGACTTTTTTAATGTCTAGAAAGCCACAGAAAGCAGTTTCCTTTATTTTTACTACCCCCAGCAGTTTCTTTATTTTTACCTAACTCGCTAGTCAACTTGAACATCGAAGTTACGGTTGATCTGCAAATTTTGTACACCCATTGAATATCTTTGCAAAGGTGATGTTATCAACATACTAGTTCGTATATGGTTGTCGATCACCTTTTCCGTCATTTTTCTATAAAATATGTTAAACTAATGGATCTATGAGATTGGGTTTCATGACATCTTCTTTTCTACTTATGGGATGAATATCACTTTTGCCGTTCTCCTTGCTTCTTGAATAGGTCTAAGTGTCTGAAAGCTTCTCAGTATTCCTGGGAAGTGCAATATAAGTCCCTTTTGCCACGTCTTCTTACAAACTATGGCTATTCCATCCACTTTTGGTGATTTGTATGGCTTGAAAGTGTCTATAGTCTACTTTATATGATCCTTCGTTTAACTTTTGTCAGTCACCCTTGTGTTTTTCTGGTTGGGTTTTTAAATTATTTTATTACTAGCTAGCGTTCACTGCAAAGCTCTAATGCAACCCAGAAAATGTATTTATAGAACACGAGCAACTCTCTTAATGTAGTGATTCCAGTTTCTGGATTATTTTGCTTCGTTGAAGAGCTTCCGTACTTCAGCTTTTAATTTTAACCACGCTTTGCTCCACCTAAACTGCCATTTTATAATAGTAATTAAGCAGCTTCGAACGCTTTAGTGATTGCCACATATACCACCAAAACAATGTGTTCCAACGCGGCATCATATTTAACTGTGCCTTCAACTGTTACTAACCCTGAACTTTCTTTAAGGTTCTTCTCAAATAAGTCTCACCTTGTGTTTCTGTAAGCGTCCTAAGCCGAAGATAATTTTTCTAAAGTTCTATTTTGTACAATCAGAGTTGTTGTATCCAATTCTTTATAAGTTGTCATATGTCGATAGGGCCTACCATTAATTTCAACACCTCTTGTCTTGTTACAAAAATGAGTATGGTGTTTCCAACGCAAATTATACTAATAAATAAATTAAACTAATAATTACAATTTAAATAAATTATCAAACAGAATCTCACATCTCTAGTCCATGCTACCCCAAGTCTTGCTATGAGCATTTGCATCACACCCAATGGTAAAAACCGCATCTTCTTGTGGCACAATTCCACTAGCCCATGTACCTCTGTGGGCGGTAAGTGTTTCTTATCTCCTGCAATTCTCTACCACTGTTTTGCGGCAAATACCTCAGTATTAGAAAATCTAAACTACAAAAGTAAGTAGTGTTCTTAAAAATCATACTTCATGGTATAGGTGAGTTTGCATTAGTTTTCCATAATACTATTGCTTCGCTGCTTGCAAGACCACGTAATTGAAGAAGGGCGGGGCTGTCCATAATCCATTTATACATCATCAACCTTTTTTCCTCCTTGGTCACATCATCATAGATGCTACTGCACTTCTCTGCAGACTGCATCTCTGGTTGTAGTATTATTTTATGAGGTTTTAGCCAGATTTTCCGACTCTCTTCGCCTGCCGAGATCAATAGAAAACTACTTTGCCAAACAGGTGGATAAGGATTTCTGCCACCAATAGAGCTGTGTTTGACCTACCATCGATTCATTAAGTCAAGAGTTGGCTTGTGGCCTCGTTCTAATTTCTCAACAACATCCACTCCACTTGCGATATATTTTGAAAGCCGGTGGCCTTGTAAGGCGGATCGGATATCATTTTCCATCCACGATACGAATGAATATGAACCGATTTTTAACGTAGAAAAAATAGATAGGAGCCAATTTACCAACTCCTAACCTGTTATCTAGCTCCTTTAGTATGTAGAACTGTACCAAATCTGCACCAATGTTTTTTTTTTAAATCAAATGTCTTTGCTCATGACATTATATGTGCGCATTTTATCCCTTTCTACGGTCTTTAAAACGACTGAGATTGTGCATCCATTTAGTTTCTAAAATAGTTAACCATTAATTAAATTATAATTATTATATTCAACTGTTTTCATTGGCTTTAAAATCGTGCTCGTTTATATTCACAAGTATATTCATAGTTACATTTGCTCTCGAGTTAAGGTATAAATATGCTTCAATGGAGTTGCTGATTGTTGTTCCACATGGTAGTTGAACTCCCAAGCTGCAAAACTTAGCATGCTAATGGGTTTGAAAACACTTTTCATCCGCATTTGCTTTAAATGCTACTAGCCAGTTATATGAATGAAATTTCTGAATATCAGCTACAAGACCTAAAACTTCAAGCTCATTGCTGCTATATTTCTCTTGGGTGGACGATATTTTCTTGCTAAAGTAGTAAGCTCGATAAGGGTTATAATCTGTATCAGAAATTTTAAGAGGTACAACACATCGATGCCAATTTTGAATCATTCAATTTTGAATCATTGGGCAACTTAGTAATTTTGTAGTCATAAAGAACTAGCCGTGTTATCAAAATCTTTTAACAATATGATAACAATTTTGCAATAAGAGCATAATTCTTAATAAATTTTTTCAAAAATTTAATATGAAGTTCTTGAATGGAATTTGGTTTTTTAAACGTAGAAATTGCAATAGTTTTATTCTGTAATGGCTGAGTTCGCCTATTTTCAATCTCATACTCCAACTATTCTATTTTGGAGCTCAAGAATTGTTTCTTCCAATTATCCATTATTTGTTGGCACATCTAAAACTTGATGTTTTGGTTTAATAATTCTTTCCTAAATTTTTTTCAATGGTAGTATAGTAAACCTTCAGTCACAATATTTCATTTTGGGATGTCACATTGAGAAATCATGTTTTTCTTTTGTGAACTCGTTTTCCATCTTTAAAACTTGATTTTTTTTATTTAAAGTTCTTTTTGAGCTCTTGCTTAAACAATTATTTATCTGCTTCTTCTGTTCAGAGAGATTTAAAACAGTTGTAATGGAGCTGCTATCCCCAGTCTTTAAAGATTACAACATGTTCATTTAACCTACTGCATAGTTCCTTCTTCACAAATTTTGACGGTTTCTTTTTTCTCTCTCTCTCTCTCTGGCGTTTACATCCCATGGAGGGATTTTGCCGTCTGTGCAATCAGCTTCCAATCGTCTCGTTCCATGACCAGTTGACCCCAGTTTCGACATCCTATATCACGAAGGTCTTGGAGGATGTCATCACGCCAGCGTTGTCTAGGTCTTCCTCTTCGACGAACACCAGCTGGTTGTTGTTGGGACGCTTTTTTAATCATTCTATCTAATGGTGCCCTTTCTACATGACCAAACCATCTAATCCGGTTGGATTTAATGAATCCGATTACATCGCAGCCTCCAAGAAGCTGTCTGATTTCATGATTCATTCGGATTCTATACTGATTTTCAGCAACTTTACATGGACCATAAATTGTTCGTATGACTTTCCTCTCGAATGTTGATAAAATTCTACAATCGGAGGAAGTCAGTGTCCAGCTTTCGCTTCCAAAGGTAAGCACAGGTCGAATTAATGCTTTGTAAAGTGTGAGTTTGCACGACTGCGAAAGATGTTTAGATCGCAAAAGTTTTGAGTATGCGTAGAAAACTCTGTATGCGGCTGAGACACGAGCTTTAATATCTGCCTGCATGTCATTTGACGATGTTATTACAGACCCGAGGTATTTGAAGTTTTCTACACGTTCTACTTCATAGTCGCCAGTATTCAGATTGCCGGGAGGTATATTCCTGGATGTTGTTAAAAGTTTAGTCTTGCCGGTGTTAATGCATAATCCAAGTCGTTTAGCATTTCTTTCAAGCTGAGAGAGACTATCCTTGATATCGCTTGTTCTACGTCCGAGAAGCACAATATCATCTGCATAGCCAAGAATTTGACTAGATTTGTTAAATATACAGTTTTGTGTCTCAATGCGGCTTTTTCTTATCGCGTACTCAAGCGCCAAATTAAATAGTACGGCTGCGAGTGCATCACCTTGTCGAACACCTGATGTTATATCAAAAGAGTCAGAAACTGACCCTTCGATTACTATTCTACAGTTTGATCCCGATGTTGTGAGTTTGCACAAAGAAACAAGTTTCTCTGGAATACCAAGGCATATGAGTGCAGACCAGAGATTGTCGCGGATGATGCTATCATATGCTGGCTTGAAGTCAACGTAGAGCTGGTGAATGCTGATGTTGTACTCCCAACATTTTTCCAGAATCATCCTTAAGGTAAAACATTGATCTGTGGTTGAACGGTTGGGACGAAAACCATAGATTCGGCAATGGGATGAGCCGAGCGAGTACGACATTAGCTAGTATTTTATATGCAGTGTTCAACAGTGCGATTCCAAGATAATTTGCACACTTTAGGCGGTCACCTTTTTTATGTAGCGGAACAATGAGAGCTGTTTTCCATTCAGCAGGTAGTTCTTCTTGGTCCCAGATTGCAAGAATCAGATCATATATACGTGAGACCGAGCTGCTCCTCCATTCTTAAGTAGTTCTGCAGGGATTCCATCGATACCTGGTGATTTGCCATTTTTTAATTTTTTGATGGCAGCTTCCACTTCTTCTATTGTTGGGTAAGGGACAAAAATCTCCTCACTTGACGGAGCAATTGCTCGAATAGGATGAACTTCGTTCGTCCTATTCAGTAGGTCTTGAAAGTGGGATCGCCATACTTCCAGCACATCACGTTCACTTGTTGTAAGCTCGTTGTTTCCATTTTTGATGGCTGTAGATCTTGGGTGGAAATCTTTGGTCAGATTCCGCGCATTGGCAAAACACTCTTTCGAATTTCCATTAGCCGCATGTTGGTTGATGTTTTCGATACAGCTCTTCATGTGTTCGCGTTTCTTTTTCCGTAGGAGTTTTGCTGAGGCTTTTCTGGCGCATAGATAATCAGTTTGGGAGCTTCGGGTGTTTCTTGTTAACCATTTTTCTCGCAGTTTTTTTTGTGCTCAATGCTTTTGCGGCACTCGTCATCAAACCATTCGTTACGTGATTTCGGTGGTCGTTTTCCGATTGTAGTTTGTGCTGCGGATATGATGGTTGATTGAAGCGTTTGCCATTCTTCTTGTATGTTTAATGGCATCTCAGATGGGATGTCATGCTCTTCTATGTTTTGCGTTACAATTTCCTGATATCTATTCAGTGTTTCCAGGTGTTTAAATGCTTCGACATTCCAGCTCACGGTCTTTTTTGCTTGCCTATTAAATGTAGATGATAATTTGCACTTATACTTAAAGATGACAAGCATATGATCGGTGTCCATATCAGCACCTCTGTATGATCGAACGTCAGTTACACTTGTAGAGTGTCTCTTAGAAATCATGACGTGATCGATTTGATTTTCAGATCTTCCATCATTTGATTTCCACGTTGCTTTGTGGATTCTCTTATGAGGAAAGAAAGTGCTAGAAATTACTAGATCATACATCATAGCCAGTTCAGCTGTGCGAAAGCCGTTATTGTTACTAGCATGATGCAAGCTGTTAGGGCCGACATGTGTTTTAAGTTCTGCACTTCTACCAATTTGCGCATTGAAGTCACCTACCACGATTTTTATATCGTGCCGCGGGATGTTATTGATGACTTCTTCGAGTTCTAGAAAGAACAGGTCTTTAATGTCATCTGCTTTGTCTTCAGTAGGTGCATGAACATTGATGATCGTTACATTAAATTTTTGCGTGCGGATTCTCATTGTGCATATCCGCATATTAATTGGGCGAAAGTCGATAACATGTTGATTCACGCGACGATGTGTGAGAAAGCCAACTCCAAATTCTCCTCCGTTTTCATGACCGCAATAGTAGAGAGTGTATCCCTTGGCTGTTTCGTGGATTCCACTCCCTGGCCATCTTAGTTCTTGTAACGCCACTATATCCAGTGTATAGCTATTGATTTGGTTTGTAAGTTTCAGTAGATCTCCTGGTCTTCTAAGGCTTAGCACGTTCCAGGTTCCCATTTTTAAATCGTAGTCCGGGTACAGTTTCCGAGGTCGTTCTAATAATGAATCCGAGATAATCCGAGGCCTGTGTACAGAATTCATGACAAATAGTTTTTTACGGAAATGGGGTGTTAGCCCTTCGCCCAACCCAAATTTTCGTGAATGGGTTCGTTCTGCATCTTGAGGTCACCAGAAACAACCTTTTTACATGTTTATATAGCGAGCCGCTTGATACAAGACAGACGCCCGCTACAAACCGCCCCTAACATGGAGAGCAGACGCTTGCTACACGTTTATATAGCGAGCCGCTTGATCCAAGACAGACGCCCGCTCCAAGCCGCCCCTAGCATGGAGAACAGACGCTTGAGTTGCATTGGTTTTGTAGCGCCAATGACTCGCCATGGGTGCAGAATCATTGAGTATAAGCAGTATTTACTCTGCCCCTCTCAACTACACCAACCTAATTCTGTTAGCATTACCCAGGTAGCACGGCGTGACGTAGAATTTCGGATTTCACTACCCCTTTTTTTCTCTCGTTGCATGAAATAAATATGTAACGACGGACCATTTTCAATTTTTACTCTAAAATAATAGTTTTCAAATTGAATAATAATTTTATTAATTTTCTTCAATTGTAATAAACGTAAACATTTATTTGTACCACTGTACGATCAAACATTTTTTTTGATGATTTAAATCAACTCAATTTCAATTAAAAATACAAGTTTTGTATAAATGATTGGTTGTATTAGTGGAAATTGCTGTTACATGATGGAAAATGAAACAGAAGATCTGGAAGATTTTCTGTATATAAGCGATCAAATTTGTTTGATCGAGCGATTAGTATATAATTTTTAAATGTTCAATTAGTTCAATAAATTAAAATCGAAGAATTGTGTGTGATCGCAAAATCAAAGTTTTAATTTAATAATGGGTCTTAATCAATTCTATTAATTAAATATTTGTTTGTTTTCATTTATAAATTGTTTTAAAATATATCAATTTTATACCAGAATATTGAGTTTGTATTTTGTGACACTACAAAACCATAATTCGTTTTAGTGATAATTTGAATTCAGATTTTAAGCCTAAAGGAAATCGTTATATATATATATATATATATATATATATATATATATATATATATATATATATATATATATATATATATATAAATATATATATATATATATATATATATATATATATATATATATATATATATATATATATATATATATATATATAATATATATATATATATATATATATATATATAAATATATATATATATATATATATATATATATATATATATATATATATATATATATATATATATATATATATATATATATATATATATATATATATATATAAATATGACAGAACCAAAAATAAAATCGAAAGCTTAAGTTTTTTAACAAAAAGTAATGTTATCTGGACGTGTTATGTTTTATTTGGACATGCAGTTATTTACAATTTGAAAACATTAAAGTTTTGCAAAGTTAATTAAAGCATAATAGTTATGAAATGTTGTATAGATTTCCAACCGATACAAAACATTTAAATGCATGGTTAAAAGCACTAAATTTAAAACCTTGGAAACTGCGGAAACATGATGTAATTTGTTCGCAGCATTTTGAGGAAAATTGTTTAGATCAAAGCTCACCGTTAAGGATGCGTCTTAAGGAAACTGCAATACTTACTATTTTAAATCAAATGTCTGGGGAATTGTTAATAAAGGGAGTTATCACAGAAGATAAACGAAGACGTAAAATAAAACATGACGAAGACAAGATTCAAAATAAATCAATATAAGCTTTTTTTTGAATTTTAATTTATATAATTTTTGATTTGTTTTTAACTTAATTATTTTATTCGTTAGCCAATTAATAAGTTTCTTTATAATTTTTCTGTGATTCATAAAATAAGAGATTTGCAAGTGTTAATTAGTTGATCGTAGATTCAGTTTTCATATATTTTTATAAGCTTTCCGGTGTAATGTAATATAATTATTCGTATAAAAGTCCAAATCAGTATACATGGCGTCTGAAACGAAGGGACCCTTTAGTTTTTATAAAATCAGCATAAATAACAATACAGTGTCTACTAATGCGGTTGAAAAATAAAATACTCTTATGAATTGTTCCTCTCTCGGTAAAGCTTTATCAAACTCGGCCATAAGAGAAAGGTGCATGGTACAATACGCAAAGTTTTATCAATATTTTAAAAACTGCAATGTAAAATAAAATAAATTTTTACTTTTAAAATGTTTAGAATAGGTATCCCTTGTAGAGCTCAAATATGAAAACATAACCATCTTATTTTATTTAGTAACATATTAACATATATTTGAAAGTTTGATGCTGCTTGATATAAAACGATAATATAGTTCTTCATTCCAGAAATTTCTTCAACTGCTTTTATATAGTTTTTTTATTTAAATGTCAACTTTTTTCAGACAGTTCAACTCTGGGGAACATAAATAGTTCATAAATTGAGATTGTTCCAATGAGCAAATAAATGTTAGATGAAATTCGTTCTCGAAGAGATTTTGGTGCTGTGCCTTACTAATTCTTCTCAGTTCAATCATACAATACGAGAAAGTAATCATAACCAAACCGGAATTTTGCCATCATCCAACCAAAATGACAATGTGATATGCTTTCTATCATTTTCCATTTCTCTAACATCAACAAAAACAACAAGTATTAACCTAATATTATTGCTTGTGCGATTTTGCTAAAACGAAAAGATGTTTATATTATGCTGATTTTCTATATCTGTTTGTATGTCGTTTCAAGATATATAATATACATTCACACATTTATATCACATATTGATATTTTTTTTGAAATTTTCTGTTTTTGCCTGAATATACACCAAAAATTGAAAAACTGAAAAGTAGGAAAATTTCATGGAATATTATTATTATATATCTTTTATTATTATTATGATTTATTCATAATATTTTTTGATGTTTTTTCAATAAAATGATGATGCTCTTAAAGAAATAGACTAAAAAATAAAAATGAAAAGAAAACTAAATGACTTTGTCATATGATAAAGAAAAAAAAAGAAAATTCTTTTCAAAGCAAAAAAAAAATATGAAGGTGAACTTTTTGAAATCATATTTTTTTGTTCCATGTAACAAAGTACAGTCGAAAAGTGATTCGTTAGGGATTGTTTGATAATCTTTTAATGGATTATTATGAGTTAGACTGAAATGATTTAGGTTAAATCTCATAAGAGTTTTAACTTTTTCTTTTTTCTTTGCTTAAAATATTTCTTTCAACGAAGCTTGGATGATGAACAATTCATTTTATTTTCCAAACCGCTACCATTGATTTGTTAAAATAAAAAAAATAACCAGGGCATTTTGAAAAGGTATTCATTGTTGATACAATTTAGCTGCATTTTGGATATGTATATTTTTTACGAAATGTAGGTCCTTCAAGCCGGATATATCATCCAGATATGTTAAAAACATACACGCATCATTAAAGAAGATTTCATGATTAGTAACCGTTTTTTTCTTGTTTTATTTTTACTGATATTGTAATTCGCTTTAAATTAAGGTTATGAGTAAACAAGCCAAAGTTTAATATTGCTTAGAATCTTATGTTGTTTTCATTTAGTCCATCAATGATAAATTCGACGCATTACCACTTGGTCACTTGAAAACATAACCACATTACTGTGAAGATAATAACAACAGTTTTGAAATCATTTTAATCTCAGTAAAGACATTCTTGTTTTAATATATGTTAATTCATAAACTAGATCAAAAACAAATTTTTCGTGAAAATCGTGTGAACAAAGATCACATTATCACCATTTAGATGACTAAAACCGAACTGATCTGTCTTGCGTTATATTTTTGCTTACTTAATTTTTATATAATCATTCAATCAACGGTAAAGTTTCTCTATCTGATGTCTTGAAGGGGATAAGCATTTAGCTGCATACAAAGCCAGTTACTACATAAAACTTTGATTTCCTATACAAATTCTTATATAATAGATGCTGTGAGGAATTTATCAATCAAATATTTTCAATTTTTTAATCAAATATCTCCTTAGTAAAATATTTTCAAAGTTTTCCCAAGTAAAATCTCTTTTTTTATTAATTTTATAAAGTTTCTATAAATTTTATACAGCTTTGTAAATTTCTAAATAATTTATAAAAATGTCTATAAAGTATATAAACGTATGTGTAATTTATCAGTATCCTATAAATTATTCATTTGTGTTTATAAATTTATAGACATTTTCATGAATTATTTAGAAGCTTACAAAAGCTCTACAAAATTTATAAAATCTGTGTTAAATTAACAAATTAATAAAAATCGATACTTTACTAAGGAAAACTGTTGCTAAATTGAATTTTAAAATTGGGAAGTACTATGGTACGTAATAAACACTAAAATTCTTTATCAGCTTTATTGTATGTTAATAAATCGATGTGTGATACGATTTTGAATCAAGCTATATAATTTTCCATTTATTTCACTTTAATTTCCTTTTATCCTCTCATGAAAAATTGCCATATGTGATGAAATTTAGTTTTTATTTATGAATTATTTACAATATAAATAATAAATAATAACTTTGAAACTTTCATTCCGTTCACAAACTTTTACAAAAAATTTGTAAAATTATTGTTATCAACAGAATTTTAACAAAATATTTGTTAAAAGAATTAAGATAATATTTCTTCGATTAATGAAATCAATTGAGTAGTTGTTTAAAAGTTTGAAACAGTAGGCGCTGTTTTTTTCAAGATTAATTTCGACAGCAAATTTTTTTGTGTGCTATTTTAAGCGTTTATCACTGCTCTTGTAAGTTGAAAGACATCTCTTATGGTTAAACCGCCTATAGTTATGTTAACTTTTTGAAATCACAAGAATCATGGAACAAACAATTAACGGAATTTCTGCCAGTTGTGTCTAAATAAAACAAGTGCTAAGTTTTGTTCAATGAATTCAAGTTTCAGTATTTTACCCGCTATAAAAAATTTCCAATGATTTAAATATTTACAGAGAACTGTTTAAAGATATTTCACCGATTGTAATGCTTCCAATTATAAAACATCATTCTCCTTTTTGTACTAAGCAAACTTTTTGAAACCAACCATTTCCTTCAATTTATCATTAACATCTCTAACCAAATCAACTGTCAAGTAATCCAACACAATAAATAACAAAACACTTCAAATTCCATATACTCTTGATCTGGGAATTCTTAAAAAAAAATTCTATTCAATAAATAACGCCAAAACCTTGTCATTTTTTTTGTGTTCAGTATTTATTTATTTATTTTTCTTGTATATTGATGATGGCAGCCGAGTACATTCAACGGATAAAAAAGGGTGGATATATCACACACCAAAAAAAATTGTATGTATGTAAATAATTTTTTTTTGTTTAATATATAAATATATGTATATATTTATTTATTCCAATTCAAATATATAAAATTTGAAATTTTTTTTGTTATATACAAAATTTGATGTATTGTTATTATTATTGCTATCGAGGGTGAAGGGTGGTTTGATTTCATATGTGAAATTGTAACAACAACAACAACAATATAATGTTCATATATCGAATGCATAATGGAAAATGTATATCAATAAATTTATCGAGATATTACAAAATGGAATTATTCATTTATATATAATTTTTATTTGGAAAAACTCCAAAAATTTGATAATCAGAATTTTCTTCAACTTGTTGTTGTTGTTGTTTTTTTTGGATGTCAGAAAACATGAACAAGATTGTGATTTTTTTTCCATAAAAACGAAATTCTAATAATGTTTTGAAGAGTAACCTTATAAACGTATTCAAATATGAAAACTCTATTGAAATACGTTAATTTAAAAAGAAATATTGAAGAATAATTTGTAAGGAAATTCTTATCCAAAAACCATCCATTCATGAGTATGCATATGAATATGATTAGGAAAAAAAATTGTATTTATGTAAACATGTTTTCAATGCTATTTATGAAAAATGAAATGGATACAGTTGGTTTGAAGACAAGGTTTAAGGAGTTTAAATTTAAAATTTTCTCTTTCAATGGCACCCATTATCGAATCAAAAGTATTATACCATCAAAAGTCAGTTTATAACAAAACCTGTTAGAAACAAACCTCTTCAAAATATGTATCAATGATTGTAAGCTTTGCCACAGTTCATTTGGCACAGAAAGTAAGAAGGTTACTTTCAGCATTTTTATATCCATATACTACAAGTTTGCTTGCATTCGAAATGTGATCTCATTCTTTTGATCGAGCACAGGTAATTACAAGCAACCATGTATTACTTGGTTTAAAAATCAAACTTCTTCTTAAATCTCGACTTTCTGTTTCACAAAAACAAGAGAAAACACCAAAACTGTGGTTTCCAGCTAACCAAGCATTAGTAGGTTAGATAAAAATTATTTATTTTACAACTGTTTACACAAAAAATTTGTTATATCAACAAACTTACAAATAATATGTAATTAATATAAAAGAAATGAACATGTATTGGTTTTTTAAATATAGCGAGAATACTGGAAATTAAGCGTTTTGTTTAATTCAAAATTCCAATATTTTCAAAATTTGTCAATTTTTAATTCAGAAAGTGAACCTGTCGAAATATGATTTAAATCAGGTTCTGGAAGAGCAACAAAATTCTAATTACATACACTCAGAAAATAAAGGAAACTTTTACAAAATCTTTATAAAAAACAAGTCACAAAGTTTTTTGATAAATCTACAATTTTTTTCCTTCAAGTCCAAAAATAATTTGTAAATCAAATAAATTTTTTGTTCTTTCACATATTTGTTTTTGTAATCTACAATATTTTTGGTAAACTTACAAAAAATTTTGTGAGTTGTATATTTATAAAAAATTTGTAGAATTTATTTAGTTGTTTTTTTAGTTTTGTTGAATTTCTCACAACTAGTTCACCTCACAATCGTATCTCCTTCGTTGTTATTTTCACATATATTTTGTTCGTTTTTATGCAGAATTTTAAAAAATTGTAAATTTGTTTGTATATTTAACAACATTAGGTGATAAAATTAACATCCTAATTGTTAGAACTACTTCTTTTTTGTGAAAATAACAATAATTTTTTAAATAATTTTTTTGCTTATGTAGAATTAATTCTAAGCAGTTTATAATATTTTGTATTCTTTATTTCTGAAAAATCAAATTAACAAGTTTTATTTAATCTTTAATTTTAAAATATAAGTTTACTAAATTTAAAGTTTTTTCGGAAGTTTACGTAAAGTTTTGAAAGTTTTTTCCACAAAACGATTTTGACAATTACTGATGCTAAAAACATTTTTTTTCTGCAGTGGAAATAATGCAAAATAAATTTTTTTTACATTAAATGTTCATCATAGACAGTAATTAATCTTTATATGCGTGAAACTAATCCAAATAAAGCATGCTGTCTGCTTGAGCTTTGGGCTGTACACCATACATGTGGTCGTATAAGGTTGTTCTGGAAACTTCGCTCCATTTTCTCTCAAAAACATTCATTCATGCAAGCTTAGAAAGCCTATGAAGTTCACATTGACTACCACTTATTGTAAAACCATGTCAACATTGGAAATATCTAAAAGCAATTTTTAGTTCCCGAAGTGAAATCTAAAGTGAAATTTTGATTAAAAGACAATAAAGAGAGCTGATGGCACAGACAATAAAATCTTTCAAAGGAAATAGTAAGCCAAAATATATAGTGAACTTAGAATAAATTTTTAAAATAATCCGAAATCACTCAAATAATAATACGATGAATAACAAAACAAATTTCACTTTACTATCATGACCTGCACAACAATATTTATTAACTCCAATCAACATTCCCTAATTATTCATTTATGTTGCGCCTTGAAATTCAACATAACCTAGATAATTTATTTAAAAATAAAAATAAAAAACTTTTTAACCAACACAGACTGATGCGCTAACCCCCATCAAGCAACAAATGAAAAATAATTTTTCCATCATTCCAATTTCTCTTGTTTTTCTTAATTTTTTCCAACCATTTAGCTCAACTTCATCCTCTTCGTACTAATTCGTTTCATTCATTTTCACCTTTTTCCATTTTATTTTATTTTAATTTTGATTTTGAACTCACTTAAAAGTAAAAAATCGTCTCGTCAAGTAAATGAGAAAAAAAAAACAGAAAAATTATGCCGCGGGAAATTCTACTATAATCAGCTGGTTTAATTTGTACAATTTTTTTTTGTTTTGTTCAACAGAAAATATTACAACAACAACAATATAAAAATAATACGCAAAAAAAAATCAGCGCATAAATTAAAAAAAAGGTGGTTATTTGTGTATGTACGTATGTACATTTCTGCTGTACTACTTTTCTTCTTCTAATAAGTATAATCGTTTATTTTAATTTTCGTTTTCTTTTTCATTTCGTTTTTGATGACGAAAGCTGGGGAATGGAGTTTTGAGTGTTAGAGATTTTAATAATTAAAAAGGGTAAGAATTACAGACACATTTCGGTTTCAAATAGTATATTATTGAATTAGGAGCTAAAGTTGTACTTTTTGTGTTGAGTCTTTAGTTTGGCGGCCGACCGTAGGGAGGCCGACAATTATAGACAAAACACAAAAAGTCACTTTAGCTCCGAATTCAATACACTATTTTTTCGCCCAACGTTTAAATTTGTTTAAAAATATGAAATTAATGCATCAAATTTTTTATAAATATGTTTTAGGTAATAAGTTTTCTGAAATTTATTTTTTTTGATTTTAATTCATTAAAATGAACATATGCATTCTGTTTTGAACAAATTAATAATATCGTATTATTTTACTTTACTGCCGCCGTAAAAATATGAAAATTACTTCACTGCCGTCGTAAAAATATGCAAGTTACATTACAGCCGCCGGCAGATAAAATAAAAATGGCGTTACTTTGCAGCCGCCGGCTAAAAAGTAAGACTTTAACTAACTCCCCAGTGGCAGTAAAGTTAAACCTTACAGCCGTTTACCGGAAAACAATTTTATTTATTTAGAAAAAGTAAACATAAATTTTCTCGATATTTTGTTAATTTAAAATAGAATCAATAAAAACTTTTTAGTAAATTTTAAGATTAATTAAATTTGTGTTATATGTTTATTGACTACCGGCTGTAATCTTTTGCGGTTTGTTTTTAACAAAATTAAGAACGAAGCTTTTCAAAGCCTTAAACGAAAATATTTAAAAATAAATATAAACATGAATTGTGCCACTCTTGCTAAATTCATTGATTTGACTAGTAGGAGTAGGATGATTTGACTGGTTTTCTGCCAGTAAAAGGTCAAAAAATCATTAGTTTTGACATAGTGCTGTAGAAAATGCTAAGGCTTCATCTCGTGACTTGAATGATTGAATGTACTTATTGTGTATTGAGTTTGTCTAGTACAGTGATAATTTTTAAGCTGAGTCTAAACGTAGTCCTAAACCATTTAGCATATCACCTTTGTTTGGCTGGCACGCTATAATCAGTTTTGTAGCTGAATCAAACAAGATTAGAGATTAAACAAGCATGGTGTTTTGTTAGCATCTTTATTAGTTTTTTAATTTTCAGTTCTCTCTCCAGCGTAGCAAATTTGAAAATCTTACTCACAGTATTTATTGTATGTTGTCACTTGTGCCTAATGGATTAGATGAAAAATTTGAAGCTCATTACGAAAGTTATCTGTCTTTTCACTTTGGGCATTCTTCCTTAGTTTTTTTAACAGAATCTTTCCTCCTTAGATCTCGACTCTAAGCTAACATGCTAATAATCATTTAATTTGTGTAAGTGCGTCACAAACAAATTATTTTGCATCCTCATTTGTGTTACTGATTTTACAATTAAAACTCGCTGTCAATGTTATACTTGGTTGAAATTTTGAACCATTCTATGTATGCAACGTCTTTAATCTATGTTGTGAATTGTGATATCAGTCAGATGATGATTCTAAAAAACTTTACTTTCAAAAAAGCAAAATATCCAAAAAAACATCATTGATGCCTGATGACACCACTTTATCGTCCAGGGCTGCTAACCACACCATCAGTTTTGTGTTTTATTGCCTTTAGTGAGTCTTTCTCGTAGAATAAGGATTTCGTCTAAAAAAAGCTTAGACAGTTTAACTTAAGAGTCATATTTTTAAACTTGAACAAAGATTGCATGAGCTAGTGATATTTGATACCTTCAATTTTCTTAAAATTTTCAGGATATATTGTTAATACTCTGATAAGAAAAAGCGGAGCTAACTGCTCTTTAGCGTGGGTCTGTTTGATTTTTGCTATAAAATAAGAATCAAAACTATCTACAAATCAACATCAAAAAAACAATTTTTTTCTTATAATCCATGTCCACAAACATAAAAACATTCATGGGTGCTACAGGTCAATCAACCAATTTTTAGTATTTTCTCCGTTAATTGCTTTGTTGCGTCATACAAGCAGTAATAAATGGGGCATTCCACCTTTCAGGGCAAAAAAGTTATGTGCAAAATTTTCGAAAGAATTTTCTATTTCTGAAAAAAAGAATCATAAAATTTTAGAACTACGTGAAAACTGTGTTTTTTTACCTTCATCACCCTCTAGCACTCACATCGATACTACTTCCATCCCACGATAAAAACTATTTGTAAGTGCATATTTTAAACTATATTTTTAAAAAAAATTGAAAAACACACACAATTGATTTAAAACTTTAAAACCCCAAAATAAGGAAATTCCAAAATTGTTTTCTCATGGAGTACTATAAATCACCAAAGTTTGGAGAAAAAATATTTGTGTTTGTTTCCGTTCACGTGGAATGCCCCATAGGTTTCTATCTACATAAATAATAAAAATTTGGGTATGTGAAGTTTTTGTCATATTATATGTAGTTATAATACGGTTGTTGAAGTTTATAAAAAGTAGAATGGTTGTCTGTAGTTGCAGAGAGAAATATATTCTCGTTTGACTAGATTTGTTTCGTATATGATATTTAAGATGATGTTAATACTGGATATAAATAATAAGAGCTAATTAAATTTTTGACTATAGGTATAATCCATTGAATTGAGGGATAAATTTCGTTTAATATTAGATAGCCTTAGGTACCCGTATGCACATTTTACCTATTTCTCAGACTATTTTTGATTGACATGTGTTAATATATAATTTAATAAATGTTAAAATATATTATAAAATAGGTCTTCAAGTTGATTATTTAATTATAAATTAATAAATATAATAATCTAATAATAAAAATTTGTTCATTCACGATGGTTATTTGAATCTGACCACCTCCGACTTTATATTTTAAAATAAATTTGTTTGACAAATTTCTTATTTTTGTTAGATTATTACATTTAACGATTTATAATTACTTTTGATTTTATAATTATTATAAATTAATTTTGAATTAGGACCATAAATGATTTATAAATAATTACAATACAGACGAGTGTTGTGGAATGACGCATTGTAATTATTTGTTATAAAAAGTAATATTAGATTTAAATATATTTTATTTCGATGTTTTATTTTGCTTCCGTTTCATTTTTCCATTAAGTTTAAAATAAAGCCGTATTGTGGGCCCCTAATACCTAGATTCCATTGTAGGCTGATTGATTGTAGCCTCTTTAATTGAAAAAGAAAAAAGAAAGAATAACTTAACCATTTTATTTTTGACTTTGGATAAATACCACACCTATGGCAAATTTGAACCAGATCTATTGAATTTTAACTCACTGTAGTTATACGTAAATGCAAGCCTTGTTTTTTTTACTTCATAGCTTCACCAGATCTATCAAAGTGACTTGACAATTGTGACAAATTGAATAATTTTCATTCATTTCTATAATAGTGCTCTACTTATAAAAGTAAACCAAATCTGATGTTATAAAAACATAAATTATTCAGAGAATTAATCTCAAAGATTTAAAAACTTTAGCCTATAATTAGAAGAGTTGTCAACGAAACTATGTATAGTAATAAATAAGAAACTTGCTGTTTTTAAGGGGAGGGGTGTTATGATTATATACTAAATCGATAATTGGTGCTAAAAAATGTGATTTATGAATATAACATGAAAATAGGTTAAAAGTAACACAACACAAATACTAGCCGTACGGATTACAGCTATGTCTTCAACTTACTAACTCATGGCTTTTAGAGTAATTGATCTTGAAAGTTTACTTTTTTTTGAAAATTATTAACTCTAAGGCCGATTTTATTACTAAAGTCAAAAAGTAACTCACGCTGTTTTATTTTATTCTAAGTATTATCGTATGCTTTGTAATTAAACCAATAGTTTTATTGCTGTGGGTAATTTATGGCTTTAGCAGATATTTAATCAGAAAAAAAGCAAAAACCAACGAAAATAACATTTGAGAATAACCACTATTAAAAGTGTCAAACGCCTCAGATTTAAGAGGAGATGTATTTAACTTTTTCTTATTACAGTACTACTATATTATCATGAATGTTTTAGGAAAATTGCAGGTATCAACTATCACAAGTTGTCCAACTTTAAAAAAACTACTCATAGCATAAAATACATCTTTGAGGACAGTTTTCGTTACTTTATTGTTGATGGTAGCAAAGCCAGTAAATACTTCTCATAACTACACTCATCGGCTTAAATTTTATCAAAAAGAGAGTTTAATCAAACAGAATTTGTATCGGAGAAAGATACTTTCTACATGATACACTGGAAGAGGTTATGAAACAAAAACCAGCATGCGACTTCATAATGGTTCTGGGTGACTTTAATGGGCAGGTTTGAAGAGATATCTCTAATGGAAGTGTGGTGGGCCCCAACAGTCTGCATTTGAATTCGAATGATAATGGTGAAAGAATGACTAATCAACGGAAACACTTTAACATCTCTTCATTAAAGAATGTTTAAACAGAAGATAAATATCAAAACCATATTGCCAAAACATTGGAGAAATCAAGATCCATTACTGGAGATGTTGATAAGTTATGGTATTTGCTCAAAGATGCTGTTTTAAGCACTGCTGAGAGAATACTTTGACGACCACAAAACCACTTCGAGAAACTATGGATGGATCAAGCATGTTTTGACGCTATTCAATACAAAAGAGATTGCTAACTAAAATGTCTACAAAGACGTAATAGCAGGTCGAAGGAAGGTAACTATAGACTGGCATGACAAGCCATTACAAAGCTATGTAGATGAACAAAGAGAGAATGGTAGAAGAGACAGTGTGAGCAGATTGAAAACTTCAATACGGAACATCAATCGCGGTAACTTTTTCAACAGGTGAAGGCCTTAAGGAACGGCCCTCAAATTAGAGCAACTGCTATTCAAAACGAAGATGGGGAGCTACAAGTAGGCCTTAAAAATATTTTAGATACTTGGGCCGCTTACGATGAGAATTTTTTTAACTGAAGTGACCAGCAACAAGTTGGGCGACGAGCAAAGCTCATTTGTGCTTCAAGGGTACATGTAGACGAATTAATCAAAGAGGAATTTGAAGGGGAGCTTTCAAAATCAAAACGCAATAAACGACACGGTATCGACGATATAACATCTGAAATGATTGAACATGGTAGTGAAACTCTATCCTTAAGATTGTTTGAACTTGTCATTTGATGATCTGGAGGACTGAAACCATGCCACAGGACTGGAACTCAGCTATGCTGATACCAATCAATAAAAAAGGTAATCGTCTGCAATGTGCAAACTACAGAGGAATCGCTCTCCTCTGCACAGCATATATGATCTTGTCATACATTTTGCTATCCAAAATTAATCCTTTTGCTGAACAACTATTTGGAGAATATCAGTGTGGCTTTTGGCAAGGCCAAGGTACCACCGATGCACTTTCTCTCGATAAGAATGATTTTGGAAAAGTGTCGAGAGTTCAACATTTCTGTGCACCAACTACTCTTCATTGACTTTTTCGAATGGGTGACTCTATGGTCTGCTTTGGTGTCAATAGAAAGCCCTAGTAAACTGGTATCACTATGCAAAATGACAGTACAGAACTTTCAGTGCAGTGTACGAGTAGAGAACGAAATATCAAAGTTTTGTAAAGTCGACTCCGGTTTAAGACAAGGTGATACTATCTCTCCTATTCTTTTTGATTTAGCCATGGAATGAGTGGAGGGAATAGAATCTTTTAAAAATTTGGGATCCATGCTTGATTCGAACAACAACAAACTTACAGATATAAAAGCTTGAGTCGCTGTAGGTAACTGAACTTTCTACTCAATTAAGCCTCTCCTTGGATCACCGTATGTATCAACTAACACCAAGCTCAAGTTATACAAGTCGTTGATTAGACCGGTTGTGATGTATGGGTCACAAACGTGGACCCTTACACAAAATGATGAATCACATGTATCTGTATTTGAGCGTAAAATCCTACGCTACATTTTTGGTCCACTTAAGACAGACGATGAAGAGTACAGAACGCGATATAATTTTGAGATCAGAGACCTTCTTGAGGGTCCAGATATAATAGGTTGTATCCGTTCCAACAGGATTGCTTGGTTTGGGCATGTTCTACGAGCCAATTCACCGTCTGGAATGATTAAAAAAATAAACTTCAGTAGCCCAGGGAGTGGGCGACCGCAAGGTAAACCACGAGCAATGGGAGACGGACGTAATGAACATAATAAACGACCTTATAAAAATCGGCTTCCATGGAAATTATGTCGCTGTTGCGAATGACCGTGGTGCAAGTTGATTAGCTTGGCCACGCTCCTACATGGAGCATGAACTCCACAAAAAAAAAGAAAAAAAAGATTAACCGAGAATTTTCCGTTTGCATTTTCAGCAATAGATGGGGAAATATCTATGCTGATCAATCCTTTTTCAATTTGACACGCATATTTGTAAATGATTTTAACGTGTTTATGTGTCGCTTTCAGGCTAGCAATTATTTTGTCCAGTGGTGTCGAATCCTAATATTTGCCTAAAATTTTTTGTAGTTAATATTAATTTGTTCCTGTAGAGTATAATGTTTCGCAGCAAAACGCCCTGGTATATCAGATTCTCGAAAAAAAAATTTCGGGCAATTTACCATAAACAATAAGTTCTGCTATCTGCAATTCTTTTTCCATGGCGGATACTTTGGTAATGTGGCACTTGTGCAAAATGATGAATGGAATATTCAAAGGTAATTTTAAAGCGGAATAAGCGTTTTTTCTACCTGGTGGTAATGTCGTAGTTATATTGGCTGACTTAAGAGCTAAAGTAATGTCTTTTTGCAGTTCCTACTGATGTTTTCTAAGAAGAAGATTTTTCCTGTCCTATTATTGACGTTTACAGTATTTGATCGTAAAAGACATCATATACTCAAGCGCTAGCTTAGGAATATTTGATTCATGATGCAATTAGAATTCTACATCGAACAAAGAAGCAACAATAGATCGATTAGGTTATGGCAGTGAACAAATCATTATCAACAGTTTGTTGTAGATTTTTTTAGAAATCTTCGTTCATTTTGAATTTTCCCTGCGTAGCTGAAGGAAAATAATGCTTGTTAGACTTCGTTCAAGTATGGGAAATGTAAGCATGTTTCCATACAGTTTCATTACTGCTTATGTTTCTTCCTGCCTGATAATATACAAGTACGAACATTTACACTGGATAATAATATATTTGATTTGCATCTAATGTTGCTTTAAACTTAAAATGATTGTGATAGTAGTAGGTTGTGCTGAAACTGTTTACTAATTACTAATTTCACCAATTTTATCGGTAACTACAGTAATTACGGTAATTACCACTGGTAAATTTACATCTGTACCTTGAACCGCTTAACCATTTATAATGTTTAGTGAAATTCATTATAAAAATAAAACGAGTGGATTGACTAAGGTTTAGTAAAGAGTCTAGTTAACCACTTGTAGAAAACCTATAGAATCTAATTACTTCTATCTAAAAGGCCTAAATTTATAATAATAAAATGCGCCGATAACTGCTCTGCATAGATGCAATTTGTGTGCAGGATGTCCCAAAAAGCTGACCTTTGAACTAAACCATTTTTAGAATTCTAAGACACTAGAAATGAATGTATTCAATTGAAAAGAATGAAAAATTGTTTTGAAAAGTGAAAGATCCGTAACAAAAGTTTATTCTCAATTCCGGTCGGTTCGGGAATCGAACCGGCGTCCCTCTGATCAAAGTTTATATGGTTAACCATTTAACCAACCAACTCGACTCGACGTCGCTGGTTGGAATTGAGATAAAACTTTTGTTACGGATATTTCACTTTTCAAAGCAATTTTTCATTCTATTCAATTGAATACATTCAGTTCTAGTGTCTTAGAATTCTAAACTACATAATGGTTAGATCCATTGCTAAACTCTTAATAAAATCTTGAATTTAAACCGTTTTTGATCGACTTCATAGTTGGTATATAAGTACCACAGCAGAAATTAGTTAGGGAGAGCCAGAATACAGTCAAGGCGTCATCTGGTACAGAAAAGGCGAGTCTTATTAACCTATCTGTTATGAACCTGTTCCAGGCCTGAATTGGAATACACTTTTAGGATAAGTACGAAATACCGTATTAAGGTTTGCCCTCTTTACCCAAGGCCCAATTGAACTAGAGCAAGCCTGATCAGGGCACTACTTAAGCCTGAAATAAATAACACAGAAAATTATACGCATTGTATACACTGTTAAACATATTAAGAAATAAAGTTTTTAAAAATGGTGGTTATGCCGCAAGTCAAAATTTTTGTTAGTTTTTGTTTTTCGCAATATGAAAGTTTCAACCTTGGAACCTGGGAACAAATTTAGGAATATTTCAAAGTAAGATTGAAACTATCGTATTGTGAAAAAAATTCAAAAACGACTTAATCCAAGCCACTAGAGTCATCTTTAAAAATTTATTTTATTATGTTTTTACCAGTGCATGTAAAAAGTTCACTATGTTTTTTGAAGTAAAACTACTTTAGGCGCGTTATGAGAATTTTGCAACGGAAGTATAAAAACGAATATAATATTCGGCAAATATATGATACAATTCGATTATGACACACTTATAAATGTCAAGTCATTCATTTGTTCATTTGATATTTTATATTTTATTCACTTATTCAGTCTCGTACTAAATGTTATATGAGTTGGATGTGTCGATTGTAGATGGTGGTCATGGTGGTCATTGTGGTCATTGTGGTCATGATAGTCATGGTGGTAATAGTGGTCATGGTGGTCATTGTGGTAATGGTGATTACGGAGTTCATGGTGGTCATGGTGGTCATGGTGGTCTTGGTGGTCATGGTGGTCACAGTAGTCAAGGTGGTCAAGGTGGTCAAGGTGGTCAAGGTGGTCATGGGGATCATAGTGGTCATGGGGGTTATGGTGGTCATGGTATTCACGGTGGTCATGTTGGTCATGGTGGTCATGGTGGTCATGGTGGTCATGGTGGTCATGGTGGTCATGGTGGTCATGGTGGTCATGGTGGTCAAGGTGGTCATGGTGGTCATGGTGGTCATGGTGGTTATAGTGGTTATGGTGGTCATGGTGGTCATGGTGGTCACGGTGTTCATGGTGGTCATGGTGTCCGGTGGTCATGGTGGTTATGGTGGTCATGGTGGCTATGGTGGTCACGGTGGTCATGGTGGTGACGGTTGTCATGGTGGTCATGGTGGTCATGGTGGTCATGGTGGTCATGGTGGTCATGGTGGTCATGGTGGTCGTGGTGGTCATAGTAGTCATGGTGGTTATGGTGGTAACGGTGGTCATGGTGGTCACGGTGGTCATGGTGGTCATGGTGTTCACAGTGGTGATGATGGTCATGGTGTTCACGGTGGTCATGATGGTCATGTTGGTCATAGCAGTCATGGTGGTCATGGTGGTCAAGGTGGTCATGGTGGTTGTGGTGGTAATGGTGGTGACGGTGGTCATGGTGGCCATGGTGTTCACGGTGGTCATGATGGTCATGATGGTTATGATAGTGTCACGGTGGTCATGGTGGCCATGATGTTTAGAGTTTGCATCCCGGGCTTTACCGGGCGGGAAAAAATACTTTTGTTGATTAAATTTGTTTTGTTAAATAGAAAAACTAGCGCGTGTAATCTTTGCACGCGGTTGAAATAAATTTCTTTGACTACTGTGGCAGGTATTAATAAAAAAATTAAATTTAAAATAAATATGTCATATTACAATTGAGGAGGTCCACACCAAAACGCTACATTCCCATTATTGCATTTTTCCAACGCAGTTCAAGAAAATTTGATTATGTCATTACACTGATTACATTATGTCTAAAGCAAGCTCTATTCTACAAAGGGGAAAATCAGTCCTAATATAAGCATAGATTTTTGAGTTTTCGATCGGATTCAGAAATTGGAGTCGATCTAAGTACACAATTTATTTTTTAAAGAAAATGGAAATGTAGCGTTTTGGTTTGGACCTCCACAATTTAGAGTTGCATTTCTTGATGATATAAGTTACAGAATGTGTAATAAAAAGCAATATTTAGATAATGTATTACAAAGTCAATTCAATTATTAGCATAATTGAAATATGAAATTATGGGTTTATGACAAATTTGCTAAATTTATTGAAAAATGCATCTATTGTTGTATCAATTGTTAAATTAAGTTGACATGTATTCATCGTGAAATTTAATTTGTACTACGTTGTAAGACTTTGTAAAACATGTAAATATGGCTTTTTATTACACATTGTTGTAAATTATATTATCAAGAATATTAAAACGAAACACTAAATTTCAATATGACATACCTATTTTATTTTATATATAATATTTTTAGTAATACCTGTTGCAGTGGCCAAAGAAGTTTTACTTCAACAGCGTGTAAATGTTACGCACTTCATTTTTTTTTTATTATGCCAGTTAATTACCTTTCAAACACATATAGGACCGTTAATTTTGTGTGAGCCAAATTTGATTTCAAAGTTACTCTGAGTTTTGAACTACCCTGTTAATAAATTAAATAATTTAAAAAATTTCTAAAAAATTACGTACTTTTATTTCACCTACACTACTTGTATTGTATGTCAAGCATGAAGTCAATCAAAAATGGTTGTGTTTGGCGTCGGTCATCCAGATCACGGATTCCATCTTTAAATAATTACTTGAATGATATAAAATATAATTGAAGAGTATTTTCCCAGTTAATTTTACTTCCAGTTAATAAAAGCTGTGGGGAAACATCAAGTTGTTGCAAATTTAAAGTCGTTTTTCACAAAAGATACAATTATTAAAATTAAGCATTATTGTTTTATGAATGGATTTGTTAGAAGTTTCGGTTGACTAGAAGAAACTATTCAGTGAAAAAATATCAGCTCGTGTAAGATATAATTCTTGAAAAGAAGCATTTATTTGAACGATGTGGTTCTTGGAACATTTTGCTGGACTAACAAAAATAGCTAGGAAATATTAGGAAGCGAAAGATTAAACTATGTTTTCCAAAAATGTTCCTTGTGATGTCCTAGTGTAGCAATAATAAATCTTAAGATTCCGCCTTAGACCAATTAATAACTAAGATTGGTTTTTGAACTACTAAAGTTTTTGAATGCTTTATATCAAACATTTCACCAAACATTCAGCAAACCTTTGATTCCGTTTGCCCATTCACAGCATTATTTATCAAACGTTTAAACATTGCAGGTGCGCCCGTAAATTCTTCTGTCATTCTTAAAAATTGGAAATGACCCATTAGAGTAATGAATAACGTGTTTAATCCTTTTTTAAATTGATAGTTCCCGTTTGCATTGGTGAAAGGAAATTCAATAATTGTAGGAAATTGGAAAACGACATTTTTTATTGCTTCGTAAATTTTCGATAATCAATAACAATGCGCCATATGTTATTTCTTAGATCTAACTTTTTTGATACTATTCATAATGGAAGGTTACAAGAGAACTAAAATGGCATTAATTATCAATAATCTCTATTAAGTAGGAAAATATTGTTAAATGTCTTACAATGGTAAAAGAAAGATAGTCTTATTATTTTATTTTTTTTTTTGAAACGTTTTTTGTTCTGTAATATGTATTCAATCTGGCTTTAGGTGTTATCTCATTTATTAATGACTTAAATATTTTAATTGTATATTCTAGTTGTTATTGAAAAGTTTATTCAATATACAATGGCTCGTAAGAATAGTTCATTGGATTAAAATATTCACTTTCGCTGTAATACCAGGAATCTTTGATGCGACAAAAAATAATTTTGGATTAAAACTATGCATCCGACCTTATATCTTATTTAAACTGTTTTTGTTTAACAAGCGATTATTAACAAATTCTGAGCATAATAGATAATACAACGATTTTGTTTAAAATATGTTATAAACTAACACAATTATGACGTAAAATCGTTCTTAAGATTAAAACCAAAGATTTTTTATTCTTCTTAAGGACGTTGATATTCAAATACAATCAGGAACCTTCACTGACACTGAATTTTTATTAAATCAGTCCTTAAGAGCAACCTTGTTTTCTTTTAACACCCTGATAACAAGGTCCCCCACCAAATAAAATTAGTATATTTAAGAACACTTAAAGTTCTACTGACAGTGACATTACCCCATATAGCCACGCAAGGTAATGTTGTACTAAATATTATGTTTTCTTAACAGTTTTAGTAACAATGTTTAAAATTGATTGTTTCTAAGAAATCAAATAATTAGTTTAAACTGTGTTAAGTTGGGGCGAACAAACGTATTAATATAACATCTTTATATCGTTACTGCGAACATGCATTAAGCGTTACTGCATTAAGATAAACTCTATCGTACGTGACAAAATGAAAATAAAAACAAAAAGTAAAATAACTTGCTTTTCAATAATTGGTTGGAAGTAATTAGAAATATTTAGGCAAGAAAACATGTTCTTAATAAGATTAATCTAGAAGTTCATTTGATTTGCACCAGTCAAGGATGATGTTTTAAAAGATTTCGATTAACATTTATTAGTGTTTGCAAAAAAATTGCACTCACTCTTTGAATTGTCACCAAAATAAATAGGCAATTGTAAAAAATATAACTAAAAAGTCAAGCTCTAAAATAGACTAAAATAGGCGATTGTTGAATAATATTTGGTTTTAAAATAAAATGTTCTTTTTTTGGTTTAGGTTTCAATTATTAACTAATCCCATCGACTATTTTAATAATCTTAATATGATCAAATTTTGTTTTTATAACTTAATTTGACTACAAAAAAACTTTACTATTAATTTACTAAAAAAATGCTTTAAGTGTTTCAAGATCTTCAGGAACTGTCTCAGCTTAGGATCAGTTACACAATTTAATCGCATATACTACTACGCATATATACTGATAATTACTAGGACGTAGTTCCAAGGAATGTTTATAGGAATCAAAAACATACTGCTGATTACTAATATTTTACAGATTGTACTACTAGCGTGAATAAATCTAGCAAAACAGATCCTAGTGGTTCTTTGTATAATGTTGTATAAAACAAACGGTTTCTGATAATCCTGCAAAAAAATACAATAAATACAATTTACTCGACTAATAGATTTAATCGATGTTTTTTTAAAATATGTTATTGACTGATATTATATATGTTGAGTTTATAATTGCTGATATTTATTGCACCGTTTTCAGTCGTAAGGAAGAAGAAAACTATTAGATTATCTTTTCATTATACAATTTAATAATCATTTGACGATGTCATTTACAATATTTCGCCCATCAGAGGCATTTTCAAGTAAATCGTCTTTATAAATTGAATAATTGAAATTTTAACTATTACTTTGATCCATCCATACCGCTTGCACTTTGACGTTAAACGCCATATAAATATATAATTGTTGATCAACAACAAGGCTAGTAAACAAAAATAAAAACAAAAATAAAAATATTTAGCACAAGACATGCACTATCACAGAATTATTTGTTAAAATGATAAATTAATAAATTAATTAAAAAATTAATTAAAAAAACAGAAGCTAAACTTTTGAATAAAAAGATTGATAGGCAAAAAAAAAAAAAAAAAAAAAAAAAAAAAAAAAAAAAAAAAAAAAAAAAAAAAAAAAAAAAAAAAAAAAAAAAAAGTTGTTTTTTTTTTTTTTTTTTTTTTTTTTTGCCTATCAATCTTTTTATTCAAAAGTTTAGCTTCTGTTTTTTTAATTAATTTTTTAATTAATTTATTAATTTATCATTTTAACAAATAATTCTGTGATAGTGCATGTCTTGTGCTAAATATTTTTATTTTTGTTTTTATTTTTGTTTACTAGCCTTGTTGTTGATCAACAATTATATATTTATATGGCGTTTAACGTCAAAGTGCAAGCGGTATGGATGGATCAAAGTAATAGTTAAAATTTCAATTATTCAATTTATAAAGACGATTTACTTGAAAATGCCTCTGATGGGCGAAATATTGTAAATGACATCGTCAAATGATTATTAAATTGTATAATGAAAAGATAATCTAATAGTTTTCTTCTTCCTTACGACTGAAAACGGTGCAATAAATATCAGCAATTATAAACTTAATAGATTTAATCGTCAACAAAAATCAACTAATAGATTTAATCATCAACATTTATTTTTGAAGTGTTTGTGCAGCGATGTCTTAGTCCTTGTTGTGGCTCATCTAGATTTGCTTCGACAAAGATTGGGTTAAGCAAGTAAATCTTGAGTTGCTTGCCTAAAATCAAGAATTCACACAATTTCTAATGCTTTTCAAATCTTATCTAAGAAATTGGTTTTATATATTTATAAGTATTTTTGTGATAGATATAAGAAATACTTATCAATTCAGTCTAACTATAAAACTGAAGTGATTTTCAGCACCTCTAAATTTTTCCCCATCATCATTTCATTATTTTGTGTACATCAATTGTAAAAATTGAAAATTATAAAATTAATTCAAACAATCGAATTAAATTAATAAAAAATCCTTTAAGATTTTCATTGAATAATTCGTTAACACAAATAAAAATAATTTTCCAAGTACATAATCGTATTCAAATTACAAAAAACTCACAAACACATTTACAAGGACAAATACAAAAAATTGCAACCCCTCTTCACTTACTTTTATTTTTTTTTGCGAAAAACACAAAAACGTTTTGCATGTATTACTACATTTTACAGATTTTAATGTACATAAGAGTAAGCATACCAGCGCATGTCCAAAATGGCTGATTCTTGTTTTGTTTATTTTTTTTAATCATTTTCTTAATTTCCGAACTAAATAAGATATCCATCTCTCTTTTTCATACATCCACAATGTTTCAATATAACCATCTCATTCTAATTAACTACAATATTTATTATATTTAACGAAGAAAAAAAAACAAAAAAAATCGCGTTAATTGCGAAAATGATAAAAATATAAAAAAAATTCAAAAAACAAACCCCTGAACAGAAAATTCTCATTTAGGAAAATTATTTTCATTAAAAAAGAAGTGATTTTGAAGTTCGGTAGACAAATTTTTTTTGTGCTGTGTTAAATGATAATTAAAAACATTAAATATTATTATTGGAATTAACCTTAAAACTCTAAGTGTCAAGTTATATTGTTTTATCAAGGATTTTGGTGACAATTTTTTTTTGGTATCAAGAATAAAAACAAAAAAATAAACGAAATAAAAATATTTGATACTAATACAAAGAGAAAAATTATACGCATAACAATCTATAAATTTTCCAATTTTCTTTTTTTTTTTGTTGTATCATTTTAGCTTGGCTTGGATTTTTTTCATTTTATTTTTTTGTTGCTTTTTCTAATACAATTTGAATATATTTTTTTTTAAATTCAAATTTTCATTTATGATTGTTCCGTTTGATGGAAAATATATGGAAAATGTTTTTTTTGGTATCGAGAGGTAGAGGGAAAGAACTTTTTTTTTCGAAATACGATCAATAAAGTTTAATTTATTATATTTTTTACGATGCTTTCAGTTTTATTGATAGATTGATTGATTGATGGGGAATGAAATGAATTTAAGATTCGATTGGTAACATGAAATTTTGGATGTGATAAGTTTTACAAAATATGTACTTTTGTGAGTAAAGAGAATAATTAGATTTAATTACACTTTTTTTGGGTGAATTTGTGGAGAATGACTGCGCAATGGACAGGTATAGTCATGCGTTTTAAATATTCCATAATAAATGTATTATACTGTTTTAAATGAAAACGAAAAAATAATGTGAAAGGTTTTAATTACGATAAGCACTAGATACTATTTTTGTCAGTTACTGCAGGTGTAGAAATCATATATTAAATCAGTATATTGATGAGAACTATAAATTCTGTTTGATAAAAGTTCAATCAGATGTATAAAAAAGGGAAATTGTACTTTATTGAAATCGACAAGTTATGAAACAACTTATTTGATTAAGGAAATGGTAACCAGTCACCACTTCTAGTCCAAAACTGTAATTTCAATTTGAAAGAGTTTGCAATACTTGTCGTTAGAATGACAGTTCTGGTTAAACAATTACTTTTTACGTTACGTACATTTGTTATTATGCAGCATCCATTTCCAATAAGTCAACGCGTTTCAGAGTTTTCTTATCTCATGGTAAATCCGATGATTCAGGATTACTATCAGATATTGATTCGATTTGATTCCCTTTCAGCTACTAATAATCCATGTTTTATCGATTTCCTTTCGTTTTCATTTCGTAAGTTGAGATTTTGGTTGTAAATGCAGACCTTACCTTTAAGGTGATGATTTACATGAATACTTCTCACAACAACCTACGTCGATACTAAATTAGCTGGTTGTATAAACCAGTTTGGTTGTATAAACCAACCAGTTGGTTGTGTAAACCATCGAATTCTTTAAGGAGACCGATAATAGACTTTTTGTTAGTATCTTGTTTTTGCCAGTTTGACATCACTTTTTAGTTTACTCAGATCATGGGTTAATCAGTTTTTGTTTGTGTTTGTATATTTTTTATATATTTTAATTTAGAACAGAACGTTTTTGTAGGCTTTTTTTATTACCTACATGAAATCTGTCATAGATGTTTCACAGTCTACTGAGCAACTAATCTCTTCAAGTTTTCTTTAAACCCGTTTAGTGCTGAGTTGTAATTTTAGGGTCTTCTGTTCCCAGCTTCTAGCATTTGTGTTTAAACTATTGTACTTTATGAAGGCTTTAGTTTTTTATTCGCTTTATCATGTTCTTTTAGAGCAAGGGTGACATCTACGGCGTATTGTGTCGGTACGAGTTTAGATGCCAATACATGTTGGCCACAAAATATCTTATCGTAAGATGAACTCTTCTAGCTCGTGACACCTGCTATTAGTGAGAAGATTGAACTATATTGTTGAAGAGGGTTTATATCAATAAAAATGATTGCTAAACCTTGTGAGACCTTAATTTGTTTAATATGTTAAACAGTTTATTCATGTATTTTTGACAGGAACACTGGCTAAAGAGATAACTTAGTAAAACGCCAATGATTAAATAACCCTACATCATTAAAACAGAGTATTCATAGTCTTCACATGAAGGGTTGGAGCATTCAGTTTAATGAGATCCATTAAAAATGAGAACTTGTATAGCATCATATCGGAGTCTCTATATATATATCGTATGCCTAAGCTATCCTCAGGTGATTGAACCGTAAGAATACTCAGTTACGGAGCAGTTACAGTTTAAAAGAAATATACTTATTGTGTCTGTCTATCTGTCTAGTATGACTCCATCAGTCCCCCGTCATTGCTGGAATTGGTGTTCCTATGCCTAGAAGAAAATCCTAGGCATCATTTTCGGTAGTAATGCTAGTTCTCTGCATGTATGCTGGGAAAGCACCTCTACTATCAGCTGTAACGAGCAGCAGTTGGTTCAGGATCAAAGAGTAATAATCATGAACTTTCGAAGAATGGCGCGCCTAGAGGGGGCTCCAAAAATACTCAGTATGTGAGTTCAGCTCCAATTCCTCACCCCATTGCAAATGTTGAAATGCACGCGATAAGTTTTAAATGGGAACAAAATTAAATTTGTAAAGAAAATAGGACTCCGACAACCCAAAACCCTAGAAAAATCAAAGCCATACCAACACCACATCATCATCATCCATTAGGATTATCTCATTTAATTTATATAAACAAAATTTCTCCTCACCTTATCTGCTTGTTGGATACAATCATCCATCTACTATAAGTCAAGCCCGTCACAACCCTATCCAAACAAAATAGGTGCAAAGAAAATAGATTCATCCAAAAAGAACACACAGTTTAATGTTGAATACGGTTAGATTTGCAATCTTTGTAACCAAATGAACAGTTGGTTAATGATTAATACTATTGTTGTTGGTCACTCACCTTCTCCATGGTTGTGGTTAATTTCATTAAAATAATTAATTGGATCTCGATACTTGACAATATCAATCAAAACCACAACCCACACATCTTTCAGTAAATAATCCAAAAAATTTTGTTTATCTTTCCAAAAAAAATATTTTGTTAGTTTTTAAGAGACCTAAATATATGTATTTCACTTTACACTATCAAAATTGAAAGAAACCGATTATATAATTCATCACGTTTAATTTATTTTGCTTATTTTACTTTATAAAACTACTACAAATAACATATTTTTCTCTTTAATAAAACACAAATATTTTTTTCATTTATGTAACCTACTCATAAAATGAATACAAATGCAGTAAGATACAACAAGCTTAAAAAAAATTCAATATTGAACTGAACACCACACTTACTACAAATAATGTTAAAACTTAACTTAAAACTGGAACTTCCTCAAGGAACGACTGTCACGAATCATATATTTCTACATATTATATATTCGAAATAAATTAACGAAAGCAAATATAAAAAATTAAAAGCAAGAACCATCTCATTGTTCTATTATGAATAGAACGAACAGTAAAAGTTTATATCACCGGAATCTGATCGGTAAAATTATTTTTCAACGCAGATAATAAAAATAAATTCAGGGACAATCGCTTCGTAACACAAAAAAGTCAATCGGCTAAAATTAATCTGCTACAATTAAATAAAATTTCAGAATAAAACACACCATTAACTCCAGACGATCAGAAACCATTGACACCATTCGATCTTCTGGTATTTTCTGGATATCCTCAGGAGCAAGAGAGTAACTACTAAAATATGTATGATCATAGATATTTTGATTGAGTAGAGGCAATCAGGGCGATCCTGAATTCCATGAGAAACGGATTAAAGGCGCTACAAGTATTTTCTGCTTTTTCATACTTTTAGAGTTCGTGTTTCAAAACGAGGCAACGGGGTGCACACAAAGCGACCATAATGGATCAAAAACCTTTAAAAACTAAAACAAAGGTCAAAGAAACAAATGAATAGAGCTTTGTCAATTCTTGATGAATCCGATTGGTCTTTGTGCATTGAATCGAGGAAACTTTTCAAAAGAAAAGGAAAGGTTTTGTGAAATCTACTGTGAGTTTATTGAAACCATCTTAGAGAGAGCTGTATTAATAAGGTCCTTGAAAAAGTTGTAGTTCCGACCAACCTTTGGCTTAATTTTTTTTTTTTTAATAAAATGTGATGTGTAGTAGGCATTACAATATGTGTCACAACAACACATAAAAACCTTTTAAGACCAAGGTCCCACAACAACATGCGCAAATCTGTTTTTTTTTTTTGTTTTTTTTTTAATATTTTTTTGTAATGGATAACTAAACCATAAATCCTATCACATATAAAATATGACATAGGCCAATATTTCGTGATAGGATAGGGAAAATAAAAATAAAATAAGAGATAAAAAGCAAATTTGTTTTAAAAATTTGCAAGAACAAAACTAAAATTGGTTTGCCAATAGTCCAGCCAATGGCATAATCCCTGATTATGGGACGCAGTATATTTTTCAATGATTAATGCTCAGATATGTAGTTATATGAAGGCTCGTTTCATCGAGCAAGCTACAGCGTTCCAGCATCAAGGAATATTCATTAGCTAAGATTGAGAGTGCTACCGTTGACTGAATACAGTTCATCCGCCAGCACCCCTAAGATATCACCTTGGCTAGTGATATCTCACTGCTATCGCCAGTGGTATGTGATATCTCACGTTAACTCATATGCCAATAGCAGGGACTGGAGTACGCGGGGTTGTCACACCCGTGGATCAAAAAAATAGAAAAAAATTAACAAATTAATAAAAACTGATCCCTCCATTCGATGATGTGCCTGATGATTATATGCCTTCTGAAATTGTGAACAATACGTTGAAGCTCTACTCAGATAGATTACACTCTCACTCTTACCCAGATAGTTTTTACTTTATTTATTTATTTCTATGACGTTGGAATAATATCATTTATATAGATGTGGTTTTTGACGGGAATAAATATGTTTTTAGCTACAAGGTTGTCAGATCTGTTCCTTCTCCCACTGTGTAGCCAAAGAAACTAGTCATATTACTAGTAATCTGTCTAGATGCTTCAACATGCTAGACCTGAGGCACAGATATAATATATGAAAACTACTGGGATGTGGGAGAGGAAAAGAATAGAAGCAGTAGCAAAAGGGGAGGGAATAGAAGCAGCATCAAAAACTAGAAACCAACTCAGCACCTCACATCATCCAAAAAAAATATCAATTTTTTCATTATAAAACAGTTAATAATCATTTAATTCAAAACAAAATATTAACAAATTTCAAAATTTTTAAATTTAATAGAAATCTATTCGCCGTTTTAGTGTTATATCTGTTATATTTATTTATTTCCCTGCGTTACTCGTATGTCCCGCAACCATTGTCATATTTTTTGATGGTTGATCATCAATGAAAAAAAATGAAACATCTTAAAAGAGGTTTGATTTAAATTTATTTATCCTATAATTTTATTTCAGTATTGATGAATTCAGGACTTTCGAAATTACGAGAAATCCAAAACTCAATTGTTTGTTTCAACACATTAGCTGCTGAATTCACATCCATGTTTTGTGATTGTTACAATTTACTCGTACAATTTATTTCTGTACAAACATCAACCCAGATTATTAGAGCAACTATGTAGTTAGCTAGTGCCTCTTTTTGCAACTGAACGACTGCTTTTAAAACTAAGTAAATGTCTTTCAATCCGGTCTTCAAAGCATTGACAGGATTATAACATAGCTTTCGAGTATCGCTTAATGATTAATGATGATTTCAATGTCAATCTACAAAATATGGATATAAAAGTATGCCAAAGTTTTGGTGATCGTTCAGAAAAAATTATAATTATATCCAAAAATTATATACAAACCGTTAAAAACTCAAAAAAAAACTTTCAAGGTCAAAAATAATTTTCTTTCAAAATTTCTACTCTCAACCCGCTCCAAACAAAATTTGAAATGATGAGCAGACCACTATGGTTTACATTCATTCATTACAGCATTTCCTGTTACCGCGAGTTTTTCTATTGAAAAATTTTCTTATGTAATGTTCGAAAGGGAGGTCCAGAAAATATTTTCAAATTTTTGAAAATTAATCGAAATTGTGTTTTGAAAATAACAAGAAAAATTGTTTTGGACTAGAAAAAAATTCACCTTTCATATGACATCCCACTAGAGAGACCGCTTGGAAGAAGTTTTGTGAGTCAATTGAGGCTTCGTGGAGCACTCTCAAAGGAACCCAAATACCAACCAGACTTATTAAGTATACGGAGTCTGGGAAAGAAACAGCGCAACATCTGCCTTGTACACATTTCCCAGGCAGCAGCTCACTACTTAAATGAAGGAAAAACTAACTGTTAATCCAAATAAAGATAGTTGGATCTTGGCCGGGAATGTGCTAAGCATTAGATCTCTGAGATGGCCCATAGATTCCTTCAACATATTTAAATCTTTGGATTCTGATGACATCTATCCATATATGCTGTAGAATAATGTAAATGGCCTCATTGAATCATTGCAGAGTATTTATAAGACATGTCTGACATATGACTATATTCCAGAAATGTGGCGTACAATTAGAGTTGTTTTTATACCTTAACCAGGTAAAACCAACTATAGTGAAGCCAAGTCATTTCAGCCAAGATGTCTCACTTCATTTATCCTCAAAACTCTGGAAAGACTGGTTAAATATGTTATATAAGGGATACCACATTACCACAGTTTTCACTAATCAGCATATATACCATTTGGAAAATCGGTGAAAACAAATTTTTTTTTTTTAATAAAATGTGATGTGTAGTAGGCATTACAATATGTGTCACAACAACACATAAAAACCTTTTAAGACCAAGGTCCCACAACAACATGCGTTCTAAGGATGTTAATGGACGCATATCTGTTTTTTTTTGTTTTTTTTTAACACTTTTTTGTTAAATAATGGATAACTAAACCATAAATCCTATCACATATAAAATATGACATAGGCCAATATTTCGTGATAGGATAGGGAAAATAAAAGTAAAATAAGAGATAAAAAGCAAATTTGTTTTAAAAATTTGCAAGAACAAAACTAAAATTGGTTTGCCAATAGTCCAGCTAATGGCATAATCCTTGAACATGGGACGCAGTATATTTTTCAATGATTAATGCTCAGATATATAGTTATATGGAGGCTCGTTTCTTCGAGCAAGCTACAGCGTTCCAGCATCAAGGAATATTCATTAGCTAAGATTGAGAGTGCTACCGTTGACTGAATATAGTTCATCCGCCAGCACCCCTAAGATATTACCTTGGCTAGTGATATCTCACTGCTATTGCCAGTGGTATGTGATATCTCACGTTAACTCATATGCCAATAGCAGGGACTGGAGTACGCGGGGTGGTCACACCCGTGGATCAAAAAATAGAAAAAAATTAGCAAATTAATAAAAACTGATCCCTCCATGCGTACGTATCCCTCCATGCGCATGATCTGGTGATTAAAATTGAAAGAGATCTTAATGCCAAATAATTAGTTTTGGGTGTCTTTTTAGATATAGAATGCAAATTCGAGAATGCCACCTTACAGTCAATCAAAACTGCGGCATCGCTACATAGAATTAGCAGCACGATCTCCAATTGAATTGTGTCTATGTTGAGCTTCAACATTGTTTTTGTAGAAATAGGCAGTACAACTGTTCCAATAAACGAGGTTGTCCTCTGGGAGCAGTTTTCTCTTGTGGACTTTGATTGGTAGTTGATAATCTTCTTAAAATACTGAAGACTGAGAGGAACCTATTCTCAGGGAACCTATTCTCATTCCAGCATTTGGGAAAGATTTTTGCACTCTGGTGTGAATCAGATGCAAAATCAAAACGTGCCATCTGCAGGTGGCCAAAGATGAAAAAACAATACATCCGTGCCAAGTCAAATAAAATTCAGAGAATGGCATTTGTAGGTATCAGTTGCTCAACCAACACTGTCGTTTGGTGCCATGATGGGTTCGGTTTCTTTACATCTACATGTGTAGTACATGGCTAAATTGGCTTTCTGCATACATCATGTGGCAGGAACGTAGGTAAACAGAGGGGCATCATGAGGTGATGGTCACATGCTTGACATAGTATGGATATATTGCCGGTAAATAGATATGCATAGTGATATCACGACCAAAATATATAGCTTTGAGAAGCCCGCTGAGCTGGTCATCTTTTTTAGAGAGGCATGTGAGGCAACTGGTCCTCCAGTGAGATCTATATTTTCTATACAGATGGCTCACGTTGAATGGAAATGCAAGAGCTGGCATGTGCTTTGAATCCAATATTGTAGCAATAAGTATCAATAAATTTTCGTTTTGTACAGTCCTTCAAGCGGCGGTGTATGCTAATAATGCATAATAACGTACTGCATGTAATAACTTGCTTGCGTCTGGCGGAAAAATAAATTTGCATCTGTTTGGACAGCCCAACATCTATTGAAGCATTAGCAAACACAGAAACTACTTAACTCTGCAATGAGTGTAGAAAAAATTTCTGTAGGATAGGCAACTCAATAACTTCACACTGCGGTGGGATTCAGGTCATAGTGGCATTTTGCAACGTAAAAGCAAATAAACTTTCAAAGACAGGGCCGGTCATGAAATTTTCCGGGTAAGAACACACCTTAGGGCTATCCAAAAAGTTTGTTTTTTCATTATTAAAGGATGATCCTTAAGATTATTGCTTTGTGGTCACCAACAGGCCGACAATGTAAGATATTTTTAGCATTTCAGATAAACATGGTATAATTTTGTTTTAAGTCTGAAGAGGGAAACTTCCAGGTCTTTGGTTGGTGTCCTAACACGACATGGATATCTAAATAGACACATTTTTACCATGGAACTAATAAAAATTCCTCTCTGTGGATATTGTTTTTGTACTCTCTGTGAGTATGCTTGATATTCTCTAGTATCAGAGCTATGATTGTCTCTAACACTGTAGAGGCCAGCACTTTAAAACAGTTGCCAATTTAGTCAGTCTTGGATTTCACTAACCAGAGAGAAAGATTCGTAGAATAGTTTTTATGAGACCAAACTCGGTTATAACGGCGCTATAGGCCCTTGAGTCTACGTACCATTAAAGTTCCACCTCGTGCAACCTGTCCATCCCTTTCTATTCCATCTTTGTCTATGTCTTCCATCTATTCTATTTCTTCTACCACACGTCAAATAATATTTCAAATGATGAGCAGACAGCTCAAGCTTTCGTTCAATTTTTACAACATTTCCTACAACTGTGAAAATTTTCAACTTTGTTCACACGGTTTTGGTAATAACTCAAAAATTTAGCATCTCTATAATTCATCGATATTTTTCTTTTAAAGTATTATATATCGATTTTTTTAAACAAAAGTCGATTTTTTAATAAATGAAAAACACGTGAAATCAGCAAGGTCTGCAAATGGTTTATAGATATTGAAATTCGTTGACATCAATAAAAAAAATTTCTGCGTTTTTAGTTTTTTTTTAACCCTGTTTTTATAACCCAAAAACTATAACGCTAAAATTATGGCCATAAAATTATCGCGCTAACATATAAATGCGATAAATTGTGGCTACACTTGCATTTATTTTCAATTATTGCGATAACACACAGGTGTGGCCCCAGCATAATGAGTAATTGCTATGTAATTTGTCATTCGCTAATTGATTTCCTTTTAATTGTAATTATTTACATACAATATTTTTACAGTTAAAGTGGGTTGAGTTAATTATTATGAATTGGTTAAGATTTGTGGTTGAATTTTATCTGTGGTTTTGATAAACTTGCGGTTTAGTGTCATTTACATAAATAAATTACATCTTATTTGATATATATTAATCAGATAAAAGATTATTCATTTAAACATTTCATTCAATTAATTATTTTTCTTTTTCAGATTTTCTAGGCATCCAGCTGGTAGGCATAAATCTTTACTACTAGTTGCAAAGTATTAGGAGCATAGGTCAATACAATTACTATTCAGAGATAATATTACTCATGCCTATACACCATCACCATATAAAGAAGCATAACTATATGGTTACGGTAATAATGATGTAATATAATAAATATCCGATCATGCAGAAATTCCAAGTTGTAAAAAAGTCAGAAATATTTTTCAATGGCTCGGCATCGTTTTGTGGAATAGAAACCATGGCTCAGCATCGTTTTGTGGAATAGAAGCCAAGAGCAAAGATGTAAGAAAATATGAGGTTCAAATAGTTCATCAACTGGAGTAACTCTACATTAGACAACCTAAAAGCACTTCAACTAAAAATAGTAAAAGAGAGGAGATGGCGTCACAAACATTAGCCACTTCTAGAGTATTGAGGCAGATCTGACATCTAATGCTGAATGACTTTTATAAACTTGGGGAACAGAAGAAAATCATCATCTGGTGTGCACCACGGAAATAGTAGTTATAGATTCCTAAGAGTAGATCGAGCGAGTGTTATGTGTACACTAGTTTATCCTTTGGGTCGCCCTATTGACTCAAAATAGAACGTCACATAATATTTTTAATTAACATTTTTTTTCAATATTAGCACAGTTCATATGAAAAAAGAAAAAGAGAAAAATATGTCCACTAAAACGGTGTTTGTGAGCTTCTCCCCATATTACGTACTATTATTGTTTTTTATAGCGCTGGACGGATTTCAAAAATTTTTTTTTTTTAAATAGGTTTACTCAATGGAAAGAGTGTCAAAACAATCGTCAACTGTGTCAAAACAAGGAAATTTGCATTAGATTGCACTAGATTATTGCATTATAAGTTTTTGAAAAAAATGTTGTCAAGTGTGTCAAAAGAAAGATTTTTATTTATTTTTGAAGTGAAACTTCTTTATCGGCGTATGAGAGAAATTTTATAGCAGTGTTAAAAAAAAGACACGATTTTCGGTTACGCGCCATGTTGTTTTTTTATAGATTTGAATTTTGTTTTGGTAATTTGATTTTTATTTTTTTTTGTTATAAATAAGGAAATAAAAAAAAAGTTTTTTGTTTTCAAGATAAGGCAAAGAATATTATGAAAGATAAAAGCTTTATTTTCTATTGATTATTGTAGTTTGTTGTACGGTTATGTAAAAAGCAAAAAGAATGTATATTTGTTTAAAGATTTGTTGTTGACGATTGAGATTATGGTTGGCTGGTAAGAAAAATTTTATTAGAATCGATTTTAAAATAAAATAAAAGGAAAAGATTTAAAAGTTTTTATATTGGGAAGGACTTAAAGCGGCTTCAAACAAAAACAAAGAAAATTATGTTGGTGGTTAAATTAGTAGTAGGTTTTGTGGTATGAGTTGAATTTAAATATAATAACTTTACAATGTAATCTTTTACTGTGGACAAAATTTAAAGAAGCAGAAACATTTATAAAGTTTAATCGGAAAATGTTAATTGTGAAAATATTTTCCAAATTAATTTCAGATTATTGAGAGATATAACGTATAAAAGTATTTCGAAATATTGCTGAAAACCCTTTGGCAGCTAGTAAACAAATTTATAATTTAAATAACAAAAGACTTGAAGGTTCTTCAATTTTTCCAAGTAGTAAAATTTCCAAATCAATTCGAAAAGGAAGTAATAGCAACAACTATAAAAGTAAATAATTGGAATTGTGTTTCAAATTTTGTTTTCGGAACAACTGGTTTATGAGGAACTTCAAAGTTCTACCACAGTTCAACTAATTGCCTGTCAATAGAACATGCAAACATTTCCAAATCTTGTTAAAGAATTTAGCGTTTTGATTTTACTTACCATCAACCGTTACAGGCGAACAGTGTGGAGTGTATCAGAGATATATACTCACCAAACAATTAATTATCAATAATCGGCATTCTTTTTCTTAAGCCAATCCACCCAATTTCTGTGAAGTTGTAAATAGTAGAAAAATGATAAGTCATAGAAAATTTTCACTTCTTACCTGTGTACTCTGGTACACACACACTTTTTTTTAACCCAATTTTTTGGAAAAAAATAAAATTAATTATTTGTTTGACATGAATTTTATTAATATTATTGAGAATTATGGCATTATAAGTTTGTCAATAAAATTTTGTCAAGTGTGTCAAAATAAAGATTTTGTTTTAGTTTTCACCCAATTTTTTAGAACAAAATAAGATTAATTATGTGTTTGATATGAAATTTTATTATTATTATTGAGAATTATGGAATTATAAGTTTGTCAAAAAAATGTTGTCAAGTGTGTCAAAAGAAAGATTTTTATTTATTTTTTGCCCAATTTTTTGGAAAAAATTAAAGTAATTATTTGTTAGACATGAAATTTTATTATTATTATTGAGAATTATAAGTTAGTCAAAAAAATAATGTTAAGTGTGTCAAAAGAATGATTTTCATTTATTTTTTTAGATAATTTTTTGGAAAAAAAATTTAGCTCTTTGTTTACGTAAATATAATTGAACATAGAAATTTTTGAATTTGTTATAGTTTTTGAAATATTTTTGGAATTTTGAAAAAGTTTCAATTTTTGATTTTGTTAGAATTTTTGGAATATTTTTAGAATTTTGAAAAATTTTAAATTTATGATTTTATTATTATTTTTATAATTTTGGAAAAAGTTTCAATTTTTGATATTGTTATAATTTTTGCAAAATTTTTAGAGTTCTGGGAAAAGTTTGAATGTTTGAATTTTTAAGAAATTTTAGAATATTATTAGAATTTAGAGCAAGTTTGAATTTTTGATTTTATTCTAATTTTTGGAATATTTTTAGAATTTTGAAAAAAGTTTCAATTTTTGATATTGTAAGATTCTTTGGAATATTTTTAGAATTTTGAAAAATTTTAAATTTTTGATTTTATTATAATATTTATAATTTTGTAAAAAGTTACAATTTTTGATTTTGCTATAATTTATGCAATATTTTTAGAATTTTTGAAAAAAGTTTTAGTCTTTGATTTTGTAACAATTTTTGAAATATTTTTAGAACTTTGTTTGAAAAAAGTTTGAATTTTTTATTTTATTTAATGTTTACAATATTTTAGGAATTCTGAAAGAAATATGAATTTGTGATTTTGAAATATTTTCTCGAAACGCTAAATGGAGTTGTTTTTGAATAGTTTGCCGATTGTATAATATTTTCACTAAATTATGTTAATATTCGATCTGTTATAATTTTCCGACAACGTATTGATGTTTCGTGCTAGTTTTGTAATACATATCTAAACAGAGATAAAAACATACTTGTACTTTAACAAAAAGTTATGTTTGATATACATCGCTGCCCAAAACTAAAAACCATGTCCTCATAAAAGTTTTTTGCCGAAAACTATATCAAAATCTGTAACCCAAACCGAAGTCGTGATATTTCAGAGCTTGAGATTTGAGCCCCTCCATATTTTCTATTTTATTTTACTTCTCAAATTACGAAAAAAATTAAAAAACGTTACGTTTATATTCTATTATAAAATTTTCTTTTCACAAAAAATATTTAAATATTTTTCTCACACATTTAATCAATTAATTCTAATCAAAATCCTTTACTCTTATTTGAAACCGAAGGTACAAGAGAGAAAAAATTACCATAAATCAAATTAAGTCGAACAAAGAATCATTTTGATTAAAATTAGGAAGGGCTGGAAAATATCTAGCGTAACATTTATAACACTATGCTATACCATTGCTCCAACTTTTCATCTCACTCTTTACAAAAAAAAAACTAAATCCAAAACAATTTCATTAACAAACCCTTTCAATTTCAATTATAATACAAATTTCTAAACATTCAAATTTAATCAAGTCACTTATTCAAATCAATAATTTTATTTGCATAATAAATTATATGCAAAATAACAACTGACATATTTCAGGTAATCCCAATCTTCATGGGTTCAATTTTTATTTTGTTCTATTTTTTGATTTTCGTTTGTTGTACTCAAAAGGGTTACTGACTGACTTTAAAATAAAAATAATATTGAGAAAAAATAATATTTGTAAGGTAAGGAAAAATAATAAAAGAAATAATAAAAAATCTTTAATAGTTGATTAAATGACAGAAAAGTAACTGTGTAGAAGGGTTTTTATGTGATTAATAAAATAACAGAATTGCTACATTACATTAATCACAGCAGGATGTTGATCTTTTGTGAAATTGAAGGTAAGTATCAGGTAAGATTTTATACATAATTGCAGACTGCAGTTTGTTACTATTGAATGAAAATAAAGGTAAAAAATAAAACGATCCACAGGTGATAAATAGATAATTTATAATGCATCTTCTTCGATCGATGTGAAATTCAACCACACCACAAACTCTACGAAATACACCCAACGAAATCCATCACTTTCTGAATAAAATAAGATTAATTATTTTCTAAAGTTAAATTGTAATTTTTATTATCGAAAATAAGCCAACGTAATCCACTGCATAGCAAAAATTCCATTTAACTTAATTAATTACGTTTACAAACATAATAAATCTTGATACGATCTGTTTCAGATAAATCATGCAGAAAATTTCTTAATATTCTTTTTGCTTTGCAATTAAAAATCTATAATTAAAATGCAATAAATAATTTTATTTTAGTTACAATCATATATAAAATTATGTGTTGGCAATTAACAAATGTAGAACCTATACGCTGATCAATCACTTTAGTCTTGTAAATATATTTCTGTTGGGTTATTAAAGTTGGAATATAAATTTTTATGCATGTAACCATCATCAATTAATCATTATAAAATTTATTAGTGCAGTTATTGTTGGAGTTTGTTTCTAAATAACTATTTGTTATTTGCATTAATCTAATATTGTTGTATAATATACATTATACAAATACATGTTCCTTTACGAAAAGAAGACTATTTAATTGCCATGGGTAAGTATCTATTGATGGGGATGTGTCTATTGGTTACATTATTACGGATTGATATTTTATAAAAAGGAAATGTAAAGGCTCGAACACAATACCCCCAAAAAAAATATCATGCTCTCATAACTATGCATAACAAACCGGGCATTAAAAATAACACAGAGGAAAAAGTTGTATTACTTTCGGTGGTAGAAGAAATATCAGTTAGGTAAAAAACTCTATTTGCACTCTATTTCAAAGTTTCGGCAATTTTTTATGAATATAAGATAGTTAGTCCAAGTATTTTCGAGTATATCGGGGCTTATCAGAATTAAGTCGCTAATGTAAAGTGAAGAGTTTGTCTAGCTATTATGGGTGATTCTCCAAGCCGGTTTCTGTTGAACTTAAAAAGCAGCTCAAATTAAAGCAAATGAATAAATTATCCTTTCTGTTTCACAATAAAATGCTCTGCTTCGCCAAGAAAAAAATTAAAGCATCATGCATATCAGTTGTCGCTCATGGTAAGCTTCACTGACTATATTTTAAAAATGAAATTTTGTATCGCGGTCGTATATTTATCATATATAACTCTCGTAACTCTCTAGGATTTATCTATGATCTAGGGTGTGATGTTAATGCGCATCATACTTAATGTATTTAAGCTTATCTTTGAATACTCAGAGACTTTAATTCTATTTTAAATTTAAATAAATTTTAATAGTTAGCACTAAGCATGCCTAGGTTAGGTTAGATTATAATGGTGATCTTAAGGGACGGAACATAGACACAAGCGGTTCGTAGCTTTAGCATGAAAAGAACTTTTCTTGTGCAAAACACTACATTTATTGGAAACAAGCCAAAGATTCTTAAGAAGCGACAAATGTCCCTAACTTTCAACTCACAGACGTCTGTCAGATCCTGAAACTTGCGTACACACAGAAACCTAGTTCTGGTCTAAGCCAGACCAGGGCTCGAGCAAAGAAGAACCTCTCACCATCTTATATTTGTACGCGTATCCGCCTTCTTTTGGCGTAGCAGTTTTCACTAAGCAAGAGTTATTCCCAACCCAGCCATACTTGGTGACACAAGGTCGGAAGCACTTGGCTGAGTAATTTGTGTCGGGTTTCAAGTTCCCCGATATACCGAAACACCCTGGCACGCAGACAAGTGGGATGTTTGAATGCCCAGCCATCTCTTTAAGAGATTCCAAACCATTCCGATCTACTTTCGACATGGTGGGTCTCGAATCTAAAACCTTTATTGCAACCTGAATATCTGCATAGATGCCGATATCCCTTACAGATATTACATTATACTTCAATCAGTCTGAGACATCTTTCATAGCTGCAAGTTCAACCCGAAAGACACGACAGCGATTTGCTAGGTGAAAAGAGAGGTTTAAATCTAGTTCCTTGCAGGATACTTCACAACAAACTTTCATTCATTTTTGACATTTCCGTGTAGAAATTGTCAACACCTGCATGGTTGTCTAATTCCCTTTCCTAAAGAGAATTTCTAGTGATGCAGTGGGTGAACTCCTTAGAGCTCCACTAATGTACAACAATGCGGACCTCTGAACTTTCATCGAGAGTTTCTGATTGAGTTATTTAACTGTTGAGCTGAATATCCAGTTTACAACGTAGGGCTTGAGACCCCACATTCGGCCTACAGCATTTTTAGTAAAGTGCTAAAGTAACTTATTTACTCTTTCAAGTATGTAATGTTTCCAACTAAATTTACTATCCAGAATGAGCCCAAATAATCAGGCCTGTCAGTGACACTCAGACAGACACCCCTGAGTAAGTAAAGGTTGTGTACTCTTCCTAGAGAAGAGAACCAATTCCAATTTCTGTGGATTTTGCATCCAGAGTCTGAATAATGAATTTCTCATATTTAGTGTTCTAAACATGTCCAACTAATTCATAAAAAAAATAATCCAAAGTTATCGGTCCATTTGGAGATGACGCAAAGAGAAATTTGCATTAGATCCCTAAGAATAATAGGATATTTACTGAAGACACAAATATCAACATCATCCACATAAGCAATCATCCTAAAGCCACGTCCTTGCAACAACTTTTATATAACAACTTAGCAACAACTCTTATATAACCAAGTTCCAAAGAAGGGGCCATAGGTATGAAGATTACATTTGACTCGGCCCATACTCCGGGAACTGCTCTTAAAAATCACTAATAGGCACGGTTAGGTCAATAGTTTTTTGAATGTCTGCGGGGATGACCCCATCCGGCTAAGCAGACTTAACGGGCTTAAACTTACTAACAGCCCGAAATATTTCACCTATAGTTTGTTCGGCAAATCCCCGAGTAAGCCTGTTACCATGACTGCAGGTATCTTAGAGCAGTCGGAAAAATGCGTTTCAAGCAGGCGTTCTAAGGACTCCATGGAAGAAGTGGTCTACTGATCCTCCAGTCGTTGAAAATAACTTGTGACGGTGGGACTAAAGGATAAAACTTTATGTATTTTGTTTTAGAAGCGCCTCCAGGAATCAACTCATATTTATAGCGCCCTAGGTATCGTTATATTTTTAAAAGATCCTAACACTCCTGGCTAAAAATCTGGAGTTTCTTTGTCCACCATGTCGTATATGATTTGTTTTCGGGCTGCCGAGAGTGCAAAATTCAAAAGCATATTCGTTGAAAAAATCGGTCAGCGTGTTTGCGAATTTAACCAAGTCTCCAGTAGATTGAAAAGTTTTTTGTACTACAACTGTGAAAGAGTCACCCTGAGTATTTCTAAACCGGTTCTTGTTTGACCGTTTTCTGTATCTAAAGCTAGGATTTTTGGAGACCCGATGTTTGATTCGAATTTAAGATGACAATGATCAGAAAAGGAGTGTTATTCAGACACTACCCAGTTTAGTAATCTGTTTGACATGAAATCAGAAACAAAGGGTTTATTACCCACATTTTTTATAAATACGTTATAGATGAACGGATTTTTGAAGAGATGAAATCGAATCTACCGAGGCCTGCCTTATTCTTGCGTTATACCAGAGCTGCAACAGCGGCCCATCTTTTTGCGGTTCAAATAACAAAATGTAGAACTGTAGCCTTTCAGCGTGCTATTTTTGACCGAGTCTCCTCTTTTTGGAATTCCTTACCGATGTGGGTTTGTCCTGATAACTTTAATCCTCAACATTTTAAAATCAATATTCATAAATTCCGAAGGGAAACGGAATTTTGAATCCCAATCCTAGTTGGCATGGTATCTTCGGATATTCAGAGACGTTAATTTATAACTCGTTATTACTAACACTAAACATGTCTAACTTTATTTTCCTCTTTTACTTAACTAATGGTTGAGGCTGGTGAAGGCAATATCACTCTTACATACTAGCTTATGAACTACCACTACCAATACTTAACATCTAAATCGGCTCTGTAGTTCTAATCTAGTAAATCCATATTGGATTTGACCGGATTCAAACCGTTGACCCTAACGATGCAAAGACTAGTGCTTTAACACACTCGGCTATACATCGCCTTAAGTCTGACTTCCAATAAAAAAAACAGAAAAATTAAATCTAAAAATAACTCACCTCGTATATTTTCGTCGCCGTTGGCCCAAATCGTATGGTGTACATTAGCGTCACATCCAAAGATGACTACAACTTTTCGGTTATGAGTATTCGAAACCAAGATATACGGATAGCTATATCCCCCACTTAGCTTTTCTTAGTTATCCTTGGCTATCCTCCACTTGTCAGTAGAAAACTCTGGATATTTGTGCCTTAGTATTTCCTTGAACTTACCTGTGGACTGTGCAGGAATCCTAGCACGAGCTCTCGGTTGCCTTGGTATATTCTATACATTACCATATTCCAGTTTGGCACCGTCCCAATCCTTGCCTAGTAAACTGTTCGTGGATTATCCCCTAAAGTGAGAAATCAATAAAAGCAACTCTTCTCATCTTCTCCGATATTATTTACTATTATTATTACTATCATTTATTACTATTATCCGAAAATCATTCTATAACAAAAATTTAAAAACAAACAGTCAATAATTATGTCATTTAAAAATGCATTCTTAAGAATTTTCATTACCAAATTTTGATAATCAAAAACAAAAATTATTTTTACTTTGAACATAAAAAAAACAATTAAAATTAAATAAGTTACGATATTATGTCATCGTAATCAAAACAGCTAAATTATCAGTTTTATGTTTATAAATAATATTTACTTTTTGAAATATATTATTTTCATCGTAAAACTGTAAATTTAGTTCATTTACATAAATAATTGAACATAACATTCGAACATTGCACATTTCAGGTTTTCCTTTCAGGTTGAGAAATTTGTTAATTTGTTAATTTATCATTACTACTCTTATGAATGACTTTGATAATGAGATGAATCAATGACTAAAATCAATGCGTGATTCATCACCTTCTTGGACATCGTCAAAGATTGAAGAATGGCACAAGCTATCGATTTTGCATCATGTTCATGCCAACCGCCTTATCTGCAAACCTGAATTGACCCGGGATTTTGTCGATCACTTCCAGAAATGTGTTGACTATAGTGCCGTTTCAATCTTTCTTCAGATAGCAGGTGTGATGTTGTCGCCATCGTTAACTCTATCCATATAAAAGCTTCCTCTAGCTGATCTCTAACCACATCACTATAGGACCTGGCTGCCATAACTTATGATCTTTAAGGAGCCTTTGGAGAATCTTTCTGTGATCTTTGTATTCTGGAAGCAGAGGTCTCAGAAGGTTATACAAGCCTGGTAATACTTTTAGCCCAATTAAAGGTTGCTAAATTCCGATCCGTTTTACTGAAATACGGAATAGTCTCTAACCGTCTCTAACCTTTCATGACCGTTTCAGAGGCATTTTATGACAGCTTGGAGGCATTGTATAACAGCTTAAAAGGCCTAGAAAACTTGACCGTCAGATTGACCCCGTTACTTGCCTTTCCCAGTCTTTGGTAAGACCAGATATTCTCCTACTTGCTACATATTTTTAAATTTTTTTATAAAATACATCTACGCGAGATACGATCTAGACACCCACGGTATGTAGACTATTACATCTGGAGGGAGCGTAGTATCCAGCTTCCAGTCTAGTCAATCATCAGCACGGTGCGAATCACATGACACTTTAATCCAACCTATTTCTAATCGTTTAGCGCGAGCCGCTCCACACCTGCATCATCAACACACGTATAAGAAGAGAGCACGTAGACCTGGAAGCGATTAGCACTTTGAAACTAAACGATCAGCATTATGCTAGTAAAAATTTCTACATCAAAAAACTTAAAAATCTAAAACTATTGGACAACCAGAATGACTGGAATAATTTTATAACCCAACGAAAGCTTTATAAAAAAGTATGCATCTAAATGAGATAAATGCTCGGAAAACTTTTGCTACTCTAAAGAAGATATCACAAAAACGTTGTGAACGTTACAAGCCATGAAATTAATACTCTCCTTGACCCCTAAAATCCCCAATCGCCTTGCAATAATTGCAAATTCAGTGAAGCTAATTAGATAGTAACAGCTGATAACGAATTAAATAATTTATTAAAATAAAGTCGTCGGGCCGCGTTCCCTGGATTTAACAGATCTGTCTAAAGCCTGCTTTGCATTCAAGTGTAAGCCAAAAGGAAATTCAAGAGCAAGAGTAGTGTTAATTTTTAAACCAACTCAAATTGGCTACACTTAAGGCAGACCATACACAGTTGAAAAAGTTACTGCAATTATTAATACAAGCTTTGCTTTATGGGTTATGAAAAGCAAGTTATTACTAAATTGCAAAGCAAATGTTGCATTAAAACTAATTTTATTGAAAAAAAAAAAACAACAAATGTTAGTATAGCTGTAACATCATAATTTATTTTTTATAGAAATGGTGGAAATTGGAAAACAACTTGCTACGCTAGAAGTTTGAAAACAACTTGCTAATTCAAAGAGCATTAAATTTATCTTTAAAGCAATTGCTTTGCATTGTTTTATAATGGAGACTTCTGTAGGAACTATATGCGTAGCAATTTGCATTACATATTCAGCTTATTTTTAACTGTGTATGTGTCAAATGTGTCAAAACACTAATGTTTCCCATTATATGTTTATCAAAAAATTCGGTAGCATAAAACAACACAATGTATTTTTCACTTACATTCACTTCACTTTTCATGTATTGATCTTTTGTTCCCCACAATAAGAAAATAATTATTTTTTTTATTAAATTAAATTATAATTAAAGTTACTTTTTTATTATATTTGTTTCGGCTATTACAATAATTTAATTTATCCTAATTTAATTTAATTTATTTAATTTGACAAAATTTAATTGATTTATGACGTTTTAATTGGATTTATTAATTTAATAATTTTTACAATTATTTTTTTAAAAACTTTTTAGCACTATCAGAGCTTACACTGAAGACTTAGGGCTTAAATTTGGCCAACACGTTAGAGTTCTGTGACAATATAGAATTATTTAAATGCAGCCATTTTGAATCCAATATGGCGGAAGATACAAAATGGTGAATAATTATTTCCACTACAACCCCTATGATATGGACATCAATTGAAAGGGCTTGATAAGTGAACTACAATAAGTTAAACGACATTATTCTAAATCTAATATGGCAGATGATCACAAAATGGCGATTCATAGTTTCCAAAGTAAGTTCTATGATATGGGTATCAAATAAAAGGACTTGGGTCATGCCTCGGCCCGTACCTACGTGGATAGAACATTTGCCTTGAAATCGTGAAGTTGAATGTTCAATTAGTCTATCAATGTTCAATCGGTTCAATTACCCTTAACTCTACACGGACATCTGAATAGACGGACCATTATTTGTGCAACGTTTGCGAGACCAATAATGATAACTTCAAAACCAGCAAACGAACGACAAAATAATAAACCAACTGAGACAGCAACACAACGAAAACAACGTTTGGAGAGAAGACACAGAAGCGATAGCAAAGTCTATTTAATGAAGAGAATGAAGCTAAGCGTGTTTGAATAGAATGCAAAAGACAGAACAAGGTAATAATGAGAGCTTCAGAGACAACCATACATGTAATGAACACTGGATCTGCTAGTTATGTTACTAACAGGAAGCAATCGGAGGACTGCGTGCCAAGCGACGTTTTGTTCCAGCAAATTTCAGGCATTTGTCATTTCCGAGAAGTAGTTTCCCTCAGTTCAATCAGATATGCACACAAATAAGACTGTGCAAAAGGATTTAAATAAACTCCCAACGGCCGAAGAATTTAAGATCACCATGCCCACACTAATATAAGTACAAGCTCTACATTTATAAAGATTAAATAAAAGTTTCACTCACTCATTATTGCATCAAATTTAACTCCTCATGCCCACGTTAAATTAGCCGATCATACTAACTAAAGATTAAATCTAATTCCCACAGTAACAATAATAATGTTACGCCTCTGGACCCAGTGATTGTTGCATAAGAATAATAAAACAAATAGTAATACAAGTTGTCAATAACAACTTCAGACACTTTTATTTGCCCGATTAAAATAAAAATTTTACTTGCAATGACGTTATGGACCAACACAAGATGAAGAAAAATTGGTTTGGTTGATAATTATATACCAATAAATTTTAGTTGTTATTCGATTGATTCACTAATTTTGGTTTAGATTTTATTTTACTTTTCGCTACTTTACTGTTTATTTGTTAATTAGTTATTATTTTTATTTTTAACAATCTCAAGGTCGAATATATCGCAGGAAACAACGCAGAAACTAAAACTGCTTAAACGGCCGATTCTGTGAAAAGATATGTGAGATTACCAAATTTACACCAATTGTTGCTACCTAAACCAAGCTACAAAGTATTGACTAACGCAGCTGTAAGACCATGTTTGCCTTCAGAATTCATTCAGAAACCTACACTGCTATAATGTCATCGCTGCAATAAACGTTTAACTAAGCAGAAGAAGATATCTCCACCAAAAACATACTGGAACAACTTAGATTATGGTCCAATTCCTAATATGATTCAACAATTGACAGAACCAGAACAGCGTTTACTTACGAGAATCATATCTTTCATGAAGATTTTCAAGTTCAATGGACTTTTTGGACAGTATGGTTTTCGTGGACTAGTCTTCGCTCAGGACTTCTTTTAAGTTAGTGTTTCGATAATATTCCGAAGATTAGCGGATAAGGCGGGAATAGTCATCGTTACTGAGCCCCTCAATATTACCCGAGAGTTCTAAATATCACGCACTAAATTATTTGTAGTATTGGGCTGGCTTGTCACCAACAACCCGCTATACAAAATGTGACAATTGATAGTAACGCAAGAATCGATGAGCAAGATAGATAGCTAGAAATACCAGAAGAAAATGCTTACATGCAACGAGTTTTCACCTGAGTTCTCTGCACACCTGAGTTCTCTGGATTTCAATGCTGCTCAATGATACTGTCTTGCATCGAGAGAGCTTCCATAAGACTACCTCACACATGGTTTGTAAACACACTAGATACAATCCTAATTAAAGATGGTACAATTTACCTTGCTTTAAGAATTCTAACTGAACGAAACAAATACACATATCTTGTCAACCAAGATGGTTATTTGAAGGTACGAAATTTCGATCTCATAAAGAGAAACTTCATCATGAAAGCATTCAGTATAAAATATGACGATGAACCATCTCTTTATGGAAGTCTTTAAGATTCTGTCAATAACAACAAAATCGGTTTAACACAGAGAGAGACAATGCAAAGACCGATCACAATCCGTAAAACCGGTGTCTTGGTAGCTGCATCTCACTGGGAGTCATGAACCATAGTTTAAAGCAGGGTTGTTCCTTTACGCGTAATCTAAAATAGATTACATTACATGTAATCTATGTAATGTAATCAATGTCATCTTTGTAAATTTGGCGTAATCTATTAATTTTGATTTAAGAAGAAATATGTGGGAATACATATTGTATTATCCCTACTGAAAATTTTTTCGCAAAAGATATAATCAATAATATTGTCAAAAACAAGATCTTGCAATCTTGAAAAAAGTTAGTTTATTGCTAAAAAATTTTAGACTTCACATTTCAATTAAATAGATTACATTATAGTTTACATTATAGATTACACGAAAATATCTCGCGTAATTTACACGTAATCTATGCGTAATCTATACATGTAAAGTAATCTATTTTGTCTACCGCACAAGCCTGGACTTTAAAGTACTAATTTACGGACTCCCACGCATATAGTCTTAAAGGTTCAACTGCACCAATAAATGTCAAAAAATGTGAAATTGAATGCGATACAAGCGAGCAACTGAAAATCGTAATGAACAGTACACACTAAACCATATTGGCATCCAAGAAAAAGAGGACTGTATCAATGAACGCTCGCTAGTACAAGATCAAGAAGCATCAGAGTTACAGTACTAAATATAAAAAAATAAGTTTTTGGTATTAAATTTAGGCTGAAAATAATATTTCTATAAATTAATAATAATTAATAAGCCACTACCTTAGTTATAATATTTTGGATAAAATTAATTTTGACTCGCATTATTATTTTGTTTGAAATAGTATGAGCTTATCAATTTTCACTCTAAAATATATTTCAATCAAAATATACCTTTATCGTGTTTTTTTACATTCACATGACTTAAATAAATGCTTGCGCGCTTAGATAGATTGGATATATCAAAATTTATTTGTTTCATCAAAATCCCTGTTGGTATTGTAACGTTACGCCTTTTTGGAATTCTCAGAGTTTTAACAATATTTATTTTAAAAAATGTGATTAACAATTATGAAATCATGATTACAAAAAAAGTTGAAGATTAAATAGAAGATTTTAATCAATTTATATCTTTATGGTCCTACGAGCCGGTTTTCCGTCATCATAGTTTTTAATCCCATCCGAAACACGAAAAATGTGAATTGGAGTTTTTTTCTGAGAAACTTCAAACCATACCTTTGAATTGAAAAAATTCCAATTACTTCTTTACTTACTTGAGTTTAATTGATCTCAAAAAATCCAAAATAAATAGTTTTTAATCTTCGTAAACTTTTTTTTCATGCAGTTTTAATTTTTGTTACAAAAGATCATAAGCTTTAATAAAATTTTAATATAAAAGATGGTCACAGTAGTCACAAACACACTACCAGTAAACATTTTAAGATTTTATCGCATGTGGGGATACCTTTTAAAAATACAAGCACTAAACGCACTAAATCATCTACAACAGTGTGTTTTAACTAACAACCTCGAGGCACAACTTTTTTACAACTTCTACATCCCATTCACAAAAAAAAATATTCATTCAAACTTCTGTATAATTTTATCTTATAGGTACAAATTAAGGATTGCGTGATATTATTCACCATTTTTTTATCATCTACAAGTTTTATGATATCATCAATCAAAAATATATGAAAACTACTAACCACAGATCATCAATTATATCCATTTAATAATTATGTTGAAGGTTTTTTCGCAAAATAAATTTTATCAGTTACAGAGTTCAATAAAATATCGTTTTTGACAAAAAAGAAGGAAATTACTTTAATTGTTTTGAGTGATTATACTTATAAAATAGAATGGATGACCCACTTCCTACTTCTCATCTGCTTCATAGAAATTATAACGATGGGTGAGCTAAAAATCACATTCACCATCGATGATGCCATAATCCATCACAATGTTTATATTTTATTTATAATGATGACAACGTTTTGATGACTTTCAAACGAATATGTGTAATAAAACTCAACACAAATGAATTAAATTAAAATGCATTTACTGAATATAATTGTCATATAATTAATTTTAACCAATTGATTTGTGTAAACATATTTGAAAGTTGCAAGTCGGTGCTTTTGTTATTCAACAGAATTAAAATTTATTTCATAAAATAACATTAAACTTTAATGAGATTTAAATGATGTTAATCATGCAATAAATCCAATAGAGTTCAGCCGAATTAATTAAAAATATAGCGTCATTGTTTTTTATTGCGATTTTTTTCTCAAAGTCATATCAAGCGGTTATAATTGTAGCAAACGTTATCCTGTATTCAAACAGCTTCTTGTTTCTGTTTTTCAGCTTTCTGTTTCTGTTTTTATTTTCCACTATCTAATGAGTGAAACGAAACATAACGGTATTACCGGCACTTGCGTGTTGATCTACTAACAAATATGAAGCATTACGTTTTACGTACTGGTCAAAATAAAATTGCTCTAATATCCAGATATTCAATATCTGATTTAAGATTAATTGACCTTGGTGCTGAGATAGTCAATTATGGGACTATATCTATTGAAGGATGGAAAGCTGAGATTTGGCTTTTATAAAAGAAACGATTGACGATGCGATGTGTTGTTTTTTCGAGTGTCTAGTTTTCGACCTGTTTGTCCAATATAGAATTTGATATTCATTCATTGTTATATCACCAAAACTGGCTTTAAATCCAATCTCGGCAGTCAACAAATAATCAAAAGTGGCTCTCATTCTCAAGTTATAATATTAAATTGTTACGATTCTACATAAACGCAAAGAAATACAAAACCTTAATTTTTGATTAGCAATAATTCAAAACTAAACCAAGGTCATATTCTTTTCTTAAAAAAATGGTTAACATGAAATACAATTAAATTACTTTATGAAACCAATCAATATGACGTAAAATAATCGAATATTCTTATATTTCCTCAAGGTTTCTAAAAAGTGACCTCAAATAATCGATAATTCTTAATGAAAACGAAGATGATGAAATGTTCGTTACTGGTTATTCTCATTCAAAACTATACGTACAACAATGTTCTGAATATATAAAATATTTTAACAATAAAACACTCCGATCAGAATTACATTGGTCACATTAGTGTTTATTACGCACTCGATGGATTCCAGATGTCCATCAGATAAAGCAGAAAAGGTATTAGTGAGAGAACATTTTGATGGAAAATCTTCTGTTTTTTATGTTAAGGAAATTATAAATCTAAATTAAAAAGTTACAATGAATAGGTCTATTGGCGCATCATTTGATATAATTATTGCTTATTATCATAGTTTATGGCTAAGCATAAGTTGGTCAAGATGGCTTACTAGATAAAATTTTGTGGGCATAAAGAGTTGGATCCTATCCGACCTGGGTGAGTAAAATATTCTATTTTTTCTAAATGTAATAACTTTATTGAAGTGTGCGAAGATCTTGGTCCCTTCGTTATATGTCGTCAGAGTCCCAGTTTCATATTTTACTCTTTTAAATATGTTCTCTTGTAATTTTCTTTTGCGTGCAATTCTGCCTTTGTACTGGGCTGGGGAGATGTCCTCTCTAATCCGAAAGATTGAAGGTAATCGCAGTTCCTCTAATGTTTCTGATAGTGATTGCACTATCAGGATGAGTATTAATTACACTTTTTACCAGAGCTCATAACTGAATATTCTATAGTTTCGGTTTAAAAATGTCTTAACTCCAAATATTCTTCCTTTTTTTTCGCGCGTTTTTGTTTGGATCAGAAGGTTGCAACGGATATGTTTTATTTTAGCATATGTCCGGTTGCTTGGTTTTTCGAGTGTTAGTGTTTCAACACTTTTATTGTTTGCAATATTTACACTTGGTTTGACATGCTCTCATACATACTTGTACACGACGTGCATAACGAGTTCAACGCAAACGTTCGTATCAACTTAACCATTACAGTGTAAGGTGGAGCCAAATGTTAAGCAAATGAGCAGGATTAGTGGTATTTTGTAGCCCATGACAAGGATTAATCTAGCTATAACGATATTTATCGTGTAAGGTCGGATGGTCCGAAGAGATCCATTAACTGACCGTTGCACGCAAAACCGGTGCGGTTCTTCCGACCGACTTTACTCACAAGAAAATTAAAAGAAAAACAACAAACAAACGAATTTCTAAAATATCGAGTGTATAAACATCGCCCAGGGGAAGAGGGTGATGTTCACAACTCTGTCATTAAAATAAATTAACGTTAACACTATATTTATAGAATTAAAATTAAATATACCAAAAAAATGTTTGACCAAGTTTTTTCACTTACCGCTAAAAAAACAAAATAAACCACTCAAAATTGGATCACACAATTCCAAGAAGACCGTTGGGTCCAGCTGTCCACACCAGACTGCCTATTTTCACTTTCATTCATAAGCCTTCCGCCTTCATCGCTTCATTTCAAAACCATCGTCCAACCAAAAGTCCAAACAAAAATACTAATGTCCTATAAGTTGACTTACTGTAATATTGGGGAAGGCCGGCGGTTTACAGTACCCGCGATTTCTTATAATATATATAATAATACTTAACTTTGAACTAAAAAAATGAACACCGAAATTATATTTATTCCGTTTATTATATTTATTTTATGTTACTCCTTTAAACACTTCCTCTCGTAACTAATCACTCACTCACTAAAAATTTACACTTCCTCTTTATATATCTGAATCTATTATTAATCCTTATTTTTAATTATGTTTATTTTCAATCCATCTCTTTTCTACAATCATGGAATATTATTGTTTGCGATTTGTTTACTTATATTAAAGAAAAATTTAAAGGTTGTAACCGTAATAAAACAATCCATGATTGTAGTTTTCTTATTATAAAATTATGTACAAAACGTTTCATCCTTTTTTACCCCATTTTATTATCTAATCCGTATATTGTTTCTAAATGAATTTTAATAAAATAAAAGGATAATAAATATCGGGTGACAAAGTGGCGGTGATCATATAATTTACATTTTTCAGTCGCCAGTTTGTCGATTGTAATATAAAATAAAATAACAAAGGATGATCCATAAAAGAGATCGATTGTTATGAAGCTATCAAACAGGAGGTGAATGCGAAATGTCGCTTGCAACAGAGCTCCCCTTTTTGAGAACTTCGCATTTGGTAATCATTTTTAGAGTAAATACTTTCAAAATGGTTACCAAATCGAACCTAAATCTAATATATTGAATTTTATTAAGTACATTTAAGCTATATTTAATTAAAAATAAAATATTATGAAAACTGTGTTATATGTTGAATATGTTGATTGTAGAATATCGGTTGCTAATGTGATTTAGTACACGCCTTGAATTGGTTCATTGTAATCTTAATGGTTAGTTGTTGTGGATTCGTACTATATGATTTTGTTAATATTGTTTATTTGGTTTTATTTTTATCCGTTTTCTGTAATTTTCTCCAGTAAGTTTGGATTAATATAACAATGGTGATATTACATCAAATAAGTTGTGCAGTTGTATAATCTCAATTTAAATCTTATAAATATTATTTGCTTGCCGTCTATTGGTAAATTGAGTTTAACGGTTGGTATGTATGAGGTTTAACTTTTAACTAACTCATTTGTTAAGTCTTATTGTTAAATTTCATAATCAGTATTTTATTGAACATCATTTGTTTAGTTGAGTTGAAATGAATATATCTTAGCACACATATATTGTTATTTTTACACTTGCACGTCTTCTTTCTTTGATGTTTAAATTAGGTTTTATTGTCCCACGTTGTTTTGTTAACATTAATTTTACACAGACCAATTCTTTAACGTTCCTTGCATCTTGTTCTTCGTATTTTGATTTATTCGATTTTTCATGATGTACTTTCTGTTTACTAGCTCCATTTCTGCCTGATGTATATAACTTGATATTGAGACTAAACTTGAATTTTTTTTTTTTTAATTAATGTGCATGTATATAAAAAAAATTTTATTATTACTATAAATTATGTATTTGTTTTCCTTTTTTTTTATTTGTTTTTTTTTTTTTTACATAATTTCTTTAATATTATTCTAATCTAGATATTCTTACATACTAAAAATTATTATTATAATATAAAATATTTGAATTATTGTTTTGAAGTTTAAAAATATATTCCAGTACATAATATGAGTTTTTGGTTTTTTGTTAATTGAAAATATTTCTTAAGCATATTAAAATATCTGTGTTATCTTTTTTATTTTTATTGGAAATAAATTTTTTTATTAAATTTTTATGAACTATTTTCTCTTTATTTTTAACCTTAATTTTTATATTTGTCTCAGAAGGAATTTCTATAATTTCATAAGGACCGTCATAGAGTTTCTGAAACTTAACGCCTTCTCCTTTTTTTGTATTGTTTAACATTAAAACTAAATCACCTACTTCAAATTGAATGTGTTTTACATTTTTATCATAATTATTTTTTGTTTTTAATTTTTGGATCAGTTGATTTTCCCTTGAATATTGGTATGCCTTTTGGAGCTTATATTTCAACTCGTAAAGGTAATTGTCATAATTATATCGAACAGATGGTTCGTTTTTTAAAGAATTAGGTATTGTTACTTTGTATCCATACAATAACTCAAATGCAGTGTAGCCCGTGGCTTTTGATTTGGTTGAGTTCATTGTAAATATACAAAACTCAATCAATTCATCCCAATCATTTAAATTTGCATTTACCACTCCTCTTAGATATTCCTTCATAGTTCTATGAGATCTTTCTAAAGATCCGTTAGTTTCGGGGTGCCAAGCTGATGCTCGAGTTTTTTTTATATTTAAAAGCTTGCACACGTTTTTGAACAGATCGCTCATAAAATTCGAGCCTTGATCTGTTAAAACAGTCATATTTTCTATCATACCAAAACGTAAAATTATAGATTTGACGAAAGCTTTTGCTACTGTTTCAGCTTCCTGATTTACAATAGGAACTGCTCCGACTAGTTTAGTAAGGTCATCTTGGTATGTTAGAAGATATTTATTTCCGTTTTCAGTTAGTGGCAACGGGCCAACTATATCAAGTGCTAAACGTTCCATTGGTTTTTTAGCGGTTGTTGTAATTCTCAGGGGAGTTTTATGTTGCCTGCTATACTTACTTTTTTGGCAGTTACTACAATTTTCAACATAACTTTTTATTTGTGATCTCATTCCTTTCCATTGATACTTTGCATTGATTCTTGAATACATTCGCTCGATTCCTTGATGTCCACCTGTGAGACAATTATGGTGGCTTTCGAGAATTGAGTTAATGTCATCTAAGTTCTTCAAAATTATCCTTTCGTCATAGAAAACTAAAATTTTAATATCTGTTTTTTCAAACCCTAAATTTATCATATCTAACAATTCATCGAAATTTGATTGTGTAATTAAATTGTCATTCATGTTGATAACTAACTTTCTTATATTATTTTCCTTTAACTGCTGCGTCCAATCCTTAATATGTTTAATTATTAAATTTATGTCATGCAAATCATCTTTTTTATCTCTGGATATTAAATACACTACGTTTTCTTCTAAGCTGAACACTAAGTCTCCTTTTGTATTCTTTTCCCTAACCGCAACTTCTGTAATTGTATCTAAAGCTACTAATTTCAAATAAGTCCTATAATCTTTAATTAAATTTGTATCGCTTGAATGGATTATGGTAGGAACAAAATCAACATCTAATTCATTGTCATCTTTAGAGAGTTCTAGTTCTATTGCCCTACGCCTATTGGTTTTTGATCTGGTTACTATTTTTATAGATTTCGTGGTATCGTCTTGGTTAATATAATTCCTAGATAAGCAGTCTGCTACTACGTTACTTTTACCTTGAACATGTTTGATATCGAAGGAATATGAAGAAAGTTTCAATTTCCATCTCATCAATCTACTACTAGGATTTTTAATATTCATTAACCACATCAATGGTTTATGGTCTGTTAATATTTCAAAATGTACTCCATACAAATACACTCTAAAATACTCAACAGCCCACACAATTGATAGCAATTCTTGTTCTGTAACAGAATAACGCGTTTCAGCGTCCAGAAGATTTCTACTAGCAAACCCAACTGGTAAATCATCGCCATTTTCATTTAGTTGTGAAATAACAGCACCAATAGTTCGCATAGAAGCATCTGTTGTGAGTCTAAATGTTTTCGAAAAATCCGGATATTGCAGAATTGGTGCTGATGTTAATTTTTCTTTTAACAACTCTACTGATTTTTCACATTCTTCTGACCATATAAATTTAACATTTTTTCTTAGCAATCTGGTTAAACATTTTGTTATTTCTGCATATTTATCGATGTACCTTCTGTAATAGCCTGTCATACCTAAAAACGATTTTATGTTTTTTGCACTATTGGGAGCTGGAAAATTTAAAATAGATTTAATTTTTTCTGGGTCTGGTTTGATTCCATTCCCAGTTATTAGATGACCTAAATAAATAGTTTCTGTTTGAAAAAATTTACATTTCTCCGGTTGTAATTTTAAGTTATATCTACGCAACCGTGAAAAAACCCTGTTTAGTTTTGCCACATGTTCTTCTACATTTTTAGAATAAACAACTATATCGTCTAGATAAACAAAGCAATCGGTACCAGCTAATCCAGTCATTACAGAATTCATAAGCCTCTGAAATGTATGTGATGAAGATTTAAGCCCCATTGGCATCCTGCACCACTCGAAATGTCCAAAATTTGTGGAAAAGGCAGTTTTTTCTCTATCTTTCTCATCTAAAACTATTTGGAAATAGCCTGAGGATAAGTCCAATGTTGAAAATATTTGGGCTTTTCCAAGTTGGTCCAAAATGTCTGTTATGTTAGGCAGTGGGAAATTGTCTGAAATTGTTATCTCGTTCAATTTCCTGTAGTCGACCACAATTCTCCATTTCTTTGTTCCATCCCTGTTTACCTTTTTCGGAACTAAAAGTAATGGTGAGTTCCAAGGGCTTTTGCTGTATCGAATTAGACCGTCATTAAGAAGTTTTTCTATTTGACTTTCGATTTCCTCTCGTTGAGAAATGGGAAGTCTGTACGGTTTAACATTAATCGGAATACTATTTGGTTGTATCGGTATTTTATGAAATACTGCATCGCATGCTGTTAGTATATCATTATCTAAGTAGAATATGTCTGTATATGTTTCCAATAGATTTCTCAAATTCTCGTATTCTACTTGATCTGTCTTTAAATCATTAAAAATCTTGTTCTTAATATCTAACACTCTTTCATAATAATTAGTATTGCATTCGTTGGTTTTAGCTTGTCTCAAATTTGAAATAGAATTAAATGATTTCTTCGGATTATTTCCGTTGTTATTTGTCTCTAAACAATGTATTATTTCTGTTCTATAAAAAATCATATAAATTTGGTCACCATATTTGTACTGATCTTGTATGGGTTTTACATTTTCGTCATCAATTTCGTAAATATATTTATCGCTAGCTAAAACGCAGTTGTAATGACCTGTTTCGAGTGTTTCACCAAAATGATTTATGAATGAATCTAAATGTAGATTTTTAGCTATACCATTCACTTTTATGGAAATTTCTTTTGAATAATCAATACTTTTTATAATTTTTTTTCCTTCGCTATTAAATCTTTTTAAGTGAAAACATAAAATTTTTGGAGCTTTTTCGAATGTGTAATTGACATATATTGTGTGGATTGCATTACAATTTGAACAAATGGACCCTTCAATTTTGGCTTTCTTAAAAAACTTATTTATGCTATCTTGAATTGATTGACAATTATCTATGGACAATGAAATACTATTGAATTCTTCTGTCTGTTCGTTTGAATAGTCGCAGTTAGAGCACGTAATTTTCTTTTTTAGTTTCCCTATAAGATCGTTTATTTTAATATTTGTTTCGTCATTTAAATTTTGAGAAAAGTACTGAAATAGCTCATGTGTATCTTGTTGTTGACCATTGAATAGGAACGGGAATTTGTCTCTCATTGTATTGTATAATTCCAATGGTATGATATAACTATTTGGATTATTGAAACTATTTTGGGTTCTTTGCCAAACACATATCAAACACATGCAGTTACAATCATTTTTAAATTTGTGGAAATATGCTATTTTGATTATTTTTTCGACTTCTGGTAGTCTTAAAAGAATCTGGAATAATGCATTAAAAAAACAAGAGTTGCCTAAATTTTTAAAACCTTTGTATACACTTGATATGCTGTCGCTAGTAGGTAATTTGGAGGACATCAGTTTGTTTTCCACTTCTATTTGATTGTAGTTATTTTCAGGGTCTTCTAACTTACTTTCCTTCTCCGTTAATTGGTCATCTTGTTTTGGTTTAGTCTTTAATGTACTTTTACTGTATTTTTTAACAAGAATATTGTCTAAATCAAATTTAACTCTTTTTTTCTTGGTTTCCGATTTTAAATTATTTGGATTGATATTTATGTTTGAATTATTAAATTTTTCGTTTTCGGTAGTTTCTCTAAAGCATAAGTTAACATGGTTTTCTATTAAGAAATCTAAGCCTAATAAACCATCATAATCTATGAGAATGTCATCTGATACTATGTAAAATTTCTGTCTAATAAATTTTGCATCTACATGAATATCACCAAAAATAGATCCTAAAGTATCCAGCTTTTGATTTGGTATAACCCCAACAATTGAAACTCTGTCTTTCTTATTTATCGCTACGTTTTTATTCAAGACTTTTGATTTAATTATACATATATCTGCTCCACTATCAACTAAAAAAACAAGTTTTTGACCAGATTTTGCTATTGAGCAGTGTGTTGCTAGTTCCATTCCTCTTTGATTAGTGTTTTTAATTGATATATGTTTTATATTTGTTTTATTTATAAGTTGTTTTCTGACAGTTTGCCTTTCAGGGCTGACCCAGCCAAACTGTCTTCTGTCAAGTTTTTTGATGAGTGGTTACTTACATATGTTCTATTGTATTCTTGTCTGGAGTTCTGTGGCACGTCTGGAAATCTGTTTTGAGTGTCGTTTGGTCTTCGTCGTCCCATATTTCGATTAAAAGTGGTCCTATTGTTTAGGTTGAAATTAGGGCTATAGTTACTATTGATGAGTTTATTGTTTTCGTTTGAGTATCTATTTGGACTTTCGTATCGAGGAACAAACGTGTTTGGACTAAATTGAGAGTTTTTGTATCTATTTTGTCTAGAGAAACAATTGACATCTGTATGACCTGGTTTTCCACAAAATTTGCAAATGTTGATATTCTCATATCTATGTATGTTTGTGTTTGTCATTTGAGATGTTTCACTTGTAAAGTTATTAAGATCCTTGACAATTTCGATTGCCTCTGGGAAAGACGCTCTCAAACATGTTGTGATTGCTTGAGATTTTATGGGTTGATTTAAACCATTTACAAAATATTTCGTAGCTCTTTTACGAACCTCTTCTCTCAAATAACTTAATGTCTCTTTATTTAGTGTATTTGGAAAAGAATCTTCGATTGCTTTTACTAAAGTTTGGACCTGGTTGCTATACTCTGTAATTGAGGACTTGCCTTGGAAAATATTTTCTAATTCTCTTTCCAGTGTTTCCTTGGATTTTGGTGGATTTACGATATTTTTAAGATCTTTCAAGAATTCTAGCCATTTTTCATCTTCTTTATTTTTAGTACTTTTAAACTGTTTATAAACTTCAGAAGCTTTGCCCGTAAGTTTAAAAATTATTTCACTAAAAAATTCTTTTTTACTGGCTTCGTCCAAGTCTGATCGAAATTTGTCACATCTTATTTCGAAACAGCATATTTCGTTTAGATTGCCGTCGTACGAGGGTATTTTTTTATCAAAACTGTCAAAATCAAATTTCGCCATACTTATAGAGTCTACCGTCTTATGTTTTACACTAAAATTACGACCACTACGTGTTTGACTAGGGGATTCTGTATTTTTTTTTTGCTTTAACCAATGTCATCAGTTTTTGACGATATTTATTTCTTTTAAAAACTACTAGCAAACTATTAGGTTATTAGAAAATTTTAGAAACTTACCAATTTATTTTATTTTCCTTTGTGCCGCTTTTAAATTTTCACTCACAATATATTTTAATCTTCTGTTTTCTTTTTTTTTGGTCACGATCACATAATAATTACACTATTCAATTTTTATTTTATAAAAGGCACAAATAGTTACACAGACTTAAGTTTTACACAAAAAATTTGTTTCATTTTTAGGAACTTCTGGACACCTTAGTAAAAATTTTATTTTTACTTAATGTCAACAGAAGCCTTTACTTCTGACACCAACTGTAATATTGGGGAAGGCCGGCGGTTTACAGTACCCGCGATTTCTTATAATATATATAATAATACTTAACTTTGAACTAAAAAAATGAACACCGAAATTATATTTATTCCGTTTATTATATTTATTTTATGTTACTCCTTTAAACACTTCCTCTCGTAACTAATCACTCACTCACTAAAAATTTACACTTCCTCTTTATATATCTGAATCTATTATTAATCCTTATTTTTAATTATGTTTATTTTCAATCCATCTCTTTTCTACAATCATGGAATATTATTGTTTGCGATTTGTTTACTTATATTAAAGAAAAATTTAAAGGTTGTAACCGTAATAAAACAATCCATGATTGTAGTTTTCTTATTATAAAATTATGTACAAAACGTTTCATCCTTTTTTACCCCATTTTATTATCTAATCCGTATTTTGTTTCTAAATGAATTTTAATAAAATAAAAGGATAATAAATATCGGGCGACAAAGTGGCGGTGATCATATAATTTACATTTTTCAGTCGCCAGTTTGTCGATTGTAATATAAAATAAAATAACAAAGGATGATCCATAAAAGAGATCGATTGTTATAAAGCTATCAAACAGGAGGTGAATGCGAAATGTCGCTTGCAACATTACTCCCCTTGAATAAAAGACACTAAGGAAAATTCTAATTCGACATTTGTGATTTATAAGAAATTATGTTTGGTTTTATGCATAGCCGAATTACATAAAACATATATATACAAAATAAAATGTGATAAAAAGAAGTCTTTGAATTTCATGAGAAATTAAATCTAATGAATATGAAGATTGAATAGATAAGCACATTCAATTATATTTTATTTAGTAATTGTTGCTAATACAAGTACCAGGAGCAGATGAAAGGTTTTTTATGAATAAATGAATTACATTTAAAAGATGCAATTGAAAAGTAATAGGAAAATAATGAGAAAAAGTTATGCATTCACAGAACGTCGTTCTCACCATTACAGGACTAGAACGAAAGGGAGAGGTCTTGCTGTAAACATTCGTCCTGAAACATATGGGAGTCGGACTTGAACCCAAACCCCGATATAAAGACTCTCACGCCCTACCGACTGAGCCAGTCTGTCTAAAAAAACACTAAAGCCGAGGACTTAATAAAGGTGAAAGATCTAGTACATGGGGGACTGTTCCGACAATAGAAAATAAAAGAACTAGAAGGAAGTATATATCTACTTATGATCTACTTATGCATGTCTTTGGAATGATGTGTTGCTCGTCATCGGGTCTCCACGTCCTGCAGTTTGTAGGAAGCATTACCCCCTAGCCTGATAACTCGGGTTTTCACCAACACTCGCCAGAAAAGTTAAATCACTTTTCCAAGCACGCAAATTGCAATGAGCCGCCTTTTGCACAAAGGCTTCAACGGTCAGCTCTTGAATTCGGGAGCGAATCCTTGATAATTGATCTAGGCGATCAAGGATTCAAGCACCGAGACACAGAGGACAACGTACCGAGAGAGATCATGCTTAAACCAAAGGGGGCATAATAAGGGGAACAAAGTTAAGTTTGATGCCTAGAGCATCGAAGAGAACAAGCAATTTCACTAAGATGCACGTCCCACCAAGTATCGTCTTGGGCCAGGTACGCATGTAGTACAACGATGACACTCCTGTTCACTTGCTTGGATGTGCTAGTTTTTGGGGAATATAAAGCTGTAATATTATGATGAGCTCCATACCATGCAAGGACAACCAAAAACATGCAACACATTGTTTTCTGGCAGTTTACAAATAGACTCTGCGGTGAGTTTTCGTAAAGAAAAAAGGAACCGAAACTTAGTGAGATTGTCTAAAACTATTAAAATTGCTATGTGACCAGATTTTTTCGGAAGTCAGGACCAATTTATGTCAGTCTTTCAGATTTCAGGGACTTAACCATAAGACCGCATAACACAGTGTTAGGTGCTTTAACTGCTTGTAGACGTCGCAGTTAGAAATAATATAAGTTAATGCTTAACGTCCAGTTCCTAACATAGCCTCTTAGATCAATGGTATCCCATTAGAAAACTGGGTTTTATCATATTACAGGATTCCAACAAAAACAACAGTTGTCTTCTATACGTCCTGAAAATTTTAAATACAAAATAAACAAAACAGAAAAAATCCATCCACAGACCACAGGTAACAGAGCAGCACAAGTACCAGCAGTCCAGTAGCATACCTTTTGAAAAAAAAAGCAAAAGAAAGAGTCTGGGGCAATGATTTAGAGCAGATGAAAAATGTGTCCTCTCTTTGAGCAAAAGAATCTGGAATGGGATCGAGACCTGACGACGCTGCATGAAATCACGTTTGTAATGAAAAGAGAACCACTCCCACAAGTGGTGATTCTGAACAACAATAGCCATAATATTTGCTCCGGACGTTATGAGGTGGGCTGTAGACTACTTGCAGGCATACAAATCACAAACTGTAGAAGGAATAAATCCAGAGAAGTTTGGAAATTGGAAATATTACAGAACCATAGAAATCGACAAAAGTGACATTCACCCAGAACTGGAGAGAACCCCCTTTAATATCATTTATGTTAAAAAAGATGACATTAGTGATCAAAAACCTTAAACGAAATTGTACTTTTTTATGACCGTTTTATCAAGATAGTCATCGTGCGTACATAATGAGATAAACAAAAAATGTTCAAGTCTTTGAGAGAATTGAAGATATAAACTTGAAGAAAGTTATTGTCTGTACTTATTATTGGAGGTACCTTCGACCACATTTTACATGGTGCGATAAGGATAACGTTCACCGTTGCAACGCAAAACGTTTATCACTTCATTATTGATTGGGTGTGTGAGATGCTAAAAACCAGGAAAGCTTGTGGAATGCTTTTGCCCTATCGGGTCCTGATTGGGATTACCAGATTGGGATAATCGGATCAGGCCCTGATCGGGATAGACTAGACCCTGATATCCAGACTAGACCCTGATATAAATTTATATATTATATGAGCAATTTCACGCAAGTTCAGCAAATTTTTGGAAAATTTTGACTTGACCCCTTTTAATTTTGATTATTTTTTGTTTATGGATAGTCTTTCATAAATAAAAAATACAAGTTCTCTTAGAATTTTTTTTTTCGACCAGGGGTCTTCACAGGGTGCCCCTCAATTTTTTGTTATTTTGTGATGTGAGTGCATTTTGACGAGCGATTGTAGAAAAACTACTGAATCGATTTTCATAAATGATATGTCGTTGTATAGGTATTAGAACAAAGTTTTTAAAAATGTACACTGTTAATTTTTTGAAATAATTTTTAACGGTGTAACATAAGAAAAAAACGGTGTAATTGAAAAAAAGATGGCATAGCCTTTTTTTTTTTTTTTTTTTTAATTTAGTTATTTTATATCTAACCACTTGTGAAAGTTTGGGACTTGCGATATTTTTTGTTTTAAAGATAAAATTCGTTGTGCATATGACTGTCGGGAATCAGTTATTTTTGTTCTGAAGGAAAATTATAAAAATGGCGATTTTTAGATTCAGATTTTTTTTTATGTTAAATATCAAATATTTTATTATTAAATGAACTTTTTAAAAAGCAATTTCAGTCAAGTTCAGCAAAATTTTGCGACATTTAAGGATAAATTTGTTCTATAAATTTTCGATAAGTTTAAACTATGTAGTTTGCTTAAAGTGATACTTGTTTTCTCTTTGCTGAGACCAGTGTACAGATTCTCTTGATAATCTTAGACCAATCAGTATGGTTTCGATCTTGTCTAAAGTTTTTGAGATCATTATTCGAGATCAAATAATTCAGCATATAGAAAAGTTCAAGTATCTAAATCAATATCAGTCTGGATTTCGCAATAATCACAGTACAGCGACTGCCTTGTTGCATGTTGTTGATGATTTAGCGCGTTACCTTGATCAAAAAGGAGCCTTTGTCGTTCTAATTTTGTTGGATTTCTCAAAGGCATTTGATTCGTTAGTTCATTTCTTATTATTACAAAAGTTAATGCTTTTTTTTAATTTTGACGCCACAGTTATTAAACTGATGTTCAGTTATTTGTCTGATAGATATCAAAAGGTCAGCATAAATGGCAAGGAATCTGACCCTGAATGCATTCTAGCTGGTGTATTTCAGGGAACCATACTCGGTCCTATATTATTTTCACTTTTCATTAATGACCTCGCACAAGTAATGACACATTGTAAATTCCATATGTATGCCGATGATTGTCAGTTATATCTCGGCGGTACTATTACTAATATTTATGAAACTTTCAATAAGATTAATTCTGACCTTTCCAATATTTTAGGCTGGTCCAAATCTAATGGTATCTCATTGAACATTAGAAAACGCAAGCGATTTTCATTTCAAAAAGAACATTTCCAGTTGTACCGGATATATATATCGATAATGTGAAAATTCCATTTCTGAATGTTATTGACAACCTTGGAATTTGTATAAACAGCAAGTTCACGTGGGACTCCCAAGTTGTCAACGTATGTAACAAAATTAATTCAATATCATACGGCTTAAGACTTCACAAGAATATTTGCCCCAAAACCATCAGAATATTGTTAGCAAAAACGTTAGTAATACCCCACATTCTATATTGTGAATTTCTCTACATAAGTTGCGATTCTACCTCCAGAGATATTATGCAGGTTACGTTAAATAATTTTGTGAGATATGTGAATGGGCTGAGAAAGTTTGACCACATTTCGGCCTTATTTCTCGAATTCTTCGGCTGCACGATGATGGTTCTTTTATTTTAGAGCGCTACTATTTCTCTACAAAATTATGAACAATCGGGTTCCAATATATTTATTTGAGAAAATCAAGGTCGGTTCGATTCGGAATGGCAATATATGCCTGCCCCTTAACTATACCAATATCTATAATAAGTCACCCCTCTTCACTTCATTCAGTATTTGGAATAGAGTTCCTGTTTAGGTAAGAAATGCTAAACCACTTATTAAATTTAAATCTCTTGTGTTCGATTATGTTAAAAATAATTTTTAGTCATGTAATATTAATGTGTAATATTTAAAATGTCAATTGTACTTTATAGGATAGATAAGCCATGCTTTATCCTTACTTTGTTTTGAATAAAGAAATAAATAAATAAATTTTGACTCGACGCTTTTTAATTTGGTTTATTTTTAGTTTATAGATAGCCTTTGATAAATGAAAAATACGACTTCAAGTAGAATTTTTTTAAATATAATAATATAAATTATTACATTTTTAAATATAATAATATAATTATAATAACAGTATAATTATAATTACAAACAACAGTAATACTACGCGTCATTTGGTTGAAAAAAGTAAAACTTTACATAAAAATAATTTTCAGCATTCATCTGCGACGGATAAAAGAGGTGTATCCACAACAGATATAAATGTTGTGGAGCAGTTCTATAAAAGTGATGAAATCAGTAGATTATTGCCAGGCAAACGAGATGCAATATCTTTTAAAAAAGGAGATGAGCGCATAAAAACACAAAAGCGCTTATTGCTGTGTACATTAAATGAAGCTTATGTGGAGTTTAAAAATTAGTTTCCTGATGTGAAAATAGGATTTACTAAATTCACGGCCCTTCGACCACAAGAATGTATAAAATTATCCCAAGGAGTTCATAATGTGTGCGTGTGCACCATACATCAAAATATGAAACTAATGATTCAACACTCTAAGATGTCTTGGATTACTGATGCTGCTTTCCAGAATTATAAAACATTAATTGACTTTGTTTCATGTGGTGAATTAACAGAAGATTGTCATACTTTGAAGTGCAATGAATGTTCAAAAAAACTTCAACAACTGGAAGAAAAATTACTAAATGATTTCCAAAGGAATCCTTCAAGACAAATATCAACAATAAAATACCACTGATCGATGCAATTTGGATACTTTAATAGAAACTGTAGAAGAATTTATGAAAAAATTTAATTACCGTTTACAAATTTTGATACCACACAACTTTATAGCAAAACAGCAATCTACATTTATTGAGGAAAAAAAATTAGAAGCAGGAAGTGCTTCGTTCAAGGGGATTTTTCTGAAAACTACGGCTTCATAATTCAGGATGATTCAAGGCTATTATTATAATAATTCACAAGCTACTATTCATCCATTTGTCATTTATTTTAAAAGTGCCGCAAGTGAATATATACAGCACCGAAGTTTTATACTCATTTCGGATATAAACGATCACAACAGTACTACAGTCCATCTTTTCATTACAAAACTTATTGAATTCATCAAAACGCATATAAATTCTAATATTACGAAAATAATTTATAAAACTGACAGTGCACCTTCTCAATACAAAAATAAACATAACCTAATTAACTTATGCCACCACAAAAAAAACTTTAAGGTTGATGCAGAATGGCATTTTCATGCTACCAGCCATGGAAAGGGACCTTGTGATGGAATTGGTGGTACACTGAAGCGTGCTGCACACCGTTATAGTATAGGGAGCAAAGATATTATTCATACATCAAAAAAACTTTTCGAATGGGCTTTAAAATAGGAATCTACCATGAACTTTGGATACGCCGATAAAAATGAATATCAATTAACAAAAAAAAATACAAAATCGTTTTGTAATTTAATGTTAATATACAATCTTTTACTTTATGACCATAATAACATAATACGAACATAATACTTCTCCAGTCAAAAGTTCCTAAATAGATTTTGTTATTTATACGGTTTTTTTGTTTGCAGTCGAGACTGTCAAATTATTTTTTATAAGAGTGACAAGTGGTTACTAAAAGTGACAAATAAACATTTCATTTTTTTATGCCATCTAATACAAAGAAAATAATTGCAGAAGTGTTTTCCTATTCAAAAGAAACTTGTTTGTAAAATAAGTAAATCATTTTTAACAATTGTATTTATTTTATTTATTGTACTACATATATAATTTTTATAATGTTTTAAAAAGTTCATCTAATATTAAAATATTTGATATTTAACATAAAAAAAAAATCTCTTAGTTTATAACGCCATTTTTATAATTTTCCTTCAGAACAAAAAAAACTGATTCCCGACAGTTATATGCACAGAAAATTTTATCTTTAAAACAAAAAATAACGCAAGTCCCAAACTTTCACAAGTGGTTAGATATAAAATAAGCTTCAATTTAGTTAAAAAAAAAAAAGGATATGCCATCTTTTTTTCAATTACACCGTTTTTTTCTTATGTTACACCGTTAAAAATTATTTCAAAAAATTAACAGTGTACATTTTTAAAAACTTTGTTCTAATACCTATTCAACGACATATCATTTATGAAAATCGATTCAGTAGTTTTTCTACAATCGCTCGTCAAAATGCACTCACATCACATAATAACAAAAAATTGAGGGGCACCCTGTGAAGACCCCTGGTCGAAAAAAAAAATTCTAAGAGAACTTGTATTTTTTATTTATCCATAAACAGAAAGACTATCCATAAACAAAAAATAATCAAAATTAAAAGGGGTCAAGTCAAAACGTTGTTGAATCTGCGTGAAATTGCTCATATGCATAAATTAATCAAATTAAAATAAAAAAATTACAACGCAAAAAATTAAATCATACATACCAGCTTATTGATCACTTCTTACTCGATATTCGGTGTTTGCGAAGTAAACATCAAAGTATCAAGTTATAATCAAATTTTTCAATATTAAAATTTCTAACTGTGTTTTATTTTTTGTTTGGATTTGTTGTTAGTTATAAATTCAAATCAAATTAAAGTTAAACATTGAAATATAAATTGATTGTTTTGTGATTATTGTGTGTGGATGCTCACAAATAAAAGAACTATAAGTCGCCAGATGCGTAGCCTCCCTAGGAGCTCGCTCAGCAGCATTAAACAGATGAGTCAAGGCATTAAAATGAGTGACATCCCAACAGTAAACAGGTATGCAGGTTTACCGCCTAACGTTAATTTATCAAAATATGCAAAAACATCGCAAACTTGTTCTCCGTCTGGTGAAAGTTCTAGAAAACCTGTAGAAAAAATTCCTCCAATAAATACAAAATCTTCCTCAACGGAGATTCATAAAAATATGAAGGAACTAAATATTTCAAAATATAATATACAAATCATGTCAATTGGCATAAAAATACTTACATATAGCCTATCAGACTATAACAAAATTTTTACTAAATTAAAAGAACATAACAATGGTATGTTCTCATATACGCTTGAGGAAAACCGTTTTGTTAAATTTTTACTATGTGGGCTCCATGATATGGATACAAATGAAGTTAAGAAAAGCCTCGAGAATAGTGGCCTGAGTCCTGTTAATGTTTGGAAAACTATTCCTAAAAAATATCGTCGAAACAGTGAAGATGCCCTTTATTTTGTTGCTTTCAAAAAGGGATCAATGTCTCTGAACCAATTAAAAAATATAAGATTTGTTAATAACACAGTGTGCAGATGGGAGATTTGTCGATCCACCAGCAAAGGTCCTCTCCAATGTTATAAATGTAAAATGTATGGTAATGGAGCGAACGCATGCTACATGAAGCCAAAAGGTAATTTCTGTGGTGGAGATGAACATATTGATGATATGGAGTGTCCTTTACAAAACGATATTACTAAACATGTTTGCTGTAATTGTAGTGGAAATCATACATCTAACTTTATAATTTGTCCAGAAAGAGAAAAATACATTCAAATAAAAAATCATCTGAATCTAAAAAATAAGTTGAGTCGACCTTCAAATCAACCAACGTTTTCATTTCAACAACAGGATTTTCCTATTATTCCTTCAATACCTCATCAAAACAACAATAACAATTTTAATAATAATTTTAATAATAATTTTGTTAACAAAAAAATGCAGTTCAGTACAGTGGTTCAAACAAATGCAATCAATCATGAAAATTCAATTAATATTAATTCAGATAGCACAAATGATTTGTTTGCACCACATGAGTTATTACAAATTCTCAAAGAACTTGTTTCAGGACTTCGGGGGTGCCATTCCAAAGAAGAACAATTTGATGTTATGGCTAATATTGCTATTAAATATGTCTGTTATCCATAATTCTTTAAAAATTTGTGTGTGGAACGCGTACGGTACAAAAAATAAAAAATTTGAGGTAATTCAGTTTTTAGATAATTTTAATATTGATATATTACTTATTAGTGAAACGCATTTAAAGCCTTCTATCTCATTTTCGATTCCTAATTTTCGCTTTTATCGTAATGATAGAGAAAATCTTCGCAGGGGTGGTGTTGGTATTCTTATAAAAGATTGCATTAAACATTCGCTTCTTCCTGACCTTAAATTAAATTGTATAGAATTCCTGGGTATTAATATAATAAGTAGTGATAATAATCAACTTAAAATATTTTCTGTATATTGTTCATATTCGAATTCTGAGCATCTCAGAAATGATTTTATAAAAATTTGTAGTGGTAATATTCCTTACCTAATTGGTGGTGATTTAAATTGTAAGCATCCTAACTGGTTTTGTCCTAGAACTAACCGCGGTGGTCGAACTTTATTTGATTATTCTATTAACTCTGATTGTGTTGTTATCGCTCCCCAAGATCCTACCCACTATAGTCCTGCTTGAGTCCCTACTATTATTGATATATTTTCAACAAACAACCCACAGTTGATATCCGAAGTTAACACCATTCAAGCACTCTGCTCCGATCATCTGCCAGTCCTCTGTTCAATAGTATTTAATAATCAAGTAGATCATTGCCATCGTAAATACTTTAACTATAAAAATGCTAATTGGAGCATTTATCAGAATCATATATCATCTGAAATTGAAAATTTCAATTTAAGTTCAATTCATACTATTTCAGATGTCAACGTTGCAGTCGATTTTTTGACAGCATCTATTTCTTCAGCTCGTGAGCTATCCGTACCGCTTGTGCCTGTTCTTCCAACTGATAAATTGTTATTATCTGATCAATTGTTAAGTTTTATCAGACACCGAAATTCGCTTAGAAGATCTTACCTCAGAAGTCGCCTTGCTCACATTAAAACCTCAATAAACTTGCTAAATAGAATTATTAAATATCATATAAATATTCTTTATAATCAAAAATGGCAAACGAAGCTTGAATGCTTGGATAATGGTTCAAAAAACTTCTGGAAAACAACTAAACATTTTAAAAACCATCGCAAGTCCATTCCACCATTAGTTACTCCCAACACTGGAAATCGAATTTTCTTAAATACAGAAAAAGCACAAGTATTGGCTGATGTCTTCCTTGACGCTCATCAAATTCCAAACTCCAATATTGTAATTGAAGAACAAGTGAATGAATTTTGCACTAATTTCAATAATTTGGATAACAATGCTACAATTCCTGAAATTCACCCTTCTGAAATTTCTGATATTTTGAAATTCCTTCCAAGGCTCAAAGCTCCAGGTGTAGATAATATTCCATTTATTTTACTTAAAAATCTTCCTGAAAGTGGAATCCATTTTCTTAAGATAATATTCGAGTGCTGCTTGAACCTAGGCTATTTCCCCATTCAATGGAAAAAAGCAAAAATTACTCCTGTTTTAAAGCCTGGCAAAGACCCCACTCTTGCTACAAGCTACAGACCTATTAGTCTTCTTTGTACATTGGGAAAACTCTTTGAGCAGATTATCAAAAGAAGAATGGAAGAGTTCATAGCTGATAATCAAATAATTATAAACGAGCAATTTGGTTTTAGATCTGGGCACTCTACAGTTCATCAAATCCATCGTGTAGTTAATCATATTAAATCTAATAGATCTTCGCTAAAATCTACTGGAATGATATTATTAGACCTTGAACGAGCCTTTGATAAAGTTTGGCAAGACGCAGTCTGCTATAAATTATTTATATATGGATTTCCAATATTTTTAATTAAAATCATAAAATCGTTCTTAACTGATAGAACATTTTTTGTCCAGATTTTTGATTCCATGTCCTCTATACTTAGCATTCCAGCTGGGGTTCCTCAAGGTGCTGTATTGAGTCCTTTGCTTTTTTGTTTATTCATCAATGATATTCCAAGAGATAGTGAATGTAAATTATCATTATTTGCCGATGACACTGCAATATTTGTGTCAGATGAGCTGGCGGTATTTATTATCAATAAGCTTCAATTGTACCTCACTAAAATTCTCGAATTTTTTAAAAACTGGAAACTTAGTATTAACATATCAAAATGTGAAGCTATTTATTTTACTAGGTGCAGAGCATCCCGTAAACTTCCACAACAACCCTTTCTGATTCAAAACTCTTCTTTGGAATGGAAACCTTCAACTAAATATTTAGGAATTTATTTGGATAAATCATTCACATTTAAGACACACGTCACTCAAATACAACAAAAATGTAATGCACTGTTCAAAAGTCTATATCCTCTACTCAACAGAAATAGTAAACTGAATAGTCATAATAAGACACTAATTTACAAGGGTGTGATTCTTAATATCATACTTTATGGTGCGCCAATTTGGTGGGATATTGCTTTGTGTCATAAAAAGAAATTTCAAATCATTCAAAACAAATTTCTAAAAACTATATATAAACGCCCTAGACGTTATAGCACTTTAAGACTGCACAACGAATTAAATATAAAGCTTGTCAATGTAGTTGCTAGAGAAGCTAATGATAGATACATAAATAAATTAAATCATATTGAAAATGAATTGATAAACGCAATTAGCTTTACCACCGCTTAATTTTTGCAACGTAGCTTTTAATTTTAGATTTAAGTAGGTTAGGTAAATATAAGTTTTTTATTAGTTACTAAGCAGACTGAATTTCATTTGAATATATAAACATTCTTTTTTCATTTATTTTTCGCAATACTCATAATAATTAATTTCATCTGCTGTAAAGCTTACTATTAAAAGCTGATCTCAGTAAATTATCAAATGTATACAACTGTATTATAAAATTTGAAGTCAATAATGGATTATTATTACATACCAGCTTATAACCACTATTAAGGTACAATTAGACGATATCATTTAAGTGAAATCTCACTCCAAAAATTATGAGTCTCACTCGATGATAATGTCTAAACTAACATCTCATTCATAAAATGAGACATAACTTTTACGTCATCTTATAATTTCAAAGTGATGTATCACTTACCAAGTGATAACGTGTAACGTCCGTTATATTCGCCTAAACAATAATAAAACCAATTCATCTTCTTTTTCTAATTCAATAAAAGTTTATTTCCATAGTTTCGGTTCATTTTTACATTAATAATAATTTCAAATTTTCCAACGGTCAGTTCAACTTCGAATAACAATTATAAAAACAAACGAACGTACCCAATTTTATTTCAATTCTAACGAACAGATGTCGTTACTCAATTTTGTTTAATCTTTAGTATTACACGATGACATTAGAAGATGTCAAAGAAAAATCACATTTTTTTTTGTTGATTCATTAATTTTTTGGATGTCATAAAAAAATCTGAAAGAAAAACAAGTCAATTCGATTTTTGGTTTTGAAGAAGAAAGGTTTTCATGTTGTAACTTTAAAAATAAAATCACCTTTTTGTTAATTCCATGTTTAAAATAAAAAAACAAATTAAGTGATTTAGTATTTTTCTTAACCTTTACATTTAATTTCAATATACATTTGAAAGATTGAAATAAATGGTTATAACAAATATAATAAATCGAACTTTTAGAGGATATATTTATTCGCCCACTGTAATAACATGTTCGAAAAACAATGTCAACAAAAATTTATCAAAACACTTGTGTTCTGCAACATCATTTAAATTAAAAATTTTGAAAATAAAGTTGCCAAAAGTTTTTTTGGAATTTGGAGTTGAGGTAGATGTTGTTAATCGGACATCAATTAGTAAAGCTAAAGTTAAATGGAATACCTGTTGTTGGATTTAATTCTGAACCATCCTCATGTTGTGTTGACGGCTGCACATTGTGTCAATTTCGTATAATAAAATCACATGCTGCTGAATTTTTGGAAATTAAACTTTGGAAATAGGACATCATACTGGAAGTGTCCACCAATCAACAGTTAATTTAAGGTATTTTCATTAACTTTATTAATTTTTGCTTAATTATTTGTTTTTCCTTTGGAATGATAGGCTAAATTTGTAAAACGTAAGAGATTTCCCAAATTTGAATTCGTCGGGGGGGTGCCAGAGTTATTCCGGCTTAATAATGTAATTTTGGTGTGCGTAGAAAGGCCCAGATAGCATTACGTGGCTTCGAATCAGGGCCAATAACAAAGTATAATACATGGGCCGAAACTAAAGACCTTGGGGCTTTGTAGTAATTTTTGGTCGACAGGAGCTATTTTAGGCGCAAATTATCAATTCGGGTTAATAAAACCAGTTTCTTGTTAAGTATAATTGTTATATACAAAATTTTTGGCGCAAAATAATATTAAATCGGGAAAACCAGTTTAAGGTTTTTCTTTTTGATTATTTTGCTTATGTGTAAAACCAGATTTAGGTTTTTTTTGCATTTTTAACATTGTTGAATATTTTTTTTGATAAAGCCAGTTTTGGTTTTTAAGTGTAAAACTGTTTTCGCTTTTGCATTTGTTTTTGTGTTGATTGAATTTTTGGAATTTGTTTCAATTTTTTTTTAAAAATGCACACAATTAGGAATTATGGCTCGTTTAGGAGCAAGCGTCGGCCGGGGCCAGGAGAGTTGGGTCAGGCAGCGGTCAAGCCGGGTGTGAACGAGGTGGATAACGTTATTAAAGAAATTATAAGACAAGTGATGAATGTGGTGAATGAGAGGGAACAGGAAGAAATGAATGCAGAATTGAATGAGAAAAGGAATCAAATATATTTAGAATTGATGGATGACATAGCAAATGAGCAGTATGATGAGATGTTGGATGTAATAATAAGTGAGATTGTGAATGAGGAGTTGGTAGGAGAAGTGGTAGCTGAGGAAGTGAATGACTTGGTGGATGGAGTGGAGGGAGTGAATGAGATGAATGAGAGGAGAAAGGCAACGTTTGTGGAATGGATGAATGATATAATGAATGAGCAGTGTGAAGAGATGATTGATGAATTGATAAAGGAAATAGCGAATGAAGTGATGGATGCGCGAGAGAGATATCGGCTAAGGAGGCTGGAGAGGGACAGGAGAAGGTGGAGAGAGAAAAAGAGCAGGAGGAAGGAACAGAAGGCGGTGTGGTTGGTCGAGGAGGTGGAGTTCTCTTCAGTCATGCACGCTTATGCGGAGTCATTGGCTGAGGAGAACGCTATCTTCGAGTCCAACCACAGGGAAGAGAACCCTCGACGGTGGTTGGGACCGCAAGAGGCCCCTAGGAATTGTGTGCATCTTTGAAAATTTTTATTTTTAGTATTTGGAAAAAAAAAAACCGATTTGGGTCCACATTTTTTTTAATGAACTTTTTTTGGTGGTACTATTGTAGTTTTAATTGTAAATAGTTGTATATAGTAGGTTAATTGTTGTATAATTGTACATATTTGTTCATATTTTTGTATATAGGTAGCGGTTGTAGTGGTCTGAGTAGGATATTATGTTACAATATCGAAGTATTTTATCTCTTGGTGAGATGAAATTGAGAAACCAAACCGATGAAACGATTTAGCCATTTGAACTTTTTGTGTGTAGCAAATAATTAGATCTCGAATCTGATGCTCGTTTTAACGATGCATATTGGCCTGCGTGTAATACATACATGATTTTAATTTCTTTACCACTAAAGGTTATAATTGGTGAAAATTTTGTGTTGGTTGTGGTAGATTCGAACTACTTTTTAATTCGCGATGAAAACATTGTACATTCCACTGCAGTTGAGCGTTTGTAGATGTAAAAGGGGGGGAGTTAGAATTAATTGAATGTTTTTTGGTTGTTAATTTTTTTTTGTTGTTGTATAATGATTACAAGTGTGTAATAATTAAATCTTTTTCTCAGCGGTAGGCCTAATAAGCCATCCATGGGGCTTATCCCCTTAACATAATTATGTTCTTAGATCGCCTCTGTCCATTATGGACATGCAATCGAAGTTCATTGGTTTCTTCTCTTCGTTTCAGAAGGAGTTTTCTGGTGATAAGGGAATGACTACTGCTGTGTTTGTACTTAGGTGCAAACCAGTAGTACCATTCCCTGCACAGAAGCTTCTTCAATGAAATGAAGAGGAGAACCAATCTATTTTTTATCAGGATCGAGGCTTCACCTCACACAACTTCAAAATTTTTCCACTTTTACATTTAGCTTGCAATAGACAGTTTTCATTGAGTTTAGGATTTGAAGTCTGGTGCTCGGGAGCGTTCTTCAACTTTAGCATTAGTTTAATGATAATTTATTTTTAGGTAGAACAACCGCAGCTGGGTCAGTAGAAATGGGCCTAGGGTCTAATCGTGACAGTTGCGATTGTTTTTGTTAGGTTGGGGAGAAACTGTTCTGTAGAATCTGGTCGTTAGGGGCTTTTCTAGTCGGTTCTCACATGCATTGTTGAAGTGGGCTCGCGAACGTGGGAATTCAATTACTAAATAAAATGGATATTGTAGCCATACTTACTTTTATGTTGTCTCCAGACGAATCTGAATTTGGGAATCTCTTATCTATATATTAAATAAAAAAATAAATTAAATCAAAACAATAAATTTTTGAGAATAAATAAATAAAAAATTTTTATTAAATAAATTAAATTTAGGAATCAATAATTTTTAAGTAAATACATAATTTTTTTAAATAAGCGAGTACTTCAAGATTTAAATAAATATTTTTTATTTTTTTAAAAAAATAAATAAATATTTTGAAGGTAAGACGGTGCATCCAATAAATAAGCATTTTCTGTTCAAATATTTTTATTTTTAAATTTAAATAAATAAATATTTTCCCCTAGGGGTGCTATCGTCAATAAATAATTTTAGATACTTATCATTCTGAATTTCAGCATATCTGAAATTTAATAAATAAATTATGTTTTACATATACAATATTTTAGGAATTTTTGTGAAAGGTGAAGCAACATTGAGAACAACCATAAGTTCGTTCGTTCTTTTAGTAAATTTGGTTTTTACAATATTTTTTGTGGTTTTTTTTGAATTGGGCGTTCGTTGTTTTTTTCCGTTTCTGCGTTTTTCATTTTTTTTTCCATCGTACTAACTACATTTTTTTGGGGGAATTGGTTTTTACATTGTTGTCGTTTGCGAGTTAATAATTTTACGGGTTTTACCATCAAAATGTCAAACCAAATAGACGTTGACCATCCGTTCTATGGTCTGGAACCCAGCGAACTGCTGGTCGAATGTTTGGTTCGGGGTGTGAACTTCGGGGGGGCCGATTGGGCAGAGGAACTGCGAAACCATGGAGATCATGGGTCAGTTCCAATAACAGTGTCTCATGCGAGAGATTTGATAGAGGAATCTCAAATGGTGGTGCAGGCAGCACAACTTATTTTAAATCAAGTACGACGACTTCCGTCACCGATTGATCAGACCCTCTTGGATGGTTTGGCGAATCGAGTGTTACATTATACGGGTAGGATGAATAGGTTGGGTCCTCGCAATGACTTGCAAGAAGCCCGCACCTACGCTATCTCACAATTGTCACGCGCTTGGAGTATAATAGGATCATTATCAACACGTCCAATTATGCAGAGTAAACCAGGAGTATCATCTGCTCCATCTGCTTCACCTGCTTTTCAACCAGATGAGAGATCCACACCGATCCCAGTACGGCCAATATCGGAAACAATACATAGTCTGAATCGTCCAAACCAGCAACAACAGAGACGGTCAGATCAGGCACCACCGGCTTATTTCCAGCAATCGGGTTTGAGAGCCGAGGACTTTGCAATACCACAATTGGGTCCATCACTCCCATCTGAACACACACACAATAATCCAGCATTGGTACAACCACAATTAAATTATCCATCAGTACCACAGGTACAACTACCACCAATATATCCACCAGCTCCACTAACAGCACCACCACCATACAACCAACCTCCTCAGGTATGGCGTGACGCGGCTCCAGCGTTAGCACCAGTGGAGTACCGAGGGGTTCGTGGGAACAATTTGAGTCGTTATGACTCAAATTGGGTTCCAACCTTCACAGGGGATGGTCACTCTCCTGATGTTCATGAGTTTATTCATAGAGTGGAGGCGGCTGCCAGAAGAGACCGTGTGTCATGGGACGACCTTAGGTCTATCATACCACGGTATCTGAAAGCAGCGGCCGACAGATACTATTTGAATTTAACTCATGAATATGAGGTGGTGACTTACCCAGTGCTAAGGGAGGGACTCCTACAAACCTTCGGTACGCTCACTGATGATAAGGCGATCTTGCGCGTTCTTCTGAACCGCAAACGAAAGTCAAAGGAGAGCGTGTATGAGTACCTAGTGGAGATTGGTTCGTTGAACCGTCGCTTAGTACGTCCATTTGCTGATCGTGAAATGCTAGAGATTGCTCGGGAAGGACTGAGTGTGGAGCTCAAAAACGCTACTCTAGCTGCTACCATACATTCAATTGATGAACTTCGGACTTTATGTCAGAAGTTTGAACGTTTGTGGTCCACACCAGTTCCGACCAGAACATCAAATTTAAGAATTAGCGAGCTACAGCAGATGGATGATTATGAGGTGGAAGTTGAACCAGAACAACATGGATATATTGAAGCGGTGGATTCAACACCGAGACGGATATTTCAGCGACCTGGCATAACATCTGACAACAGTCAACCTGGTCCATCAATGTCCAGACAACCAATAGTGTGTTTCAGATGTGGAGTAAATGGTCATCGAGCTCCTGAGTGCTCTAAGAATCGGATAAAATTATATTGCTGGAAATGTAACAAACCTGACGTAATTTATGCAAATTGTTCATATTGTCACCCGTCGGTAAACTTCCGTCCGAGAGTACATGCTTCGGGGATGGTACCCTCGGTTCAACATCCAATGAGCCCGAAGAAATCGACGAGAGATGTAGGAACGCAGGACGATCTTCCACTACTCAAGAAACCCGAATAAAATCATCGAGTACATTTAATTTCCCATCCTTACATCGAACGTATTTTAGACGTCTTGAACGTAACATCAGATATTGGAGGATAAGGAAATTATTTCGTAAAGCTTGTATTTCATCTATCCTTTCAGAAACAAAGGATCCTCGGCCGCGATTAACAATAAGGATTTTGGACAAACATATTTCAGGACTATTGGATAGTGGAGCGTCAGTCACAATACTTGGAAGAAATTCCTTGGAATTATTGGAATCAGCAGGTACAACTTACCGTAAGTACACTTCGTGTATTCGTACGGCGGATGGTACTGCAACTAAAATTTTAGGTTACATTGAAATTCCAATAACTGTGAATGGTTCCACTAAACCAATGCGGTTTCATATTGTCCCTGGATTACGAGAAGAGCTCTACCTGGGCATAGATTTCTGGGAGAAATTCGGTATTGTTCCTTATTTTGTTAGTGAACTGACTCGTACAGAGCCAATAACTTTAAATATACATAACCTCACCACTGATCAGCAACATGAACTGGATATGATCAAGGATTCTTTCCCGTCATTTGAAGTGTCTGGGCTCGGAAAGACTTCTTTGGTTGAACATGTCATCGATGTTGGTGATAATGCACCTGTTAAACAGAGGCATTATCCCACATCGCCGGCCGTTCAACTAAAGGTTTATGCCGAACTTGACCGAATGCTTCAAATGGGCGTGATCGAAGAGTCGAACAGTTCATGGTGCTCACCAGTGGTCCTGGTACAAAAAGAATCTGGTAAAAACAGATTATGTATTGATAGCCGTCGTGTCAATTCACTAACTAAAAAGGACGCTTACCCACTTCCCTTGATTGATGGCTTACTAGGTCGTCTAAATAGCACAAAGTACATTTCCAGTATTGATCTCAAAGATGCTTTCTGGCAGATTCCTCTGGCAGAAGCATCTAGAGACAAGACAGCCTTCACAGTGCCTGGTCGTCCATTGTATCAATTCCGGGTTATGCCCTTTGGATTGTGCAATGCTCCCCAGACAATGTGTCGGCTAATGCACAAAGTGATACCACATCAATATCACGAAAATGTCTTTGTTTATTTAGATGATCTATTGGTAGTCTCTTCCACGTTCCAGGAACATATGGAATTGCTGTCCAAAGTCTCTTCATTGTTAAGAGCGGCTGGGTTAACCATAAACCTCAAGAAAAGTAAATTTGTTCTGAGAGAGGTGAAATACTTGGGATTTTTGGTTGGTGAGGATGGTCTTCGAACAGACCCTGACAAGGTAAGAGCTGTAGCAGAGTACCCAACTCCATCTACAGTTAAACAAATACGACGTCTTTTAGGAATGGCTGGTTGGTACCAACGTTTCATACCAAATTATGCAAGCGTGGTATCACCAATTACAGATTTATTAAAGAAGAGTTCGGGGAAATTGAAATGGACATTGGAAGCTCAAGCAGCTTTTGAAAATTTAAAACGATTGTTGACTACAGCACCAGTTCTAATAAACCCTGACTATAATAAAGAATTCTTTATTAGATGCGATGCAAGTCTGACAGGGGTAAGTAGTGTGTTGTATCAGGTTGATACTGACGGACAAGAGTGTCCGATAGCCTTCATGTCGAAGAAGCTTAACAAAGCTCAAAGGAATTACTCAGTTTCTGAGCTGGAATGTCTTGCGGCAATTCTGAGTGTGAAGAAATTCAGGGGCTATGTTGAAGGTCACCGATTTACGATTGTGACTGATCACTCAAGTCTGAAGTGGCTTATGTCGCAGAAAGACTTAAGTGGTCGTCTGGCTAGGTGGAGCCTAAAACTCCAACACATGGATTTTACCATTGTCCACCAGAAAGGTACCCAAAATATAGTCCCTGATGCTCTATCTCGTCTTTATGACGATACACACGAGGAATTGACGGAAGCATTAACACATCACATTAACGACATCAAAATCGACAATGAAGGTTATCGGCACAACGAATATACGGATATGATAGCCAAAGTTCAGTCATCTCCTAAGGACTTTCCATCTGTTAAAGTCGTGGATGATAAGCTATACATACGTATTGAGCCAAGACCTGATGCAATACCCAACGATGTTCCTGTGTGGAAACTCTGGGTACCAAAACCGATGACTTCAAACATGATTCAGAAACATCATGATGATAGTACTGCTGCTCATGGAGGTGTTAAAAAGACTTTAGAATTACTTCGACGTCTTTATTATTGGCCGGGCATGGCGTCACAGGTACACAACTATGTTGTGTCCTGCGACACATGTAAACAAACAAAAGCCACGAATCAGATATTGCGTCCTCCGATGCAATATCAATTCGAAACAGCACGTCCATGGCAGAGAGTCTATATAGATTTTTTGGGACCGTACCCTCGTTCTACACTTGGGAATACGGTGTTATTGATAGTTCTGGATCATGCCACGAAGTTTGTACTACTGAAACCACTTAGAAACGCAACTTCACCGAAGGTGAATGCTTTTCTAAAGAACGAAGTGTTTCTTACATATGGGATACCAGAGTTTCTACACAGTGACAATGGTAAACAGTTCACTAGTAGGAACTTTCAAAATCTTTTGTCAGATTTCGGCATTAAACACATTAGGACCGGTGTCTATAGTCCTCAAAGCAACGCGTCAGAGCGTGTCAATAGGTCAGTTCTAGCAGCAATTCGAGCGTTCACAAAAGGTCAACATACCAAGTGGGACTCACAAATTGGTGAAATCGCATATGCACTGCGGGCTGCAGTACATTCAGCTACCAAGTACTCACCGTACTATTTATTATTTGGTCAACATCCAATATCGGATGGAAATACTTACCAATTGTTGAGATCACTACACAAGCTTAGTGAAGATGCTGGAGAGGAATTAGAACGCTCTGATCATTTGACTCTGCTCAGGAGCCGGGTACAGGAAAATTTAAAAGCAGCTTTCAAGAAATCGCAACATCAGTACAACCTGCGATCTAAACTACGGACTTTTCAACCACAACAACGTGTGTTTGTACGGCAACATCATTTGAGTGACGCTACCAAAAAATTCTCGGCAAAATTGGCTCCAAAGTTCTTACCTGCAATGACTAAGACTAAGATTGGAAATGTACTTTATGAGTGCATAGATATGAGCGGTAAAAATCTTGGAGTACATCACGCGAAAGACATCAGGGAATGATGTCTTTTCGTTAGGTAGGGTAGTTCCTTTGCCTGGTTGTCGTCTCTGGGGTTCACATCTTCAGTGTCATATTTTACTGGTTGTATCGAGGGTTCACTGGTGCTGACGTTAGATGGATGGATGGTCTGTTTTAGCGCTCACTGATAGTTCCTAGGACCTTCATTAGTGTTGAGATTGATCATCGACCCTGACGTTGGTTACCATTGATAACTCAATCCCAGATATAGATTAGTTGTGGGAAGTAGTTCGATGGTTTCTGACGTAAAGGGGGTGACGACGTTTTTGTGAATTCAAGGGTAAATATCTTGGGTTTTACCTTGAATTCATGGTGTAACGTCCGTTATATTCGCCTAAACAATAATAAAACCAATTCATCTTCTTTTTCTAATTCAATAAAAGTTTATTTCCATAGTTTCGGTTCATTTTTACATTAATAATAATTTCAAATTTTCCAACGGTCAGTTCAACTTCGAATAACAATTATAAAAACAAACGAACGTACCCAATTTTATTTCAATTCTAACGAACAGATGTCGTTACTCAATTTTGTTTAATCTTTAGTATTACACGATGACATTAGAAGATGTCAAAGAAAAATCACATTTTTTTTTGTTGATTCATTAATTTTTTGGATGTCATAAAAAAATCTGAAAGAAATTCCATGTTTAAAATAAAAAAACAAATTAAGTGATTTAGTATTTTTCTTAACCTTTACATTTAATTTCAATATACATTTGAAAGATTGAAATAAATGGTTATAACAAATATAATAAATCGAACTTTTAGAGGATATATTTATTCGCCCACTGTAATAACATGTTCGAAAAACAATGTCAACAAAAATTTATCAAAACACTTGTGTTCTGCAACATCATTTAAATTAAAAATTTTGAAAATAAAGTTGCCAAAAGTTTTTTTGGAATTTGGAGTTGAGGTAGATGTTGTTAATCGGACATCAATTAGTAAAGCTAAAGTTAAATGGAATACCTGTTGTTGGATTTAATTCTGAACCATCCTCATGTTGTGTTGACGGCTGCACATTGTGTCAATTTCGTATAATAAAATCACATGCTGCTGAATTTTTGGAAATTAAACTTTGGAAATAGGACATCATACTGGAAGTGTCCACCAATCAACAGTTAATTTAAGGTATTTTCATTAACTTTATTAATTTTTGCTTAATTATTTGTTTTTCCTTTGGAATGATAGGCTAAATTTGTAAAACGTAAGAGATTTCCCAAATTTGAATTCGTCGGGGGGGTGCCAGAGTTATTCCGGCTTAATAATGTAATTTTGGTGTGCGTAGAAAGGTCCAGATAGCATTACGTGGCTTCGAATCAGGGCCAATAACAAAGTATAATAAACGTGTAAACAGAATCAAAAGGTAAATTGCATCTCACTTTACTTTTTAAATTTGTTTAACTTTTATCTCATTTTATGGTGTCTTGTTTGATTTTTATGTATATTACCGGTGCAGTTACTACAGTTGCATTGTGTAATTTAATTACACTACCACTCAAAAAGATAAATACACAAGTGAATTTAAAATTTTCCAAAAATTTTTGAATAAGGCACAATGAACAACCACTTCAAATAACAAATTATTTCATTTTATTACTATCTATCAAATTTCATATAAAAAAAACAAATATTGCATCAATTTTCTTAAATGCGAGATTCCTCAAAAAATTCACCTTTTGCTTCTTGGTGTAAGTTTATCCAAAGTTTCTGGAGTTATTTGATTCCAGCATTTTTGTAGCAGCTCCCAGAGATTTTTCTGCAATGTTGGACCTTTCTCTTGAACCTTACGATCAAGTTCCTCCCATAACAACTCTATATGATTTAAATCCGGAGCCTGTGGAAGCCATACCATATAATTCAGGAGTCTTCGACCCTCATGTCTATGAACAAAAACTCGGTCTATGTGACCCGAAAATTTGAAATTTTAATTCGTCGCTCCATAAGGCTTTTCTCCACTGATTGACAGACCAATTAAACATGTTTCTTAGCCCATATTAATCGTTTTACTTTATTTCGAGGCCGTAATAGAGGTTTCCTCATCGCTATTCGACGTAAACCTACAGCTTTCAATTGTCTCTTTACAGTGGAAACGGAGACGGGATATGAGCGATCATTATTCATTTCAGCGGTCAGCTTGGGCGTTGTGCTTCGTCGATTTCTTATGCTGGAGTGAATAAGTTCATTACCTTCCCGTTTTGTGGTTACTCTGGGTCTACCAGTCGACTTACGACTCTGGTAGTTCGCCGTTGCACTATATATTCTTATTGTGTTTTGAATAGCTCCTATGGAAATGTCTAATTTTTTATGAATATCGCTTATAGAATGTCCCGATTTATGTAGAAAAATGTGTATACTACGTTTTTCAGCCATTATATTTTTTTTTTCGCCCCATTGATGTTGCCGTTCTTATCGAAACACTGCATAAACACAAGATTTGAAGAATACAGTTAATAAGTACATAATTACTTACATTTTAAATCTATACTTACATTAACAAGCTTATACACTTATTAATACAAACAAAACACTTTTAAAATAATTTTTGAAGAACAGCAGCCAAATTCTGTAATTGTGAAGCGGTGAAGTGAAAAGTTTTTTAATGAAAAGAAACGAAGAAATTTTTATCACTTCACCGCTTCACAGTTACAGAATTTGGCTGCAGGACACTTAAAAATGGAATTACACTTTAAGAAAAAATAGAAAAAAATGCATCAAAACATAAAAAATACGAAAACGTTGCATATCATGGCCATCTTAGGGAAATTATATTAAGTAAAAAATGCCACAGAAGTAACTCATACATACATACATACATACAACGTTACTGACGGAAAAATGAAAATGACGGTAAAAATTGAAGTGTATTTACCTTTTTGAGTGGTTGTGTATGTATATTTATTTTTTTGAATCAGTATCCTTTACGTTGTTTAAAGCTATTGATTGCAGTTAATTTTATATAAATATTTTTCACTCAAAAAATGGATAATACCAAACATTTGTGGGCGAGAGATGAGATAATCCTACTTATCCAATTAAATGCAAAACGCAACTGCTTATGGCAGATTGGAATCTCGGACTACAGCAACAAAATTATAGGAAACTCAGCGATAGAAGCAATTGCGGCAGAATTAAAACTAAGCATGCCAGAAGTAAGGGCATAAATAATTTGGGTACGTTCTCAGTTCTGGAACGAAAAAAATAAAAAAAAAAAAATTGGGCAACGGAACAAATGAAAATTATATAACTAAATGGGAATTCTTTAACAGTTTACGATTTCTGGATTCGCAAAGTAGTGAGATGATGGAAACAATCAATACGTTGCCTTATGTAAGTTTGAACATTTTTTTAATACAAAATTTATTTTATTTATTATCTGTCGATATTACATTAAATTCATTGATTTTTATTAAATATCTGACTTATATAACTTATTTATATAAATTCACCTTGCCACGGGACCTGACCTTCCTCAGAAAAATAATTCTTAACCTCGTTCCTTATTTTCTTTGCAGCATCCGTAGAATTTTTTGTTTGAGAAGACTGAAGGTTTAAAAAAATTTGATTTTCATTTCTCCAGTTTCCAGGAATAAATTTTCCATTTTCGCTTTCACAATCAAACGTTCCCGAAGGCACATAGACGTTTTTTGGCTTACGAAGAAGAAAGTTAAGGAGAACGCAAATGGCGCTCACTATAATTTTAACTTTTTCCGGTTCTAGCTCAATGTTTTTTCTCAGCAGACGGAATCTAGCTGATGCAATTCCAAATGCATTCTCCGCAATTCGCCTAGATTGAGACAGCCTATAATTAAATACTCTCTCAGGAATGGTGAGATTCTTAAAAGAGTATTGCTTTAGTAAGTTTTCAGAAAATGCAAATGCATCGTCTGCAACTATAACAAATGGGACGGATACGATTCTAGTTGGTAGCGGTTTAGGTTTTGGCAAATGCATTTTGTTATTGTTTATTGCATTAAACAAATTACATCCATTAAAAAATGCCACCATCAGAACCCCGACCTGGTGCTCCAATATTTCCATAAGCAAATTTATAGTTCGCATCAACTAAAACCATTAATACAATACTATGGGCCGATTTGTAATTAAAATATAAACTGTTACTCTTTTTATGAGCTTTAATATTAATATGCTTTCCATCAAGTGCTCCGATACAGTTTGGAAAATTCCATTTTTCGTTCAAATCCTTTGCAATAATATTCCATTGTTCTTCAGTATTTGGTGTCTATAAAAATGTAACTTTATTTTGTCTTTTTTTTACGTTTTTGTATAAGTTATAGAGCAAGACAAGCTGCAGCTTGTGTTTGATCCATATTATAATCAAATTAAATTTTTTAATAATGCTATTAATTACTGTATCGACTACAACCAAATAATAAATTATTAACACTGAATTAGATCTAAATAAAAAATTTCTTTATCACAAAAGTGTGAACGTTTAATCGGGTTTTTCACTTTAGCGAGTGATGCGAAATTTTACAAATGATATATCACTTTTATTTTTAGATTTGACCTCACTTTTGTCCTGATATAAACACGCATCTCATTTACGTGAGATCTCACTCAAAATGATACCTCACTTAAATGATATCGTCTAATTGTACCTTTATAATAATCTTTCAGCCGAGAAGCGATAACTAAAATACACATGAAACGATTTTAACTATATATTTCTAAAATGAACAATACTTTAGTGAATTTTAATCAATTGAAATTTACTCTAGGGGACAAATTCGAAAAACCTGCTCGGGCATTTTGTCAAACGTTCATAGAATAGTAGACTCTTGTATGAGCTTAGAATGAAGGCAATTCTTCACGAGGATGAAGTTTCCCGAAACGAGCGTAGTGAGTGGAGGGAATCATCCGAGTGAAGAATTTCCTTCATCCTAAGCGAATACAAGATGCTATTTTATCCACGACTGTAAAATATTTCGTTTAATTTCTAGTTTTCATGCAAAAATTTGTATCGCCATATTGAAATAAATACATCAAAGATAGCGAAAATCAAAACAAGTTTGTTGTTTGATTTGTTAGGGGAATATTTAATAAACTATAGAGCTGTTAAAGAATTTTAATCAAATTCACTAGTTGTGGAATGAATACAATTACAATGGAAGACATACGCATGGAAAGCATATATTCTTTGGTAGTCGTGGATAAAATCATTTAGTTTTAATACAGTAATTAGAACAAAAAAAAATTTAGCTATGATCCTGAAGCTTTAACACAAACATTTCCCAGTTTCATACAATCAAACAATAGTAAGGTCGTGCTGCAAACTAACTCTTGTTTGGAAAACGCATTCGCACTAGTAATACACACTTTTTTTGTAACAAATGCATAAAATTTATAAATATTTATTTAATTGTTAATTTAATCATTTATTTAAAAAAGTTATAAGCAAATTTATGATATTTAAATAACTAAAGTGCGAGATTTTCGTTGTAATAGTTGTAAAATATACTAGCTCGCTGTTTAATTGTACTAAGCTGTTAACATTTAAAAAAAATTAACATAACAATCCAACAACGGATTTTTAAAAAACATAGTAATCCAACTAACAGCTGTTTACAATTTTGACTGCTAGTTTTTTTGAAAACCCAAAATACTTGTTTTTTCATGCAATTCAAAAGATTTTGGGATGTGTTTAAGTTGTTTTTACTATATGGTAAGTTATTTAAATTATTATTTTGATATTTTAGTGCTATAAAAATATCATATTTAGGATAGAGTTAACTACAAATCTCAGACGCGGGCAGCGTGCGTGCCAGGCATACAAAATATTTTGTGGTCATCATATGTGCGGAAAAGTAGATTTTTCTTTTATTCTATTCTAGTACAAAATTAAATACTTTTTGTGCATGTGTTACAAAAAAATCTTATTCTCACAGTAGACATTTCAATTTATGACTACTGTAATAAGCAATAGCAACAACAACAAATTTTCAATTTTTGTTCCTTCTTGGATAGACAGTTTTGTTTATGTCTATTTCTGTTTATGTATTTTGTTTCGTCATATTATTTGGGTTGTTTTAAGAACAATTCAATAATATCAAAACAATGGAGATTGTTGTTGATTTTAATTATATTATTTAATTATATTATCATGAACTTATATTATTGAATTCAAAATTTTTAATATTTGAAAAGTCCAAATTATTTCTTTATTTATTGCTCACCAACTAGATTTAGACTTAAGCCACAATTAGACTATTGCAGAGCTCTGCAATATTTCTGCAATAGTCGTGCAATGGTAGTGTGTAAAATATTCATTGCAGAAAGGTTTTGCAATGAACTCGTTGCAAAATATTACAATAAGTCATTGTGATGTTTTAAAATGAGTTCATTGCCAAACTTTTCTGCAATGAATATTTTACACACTACCATTGCAGAAATATTGCAGAGTTCTGCAATAGTCTAATTGCGGCTTTAGTGTAAAACGTTTCACGTGCAACTTATCAGCGTATCATAGGTTCTTTTATCGATCTCCTAAACAAATGGAATTTCTTAGGAAGAGACGATTTACACTCCCTCGCTCAAGTGAGACTATATATGTAATTACAACATCGAAAAAATTAAAACAGTATAATATTAGGTGCAATTATAAATTCGTCGCCTTAATAATGAAACAACGTATGCTATTTATACGTTGTTTTTATATTATAGGTGCGCTGCATTCCCCATAAGGGTATCTTTGAATTGGCGTTTTTACATTTTCGAATTATTTTATGACTGGGGGTTAGAATTAATAAATTATAAATTAACGTCCATGCAAATGCATGCGCACATCAAACTTTAAACTCAAATATCTCGAAACTATACTTTTGCGTATACGTCATTTCATTATTAAAGCGACGAATTGATAAATGTCTTCAAATTTTTAGCTAAATGATAATTGTTTTAATTATTTAGTTAAGTTGGAAAAACAATTTACAATCGAATTCCCCTAAACCGGAGATAAATACTCAAATTTTTTTAGAAAATCCCTCAAGCAAGTGGCGTTGCTAGTTGCTCTCAACCTGGGGTCGCGGTCTTTTACCAATTTAGTTGCTTTTGAAATTTTCGAGAAAAATAGTTTTGAATTATCACCGTCCTTTGGAAATTTCTACTAAAATTTTTTGCTTTTTTACTTCGGTCTGAATGATTTAAGTATTACAATCTCGAGCCAAAAGGGGAAATATTACCCCTACTTTTTTGCATTTATCGACGTTTAAGGTCATAATGATTCTTTAAAAGGAAAAAAGCAAAATATCGGTCTGTTTGCCGGCCGGCCATCATAGTCGACAAAATCAAGAAAGCCGTTGGAGCGATTTAAAAAAATCGTTGTGTCAAAAAAATTATTTTCGTTTATTTTTTTGACCAATTTTTTTGTAGTATTGTTTTACTATGACATGAAATTGACATGACATATTTTATGACATGAAATAAACAAGAAATTGGACATGGAATATGATTCATTCCAGTTTCAACTTCTTATAGGAACTCCAAACTTATAGGAACAGTTGGCAAATATCAAGTTGTTGCAGATTAAATATCGTTTTTTAACAAAAATTGTAATTATTAGGGAGATGTTTCTTGAGTAATTTTTTGTGCGATTCCAGATTTACAGAAGTGTCCTTCCATTCAACACACTTTTCTGTTACTTTTGATCCTACAAATTGTTCGTTGAATACAACAAATTAATGTCACTTGAATTTATTTTACAAACAATTTTTAACGAACAGTTTGTAAATTTTACAAACATGTTTGTTAATTATTACGAACAAACCACAACAGGACTGTTAAGATAACGAACATGTTTGTTATCTTTTGACATTTAATTTTATTGATTTTACCAAATATTTTCAAAACTATAGTTATAATTAGTTTATATTTTATTATATTACATGCTATTAAATATACTTATATTTTTTCTAAAATGATTTTAATTAAAATTTACCGAAACAAAATTTACCTTTCTAAACATCTTTAAAACAAAACTTGACTCGACTTTCCTTAAATTTTTTAGAACATTCAAATAATTTAATTTCACTCATTTTTTAGGTATTTTGATTGAAACAATTCACTAGATACTTTCACACTTTTTCTTAAAACTACGCTTTTTATTTCACAAAATTGCACTTTTGCTGTTCTTCCACTAAGTTCACTATGAATTTCCAGCCCCTACTACTCGAATTTTTTCATATTTATGTTTTATAATTTTGGTTTATGGCTATTTTATTCAACAAACGAAAATCACCGAACTGCTTGTAAATGTAGCTCAATATATTTAACAAACATATTTGTTGAAAACTGGCAATCAACAAACGTGTTTGTTGAAACAATAAAAAATCAAATAACGTGTCCTTTAAATAAATCCAACAGACCATTGTTTGTTGTATTTTACCTACATTTTTTTTCAGTGCAGACGTTATTGGAAAATAAATTTCAACTAGGGGGTATTCCTAGAACACTGAACCTGCTAGTGAGAAACAAACGAGGAGATCGTATGCCAAGATGGGATATAATCCAAAAGCTTTAGTCTGGTGAGCTCGAAATGGAATAAAGGAACGGGAAGAAAAAAAATTAAACAGAACAAGGGACTCTGAAAACCCCAAAGGCCGAAGAAGTGACGATCATCAAATCCTCACTAATACTACCACAACTATTACCACATGTTGTTAACTAGAATTAGTTCACCCACCCCATAATTCGTCCTGATCCCACTCTTCAGTCCTTTGGGGCCTAATTATCAGATCATCCTAATTAATCTATTCATACTGTGAATATGTTGGAAATAACTTGATTGCGGCAACCAGACTGATGTCGGCGATTATTGAAGTTTTTAGTAATATGGAAATCAACGTAATGAACAATCTTATATCAAAAACAAATGACGTCGGCAGTTGATGAACTATGGAGTTTGTGCTGAAGATGATAATTGCAATTGTTGAACTGTTGTTACAAAGTAAATGTCAGCAATTGTTGAACTGTTACAATCAAATTAATTTCGACAATTATTGAATTGTTGTAACAAAATTAAAGTTGGCTATATTTGAGTTAGTAAGCAATGTATTGAATGATGCAACAAATTGATGGTCGATGGTTGTAATCAGATTAACGTGGATAATATTTGAACATGCAGGAAATATGTTGAATGATGTATTACATCGAATATCGGCATTTGTTGAATCTGCAGGACATATGTTGAATGGTGTAATAAAACGAATGATTGCAATCGTTGAATAGTCTCGAGTGCCTTCAATCCACAAAGATTTAAAAAAAGCGTCCACCTATACCTCAAGACGCATGTTGTTGTGGGACCTACGTCTTAAAAGGTATCTATGTGTTGTTGTGACACATTTTGTAATTCCTACTACACAACACTTCTTATTAAAAAAAAAAAAAAAAAATTCAAAATAGTCGCTGTAATACTATAGTAATACTATCAAAAAAAATACAGATGGTTGTTGGATCGATGATTGTTGAGCAGTCGATTATTGAATTGCGGAATGTTGCAAATCAATTAGTTGCAACCAAAAATACAGTTGGTCCTTGAACATAACGGAAAAACAGAAAGAAATTGCCTCTCCATGGTTGTTGTTAGTTTTATTGAATTAATGGATTGAATTTCAAAACTTGAAAACATCATAGCAAACAATCCAAACATCAATCAGTAATAGCCAAGTCAATTTTTATTGTTTCACAGCCAGAAAAAAATTACTATAGTAAGGGTTGCATGTTTCTTACAACAGAAAACATCAGTTACGAGCCGCACTTTATTAAATTAAACAAACGAACTCACAAATGCAAATTTTCACAAACTAACACATGTAACGTTTTAAATCGCATATCCACATTATAAAATGAAGGAACGTTGTGTGGGTTATGTTTCGGATATTTTCTAAAGCAATAAAATGAACTAGCCACAACAAACCGTGGTCAAAATAAATTTGTGTGTTGTTTTTAGGGTTCCGTTTTTTTACAAAACACATCGATGTGTTTTCGTCTTAAAATCGATTATCTCATAAACTTTAAATCCTATGCACCTAAAATTTAAGATGCGTATAAAACAAATCTGTCGCCTGAAGATGACGGATAAAAAAAATTAAATTGTTTCAGTTTGTTTTACTGGTCTGCGATGTAAGGCCTTTAAGAAAATACTTTTTGTACCGACTCAAGTAGGGTATCATTTGAAAAGGCTTGACTTCAGTATCCCTTGAAAATGCATTTTAAAATTTTGCACCATACAGTTTTAATACCATTTTTTCATGTTTTCTTTCCCCAAGTAGTTCCATACCTATTTAATAAAAAACGGGCAAAAAGTTTTATATACAAATTAGGAAAAACTAACGTGCAGGGATGCATTAAGAGCAAAACAATTACAAGAACAAAAACGATAAGCCGTGTGTTTTGGGTAAGTCATAAGCTGTCTGAACACATTGATTCAAGAATGATACAAATCACGTTAAACGTGTTTGTTCATGAATAAATCAGTGTTTCAACATATGAACTTTTATGGGGTGAACTGCTTCGTAACACAAATAAAGTTGACATCATCATCAACCATCTAGGACATTCAATGAATTTTATCAATCAAAGGCATAACATCAACTACCATAACTGAAAACGTAGTGCAGACGTTATCAAACGTTTCATCCCGCATCATATAGGGAGGATGAGAGGCCTTAGAACGTTCAAAACATGTTTTAGTAAAATTAAAACACGAAAAGGTTTAAAAATGGCATACCCGATCAAGTTGCTAATTAGTAGAAATATGGCGGAAAACCGCGAAACTTTGTATCTGTTTTGCTACCCTTTTCTCAACATGTCAAATCATCAGATTAGAGTAAATATAAAGTTCAGGAAAAAGAATTTGTGAGATATTTTCACATGAGAAAAAGTTGATCACAGGCATCATCAACAAACGCAATCGTCGTAGTATGTTTGTCACGTAGAATGCTTTCATTTTTTTCCCTATTGTTTAGCAATTCAATTAAGATGAAAAAAAAAATCAGAATTCAAACAAATTAAAACTTAGATGAATATAGATGAGTAGATGATATATTAAAAGATAATGACTTAGCAGACATATAAAAAATAATATTGTGAATGACATGTATTACGCATAATTTTGTGACCGCTGTGTTTGTAACATTAATGTATTTCATCCATTGTTTGCAAATTATTTTACGGGCGTTGCATTTGCTAAGTTATTATTTTTATATTAATTATTCATTCACTCTGTATGATGCAAACTTCTATACAATGTAAGCTTGTGAGCTTATCAGTACCGATTTAGCTCCCGGTCAATGTCGGTAATTAAGAAACCCCAAAAATAGTAATGCAAGTCTCAATAACAACTTTATTGGCCTCGAAATGTTTTGTGACGAGGAATGAAATTATGAAGGAATGGTTTAATATATAGAATAATATTACAAATCTAAGGTAGTCCTAGAACTTATTTCTGAATTATGTTACAATTATTCTTTTGAATACAATTATCTTTTGAATCTAACACCAACACTCAAGTACACTGCGTTCAATTTGACGAAAGGAACTGAATTATCTGATAAATTGTGAGCCGTGGTTTTTATCAATGAATTCAGTTATATTTTAGTCAAATGGAACGCAGTTACTATCTCAATTTTAACAATACATATAATATTTTTGACTAAACTAAAAAATGTAATCTATGCAGACAATTTTTCTTTAAACACTTAAGAGGACAAGAAATGGTTTCGTTAGAGACTGGATTATTTGATTTGTAATCGTCCTGGTCCTTATTTACCATAAAACATTAATAAATATAATTGTGGATGGTGTGCTTTGATTTTAATGAACTGTCTTCTGTGAATTCATTGTATTGTATTTTGTATTGATCACAAACAGTAAAAATCTGTTGACAACACTTTCAAAACTAATTCCAATCACGTTGTTTGATTTGTTTTGTAACGGTTAACATTAAACAAATAAACAGAAGTCATATATTCAATTAAAACCAGTGGCGTAGCGACATAGGGGTTTGTTGGGGTTCAAACCCCCCCCATTGAAATTTTAAAGTTTCTATAATCTAGAAGAATTGCTCAAATATTCTAATATTAAGATTTTTTCCTTGGTATCTTACGAATGAATTGAACAGTTGCTTTCTTTTCGTTCCTCAGAACCCCCCCCCCCCCCCCCTTCTCTCTTCCTGTCAGGCTTGACGCCAAGGGAGAGTTTTGGGGGTTGTGACACCCAGTGGCGTAGCGACATACGGGTTTGTTCGGGTTCAAACCCCCCCCCCATTGAAATTTTAAAATTTCTGTAATCTATAAGAATTGCTCTAATATTCTAATATTAAGATTTTTTCCCTGGTATCTTACGAATGAATTGAACAGTTGCTTTCTTTTCGTTCCTCAGAACCCCCTTCTTCCCTCTTTCTGTCAGACCTGAAGCCGAGGGGGGTTTTGGGGGTTGTGATACCCTCCCAAGAATTTTCCCATTCGGCAAATTCGGCATTTTTACTAAAAGAATTTTCCAATTCGGCAGTTTTACGATTTTATTAAAGTTAAGTTAAGTTTATTAAAGTTATTTAAGCAAACATTTAAATTTTCGCAGTGATTCCCACTTTTTGCTCAGTATCACTTATTTATTTTCTTTGTCATTCGGCAAATTACGATTTTAAAATCTTTACGGCAACTCGACTTAAAATAGCCGAAGCAGAAAAATCTGGATGAATGACTAATACATTTTTAAATAAAATCAATAATTTATATAAATAAATTATTGTAATTATAATCAACGGAACAAACTTTTTTGGTATATATTTATTATAACATGTTTCGAATGTAAACATTAATCGTCAGATTACCAAAATCAGGCGTAGCGATATACGGGTTTATTCGGGTTTAAACCCCCCCATTGAAATTTTAAAGTTTCTGTCTTCTAGAAGAATTGCTCTAATATTCTAATATTAAGATTTTTTCTCTGGAATCTTACGAATGAATTGAACAGTTGCTTTCTTTTCGTTCCATAGAACCCCACCCTCCACTATGTTGTCATAGTGATAGCACACATACTCACTAGCACACATACACAAAAAGTTGACTGCCAGCTGCATGCCACGATGCGTACTATAAGTAGTACTATCAGAACCACCCCTTAACCTTGGCCCTGTGTTAAGCAATATCGCTCCACCTGCACTCAGACGCTCGCATGCTCTCATGCGTGAACATAAAAAGGTAACCAACAACATCACGTTACCCTTGCACGAAGATAACGGTGACCACACTCGTTGTCGATTGAAGTCAAGAAAGCCTGCACATAAAACTGCCAGCAACCTGCTGGCAACTAATTTTAATATCTTGGATGTCTGGGACACCTCCTGGCATCATAAATACAACTGGCCTTTCTATTACTAACCCGACTTCTACCCAACCTGGTTTCGATCTGCCACGTCATACCTGGACTACACTAAACCGAATAAGAACGAATCATGGACGTTGTGCTGATTCTTTCTACCTGTGGGGCATTTCAGAGTCCCCTGAGTGTGACTGCGGCGATCCACAATAAACCATAAAACACATTGCAACTGTGGCGACATCTAAGACATCCATTTGGCAACTCCCGATGTAGTAGCATGGATAGACTCGCTCGATGTAAACATCTAATATTCAAATGTACTGCCCAATGTTCAAATATTTTACTTTTTACTTTTTTACTAAAAGACGCGCAATCAAATTGAATGTAAGTTCATTTAATGTGTATCCATGCTTTGTTTTAGGTAGATTTCATAGAAGAGTCTACCTATTTTAAGTTTAATTTTAAATGTGTCTCAAAAAAACCATACGCTAAATAAAAAAAAATAGTGATACAATAATTTGGAAAAAATAACAAATATTATGTCAAAGGTAACTTGTTCCGCATATTTTTATTTCAAAATTTATGCAAATTCGTAATTTCAATTTAGAATAAACATTTTTTTTTTAAATATTTTACTTGCGGCGAATAAAAAATAGTATATGATGCACGGACATAAGCTATTTTGGACTTAATGTGGATGCAACTCCACATACGACCAAAATCTTTAGCTTTACGTCCTAGCATCATAATGTACTATTCTGGCATCTTTTATTTATGCCCACTGGTCTACTATTTTATCTACTATTCTTTCTTTATGAGTACATCTGTAGCCCTATTCCTGTACATCGTGAAATAGGATTTGAGAAATAAATTACAGCAATTTTTTCATAACTAGTATTCCGTGCTGGAAATAACAAATAACAATTTCGTAGATCGGACAATAGATAAGATCGGACAAAACAAAGTGTCCTGGAAGTTGTTCTAAATACAAAAGAAAATTAATTGTGTTAGAATAGTTAAAATGATATCTAACGCCTTGATATTTTAAGGAATTTGATTAATCAGGAAAATCATTTTTCATCCCTTCCTAGACACAGGTTTGAGGCGAATCAATAGGTAAAGTGTCATTCAGTTTCAAATAAGTTTAAATTTCAAAGTCACTAGCACAAAAATTTCTATTTAAAAATAAAGAAAATTATCATTTTTTAAAGTTAATAAAGAATTATTCGAAATTTGCTTTTTTAAAGTTAATTAAAAATTATTCGAAATTTGTTTTATGAAAGTTAATTAAAATTATTCGATATTTTTGTTTTATATTGCACCAACTCTCACCAAAATATTTTATAAATCCTATAAATCTGGTATTTTTCCATCCTGCTGGAAGTTGGCCAATGTCCAGCCTGTCCCAAAAAAGGAACGAAATGTGATATTTCAAATTACAGACTAATAACCTTACTCCCAGTCCTGTTTAAAATATACGAGCAATATATTAATTCACACATATCCAAATTTTTGGAGGACGTAATCGCATTAGACATCTCAACAGCATTTGATCGAATCTGGCATGCCAACTTGATCAACAAGCTCGTTGCGTACGGTTTTCATACCGCAGTTGTGAAGTTGATTCAAAATTTTCTGTCTAACCGATACATCTCGGTATCTATAGATGGCTTTATTTCTGAGTCCAAATTAACTAACGCTGATGTACCCAAGGCTCAGTTTCATCTCCCACTTTATTTTTAATTTATATCAACGAACTGTTGCAAATCATCAAGAACCCAATAAACAGTTTTGCAGATGATAGTACACTGCACAAGTCATTCGTCCCCCTATCTTCAAAGGGTAAATGCATGAAGAAATAAATCCCGCCCGGAGAGACGCTGCCATAAATGTAAACGAGGACTGAAAAAAGTCGCCGATTGAGGTGACAAAAATTTGGTCATTTTTAATTCCACCAAAACACAGCTATTGATTGTTTCCAGATCAAAGACCGAGTTTCCCAATGATATTTCAATTAATATGTGTAACGACCAAATAGACGAATGACTTACTCAGGAACGATCATATCATGGCCATGGCAAAGAGCGCATCAAGAAAACTCGGCCTCCTCAATAGATGTAAAAAATATTTTTCTCTGTATCAATTACTCCACATTTATAAGTCCTATATTCGTCCCTGCATGGAGTATTGTTGTCAAGTTTGGGGCGCTGCATCTGTTACCATCTTGGGCCTTTTGGACTCTGTTGAAAAGCGTGCTATACGAATTGTTGGTGATCGAAATTTAACATTAAATCTTGATTCCCTACAACATCGTCGCACTGTTGCTGATCCCGTTGTTTTTTATAAATATCGTCACCAGCAGTGCTCGAAAGAAATTAGATCTATAATGCCTCAGACATCTTCTTTTCCTTGTTCAACTCGTTAATCTGTTTGTGCAAATAGTCAAACTGTCGGGATTACTCACTGCCCCAGTAACAAAATGCAAAGGGATTTCTTTGTGCGTACATCGTACAAATGGAATGCTTTGCCTGAATTAATAGTCTCGAGTGCCTTCAATCCACAAAGATTTAAATAAAACGTCCACCAACACCTCAAGATGCATGTTGTTGCGGGACCTATATGGTCTTAAAAGGTATCTATGTGTTGTTGTGACATATTTTGTAATTCCTACTGCACAACACTTTTTACTAAAAAAAAAAAATATTGTAAAAATATTTTTTTTTGAAATAAAAATTATTCGATATTTGTTTTCTTAAAGTTAATTAAAAATAATTTAAAATAGTTAAAAAAAATCATTAATCTATTTTTTAAAAAATTATAAATTAAAAAAATTAAAATTAAGGAAACATTAAAATGAAGTATCTATTATTGTAATGAATTATTAATAAAACTAATTAGTTGGTTTATTGGGTTAAACTATTAAGTCTTATAAAATAATCCTTGACCCCCCCCAATGGAAAATTCTGGCTACGCCACTGATTAAAACAAAACAACACGATAGGTAAGATACGATAAACCTTTACTTATATAAAAGAAACGTGGTCATCATATTATTTATACAATTAAATAAAATCCACTATTCCCTATTGATTCATGGGAAAAAATATTCCCTTTAGCTAGACAACATAAAAAATTAACCCAATAAAATTAATAAACAAAAAAAGGGTTAAGCAAAGAAATCAATTTATTTTGTTTTGTTGTTATTGAAGCATACGATGGGTTTGATTAGCAGATTACCTGGTGATTCATAATTTTTTTGTTTTATCTAAACTTAACAGACAATAGCAGCTGTTATTCAATCTTTTGAGAGATACAGAATATTTTTCCGTAAAAGGGGTCTGTGATATTAATGCAATATCTTTGGTTAGATATTGGTGATGAAAAAACGATTTTTACTAAGCAACCTATGTAGCCAAACTACGTCCAAGTCAGTCCTCATTCATATCAAATCTTAAATGAAATCCCAAATGAATTAATCAACTAGACATAATTCGAGTATCAAAGTAATAAACTTTAATTAAATTCAATTTAAACACTTCACATCATATATATACGTTAAGTGACAGTGTGTATATCTATTTTTTGTTATGTTTCTACTGTAAACATAAGATAACTCGTGCACCGCACAAATACAAAAAAAACAGCAACAAAAAATTATATGTTATTATAAATCTTAATTCTATCCATACAACATTAAAAGTTAGACAGTTTCTTATGTTAGACTTTTTTCTCATCTTATCGATCAACATTAATCAAATAACACAACTCAAGATAATATCCGATTTAATCGATTAAAAATCAATTTTAAAAATATTTTTTTATAACCATTTTTACACATTGGATAAAAAAAAATTAATATAATAAATATAATTTAATCGTTAACAGATGTGTTATAATTATAGTGAGATGTTGATTTTTATCTATAATATTTCAAATTGGAATGTTTGGGGAATTTAATACAAAAAATTGTTTTGTTTTAAATAAGTCTTGACTCTTGTTGACAAGTGCGATTTCAACAGTGGAAAAATATTATTTATTTCAAACATATTAAATCATATAAGTCACGAAGATTTTAACAATATGGTAATTATAAAATATTAATAAAAAAAATTATCCAATATCCATAAAAATAAAAATTATTTCATATTATCCAATATGAAAAAAATCCTTTTTTATATCGATTTGATTGCCATCTATAGTGAAATAGGAGAACCATTAATAACATTAAGGTGGTATTACAGATTCTGCTTTTTACCTTTTTCTTGATAAATCAATGAATAGATAAAAGTTTTCTTTTAAGTTTTAAGAGCGAATTTTATTTTGTAATTATAATTAGATATGATAAATTTTACAAAATAAATCAAAACTGTAGCAAAACTGGTTTTAATCACCTTTTAATTAACTAATTCAAACAAATCTTTAAATAAGCGAGAGTATTTTTTATCTAGGTTTGAGTCTTGAGTCTATTTAATCTTTTGAAATTTTTAGCTTTAAAGAAAATTAATGGAAATAATAAATTGAATTATTTTTTTTTCCAAATTGGGCGACCTAAGTATTGAAATTATGCAAGAACATTAAAAATAATTATTTTGAATGTTCGGAATTTGTGAGCTGTTGACTTTTTGAATCCTTTAAATTTTTTCCATCCGAATTTAGTTTTAGGTTTCTCTGAAGAAACCTTTATGTTTATTACATTAAAACTCAGTTCAGTTTTTCTCTTTATACTAGTTTCGGTTGGGATTCGAACTCATAACCTTATCAGTCTAATGTTCGAGTCCTTTGACAGACACGTTATCCAATACGGCACGAGGGCGATGATTTATTTATTAAAGTCCTTCACGAACAAATATATCTTGCACGAAGAAAATTTTTTTGTTTTGTTTTGTGAAAAATTTACCAATTGCGAAACGTGCTTCTTCTGTTTGATGGTAGACATATTCAAAAGTTGTGTTTATATGCAAAATCAAAGTCAATTAAAATAGTCAATCATCTTTTAGGTAAATATGCTTTCTAAAAAAAATGTCAAAGTGGATGATTTTAGTTCTTCATAATAAAAATATATTTTATGTTGTTTGTCGAATGAATTGTGATTTCGGATAAAAAAAATTATATTGGCCAAACAACAGGGGCAGAGACGTATAGCAAAACTAAAAAATCATCGCAAAGAAAGTGAAATAGTACACCGTACTTTATTTCTGTGGAATACGGTGTAACACATACCGTGCTAGGATATAACAGGCTATGGGCCCAGTTAAATAGCTCAATCGCTTACGGTGTGTCCGGATACCTGATGATATCCGGAATACTGGCGATCTCTTAGGGGCCGTATCTGTGTTGATGGATTTATGTTTCTCCGCAACTCGTGGGAACCAAATGTAACAAAACAAAAATAAAAAAAAATAAACAAAAAATATTGTAAAATTTAACTAATTTAATTTAGGGTGTTCGAAATAGAAACAGGAAGTGGGGACAAACTAAATCAATCTAGATCATATTCCAGTTCCGAGTGAAATCTCTACGGTTAAAATAATTTGGGTCATCCTACTGATTCAGAACCTTTGGGAAACTATTTCCCCAGTGCTAAACAAAAAAACTCTTACTTTTAGCGTAAAAATGCGATAAAAATAATTCAAAAGATTAATCTAATTCCTGTCGCTGTACGCTCAGAGAAACAACAAGTCTCACTCAATTGAGTCAACACACTTATGAAAGGGGAAGCTAAGCAGTCTTCATCGATCATAAAAAACCTTGAAAAAGGCAAAAGTTCACCCGTCATAGACTTTTAGTGACATACTAAAATTTAACTTGATTGTAGCAGTTATAGATAGAAGGGACGAGGACGGCTAAATTACTTATGAAAATTAAAATATATTGGAAATTTTGTTGATTAGCAATTTCCTCTAAATCCTTAAGTTGAATCATGGTTCGTCTCCTAAGGTAAGAGCTTATATGTTAGTGACAACTATAGTGACAACGATATAGGTCACCCACTACCAAAACTCATTTTATTAGGGCCCCCTGTAAATGGCGTATGGTTTCCCAGGACCACTTCCCTTGAAATTTCTTGTTACTGTAGTAACGGAAAACTAGAAAGTAGGTAATGGATTGGTCATGCAGTGATGTCAAGGCTTATAATTTGGTCAAGCTCAGACACCAACGAAAGAGGTGGGAAAATTTTTACTAACCACTGACCTTATTGTATGCAACATTTGCTGTAAATCAACTTTCGTCACCAGAAATAGAGCAAAAGTCTTAGACGTTGTTTTTGTCTCTGAATAAATATATCATATGGTAAACGGGTGGAAGGTGTCGAACGAACACCACCTCAGACTACTGTTACATTCAATTCTATCTAGTTATACAATCCGTCAACAAAACCCCTTCTTACAAACTGCTGAAGAGCGGATGGAGATTGCTTGAGGGAAGTTTTTGAGGCAATGTTCTCATAAACAACTTTGAGACACCATTAAACCTCCCCCTTCCCTTAAACAACTCTATAAATTGGTAGGAAATCTGATGGCTTTGCTTAGTAAATTTCTTAAAATTGCTTGCCTACTAAACAAACATAGCCCTCGAACTAGCTTCTGCTAGTGATATCTGCTAATGATATGTGGACTAGTTCTTGTATAGAAACAATTAAACGATTTAAACCATTCAAGTCAGTTAGTTCTGATAAGATTATACCCGCTGAACTAAAGAATACCTCAGAGTTGACTTTAGGTTGGCTGAATAAAGTTTTACGACGTGTGCTGAGATATTTCATATATCTTCTCAATGGAGCGAAGATACCGTATGTTTCATTGCTAAGGCGGAAAAAATTTCCATTGGCATTCAATCAACCTAAGATCCACCAGCCTGTCATCTTTTCTTCCCAAAGCACTGAAAAAAACTGATTAACGTTTATCTTTGTCAAAGCACTGACTCAAACAAGCTGTATACACTCTACAGTACAACATGCGTATAGTAAAGATAAGTTGGCGAAAACGGCTTTACATTCTCTAGTACGCAACAGCGAAATTTTTTGGAGTATAAATAATACATTCTGACAGCTTTCTGAGATACCGAGGAGCGTTCAATAACATGTTGCATAAAACTATCATAGAGGCACTGATGAAACTGGGATGTGGAAGAATAATTAGTTGCGTTGATTGAACCCATCCTGCTCTACAGGAACATTAACACTGTGCTGAAAGAGAGCACTAAACAACACGGTCAGCCAGGATTTAAGGAGGTGTCCTATCTCCGCTAATGTGGAACTTTACAATTATTAGCTAAGCTACAAAGCTGGATATAAATGGTCTTAAATTTACGGCCTACGCCGATGATGTCGAAATTTTTCTAATGGGTAAATCTCCGACTATGTTAAATGAGCGAATACAAAGAGCCCTTATACAATGCATTTGACATAAGAAAATAAAATTTAGGTTAGGTAACAATCCTGCAAAAACAGGATAAACTGGCTTTGGACTTTATACGAATATAATATTTAAAAACTATATAACCAAACGTATATTACGCCGGAACACTGAATCTATGCGACAAACAAATTTACACTTGGAGACCTCTTATTACATCACATAATGAATAAAACATTTAATAAAATTATTAATTAGCATGAAAAATAATTAATTACATGAAAAATAACACTAGTTTACAAGAAAAATCTCCCGAAATAAAACTCAACTTTTCTTATAGATTTGGACCTCCTGAACACGAATATCATATTCATTTTTTTTTTGGTTAGCTCTTGTTTTTGAGATATTCACGAAAAACCAAATTTTTTGGTGATCAAAAATGTTGTTTCGGTTTTTGGGTCTCATATTTTACAAAACAAACAAATTAAATATATTAATAAAACAAGTGCATAGTAAACATGCCAACAAACATTTTGAGTTATATTTTGTAAAAATCCGTTAAGGATTCTGGAAGTTAAAGTCGAAAAAAGTTGAAAAAATACGAAAAATTCACGTTTTTTTTTAAATTTTTCCATTTTCAACACCATAAATTTTGAACAAATAAAGACACTAATTTTTTTTAATTTCTTGGAGCCTATAGTAACTTCAATTTTCTTTCTTTTAAGGTAAAAGATACGAATATTGGTGCAGTTTGCACCAAGTTATTCAAGTTTTTCCAAAAAAAGTCAAAACTCAAAATTTGGAGAAAATAGTTTTTTACTTAATTTATTGTGCCATAAATAATAATTTTAATAATAATTTTAAATGTTCAGTTGTTCTCAAACATCAGTAAAGAATTATTTAGTAAAGATAGTAAAGTATAATTTCCATTTTTGTTTTCGAAATTGCAAATTGGATCGATATGAGACGTATATAGAAAAATATAAACAAAAGATAATGAATTGTGAGGAGAGGCAAAACATCATAACATCAGAACTATTTAAGTTAGTTCAAGCACCATAAAGTTAAGCCCCTATTTATGTCTATTAATACCTGTAAGGTTTGTTTCTTTTCTGTTTTTTGTTTTTTGATAATGTAAATTTTTTTCTATCACCGCCCACCTTGTGTTACTCCTTACGTTTATGATCATTTTAAGTTTAATTTAAGAAAGCAATTACTTCTCCTTTTTAATAGTTTTTCGGTTTTGCCAACTTTTGTTTAATTAGTTTAATTTCTTTTTAAGTAGATATTTGGCGTATGATTAGTTGCAAATATAATCTCTCTGAGGATAAATTTAATTCCAAACATTCAAGTGAAAATATTAATTAAAAACGAAAAAATATTACAAATATAAATTTTAAATAGTGTATTGTTTTTAAAAATCAATAAATCAATAGTGATAGGCAGCTATAAGCAAAGCAACATAAATTGTTAGTAAAGTGTAAGGTCAAGTTTATTTAAATGGCGTCGTCAAGAAGTTTTAAGTGTAAAAATTAGCCCAAATTCATTTTGTTTTATTTGTGGAAGTAACATAATACATACTGCTAAAAGAATCACCCCATTTATAGGAACTGCCTATCTTCATTACAAACTGATATTTTCCAACTCCTAAAATAAATCCGAGGTGAGAGGAGCTAGATCATGTCAAAAAACTTCACAAAAAAATCTCAATCTCGAGAAAAACCATATAAAAATAAAATACATCTTTTGTCCAAAAAAGACATTTCATAATCAACTAACTGATATTTGTCAACTCCTAAAATAAGTTCGAGGTGTGAGGAGCTAGATCATGTTAAAAAACTTCACAAAAAAGATCTCAATTTCGAGAAAAATCATATGAAAATAAAATACAACTTTTGTAAAAAAAAGACATTTGATAATCAACTAACTGATATTTTTCAACTCCTAAAATAAGTCCGAGGTGGAAGGAGCTAGATCATGTCAAAAAATTTCACAAAAAAATCTCAATTTCGAGAAAAATCATATACAAATAAAACACAACTTTTGTCAAAAAACGACATTTCATAATCAACTAACTGATATTTTCCAACTCCTAAAATAATCCCAAAGTAGGATTAGCTAGATCTAATACGAAAGCAACTTACATATATAAATCAATTATGTTGCAGAGTTTAAATTATTCTTATAGTTAAATTTTTTTCCAAATTTTGAGTTTTGACTTTCTTTGGAAAAACTTGAATAACTTGGTGCAAACTGCACCAATAATAGTACCTTTTACCTTAAACGAAAGAAAATTGAAACTTCTATAGGCTCCAAGAAATTAAAAAAAATTAGTGTCTTTATTTGTTCAAAATTTATGGTGTTGAAAATGGAAAAATTATAAAAAAACGTGAATTTTTCGTATTTTTTCAACTTTTTTCGACTGTAACTTCCAGAATCCATAACGGATTTTTACAAAATATAACTCAAAATGTTTGTTAGCATATTTACTATGCACTTGTTTTATTAATATATATGATTTGTTTGTTTTGTAAAATATGAGATCCAAAAACCGAAACAACATTTTTGATCACCGAAAAAATTGGTTTTTCGTAAATATCTCAAAAACAAGAGCTAACCAAAAAAAATGGATATGATATTCGTGTTCAGAAGGTCCAAATCCATAAGAAAAGTTGGGTTTTATTCAGGGAGACAAAAAAAGTTCAAAATTTGTAAACTAGTGTAATTTATCAGTATAAAAATAAATCAACAAAAATTACAGAAATTAAAATTTAAAAAGCTTACATCGCTTAATGTTGAATGTTGATCGGCTAGAAATCCATTAAGATGATTTGCATCTTCCACTAGTTTTCTTGTTTTCTATCCAGCAAGTTTCACCGAAGGTTATCTCTTCGTATCCTTCGAAATGCTGTAATAAAATTTCAGTCATTGTTACAAAATTACTGTAAGTGTTAATATTAAATCCCAAATGTAATTTTTTATTTTCCAATAACCACATTGCGTGAAAAACTTTTGATTTTTGTGTTTTTTTCCGTCAACGATTCCAATAATCTGAATAGTAGGGGAGGCGAGCGACATAAAATTGCAAGCACTTTATAAAGGCTGATTTTTCAATATTATGTCACATATGTTGAGTAGAGAAATAGTCTTCAGTCAGTCAGCTGGATTCGTTAGCGTTTGGTGTGGGTTGGGCTCCAATGTTGTAAAAAAAACCATGTATCTTGCAACTACTTTATAAAATCTGAAAATTCGTTTGAGAGCAGAATATTAATTAAAAAAAGTTTTATAATCGTCAGTCACTCAAATCCTGTAATCAAACGCGTCAGTCACGCGTTGAAGTTGTAAAAAAACGGTACATCATGCAAGTACTTTATAAAATCTGAAATTTAGTATACAGGTGAAGAATATTATTATAATTACAAAAAATGTAGTCAGTCAGTTTATTTCTGTAACAAACGCCGTCAGTCGCAAATAAATGGTTGCCGTTCTGTAGTACGGCGCGCTCAATAAATATTAACATATATTGCACGAAGTTTCTTTTTTCAATGGATATTCATTTTATTGCATGTACATTAAAGTTGATCTACTCGAACGACTATTAATATATATAATATTAAGCTTAAATAACAAAAATATCAAGACTTCTGTCTGGGTTAAGGATTTTGATATAGTTTTCGGCAAAAAACTTTTATGAGAACATGGTTTTTAGTTTTGGGCAGCGATGTATGTCAAACATAACTCTTTGTTAAAGTACAAGAATTTTTTTATCTCTGTTTAGAAATTTATTACAAAAGTAACACGAAACATCAATACGTTACCGGAAAATTATAACAGATCATAGATTAACATAATTTAGTGAAAAGATGATACACTCAGCAAACTAATCAAAAACCTTTCCATCCAGCGTTTCGAGAAAATATTTTGAAAATCACAAATTCATATTTCTTTAAATAAAATCAAACTTTTTTAAAAATTCCAAAAATATTCCAAAAATTAGAATAAAATCAAATATTTAAACTTTATCTAAATTACAATAATATTCCTAAAATTCTTAAAAATTCAAACTTTTCCAAAATTCTAAAAATATTGCAAAAATCATTACAAAATCAAAAATTGAAATTTTTTCAAAATTCTAAAAATTATAATAAAATCACAAATCTAAAATTTTTCAAAATTCTAAAAATATTCCAAAAATTCCTACAAAATCAAAAATTAAAACTTTTTCCAAAATTCCAAAAATATTGCAAAAATTATTATAAAATCAAAAATACAAACTTTTTTCAAAATTCCAAAAATATTTCAAAAACTATGAGAAATTCAAAAATTTCCATGACCAATTTCATTTTCAATTACATATACGTCATAAAAACAGCTACATTTTTTTTAAAAAAAATTGGGAAAAAAATAAATGAAATCATTTTTTGACACACTTGACATTATTTTTTTGACAAACTTATAATGCCGCCGTAATTCTCAATAATAATAATAAAATTTCATTTTAAACAAATAATTGATTTATTTTTTTTTCCAAAAAATTGGGTAAATAATAAATAAAAATCTTTCTTTTGACACAATTGACAACATTTTTTTGACAAGCTTATAATGCCATAATTCTCTATAATAATAATAAAATTTCATTTCAAACAAATAATTAATTTTATTTTTTTCCAAAATTGGGTAAAAAAATAAATAAAAATCTTTCTTTTGACACAATTGACAACATTATTTTGACAAATTTATAATGCCATAATTCGCATTAATAATAATAAAATTTTTAAAAACAAATAATTTTATTTGTTTCCAAAAAATTGGGTAAAAAAAAAATGAAAATCTTTCTTTTGACACACTTGACAACATTGTTTTGACCAACTTATAATGCAATAATCTAGTTTTCGATCTCACATACCAATCCCTACCATCAAGATTTCTCAAAATTTAATGTTCCTACTCGTAATCACTTAAAATGAACCTTTTGTAAGCCAAAAATATGAAAATTTGCTATTTTTGACACACATAATGATTTTTTTGTCACACTTCCGGTACAGTTATCGAACACAGCGTCCTTTTGGACCTGTCCCTTGAGTACACCTATTTTTAGAAAAAAAAAATTAAATCCCTCCAGCGGTTTTCCCTGCAGCGTAGGTAATGACGGCCGGACAGCCGGACAGCCGGCAGACAGACATACATTTTTTTTGCTTATTTAGAATCAGTAAGTCCTAAAACGTCGATAAATGCCAAAAAAATGGCGGTAAGAATTTCACTTTTGGCTCATGAATGTAATACTTAGGTATTACAGTCTAAGTAATTAATAGAATCATATACAGATTTTAGTAAAGTATATTCAACAAATTCCTTTTAATCTTGAGTATGAAATAGTATTCTAATATGAGTCCCTTCAGTTGTTGTAAACATCACTTGGGTCATCATTTTCTGGATCAGTTATATCTGACAATTCATCATCTGCATATTAATATAAGTGCAAGTGCAATAAGCGCAATATTTAATTTAATACATCAACTTGAATCATCATTTTCTGTATTAGATTTATCTGACAATTCATCATCTGCAAATTAATAGAAGTGAAATATGTTTAAATGATCAAATAAGTAAGATAAACATGTCTAATCACACGTATAATCTTTTACCTGAAACATCGTTTTCGTTAATAACTACATCTTTTACGAAAATTGGAAGTTGTTGACCTTCAAACCAATGAAACTCATAACTTATAACAATCAGAGGTGGCCGTAAAAAGTGGTTAGCATCCAATAGACGGTATGAGTTACAATGGTTTGAACTACAACATTTTCCAATATTCGTGAATGTTGTTTTTATTGATGAAAACGATGTTTCAGGTAATAGATATGCCTGTTTATCTTACGTATTTAATTATTTTGAAATTAAACATTGCGCTTATTGCACTTGCACTTATATTAATATGCAGATGTTAAATTGTCAGATATAACTGATCCAGAAAATGATGACTCAAATGATGTATACAACAACTGCAGCGACTCATATTAGAATACTATTTCATACTCAAAACTAAAAGGAATTTGTTGAATATACTTTATTAAAATCTGTATATGATTCTATTAATTTTGTTATTTAAGCTTAATATTATATATTTTAATAGTCGTTCGAGTAGATCAGCTTCAATGTACATGCAATAAAATGAATATCCATTAAAAAAAGAAACTTCATTCAATATATGCTAATATTTATTGAGCGCGCCGTATTACAGAACGGCAACCTTTTATTTGCGACCGACGGCATTTGTTACAGAAATAAGCTGACTGACTAAATTTTTTGTAATTATAATAATATTCTTCACTTGTATACTAAATTTCAGATTTTATAAAGTACTTGCATGATGTACCGTTTTTTTACAACTTCAACGCGTGACTGACGCGTTCGGTTACAGGATTTGAGTGACTGACGATCATAAAACTTATTTTTAATTAATATTCTGCTGTCAAACGAATTTTCAGGTTTTATAAAGTAGTTAAGATGCATGGTTTTTTTACAACATTGGAGTCCCACCCACTCCAAACGCTAACGAATCCAGCTGACTGACTGAAGACTATTTCTCTACTCAACATATTTGACATAATATTAAAAAATCAACCTTTATAAAATGCTTGCAACTTTATGTCGCTCAGCTCTCGGGCTATAACAGATCATTATAAACGGCACTTCGTTGTATAAAGAAAAATTCGTTAGTTTCATAATTTGGGTAAATACCAAGTAAAATATTTCATAATGTACTACGATGAATTGCGAGTACAGAAATATTACACAAAACTGTTTTAGTATAATTTTATTTATTGGTTTTATTTCTAATAAAATTTCTGGTGATTTTTTTCTTTTCCATAGTTAACTTTACAACATAAAAATATTTTTTCTTTGTTTTATTTTAATTTAAATGAATACTAATCACTTACATTCAATTTTATTATATACGGATTTTAAATTTATACTGATCTTCGATCAAACAAATTTGATCGCTTATATACACAATCTTCCAGATCTTCTGTTTCATTTTCCATCATGTAACAGCAATTTCCACTAGTAAAACCAATCATTTATACAAAACTTGTATTTTTAATTGAAATTGAGTTTATTTAAATCATCCAAAATAATGTTTATTTATACAGTGGTATAAATAGATGTCTGAGTTCATTACAATTGAAGAAAATTAATAAAATTATTATGGAATTTGAAAACTATTATTTTAGAGTAAAAATTGAAAATAGTCCGTCGTTGCAAGGAATTATTCTTTTCACCAGAAAACATAGAATCCCTAATATCGGTTCTATTGCCCTGGAAGGCTTTGGTCTGGTACTTGAAGAACAAGCAAAATACCTAGATATCAAACGGGATAGGAAACTTAGCTTAAAACTAAATATAAATAAAGTAACAAAAAAAAGCGACGTCGCAATATATCCATGTTATTTACACGGCAACACGGTCATGGGAAAAAATAAGGGTCTTGGCCCCCATATATTTCTTTGGCTTTACACTTCTGTGATCAGGCCGACCTTGTATAGTATGATATTATGAGGACTGCACTATCCAATGCTAGCAACCTAAAACTGGTAGAAAAGGTTCAAAGACTGGCCTGTCTGCTCACATATGGAGTGATGCGTTCTAGGTTCACTCGGTCGATGGATGTTCTTCTGCATATTTTACTTCTCGATGTTCTAGGTCTACAGATAACATCCAATTAGAATCAGTAGTCGAATCGGATACTCCAAAATCCTCCACGAGCAAATACTAATCAAGAGAACATCGATTACATCCTTTTAAGATTATGCTTTGAAAGGGATTTCAGTACTCTCTGCATACCCTCCAATTACATTTGGAGGTAGTGGAGCTTAGCGAAGGAGGATGTAGTGCATGGCCACATTTTCCTCAGACTAGGCCTTAAATAGAATATGTACACTATCATGCCTTGCAGTTTTTTTTATGGGAGGCATGCTAGGCTGCTAAAGAGGGATGTAGAAAAAATGTGCACAGAGAGGCGAAGCGTTCTCAGAACAAGTAAATATCAACTTTTTTTTTCGTCTTCCGAAACATCTCGTCGAAGAACGATGTCATAAGTGATACTAAGCTTTCGAACATCTCTGAATGAGATGGGCTAGTAGTTTTGTACCAATATTGTATGTGCTATTTATTTTTGTGCTTGTTTTGATGTTTGACATGCATTTTTTGCGTGCACAAAATATTTTCGAGTGCACAAAACTCTTTTTCGTAGAATTAAAAATATTTTGTAGGCATATATGCGAAAAATATATTTTTCGTTTATTTTATTTTAGAACAAAATTTGATATTTTTTGTGCATGTGTTACAAAAATATTTTTTGAGCTGTAGACCAGTGAAAATAATTTTTTGTAAGAAAAGAATTAGTAACAGCATAAAAAATATTGGATAAGAAAAATAAATTAAAGGTGATCCGAGTTACAGGGGTGAAATGGGGTGAGATTTTAGGGGTAGAAAATGGTTTTTCATGATTTTTCATTACCTGCCATGGAAAAAATTTATATTTTTTCAGTATTTCAACGTTAAGTTTGAACAAATAATGAATAATTTTAACCAATCAAAATAACTCTATAAAATCAAGTTTATTCAGTTTTTCGCATTTCCTAGAAAATATTTTCGTGTTTATGTTACGTTAATGTTTATTTTTTTACACCACCTAAAAATAAACGTTTCAACAAAAATAAAGATTACTGATTTTTTTGAAAAAAACTGTCTCAAGCACAGGAGGATTTTCGTGTAAAATGAGGTTACTTTTTTGGTTTAAAATCAAAATTAAACGTAAAAATAAATATTGTGATTCCAAAAAATTACAGCGTATTAGGGACATAATAAGGTAAATTTTCACCAAATTGCGTGCAAAAAAAAAATTTTTTGTGGGAGATAAAAATTAAAAACCTTTTTTCTCGGGTTTTTCTATTTTCACTATTTAGGTTATGTGAAAAAATGGCTTATGTAAAAGTTATAGACCGTTTTATTACCTACAACTTTACTTTAAATTTTTTTCGATAGAAGGTCTAGTTTCGCTTAAAAGTTTTGAAAACCGTTTTTTACCCCTAAAAGCTCACCCCATATCGCCCCCGTAACTCGGAACACTTTTAATTTATTTTTCCCATCATTTGTGTAATATTTTCTCCCTTATTAAATAGTTTTCATGCTGTTACTAATAGTTTCCATGTTTTGCCTGTTTTAAGGTCTATTGGCAGATGATAATGTTTTTTAAGATTTCGAAATTTGTTTTTAATCAAATTGCTCCGTTTAAAACTTATATACTCTTTTTGAAAACAAATATTACATTCAAGATGCCGAACTTCAGTTTATATTTAAATATCTTAAATTTGCATATGAATTTGTTAAATAAAGTTTATATTATAATCAGCAATTAAATAAATATTTAATAAATTTCCTGCATTGGTTAAAAAGACTAATTGGTTTTAATACCGCGAACTGCGTTTCCAAACGCGTGTAATTACAGGTTTCGCTACACTCGTTCTTAAGAACGCGTTCGCACTACATACTAATACAATCTACTATTGTGTGCTTTTTTTTTGAGGTGTGACGTATTTTTTTCGCGTACTGTTTCGAAAAATAAAAAGAATTTCGTAAACATATGTGCGACATATATTTTTCGTTTATTTTAATTTAGAACAAAATTGAATACTTTTTCTACATTTATTACAAAAAACCATTTTTAATTCATTTCCACGCTACGAGCCAGAAAGAAAAAAAATCAGCTTACATTTTTGTACAAAATTCTTATTTCGTACCTCTGTGAATTCTTGAATTCTTTTTAGTTTTTTTACTATTGACGAGAAGAAAAAAAATAGAAAATGAATTTAATACTGGCGGGAAGTACTTGTGAGAAATAATAAATGTGTTGCACCCAAAATAGGTACTTACGGTATAAGTACGATTGACATATAATAGCTTGCCCATTACAATTCGTTCTATATATATTTTTTTTTGCTTAAAATATTTGTAAAAACACACTAACTCAGCTTCTGTTTTAATTTGTTTCTTACAATTTAACCAATTAAATATTACTTTTTGTAATGCTTTCAATTTTGCTTTTGGTTAATTTGTCGTCATAAAACCTACGAAATACAACATGAATTGCCAAAACAGGTTATAAAGAGCCTGATACCACCGGTAGCACTGAATTAAAAAAATATACAAGGAACACCCGAAAGAGAAAAGATACAACATACAAGACCGACACTATACCTCACCTCCACTTCGTTCGGAAAGCTGTCGTTTGTTTAATTTGAAATAAAAAGATTGGATTGTTGAAGAAAAAATACTGAAACAAAACACAGTTTAAACTGAAATCTAATAATGAAGATGCTGAAATCTCAAATCTCTGAGATATCAAGACTTTGATCTGTGTTAAGGATTTTATATAGTTTTCGGCAAAAGGCTTTTACGGGGACATAGGCGACATTAGTTATGAGCAGCGATGTGTATTAAACATAAAACTCATTTTTTCTATTATATAAAAAAATTAATAAATAATTCATAAATAAATAAATAAATAAAGTGAAATTATTTAAAAAAACTCTTTGTAGAACTACAACTATTTTATCTCTGTTGAGAAATTATTATAAAACTAACACAAAACATCGTTGCTGTCAAATTATTACAGATCATAACTTATTAGCATAGCTTAGTAAAACGATCGTACACTCACCAAACCTCTTCATATAGCAATAATTTCAAAAACAAAGACTGTTATCATTTACCAATACCTAATAAATTTTATATTAGTCCTGAAAAGTTCGCAAAAATCTTCATATAGATAAACGCTTATATGCAATAACTAAAACTTCTATATATAAATATAGACAGAACATAATATAAAAATAACTATAACTATAAAATTGTATGAAGAGAGACATAACAAATGGTGATCGCTGATATGTCATATTCATATTTATATTCTTTTCTGTTGATTTGTTTTTATTTACAACCACAAACTTTTTTATTAAATTATAAGTTAAAAAAATTTTAAATTTAAAATGCTAAAAAAAGTTATAAGGTTTTCTTAATAGTTGCGCTAATTTTTATAAAATGAATTAATATAACTACGAGAGTAATTCAAATTTATTGTGTTACTGATTCATTATTTAACTGAAATATTTTATAATGGACAAGCAATATTTTTTATTGACAAGAATAAATATTTAACTTATGTAAATATTCTCAAAGTGCATTATGAAAATTTACTGGCAAACTTTTTTCATTATGGACAAATTTATTTTTCATTGATAAAAAATCAAAAAATTATATGTTTGGTTATAATTAAACTCAAAACGTCTTCTTTTTTCATATCTTTTTATACAGTAGCAGGGAGAAAGAAACTATTATTATTTGTGGCAGCGTTTTTTTCTTAATAAATTTAAAAAAAAACTAGCAATAATTGTACAATTTTGAATCAATTCAAAAAGTTTTGAAAGTCCACGGGAAGACATTACTGTTTCTCTCTGAGACAAAAAGAGGAAAACAAAAAAAAAAGATTTGACATAAATGGTTACACGTTAAATATTAGTTTGTGGTGATTGATTAAAACTGGCACGAGCTCTAACTATCCTAGAAAACTTCTGAAAAAACCTTCCAATTTAGCCTAATGTTGCTTTTAAATAAATACAACTTTCTAACTTTTTTTACAACAATTCAACTGTTTCTATTTGTTCACATAACTTCTAAGAAGATTTTCCATTTATTTGAGCAGCCTGATGCTTTCAGCCTAACCGCCGAAACCAATCAATGACACGTTGTGAATGCTGTTTTTTGACAGTCACATATGGGTACACTGAACCGCAAATCTGCAATTTTGATGAACAAAGAGGTCATTAAGATGGATATGAGTCTCATCACTTAGGAGGACTTTATTCGAAAAATCAGCATCCGCTTGTTGGTTGGAAGCATATCTTCAGTGAGTATACGGTGTAGATAGAACATTTTATTTCGGACAAAAATTCCAATACCGGTTTGTGGTATTGGTATCAAATAACCCCGTTATACTGGTATTACAGCCGACATGACATTTTTTTATAATGGGAAAACGAATTCACACCACGCATTTCATTTTTATCTAATACAACTGACACAATCGTTAGTTACTAATAACTTCTTAAAATATAAATATATTTCTTTGTTTATTGTATCGTTATTTTAAGCAACAAAAGTTTCATCTATACGACACCGAAACTAAATTTAAACGAGAAATGCCAAAAAAGAGGGGGTAAGAATTTCACTTTTGGCTCGATGGCTTTGATGTAATACTTGGTCTTTCAGACCGAAGTAATATTTGTGTTGCAGAATTAAATTTTTTAGCGCTATATAGGGAAAATGGGGTCCATTGGGAAACGAATTCGGGACCAAAATAAAGAAAATAATAAATAAATAAAATAAGAGTTAAAAGGCTAACTTTGTTTAAAAAATTCGATCCTTTGGCACACAGTTTCATCGAGTAAGTAAAAGCGTGACATCATCAAGTAATATTTATTCCATAACTAAGATTGAATGTCCTACCGTTGACTGAATTGAATTGAGCACTTCTACGATATCCCATACAAGGTTGTACAACTGGTCCATTACTGGCCGCCAGTAATGCAGCAATGGGTGAGTACTGGCAACCACGACTGGGCCATTAACATAATTTTACTGGATGATAACTTTGAACAATAAATGGTTGCCATTCTTGGGCCAAATACTGGCAACCATGTCTTGTCCGTTAAAAAAAATATACATTATTCTCATATGTAAATTTAAATAAATTATATAGAAACTAATTTAAAATAAAATTAAAATGACGGAAAAAATTCTAAACTCCCCATACAACTGGTTCAGTTGCAAGAATATGGCTGAGTAATGGCAAACACCGCCCTGACTCCACCAGTACTCCGCCATAAAACAAAATATAAAATAATATTTTTTATACATAAATTTAAATAAATTATTTACAAAATAATTAAAATAAAATAGAAATGAAAATGAATTAAAACATACATCAACCTTTTCTTTATTACCATAGTCTTTCAGCCGACAAGGCGATAACTAAACTATGTGAAAATTTTCAAACTATGTATTTCTAAAAGGGATAATACTCTAGTGAAATTTAAAAAAAATGACAGATCGGTAAATTCATGGCTACAGTACTGGCCCAATAACAATAGCCAAGTAATATTTACCATTCATGGGCCATTGCTTGGCCATTCAAAGGTAACAATATACTGGCTATTTTCTGTAAACCATAAATCGGCCGATGATTGGTTCTAGTATTGGCCCAGTAACAATAGCCAAGTGCTGTTAACCATTAATGGACCAGTGCTTGGCCGTATGTCAATGTCTGGCAAAACCTACTTGGGATCACTCTGGCTAGTGAATAGTGATATCTTCCTCCAAAGCCCACAACTATTTTATATTATACAACGTACACATGGTCACCAGATCTAACTTAAAATGCATGTAAAAAGCAAAAAATAACCCAAAATTCTGCACTGCACTTTCTAATTGACTATCCTTTAATGGCAAGCCAAGACCATCAACAGGTTAAAAAACGTTTTGCAAGTGAAACCGTTAACATCAATGTTGTGTATTGATATTTTATTTGGGGTTAAAGTAATGTCTAATTATAAAACAAAGAACTAATTTTATACCAACATAATTACAATAATTTTGTTAGCAGACAATAAGTTTCTTGATTTGGATTAAAAACAAAACTCATGCAAATCATGGGATAAGTGTACATGTAATTCAATTTTAATTTATAAAAGATGATTTTCTTACAAATAGTTTAATTTTATGGAGATAAATAAAACAAGTTAAAAAGCAAAAAAAAATTAATTTAATTTATTTATTGCATAAAACATATGAACATATATAGTTTACATGTGTAATAAATTGAATTAAATAATTTTAAAAAAATGAATGGAATAATGTCTAATGTACATACTTATATGCTAAAGTTAATTTATAGTTGTTACAGAAATAGTTGATTTGTTTTGATTATTTTATAAAAATTACATTTTATAAAAACATAATAGTAAAAGTTGAGGTGCAATAATTTTAATTAATTAGAAATATGTTAATCATATTTATTGCATTGCTCTGATAGTTCATACATTTTGAGGGAAATAAATGTATGTTGTATTTGTTGTAAGAATAAACATCTTTAAACTAAGATATGGAATATAACTTTCTCATTTATTTTGTAATTATGATTGTAAAATACTTTTTAACAAGGCAAGCTTTTTAACAAGGTCTTAACAAGACATTCTTTACCTAACAGTAGCCTTTTTTGATGCTGTACTTTGCTTTGTATGACACTTTAATCCAGGATTTCACCAATTTAAATCACGATTCTGGCTCAATGATTTTTGTGCTTTAATGTGTATAGAGAATCTGACAAGGAAATGGATCTTATATTCCGTATACAATTGTATTTCCATACTAACTAAGTCGAAGCTTGTCATTTACAAATCCACGAGCACCGAGCGCAGCCTGGTCTTTAGAAATATAATATATCTTTATTGGCGTATTTCTTTTTTAATATATACCATTTGTGTTATACGGAAGAGCCGTTGGTAAATTATATCAATTTATTTATCCACCGCCATCATCCTTAGAATATCGAGTCTTCTTTCAAATCAGACACCTTGAAAACATTTCCGTTAACCATAAAAACGAAAACAATTGCTAACAGTTTATCTTGTCTAAGACCTCCACTAATAGAAAAGTTCATATATAGTTATTTTTGTCAAAAAAACAAAATTTTTTATTTTAAGAGTTATATTCTACCAACCACCTAATCAATTTTTCACTAATTGTTACCATGTTTTTTAAATTTTATTTTTCGGGTATTTTTCTGTTAATAACAAAGAGTTTTAATTGTTTTATTATAATTTAAATAAACCTTTTTAAAAAAAACGAAGGTAGTCTTGTGGACTGCCGACAGAAGTGAAAACTTAAAACTGTGAAATAGCTGTGTTTTTATCGTCTAAATAGAACAAAATCTTTACTTACTTTACCACACTTCCGCACTGTTAAAAAAAACATCAAATTCAATAAAAACGAAAAAACCAAAATATGAGTCCAAAGAACGAGAGCAAAAGTATTTATAATAAATTATCATTAATTTCAGCAATACTTAGGTTATTCGTACTAACAATTGCGTTTTATTGTAATTGTAATCATTTGTTATTTTCTTATTTCTTATTCTCATTTTCTTGGTCTACAATTTTTTTTATTTTTTTTTAATTTGATTTTGTTTCGGTTTAAGTGTGTATGTGTGGTTTAGTAAGCAAAGATTTTGTTGTATTTATAAGTGAAATAAAAAAAAATTGTGTGTGTCATATTTGATTAGTGTGTTTTTCTTTATAATTTTTAATAAAAAAATTATAAAGAAAAACACACTAATCAAATATGACACACACAACTTTTCTTTATTTCACTTATAAATACAACAAAAGCTTTACTTACTAAACCACACATACACACATACACACTTAAACCGAAAAAAAAATCAAATTAAAAAAAAAATAAAAAAAATTATAGATCAAGAAAATGAGAATAAGAAATAAGAAAATAACAAATGATTACAATTTATCTCACACTCTCTTAATATTTATTTTATATTTATTATTTATTTATCGTGACGATGACTCGAATATATAAATTTTTCTCAATAAAAAATCGCACAACGCGCTTAAAGAAGTTTTCACTTAAAAAATGAAACAACAATCACCAACAGAAAATAGAAAAAAATGAAAAAAGAGAACAACAGCAAAAAGTATAAAAACCATTTCTTTTAAGAACTGAAGAAAATATTCAGATGTCATAAAAATACCCTAAGTTCATTCTAGATTGGTATTTTTGTTTTCCTTATTTTATTTCACGGGAATGAAATTGTGGAAAATAATGATGGGATAACCAACATTTTATTATTTTTAGCACTGCCTGCCAAAAAATTAATTAATTTTCTTGTTAACATCGAAATGATTATTAAATAAATTTTAACGAAAGGAAAAATACAGTAGCAATAACTTAAAAAACTGCATTATCGATCAATATTTTAAAATTCGTAAAAAAAAATTTTTATGACTTTTATTCATGATTTCATAAAAATCATAAAAATTTCTTTTACAATAATTTTAATTAAAAAAAAAAACAAAAGAAAAATGTACCCTTCAGGAATTGAACTCTCGACCTTTAGAACCTCAGTTGATCGTGATCTATATTGCAATTTGAAAATGTTACGACCGGATAGAGCTATTTTATATTTAAAGATTTATGCGTGATGATTACTCGAATATATAAATTTTTCCCCATAGAAAATCGCACAACGCGCCTAAAGAAGTTTTCACTTAAAAATCAAATCCCAAAAACACACAACGTTTTACTTTAATAAACAGGAAAACGCTAAAACTGAGTCAATATTCAAATATATAATAATTTTAATTTAATGTTTTTTATAAAACATCATGTCCGATAGAACATTTTTAACGGTTTTTGTAATAGCTCGGGATAGCGGAAGCTATTACTTTGAAACATACGTCAACAGTGCTGGTAGAGGGTTGAAGACCCTAATCATCTTTGGAACTGCCCTGGCCAACCCATTTTCGCAAAAGACGGAATCAGCTGAATGACATCTTGGAGTTTCCTTTCCTCGTCAGCTGTCAACGTACATATTACCGAGGTTTCGGTTTTTTTCGGGATCTGATTTGTTAACGGTGGAAACAGGTTGAACAACCGAAAGAAGTCAATACCTAGATAGAGGTTTTCTATAAGATGTCCTACCACTTTCTGGCTAGCGCCATCCGCTGTTCTATTTTTAACCGATGAACGTGTAAATAGATTTGATGTACGGAGAAGCTCTTGTGCGAAAGTGCCTCCCACTACACTAAGTGACGCTCCACTATCTAGTAATCCGACTCTTGTGCTGCCTAAAAGTTGAATCTCAGCATAAGCGCGGAGATCATCTTTCACTGATGTGATTGAGGATATAATCGATGACCGAAAGGATCTTCGTTTCTTCTAGAAATTTCTAATGCGCAAAGCTGAACGAGTATAAGTTTAAATGAGTGATGAGGTATAGACGATTTAGTGCAAGAGGGTTGTAGACAATCCTGAAACCGGTGCCCTTCTAGCTTGGAGTTCCAGCAAATTAAAGTTTTGTTTGACTCACGATGACCGTTGGAATTATGAATAGCTGAGACATCAGAAATTACGGGGTCATCAGAAATCGGCGGTAGGTTGTTGGATTCAGGAATAGTAGCAGGTAATAAAGAAAGTCTATTCTCAGTCGCAGGCTAATGATATGATGTAGAAGGATCAAGTTCGGATACCGTCTGCGTAGGGTGATGAGGAAAGCTACGAGGTGGCAGCGGTAGACTAGCTAGAAGTTTTTCCCGTTTACGACAGAGATTGCGAAGATGTTCAACTGTAAATACCTCAACGTAGCACAATTCCCTTCGTATTTCACTGCGAAGATTGTTCAACAGTATATTCAATAATTCTCTATCAGCTATTGGAACACTGAGTCGATCACTTTGTATCAAAATGTCATTAAACATAGAGTCAAAGTTCTCATTTTGACGTTGTTTACGGGATCGCATTCTTTCTTTTATTTCTTCATCGGTGCTACGATCAGCAAACTCAGTACGTAGAGCCATACACAGTTCGGGCCAATTAAAACGTGGAGTACGGTGGTGGAATCTCCAATACCATTCTGAAGCTCTTTCTGTGAATAATAAGTGTGCATGAGCCACAACCGCATCATAACTACCTGGGAAAGCTATGTTATTTAAAGTGCTCACTCGATATATAAATTCTCCCACCTCCATTTCCGTTGGTCTGAAAGAGACATTCCAGCTACGAATGATGGTGGAGTGTTTCTCGTTTAGGGAATGATGACGATAAGCTGCAGGATTCGCTACATACGACGGGTTTATATTACATTGGTTCCTGGAATTTTGAAGAGATCCTTGGTTATCCCTAGGTGCATGCATAGACAATGTAGAGGGATTCTGCGGGTGACTAGCGGTTTTCACCCCCTCCGAAAAGAGTAACTGATTCGCAAATTTTTCGTCAAAGGTTCTCTGCATCTGTTCTATACTTTTTCGAATGCTTACTTCACTACATAATTACTAAACTATATAAAAAAAGATCCTCCAAGGGTCCATTCTGTTTTATTTTTATAAATAAAAATCAGGTCCCTGTTTCGGCGCCAATTTGTAATAGCTCGGGATAGCGGAAGCTATTACTTTGAAACATACATCAAAAGTGCCGGTAGAGGGTTGAAGACCCTAATCATCTTTGGAACTGCAATGGCCAACCCATTGTCGACTCACACACTCACACCACACCTCTTTTATTTTATTCTGGTATCATTATATTATAACCGTCGTTTAGCTAACAATGCTACCCCGTTCATCTAAGGTCATTTAAGATTATGAAGATGTAAATAAACATAAAAAATCTACCTGACTTACAATAATACAATATTTTTGTTCTTCATCTAGTAGTTGAAGTAAGAGTCTTCACTCGAGTTTGGTATCCTGATGCTTAGAGTTAATTCTCTGCCACCTGCTTCTCCCCACTGATAAATTAAAAAGCCAAACTTTCACTTTTTGTTCTTATTTTATTGTATTCCCCTTTATTTTTTTATTAAGCAAAATTGGCAGTTATTCTCTTAAATTAACTTAAAATTTTTGCACTATTTTACCAACTTAGTTTGATTTAATTTTTTGTTTCTTTGAAAAAAATTTAATCATAAACTAATGCTAACTATAAAACGTTTATTCAGTTTATTATTTTTGTAAGTAACTTAAGGTTTTGGCACTATTTTACTAACTCAATTCGATTTAATTTTTTTTTTTGTTTCTTTGAAAAAAAATAATCATAAACTAATTCTATCTAGCTATAAAACTTTTATTCAGTTTATTATTTATAAAGTAACTTAAGATTTCAGCACTATTTTACTAACTTAGTTCGATTTAAGTTTTTTTGTTTCTTTGAAAAAAAAAATTAATTATAAACTAATTCTAACCACTACAATTATATTCAAATATAAAACTTTAACTCAGCTTATTATTTTTTTTAAATTAACTTAATTTGTTCTTATTCTTGGTTAGCCAACAACTGACTTTTTATTTTTCCAAGTTTTACAGTTTTGAGGAAAAAAACAAAAAAATGGCAAAAAAATTTTTGATGGGAAAAACTTATACAAATTTTATAATTTACATAGAAATAGTAAACCATTTCCGCCACTTGCAGACTGGAATAGGAACAACGAAGGTTATTTTATTCAAATATCACCGTTGAGGTAATTGTCCATGAAAACTTCATATAGCATGAGTAAAATTTTGAAATAATAAAAGAAATAAGACCACGAAGATTTTGGACTGGATTTAAGAAATGCAAGTGACGATGGTGTGAGAACGGTTGTTACCATAGGGTAACACGTAATAGGGATAAAGGGGATTTTCATTTCCTAACATTTTCTATTGATGCGAGAGCGAGGGTTTCATATCTATCTCTGTCACATAAAAACAATAGATATCTAAACTACACAGTCGCCACATCAATTCACAATAAAAAAAGACATGCAAAACAAGATTTTACAATAAACTTTTCCCTCAACATACATACCAGCACGAAAGTCAAAAGGACCACAAATAATCAATTTTTGAGCAACCGTATAAATTATGATACAGTTCCTTATCATGGAAAAAAATATAAAAAACGAAAAAATATGTGATGACAAAACGCGATTGGGTGAGACGATTGTCTCAAATTCAAAACATATGTTACAGTCTGTGTAAGATAACATATCAATTAACTCGCCATTTGCTCTATGAATTTTACTCTATCATACAAAAATATACTTTCAATTTTCATACAAAAATGTAAAGTATTTTAAAATTTGCTGATTGACTTGTTGAACATCACACTGCTCGATCGCAATATTTAAATTCTTCTATGTGTTCGACTTTCACATTAATAGAAATAAGAAAATCCGTTGTCGAATTTTTAGCGCTTTTTTTCCTTTAATGAAATTTATAATTGGTAATAGGGCCGGTCGTTGTAATCATTTTTATTGTTTGTAAGCATTTGCCACAAAACATATTATTTACTTATTGCAGTTTAGAACAATGTAAAAGGCTGCTTGAATTTGTTCACTGATATTTGGGTTGTGTCCTCTCACCATGACTATATCATTGGCGTAGGCTTTAATGTAACGTCAGATCTAGTTATTGAAAGTTTTAAAGTCGATAGCAACTAGGAGCCAAAATCATGAAGATTACCACCACTTTCAGACAGATTACATCGTCTCCGGACGATGTTTATTTTGAAGACATTGTTTATGTTAGTTATTCTCCAACTTTCTTATGTGGTCCAAAAGAGGTTCAGAACCTACTTTCTGATTCCATTTCTGAAGATAGGTTCGCTGCTGTTATTAGTAATAAACATGTTGTTGGTATACAAAAATTAGAGCAAACACTCAACATCTTTTATGCTGCTATTCCTAAACCAGTTAATTTAGGATTCTAGCAGATAATTTTTGAACGACAACATTTAGAATTTTATGAAAAAAATATGCAACCAAAACTTGAGAACGGTTGAAAACTCGCCCAAAAGCGCAATATAAAATTGATACCAGAATGTACTACTCACTCTAGGCAATTTTTTGAGGGAGAGGAAGTGTGGCCGTTTCCTCTCTTAATCAGCCTCTATTGACTTAAACAGCGAGATTCGAAGGATGTTTACGTATTAAATTATTGAAAATGGTCTTACCAGCCAAAATCTCAACAAAATAGGCCTTCTGATAGGTGAAAACTCAAATTCAAACCCGAAAATGATGAACATTCAGCTGCAACTGTCGTGAGCTTTTATGGTACAAATACAACCAACTTGATCGTAGCAAAATAACACTTGCACTTATACAAGACGTAACTACAACTGAGTTAATTAAATTCATTAAAAGCCTTAACTTGGATTACATAATACAAACAATAACAGCATCAACAACCACCGGTTAAAAAAACAACTATTCTAGGCACAATAGATCTTCCTTAAAATAATTGGTTCAAGGCCTTCTAAAAAACAACACAGCTTGCTTGGCATACCTGGTAAAGATTATAAGAGATCTATCAAACCAGAATTCGCTGGTACAGATTCAGTTTTTACTTTTATTTATTTTTCATTTTTAGTTGTAATAAAATTCAATAGTTACTTTGTTTTTTATTATTCAGCTTTCCGGTCACTCAGATATTTCCAATTAGATCAGATCATTTGATCATTTATTGGTATAATATTTGTTTAATTTATTGATAATTGTTTTTCCAGGAAAAATAAATTATCAATATTTTAAACAAATATTATACCAATAAATGATCAAATGATCTGAACTAATTGGAAATATCTGAGTGACCGGAAAGCCGAATAATAAATAACAAAATAAATTTGCATATACGTGTCGATACAAACAACCATTTATATTCAATAGTTACATTGTTTTTTGGTCATTTTGAAATTGGTGTTGAACTTTTAATGGTTTTTTATTTTAAATTTGGAATTTTTTTTTTTTAAAATAAAGTTTTTTCTCCGCCGCTTTTTTTACAATTTATTTATATTCTGGCCATATTTTGCATCAGATTGTTTTTATCTTCGATAACAGTCTCAATTTTTCTCTGGTCCATAACGGTGCACCCAGTGCAATATGTCAGAAGTGGTTGAAAGCTTTTGGCACAATCATTATTTACTCGTCCATCTGTAGAAATAATCCCAAAGGTTCAAACTTGTTCATATAGTACAGCCAACGTATTCAAGATGAGTCTGTTTCAATTGTGTCAACTGCGTAATCTAACAATATCACTACATAATCTTGCAAGAGCACAGTCCTTGTAACAGCATCACGGTCAAGCAATGATCAAACTACAAAATTTTAAACATGCTAATCTGTCATTGCAGTATCCACGGATTCTCTTAGTGAAACGGAAAACCGAAATCAAAAGTATAGTTACTCTCACTTCAAGTCAATAGTTATTTCCGCAAATAAACGCCCACGATCAGCACCACCACCTTCTGGATTACCAGTAACTAAATTTCACGCATATCTTGGTTACATTAATACTAACGCTAGCAAACGTGACAAGGTACTATTCGAAGTCCAAACTCACCTAACAAAGTACCCATTTTAATGCAGAAAAAAAACAGATGCAGGACAGCTCCTTTTACATTTCACTGATTCATACATACAAAGTTCCGCTGTTACAATGACAGTCACTCTTAAAAAATAAATATGGTAACGCTTCTCTTAAGTGGTTGATGCAATAAAAGTTGTGTCAGTTCGTTTGGCTGATGGAGTTTGAAACTGCAAGGTAGCCAAAATAAAACATGCTTAACTCATTTTATTTAATTTTGACCCCTCGTTTCTACATCATCGTGGGAGCACCTTAATAGTTATTCAACAAAATCAAACCGTGTTTATAGTTATCTTGAAATATATTATCCAGATTAACTTAAATTCCAAGGTGATATCATAGAATATTTTTCGCATTTTCCATTGACATGGCACTTAAAAACTGGATGGTTTTTACTTAAACAGTTATAGCAGCAGAAAAGTGTTTTTTATTAGTTTTCTGTGATCTAATACTTTCATATCCAGGAATTTAGCTTACTCAGAAAAGTGATGCTCTTCTTCTTTGCACATAATAGTGGTGTTTATATGCATACTTGTAAAAACTGGATTTGCTTTACGTACCACCGGTTTAGATTTATTTGTTTGTTTAAGTCTTTCCGTGACGTCTTTCTTTAATTGAAGAAGTTAAACAAATCAATCCATCTGGGACAATCTTTTTCAATAATATAGTTTGCCCATTTCTATTGGAATTGTCATTATCTAATTAATTTACCACTGGATAAATTAGCCATGGATCTCTAGCTTCATATTACTGTCCGAGTGCCATTATTCCACGGATTACTTCATCACATGTATCTGTAAGATTGCGTAATGAAGATGCATTTAGATTTCGTATACATGGTTGATCTACAAATGACTGTATAAATGAATTTACTATATGCTGTTTTTTATCAAAGCGTTTACACAATCGTTGAAAGGCTTCATAGTAATTAGCTTCAGTGATTGCCATGTGTTTTACTGGCTTCACCTTTTAAGCATTCTTTCAAATATTGAATTTTTATGCTGGCAATAGTGATGAATTTTCATGAATTGGACAAATCATAAAACGACTGCTAATCCTTATAACAGCCATCAAAGCGTGGTATATTAATGCGCGGTAGCTTTAAATCAGACACCGGATTTTGATTTAAAGAAGAAGATAGAGTGTCATTACATGTTGCATTTGCATTAGTTTGACGAATGTTAATTTCGGCCATAGGGAAATAATATTTTTCTTCAAAGTCAACTAGATCTGATTCTTCAGTATCGCTAATATATTGGCATATATTGGCATATTGGCATTTAAATAGCATCTTCCACTAGAACCAGCTCTTGTAGAAGAGCCTGATCACGTTCTAAACGAGTTTTAAGCTGATAATCGTCTTAGCATCGTCATTTTGAATAAACGAGACGATACACGTCATCTGACCTTTGATCGCAGCGTGCTTTTCAACATTCCCTTTAGATTTAGCTTATCCATTGTAACTATATTCAAATGAAAATTTAGTTCAATATAAATATGTACTTTATTGTCTTAATTACACAAATATCACTTCATTACTTATATTACTAACACTAAATTATTAAACATGTAATGAAGCGCTTTCTCATTGGCGAACCAATGAGAAGGACATAGCAGGAAGCGTACCTAGCGAGATTGATTTTCTTGCCCCAAGCTAGCTGCAGCCCATGGGAACGATAAAGAAACCCTGCTACTTCAGCACAAATACAGAAATGTACGCTATTTACGAGAATTTGCAGAAATGGAAAAAAATACAAGTGTGAAAAAGGAGACTCTGGCGACCCCATTGGCGAAAGACCCACGATCAACACATCCAACCCCCCCTCAATCACTCTCAGACGCTCACACACTCACACTTCACGCATACTAACATTCGCCCACACATTCACACTTCACACATACCAACATTCACCCGGACATTCAATCACTGATACGCCCTCTCACACACATTCCCACTTCTACGTTAGACAACAAATAAAATAATAAAAAAAATATAAAGGAAATAAAACAAGTCCACTCACCCCATGATTAATCCTCCAGTCGTCCAAGTCCTTCGGCCTTAGCCCTCCATCAGTGATGATTCATCCAACAGGTATGGTATTACAAAAAAAATAAATGTACGAATAATCCACTGGTGCGTGGACAATTTGGCAGCAATAGCAAACAAGTTGGTGTAAATATGGAGTTGAAAATATGACAGTATCAGCAAAAATGGTATATAAATAATCGGTTGAAATATCCCAAAATTTTGTAAAAATGTTGCGTTGAAAATACGATAATATCAGCAAAAATTGTATGTAAATAATCAGTTGAAATATCCCAAAATTTTGTAAAAATGTTGCGTTGAAAATACGATAATATCAGCGAAAATTGTATATAAATAATCGGTTGAAATATCCCAAAATTTTGTAAAAATGTTGCGTTGAAAATACGATAATATCAGCAAAAATTGTATGTAAATAATCAGTTGAAATATCCCAAAATTTTGTAAAAATGTTGCGTTGAAAATACGATAATATCAGCAAAAATTGTATGTAAATAATCAGTTGAAATATCCCAAAATTTTGTAAAAATGTTGCGTTGAAAATACGATAATATCAGCAGAAATTGTATATAAATAATCAGTTGAAATATCCCAAAATATTGTAAAAATGTTGCGTTGAAAATACGATAATATCAGCAAAAATTGTATATAAATAATCAGTTGCAATAAAATTGTTATCAAAAATGTTGAATAAATTGTAAACCAAAATCGTTGAATAAGTTTATTATCGAAAGGTTGAATAAGGTTGCACACCAAAATCGTTAAGTATATCTATTAACACAATCGATGAATAAAGTTGGTATAAAAACTCGTGGAATGAACTTGTAAACCAAAATCGCTGAGCAAAGTTATTAACAAGATCGTTGAATAAATTGGTGATCAAAATCGGGAATAAGTTCGTTATCACAATCGTAGAAACAAGGTGTTATCCAAATCGTTGAATAAAGGTGTAAACAAATTCGTTGTGACGAATCTAAATATGCAAACGTCACAACCGATGCACGATGGTTGAAGGTCCGTTACCGCTTGTGATGACCTTCACAACCCAACAATTACTGCCTTCAATCTTCCAACAAAGGTGTTCACTGGACAATAGCTCATCCACTAACATTGGCCCATACACTCCTTCTTCACCAATTTTAAAATCAAACCACCTCAATTAACCGCAGAAATGCGTTTTCTTATAATTTATTCTCAAATTCTTTAGTTAAAGTTTGCAAACCTAAGTTTATTCACAGCAATTTATATCCAATTATTATTTACAATTTTGTTATTCTATTAAACCGGTATGTGAGCACCTTAGTGTGTAACCTAGCCTTATTTACAGCAATTATGGCTAAATAATATTTACAAATTTGGTTATTCTATTAAATCGGCATTTGATCACCATATTAATTCTATCAAGTATTGTAATTTTGCGAATCAATTCCTAGTATCAAATTACTCTTAGCGTTATTGATAACTAGAAATGCTCTTAATACTTTATACATGCAATTTTCCCATGTCTGGGTTCCGGACTAATCTAGTATTTACAATTTTTCTCAAGGACGGACATTTAAAATTAAGTAATTTTATTAAATTCGTGAACATTTAACACGTCACCATGGATTGAATTCTATTTTCTTGTGAGCTGAATTGGGTCTTGATTGAACCCGGATTTCCTATCTCAAACTTAGGCTTTATAACGAAACAAAAATTTGACTATAGCAATAATTTATATTTGATAAGTTGAACAAATGATACACACTGGAATTAGACTATTATCACAGATTTTCTTCTCACGAAACAACAATATACAAATAGCAATGATTTAAATTTGATAAGTTGAACCAATGTTCCACACTATGATCATGCTATTAACACAGGTTTTATTTTCACTAAATTTGGACTCTTGATTACACAAATTTTATACTAATATCACAATTCAATAAATATGTGGTTATATACAACAATTTAAAAAAGGGTAAGTACTCATCTTGCTATAATTGGTTTTTTTTCCTTGTACTATATGCTTTATTCTTGGTCTCCTGAATCACACTCTGCATATGCAATTTATAATAACCCCGTACACTTCAGCTATCTTGAGTTTTCGTGATTCCAAAGAATAATAAATCCATTACCTGCCAACTCGATTATATTTTTTTTGTTATCTCCAACTCATTCCATGTGCATCAAACGTCAAAAATAAACACACCAACAAAAAAAGTAATAGAATAATAGTACTGGGTGAATCGCAAAATTGAACTAAGAAGAGTGAAAAGGCTACAGTGGCTTATTATATAGCCAAATTTTTAGTCTCGCAATAACTCGAATACAGTGTTTAGATGGGAGATAATTAATTTACATCAGATTTTCAAATTATTGGGAACTTTTTATAGTTACACAAAACCGTTTGCTATTTGATAACATTGTACGAAAATAAGGTTGTGACCCAAAATATTTCCGACACATCCACAACATTTATAATTGAATTCAAAATGAATTAAATACAGATTCGATCAATGTTATGATGTTTAGACATTTATTAAACTACATTCTACTATATCAGTACAGTGAAGTTCAGTTCAATAACGGAAGGATTGTTTAAAGTAAAACACTCATACAAAGACAAATCAAATGTTTAACAAAGCAAAAATAGTAATTCGTTGCATGTTGACGATTGGAAACAAAATACGCGCAGCTGTTATGAGGTTTTGAAAATTTCGTTGTTTCATTACGGTTTGTGTTTAAAAAAAATTCAAACTCAAGTAGTAAGGCGAGAACAATCGAATGGAAGTATAGAGTGCGTCAATTTTAGGGTGTTGTAAGATTAAATTTTAGTGGTTATACGGATGATAATTAAAGAAAATTATTATTTAATTCAAATTAACCAATATTATGTTATATTAATGAATAAATAAATCAAGGTAATTAGTGCAATTTTCTTTCTCCCATACGTTTGTCCGGCCATTGAAGATTTAGTTAGGTTTTAAGAAAAATAAGGAAACTATGGGTTAAGGGAACTATACGAAATATGACTATTGATGATGAATGGATGGGAAACTATTACAAGCGGTACAGATTAATATAAGAAACCACAACTAAGGAAACTGCGACTGTAATACACTATGTTCAGACATTAATCCAGACTATCCATTACAGAACAAGTGCTTTTTGGAAGAACACTCACGACCAAAAAGAAGTTGAAAATGGCATAGGCTGGTCGCAAATAGACCTTGTACATCCATATTAGTATGGTGAGGCACTTCAATGTTCTACCGATTAGCAATCAAATCGATCGATATTACAAACCCAGTCTTAGCAGAAACAAAGTAATAAAGTATCTATGAAAAAAAAAACTTTTTGGAGGGGCAACGATAAAAACGATTCTACTCTATTGCAAACGATGGATAACTAACATCTTCCAGACCCAATTTCGGGCAGATCTGGGGGATCCCGAGACTCTAAAGTCACAAAAAAAATTTATTCACTCTGCTACAGATCGAAAAGAAAAACACCATTGGACCGACTCCTTTAATGAAATATCCGACACAATTCCGTTGTTCCGTTATGAAGGCTTGCAACCCACACCTGAACTACCACGAGTCTCATGCGTCTCCGACTACGCTAGCCGGGCTACACTGTTGTACGCTTCCGTCCAAGTGACTCTGAAGGCCGTTCACACAGTTTCAGAGTAACTAATTGAACCAAACTCAACACATTCGATCTCGGAATTTTCGCTGGCAAATAGTCAACACAGAAAAAAAATTTTTTTTTTTTTTTTTTTTTTTTTGAAAAAAGACCCGAACACCAAAGTTGATACACACTCACTGAACTGTGAATTCAAGACGAAACTACCCTCATACTTTATGGTCGTCGATAATCTTGACTTACACTGGCGGTGAAACAAAAGCGAAAGTTACTATCATACTGACAAAAAAAATTATTACCGATGTTAGGCACGAATGTCCTTGGAGTGATAAACACCTCTACGTTTAGAAACCAGGTCCTCCAGTTCGTAGGCGGCGCCACCTACCAACCTGATTACTCTGGTCTCGCAAACTTTTGTGAGAGCGATACAGATAATTTTCGGCCGTTTATCTGCATTGCCCATAAACAATATTACGACAGAATACACTGTTTTGTTTTTGCTAAACCCCCAAGAGATGAAGCTGGTGGATTGTGGGCCCTCGCAATACACTCGTCAGCGTTTTCCTCGGGTAACCACAATCTCCATACCTCGCCCCCTGGAAGAATCTCAATATCTGAAACCCAAGCCAGCTTTTTACCTGGCCTGAAATTAGGTTATCTGCGAATACAGGGATAGACAATGTCGGAGCCTGTTGTCGGCAATGGAACCATCAATCAATTTCCCAGGTCGAATCACAAGAGATTCGAGAGTCCTGCGAATGACAAGATTTATGGTTCACAGTTTTACTTCCGTCTTTCTCTTCGTCTCCTATTTGTGGATAGTCAGAAAAAAAAATATTACAGTGAGTTTACATTAAGTGGCCATCTAACGTAAGATAAAGTTAGTCGGACAGGCCAAGACAAAAAAAAAGAGATTTGAGTCTCACTGGCGTCGGCTTATATTATAACAATACAAAGCTGGGCACCGAACTCCATGAATCACAGGCCCCATATCAATAAGAATCCCGAGCCATACTAAGACCCACTTCAAAAAAAAAACCCAGTTGATAATCAAAAGTTGCAGGATTGTGCCGACCATTAAGACCTCGACCATAACACCCTCTGGCACACATGACAACATCGTGCAGATTAGGAGGGAGAAGAGGAAGCATTCGATAGCTCAGTTGGTAAAGGCACTCGCCAGTTCCTACATACAAGAATGATCCACATTGCATCTCAAGAAAAGTAGCGAAGAATTGATACGGTGTATAGCCGTCTTGATTCAAACGCAAGGGAAATCACGAAAAAGAAAACGAAGAATCGCAATTTATTATTCCGGTTAACCATACAACAGAAGAACAGGAAAAAAAACAAGCCTCGCTTCACCCCCTGTCGCAGCTAGTCAGTCGCCAGAAATGATTGCGGGATAGGAAGGTCGATACCATATCGATACTTCGAATCACGAGTGAAAAATTAATACCGGAAGAGCAAAACAAATTTTTACATGTCCCAGAACCAACGAAAAAAAATTGAACTATTGCAAAACTGAAGGATTGCGGGATAGGAAGGTCCATACCACATCGATACTCTAAATTACGAGTGAGTAATTAACACCGGAAGAGCAAAATAAATTTATACATGTCTTTGAATCAACAAAAAAATTTCCAGCAGGTGTATGCAATCCGGTTACCAAAGGTAACATCCCATGTTGTAGCTAGTGGTAAGCAGCAAGGATGGCTCGAGGCCGTATCGATATTTCATAAAAAGTGCACGAGACGTCTTATCGCCCGAAAAAAATAATTTTGTACGAACAAAAGAAACCCCTCCTCAACTCATCCAGGGCAGTCCACAGACACAGCAAGGGCGTACTTGTCACCCGGCCGTCAGTACCACCACCTCACATCAGCGTCAGAAAGGTGTCAGCTAAAAGACCAAAGTGAAAACCAACCACAATACTTCCATCAATAATAAGATATCATCAATGATCTTAGCGTCCTTGAAAGAAAAAAAAAGTTCCTTACGATTTAGCTAAACCTGCGTTTGAATTTTAGTGGAAATCAGTACTCCGTTCAGTAAAACAATACCTAAAGGTCTCAAGAAAGGCTCGTACAGGTGGACTCCAAGTCGCCAAGACTACGCGATTGCGCCCCTTAGCTCTTCCAAGGACGCAACTCCAAGTGTGGGAGAAAAATGAGTGAAACATGAAGGGCAGTTTTATCGACAGGGTAAGTGAAAAGGTACAAGTACGATAAGTAGACCTGGCCAGAAAGGACAGGCTGCATATGCAATCTGCTCGCTCAATGACCCCATACCAAACCCATTACCAAATCGGCAACCAGGTGTCACCAACAGTGCCAAACTCTGACCAGAAGGACAGTGAGCAAACGATTACTTCAGGAGGTTCATTTGCAAATCAGGCAACCATTCAAAAAAAAGTATCAGATAAAAGGTGCGAAGGAGACCACCTTGGTCAAGACGTCATGCCTTAACGTATGACCCTATAGTTAATATGTTGCTCTGTACTCCGGAACCAGGAATTTTTAAATTATTAGTGCTGAAACAACTCGAAAGAAACCAGGCGATTAGACAGCAAAACCAGGGCGGGAAGTTAAAAAAAAATTAATAGCAACAAGGCATATTTATGAGAACGAACACCGCTGTAGACATGATGAATACTCAAACCGCCGCACAGGACCAGACCAATAAATGCACGTATATGGAGAGCGAAACGAAAATTGTTACACTATCGATGCAAACGTTGAATCCAAATAAACAATTTAATTACTAACAAAAAAAAATTATTTTATTACAATCTATTAGAGCAGAATTCAAAGAGTGGTACGGAAATTCCGTTATTCAAACCTTAAACAGCTGTGCGATATCTTTTGCAATTCGACAATTATATTAAATAAGATTTATTATTATCTTGCTATTATTTCATTACTATTTACAATTGTTTTCCAAGGTGCTGATATATGAACAGAACAAAAATAAACGGTGAGATTTGAGAGAAAATAAGTATACTATAAATATGGCAGAAGATGGCAATTATGAAAATTTTCCAGACCCAATTCCGGGCAGATCTGGAGGTTCCCGAGACGCGAAGGTCGTAAAATACAAAACAGATATACTATCGAAACACAATCGGTACTACAATCAACGAGGAGAATAAAGTAAAATTTTGGTACTTCACAAACTTAAGTAGTAAATATCTCTTAATAATAGTTAACCCTAATAATATGTATAAGAAAGGATCAAGTTAAGAAACCGGGACATCAGGTCTAAACCGGACCTTTACGATTTAATAAAGGAAATATGAATACGAACGTATATTAATAAAAAAAAATTTTAAATGAAGACTCACGGTTCAGGTTTTATGATGTGTACTATCAACCTAAAAGTAAGACTTATATATCCTAATACAAAAAGCTAAACACTTAACTAAGTACACACCATGAACATATCCTTGATCCTCCGTAAATTTTCCTTAATTATATTTCCGGGTCTTGAGCTGGTGATTCTATTCTTGTTTCTTGAAGTTGCTGAGTAGTTATGGTTTATAACTTGTTTCCTGGTAAATTTTCCTTTTTGTTGGTAAATAATTTTATTTATTTTCCTTTTATTGATCTTTATGTTATTTGTTTTCCTTATATTGATTTATTATTGTTGTGGTTGGACCTAAAATTTTGAAAACAAAACTTATCAGTATTTGGTAATACCAGCAGTTTTATTTATTAAGTATTTATTTCTCAATTATTTAATTATTTATTTATTTATTTATAAATTTACTTATAAATATTTATTTATTTAGTTACTTATTTAACTATAAATATTTATTTATCTATTTATTGTAAATATTTAGTCATTTAATTACGGATGGAAGAAGGATGGACCAACCATGGGGTGCTCTTCACTCTTGGGTTGAAGATGATGATCGCCGTTCTTTCTATTGCTTGAGTTTTGTTGTGATTTGTTTGATTATTTGGGGACCAATGAAAATTGAAATTATAAACTACGTTAAAGGATGGGAAATGGGGAAGGAAAAGGGAAGAAGAGGGGATGTAAAAGGATGGGAAAAGGTAGGGTGGGAAAGGAATAAGATGGGGTATGTGCTGATGGGATCTCACCCAGCTGACAAGTGCTGACGGGATGGCCAGAAGATAAATCCTCTGGGCCACCATTCGATCGACAACACCCGTCAACTGCGATCCACACCACCAACACATATGGGCGAGGTGCTATGACCTGAGTGGATCCAGTCAACCACGACATAAAAGCTGAGCGGACATCTTCCCTCAGTAGCTAATCGGGCTACTTTGGAAGATGACCCTCAGTATTATCCATGGCGAACCGAAACACACAGGCCATAGGAAACCAATATTGTCGGGTGGGGACTCTAATGATTAGACAATATCAGTTCGGACTGGACTCTGAAGACACCACGAACCCGAAGCCTGACCAGGTGACCAGACTCGGACGAGAATTGGCGTATACACCAATACACGTCAGTCTAGGTCTGGCACCTGAATCACCTTCGGCCCTCGTGACATCGCCAGAAACCCAGCCCGTAACTAGGGTCCGTGGGGTTGTAATGCCCATTGGGAATACTTCCTAAGAAATATTCCCACCCTTGCGTTATCCAAAAAAAACAAAAGGAGAAACATTGCTGGAGGCGTAGGGACGCAACTCCCCATCAAAGAAAAGTCTGAGGGATCTCAGACTTCCTTTGCTCCTGCGCGTTTGAAGCAGGGAACTGCTTCTACGCCGCCAGAGTCTTTTACTATTGTTGGGTGGATAATGAAAATTTAAAAGAGAAAAAAAAATTTAAAAAAATTTTTTTTCAAAGTTTTTTGTAATTTGAAGGGACTCCTCCAGAGTCCTACATTGCTGTAGAAACCCTTAGAGAAGCCCCACGTTGGGCGCCAATTTGTAATGAAGCGCTTTCTCATTGGCGAACCAATGAGAAGGACATAGCAGGAAGCGTACCTAGCGAGATTGATTTTCTTGCCCCAAGCTAGCTGCAGCCCATGGGAACGATAAAGAAACCCTGCTACTTCAGCACAAATACAGAAATGTACGCTATTTACGAGAATTTGCAGAAATGGAAAAAAATACAAGTGTGAAAAAGGAGACTCTGGCGACCCCATTGGCGAAAGACCCACGATCAACACGTCCAACCCCCCCTCAATCACTCTCAGACGCTCACACACTCACACTTCACGCATACTAACATTCGCCCACACATTCACACTTCACACATACCAACTTTCACCCGGACATTCAATCACTGATACGCCCTCTCACACACATTCCCACTTCTACGTTAGACAACAAATAAAATAATAAAAAAAATATAAAGGAAATAAAACAAGTCCACTCACCCCATGATTAATCCTCCAGTCGTCCAAGTCCTTCGGCCTTAGCCCTCCATCAGTGATGATTCATCCAACAGGTATGGTATTACAAAAAAAATAAATGTACGAATAATCCACTGGTGCGTGGACAATTTGGCAGCAATAGCAAACAAGTTGGTGTAAATATGGAGTTGAAAATATGACAGTATCAGCAAAAATGGTATATAAATAATCGGTTGAAATATCCCAAAATTTTGTAAAAATGTTGCGTTGAAAATACGATAATATCAGCAAAAATTGTATGTAAATAATCAGTTGAAATATCCCAAAATTTTGTAAAAATGTTGCGTTGAAAATACGATAATATCAGCAAAAATTGTATATAAATAATCGGTTGAAATATCCCAAAATTTTGTAAAAATGTTGCGTTGAAAATACGATAATATCAGCAAAAATTGTATGTAAATAATCAGTTGAAATATCCCAAAATTTTGTAAAAATGTTGCGTTGAAAATACGATAATATCAGCAAAAATTGTATGTAAATAATCAGTTGAAATATCCCAAAATTTTGTAAAAATGTTGCGTTGAAAATACGATAATATCAGCAGAAATTGTATATAAATAATCAGTTGAAATATCCCAAAATATTGTAAAAATGTTGCGTTGAAAATACGATAATATCAGCAAAAATTGTATATAAATAATCAGTTGCAATAAAATTGTTATCAAAAATGTTGAATAAATTGTAAACCAAAATCGTTGAATAAGTTTATTATCGAAAGGTTGAATAAGGTTGCACACCAAAATCGTTAAGTATATCTATTAACACAATCGATGAATAAAGTTGGTATAAAAACTCGTGGAATGAACTTGTAAACCAAAATCGCTGAGCAAAGTTATTAACAAGATCGTTGAATAAATTGGTGATCAAAATCGGGAATAAGTTCGTTATCACAATCGTAGAAACAAGGTGTTATCCAAATCGTTGAATAAAGGTGTAAACAAATTCGTTGTGACGAATCTAAATATGCAAACGTCACAACCGATGCACGATGGTTGAAGGTCCATTACCGCTTGTGATGACCTTCACAACCCAACAATTACTGCCTTCAATCTTCCAACAAAGGTGTTCACTGGACAATAGCTCATCCACTAACATTGGCCCATACACTCCTTCTTCACAAATTTTAAAATCAAACCACCTCAATTAACCGCAGAAATGCGTTTTCTTATAATTTATTCTCAAATTCTTTCGTTAAAGTTTGCAAACCTAAGTTTATTCACAGCAATTTATATCCAATTATTATTTACAATTTTGTTATTCTATTAAACCGGTATGTGAGCACCTTAGTGTGTAACCTAGCCTTATTTACAGCAATTATGGCTAAATAATATTTACAAATTTGGTTATTCTATTAAATCGGCATTTGATCACCATATTAATTCTATCAAGTATTGTAATTTTGCGAATCAATTCCTAGTATCAAATTACTCTTAGCGTTATTGATAACTAGAAATGCTCTTAATACTTTATACATGCAATTTTCCCATGCCTGGGTTCCGGACTAATCTAGTATTTACAATTTTTCTCAAGGACGGACATTTAAAATTAAGTAATTTTATTAAATTCGTGAACATTTAACACGTCACCATGGATTGAATTCTATTTTCTTGTGAGCTGAATTGGGTCTTGATTGAACCCGGATTTCCTATCTCAAACTTAGGCTTTATAACGAAACAAAAATTTGACTATAGCAATAATTTATATTTAATAAGTTGAACAAATGATACACACTGGAATTAGACTATTATCACAGATTTTCTTCTCACGAAACAACAATATACAAATAGCAATGATTTAAATTTGATAAGTTGAACCAATGTTCCACACTATGATCATGCTATTAACACAGGTTTTATTTTCACTAAATTTGGACTCTTGATTACACAAATTTTATACTAATATCACAATTCAATAAATATGTGGTTATATACAACAATTTAAAAAAGGTAAGTACTCATCTTGCTATAATTGGTTTTTTTTCCTTGTACTATATGCTTTATTCTTGGTCTCCTGAATCACACTCTGCATATGCAATTTATAATAACCCCGTATACTTCAGCTATCTTGAGTTTTCGTGATTCCAAAGAATAATAAATCCATTACCTGCCAACTCGATTATATTTTTTTTGTTATCTCCAACTCATTCCATGTGCATCAAACGTCAAAAATAAACACACCAACAAAAAAAGTAATAGAATAATAGTACTGGGTGAATCGCAAAATTGAACTAAGAGAGTGAAAAGGCTACAGTGGCTTATTATATAGCCAAATTTTTAGTCTCGCAATAACTCGAATACAGTGTTTAGATAGGAGATAATTAATTTACATCAGATTTTCAAATTATTGGGAACTTTTTATAGTTACACAAAACCGTTTGCTATTTGATAACATTGTACGAAAATAAGGTTGTGACCCAAAATATTTCCGACACATCCACAACATTTATAATTGAATTCAAAATGAATTAAATACAGATTCGATCAATGTTATGATGTTTAGACATTTATTAAACTACATTCTACTATATCAGTACAGTGAAGTTCAGTTCAATAACGGAAGGATTGTTTAAAGTAAAACACTCATACAAAGACAAATCAAATGTTTAACAAAGCAAAAATAGTAATTCGTTGCATGTTGACGATTGGAAACAAAATACGCGCAGCTGTTATGAGGTTTTGAAAATTTCGTTGTTTCATTACGGTTTGTGTTTAAAAAAAATTCAAACTCAAGTAGTAAGGCGAGAACAATCGAATGGAAGTATAGCGCGCGTCAATTTTAGGGTGTTGTAAGATTAAATTTTAGTGGTTATACGGATGATAATTAAAGAAAATTATTAATTAATTCAAATTAACCAATATTATGTTATATTAATGAATAAATAAATCAAGGTAATTAGTGCAATTTTCTTTCTCCCATACGTTTGTCCGGCCATTGAAGATTTAGTTAGGTTTTAAGAAAAATAAGGAAACTATGGGTTAAGGGAACTATACGAAATATGACTATTGATGATGAATGGATGGGAAACTATTACAAGCGGTACAGATTAATATAAGAAACCACAACTAAGGAAACTGCGACTGTAATACACTATGTTCAGACATTAGTCCAGACTATCCATTACAAACACTATATTATTATAATCGGACACTAACTTAGAAAGTCATAAATTCAGTTCAAAGTTATAAATTCAAAAAAAATTATTAATAAATAATAAGTAAAATAACTTTATTAAATTTGATTAATTTTATTTTAGGTCAAATGGTAACAATAATCGAAAAATACGATAAAAAATATATACTTAGCGACCGTTTGAGATAGCGTCCCTCGGTGTCGTTTCCAATTTGTATCCAGTTCACCGAAAATGCCGATATAAATCCGGCTCGGAGGACCAATGTTTTTCACGAAATTTATATTGTAAATCAAACAATAAATTTATTTTAATAAGGAAAACTTATATAATTGATTTATTGAAATTTTTATTTATTAATTACAGGTACAAAATAATTTTATATACAAAAATTTGTCAGTTTGAAGATTCGAATTTAAGAGAGCGATCTTATTTACATTACAGTTATAATTCACAGTAATTCCATAATATCCTAACATTTAAAGTATAACGATAAGTTATACCATATAACTTTAGCTACATCTATATTTTTTTAGCACATTAATTAAAAGTATGTGCTATAATTACCATCTTTACATTAGTAAACTTTAATTAAATTATTTGGTTACAATACAGAAGGAATAAAATAAAAGTTATTCAAATAATTTGATTTAATTTTCTTAAGCTTTAAAAATATTTTTTACTTTAAAACTATAATTGGTGATCCCGACGTGATCTGAACACACTAATTAATGTTTAAATAAACAAGCAAAGTAATAATAAAATATGGAGGGGCTGAAATATCACAGCTCTGAGATATCAAGACTTCGGTCTGGGTTAAGGATTTTGATATAGTTTTCGGCAAAAAACTTTTATGAGGACATGGTTTTTATTTTTGGGCAGCAATGTATATCAAACATAACTCTTTGTTAAAATACAAGTATTTTTTATCTCTGTTTAAAAATTTATTACAAAACTAACACGGAACTTCAATCCGTTGCCGGAAAATTATAATCAAAATTCCAAAAATATTGTAAAATTAAATAAAACCAAACTTTTTCAAAATTCCAAAAATATTCCAAAAATTAGAATGAAATCAAATATTTAAACTTTTTCTAAATTCCGATAATATTCCAAAAATTCTTAGAAATTTAAACTTTTCCAAAATTCTAAAAATATTGCAAAAATTATTACAAAATCAAAAATTAAAACTTTTTTCAAAATTCCAAAAATTATAATAAAATCAAAAATTCAAAATTTTTCAAAATTCTAAATATATTTCAAAAATTCTTACAAAATCAAATATTAAAACTTTTTTCAAAATTCCAAAAATATTCCAAAAATTAGAATGAAATCAAATATTTAAACTTTTTCTAAATTCCAATAATAATCCAAAAATTCTTAAAAATTCAAACTTTTTCCAAAATTCTAAAAAAAATGCACAAATTATTATTACAAAATCAAAAATTGAAATTTTTTTCAAAATTCCAAAAATATTCCAAAAATTCTTACAAAATCAAAAATTAAAACTTTTTCCGAAATTCTAAAATTATTGCAAAAATTATTACAAAACCAAATATACAAACTTTTTTAAAATTCCAAAAATATTTCAAAACCATAACAAATTCAAAAATTTCCATGTCCAATTTCATTTTCAATTACATTTACGTCATAAAAACTGCTACATTATTTTTACCAAAAAATTGGCTAAAAAAATAAATGAAATCATTTTTTGACACACTTGACAACATTTTTTTGACAAACTGATAATGCCATAATTCTCAATAAAAATAATAAAATTTCATTTCAAACAAACAATTTTATTTTTTTCCAAAAAATTGGTTAAAAAATAAATAAAAATCTTTCTTTTGACACAATTGACAACATTTTTTTGACAAACTTATAATGCCATAATCCTCAATAATAATAATAAAATTTCATTTCAAACAAACAATTAATTTTATTTTTTTTCCAAAAAATTGGGTAAAAAAATAAATAAAAATCTTTCTTTTGACACACTTGACAACATTTTTTTGACAAACTTATGATGCAATAATCTAGATTTTGGTCTCACATACCAATCCCGACCATCAAGATTTCTCCAAATTCAATGTTTCTACTCGTAATCACTTTGCTGTTTTTGACACACTTAATAATTTTTTGACACACTTCCGGTACAGTTATCGAACACAGCGTCCTTTCGGACCTGTCCCTTGAGTATATCTTTTTTTAGAAAAAATCATTATTTTTGAAATCCCCCCAGCGGTTTTCCCTGCAGCGTAGGTAATGACGGCCGGCAGACAGACATACATTTTTTGTTTTTTTGCTTTTTTAGAATCAGTAGGTCCTAAAACGTCAAGAAATGCCAAAAAAGTGGGGGTAAGAATTTCACTTTTGGCTCATGAATGTAATACTTAGGTCTTTCAGACCGAAGTTATAATGAGTAAACCTTTAAAATGCAATAAAAATGCGTTCGCATGATTAAGTATCAAAAAGTTTATTTCAATTAAACCATTTTTAGGCGACTTAACCAAATGAATCGAACTTTATGAATCGTTCACCAAAGTCGTTTATAAGGAAACTTCATTGAATGAGTTTGTCCGTTTTCAACATTTTCGTAATGTTCTTGATGCAGATGTAATTGCACTTCTGGAATTGAACTCAGTATCAAGTCAGTATCAGGAACTATTCTGTTGATTTTATTGTTAAATTAAATTGATAATGAAAATTTTGAAAATTTAAGAGAACTAATTGATTATGCTAGTAGTTAAAGACGTTCTGATCTGATCATTCATATAGCTTATTCAACGTTGGATAACGACAGATGGATGAACTTGTAATGAATGCACTTATTAAATAAGTTATTTGCATAAAGTAACAAGAGATTGACATTATGTTATTTAAAAACTTACGCCAAGTGCCAACGGCCAACAGTGTTAATTATATGAATGCATCGTTTAATTTTTTAAGCCGCAGTTCTCTTTTGAAACATAACAAGAACCTTGCAGCTACACCGTAACCTAGAGTGAACTGTAAAAATATATCCTCATTTAGAAACCGAACGAAAGACTTTAAGAATTATTCACTTTGTATAATATTATTCATGTAGAAGAAAATAAAAATAAAAAATAAGAATTTCAACCAAAATTTCAGGGTATTAAACTTAATTCAATAATACTCATCAAAACGATTTAAACTACAAACATTCATCACTCAACATATGAATATCACATAAATGTCAAAATATTCTAATTAAATTTATTATCTTATTTGCTACCAACAACTATAAATAATAATTATATTAAACAAAAACCATATAAATAATAACAAAAAATATATATAATAATAATAACAATAAAGAAGAGTCTGAAACAGCAACATTCATTAAGTAATTAACTCAAAATTTATTACCAACAGAAAAAGATAATAACGAAACTTAAATAAAATTATAATGTTCGAGCCCCAAAGGACACTCAATTTGGTTAAATTAAACAACAAAACAAGGTAATACAAGTAATAGCTTCTTGTTGAAGTCATATTTACAAATAAATTAACTTAATTTTTTTATCCTTTTTTTTATTATTTATTACTTAATTTATAAATAAGCAAATATACATATGAGTAAAACAGTAGTGAACATTAAATTTTGTTCGATGTTTCAGATAGTGTGGAGAATATCAGGGATAGTTTGGAAATGAAAGTTTGAAATTATTTTGTAAGCTTTTATCTCATCTCTTTTGCAACAACTAAACGAATGTCGAATTTCTTTGCTGCCATCCGATAGAATTTCACCAATGTAATTTAAAATTGATTACATCATATGAATGTGTTATGATTATTTATGATCATCTGGTGATGCCAGTCAAGTAATCCTTTTAATAAAATCTATATAATTAACGTATGAAATATTTTTGTAAACTAATTCCAGCTACAAACTGAAAACCAATAATTTCGAATTTTTCGTTCACAATCCATCTGCCATTTTTACTACGATCATAAACATATTATAATGAAACAACAAATAATATGATGATCATATTGTAATAATCATGTTGATTCAATTATAATAACAGACTAGACTTGTTATAAAATAAATTTTTTTATGTTTATTTACAATATAACAAAATTTTGTTGCAGATTAACTATACATTGAAACAACATTTGTAAAATGTTAATTAGAATTTTAGTGCTTTGATATTAAAAGATTATGTGCTTAGTTGCATTTACCACAACTTTGTGTACAATATTAAATCTGTGCTTGAGCGGCTGGGAAATTATCTTCTACTATTTATTACAACCAAAAATATATATTTGGTGAAATATACAATTTATTTAATGTGAAATGAACTTCATTAAAGATTATCTATTATTATGCAACATATATCTATTATTATGCAACATTATGCAGCATTTAATGTTATTTGGGTTTGTGGTGTAAAGGAGTGTAAATCACAATCCCAGCCAAGGCGACTAATACTAATTTGCTTTGATATTTGAAACTAGAAAAACGTCACGGTAGAATATGATATGCTTCTAAATGGTTGAAGTTTAAGTTTTATGATTGTCTGTTTTAGCTTAACACTAAAACTTAAAACATTCTATAACTCATTTGCACAAGCAATATCGTAATTTTTATTACGCTGATTGGGCTGAAGGTTTTCATCACAATAAACCGGAATAACCATAGGAAAAATATACCATTAATTTAACTCTAATTTTTAGTCCCCAAAATATTATTCACAAATTGAAATTTTTATATATTTTATATCGTTTCTGACAAACATTTTGTAGCCAGCAGTAGTACCTCTATAGTCCCAATGTAACCGACGAAAATAAAAGTGTCATCTGCATATATGACGAAGACGAATTACGACACAAAACTAAATAAAACCAGTTTAAAAAACACCAATACTTAATAAACTTTGCTTAAATTCTCGTTTTCAAACATAGTCCAGTAACTTTGTCGCCTGAGAGTATGGGGTAGTATGCGTCAAATCCGGTAGTTCTGATTTTTTGCATGTTTTTTTTTGTTGGCCTAATGAATAATCCAAGTTTGTGACCTCGAACGCCGAACGCAACTTTGTCAAAAATCGAAAAAACCGCGAAAAAATCGTTATTTTTTCAAATTTTGGCGATTATAACCCTAAGAGACTAGTTTTTTGTTTATACTTTTCTAGAACGTTTTTAAAGTAGACTAAATTTGCTACAATATGATACTAGAACTGTCTCTGTAGACCCAATAGTTTCCGAGATTTAGCCTCAAAAATCGAAAAAATCGTTATTTTTTCATGCTTTGGCGATTATGGCCCTAAAGGACTAGTTTTTGAGAAGGACGTTTTTAACGTAGACTAAATTTGCTATAATATGATACTAGAATTGTCTCTACAAACCCAATAGCTTCCGAGATTAAGCCTTTTAAAGTTTATAATTTTTTTAACTTTGCAATATTTTGCAATATTTTAGACGTCACTCGAAAATTCATTCAGAGCGACAGAATTACCAAAAAATTGCGGAGTTCGAAAAAAATGATAAACTTTGGAAGGCTTAATCTCGAAAAATATTAGGTCCACAGAGACAATTCTAGTATCATATTGTAGCAAATTTAGTATACTTTAAAAACGCCCAAGAAAAGAATAAAAAAAACTAGTCCCATAGGGTTATAATCGCCAAAATTTGAAAAAATAACGACTTTTTCGCAGTTTTTTCGATTTTTGATAAAGTTGCGTTCGGCGTTCGAGGTCACAAACTTGGATTATTCATTAGGCCAACATCATAAACAAGTCTTCAAAAAATCAGATCTACCGGATTTGACGCATACTGTGATGTATAAAGTTACTGGACTAATAGCGAAAATTATCGAAATGCGTCCTAGTATTTCCCGACATTAAAAATTAAAAACACAACCACCTTTTTAGGTGTTCAAACATTCTTCAAGTTCTAACTCCTATACCTAAATTTTTAGTTTAAAATTTTTAAAAGGTTTATCAAATTTGAATGCATCAAATTTGATGCTTTCCTTCATATTAAAAATAAAAATAAGTAATTTTTCTAAATTTTTTCCTTTCGAAATTACAGGGCGCTAGATTACTTTTTTACGTCCTACAGCGTAAACATTAACAGACATGCGTTTTGTGAATTTTTTTGAAGAAAACTGTTTAATCCAAGCATTTTTTGGATTATTAGTAAATTAAAATAAAAATTAAATTAAATAAATTGGTTGTTATACCAATGTAGAAATAAATAAAATATTACTTAATGTTAACAATGTTCTCAAAAATTTATTCGGAAGTACTATCCATTTTTGAAAATGGGATATTTTTATATGATATATACCAACCTTTTTGAGAATGAAAAGAACACGATAGAACAAATAGATATGAAAAACTAAATGAATTTAATAAATTAATATAAAAATTTAAAAAATATAAATTAATTGCTATACAAATTTAGATAAGAACAAATAACAACAAAAAACTGCTTGGATTAAACAATTTTCTCAAAAAATATTTTACTAAACATATTTATATAAAATGTCAATATGCTACGAAGCTGTTAACCCAATAAGATTATATTTGTTGAAACTTTGCCTTATTCAGAAACCAACGTGTTTAATGCCATTTATCTCATTCTTGAATGAATGTATTCAAACTACTTATCCGAGACACACAACTTATTGTCTTTTTTATTCTTGTATTTTACTTTAACTTTTGGTTTAGGAAATTTTACATAGAGTTTTTCCCCAAAAAAAAAACAACTTGATAGCTTTGATCGGCTTATTTGTGGTCGAAAAACTTTAAAATATTCGTTGTTGGTTGCCAATCGAGGTTGTTGTGTGTTGTCTTTAAGTTGTTTTGATTCACTTGCATTATTATTGTTCTTGCGATGAATTTTGATACATAACTGCTAAGTTCTAGTTATAATGGCTGTATGTTATTTGTCAAATACATACAGAAATATGACGATTTGAAGTTTTAGAAAAAAGCTCTACATACATCTATAAAATCGTACAAATCGTTTGTATTTTAAATTTTTACAAGTGTCATTAAATCATTTTGTGAAAATTATAATAATTTAATTAAATTAATTAATAAATAAATTTAAAGTAAGTAACAAAAAAAAACAAAAAGAATAATATATTTTTTTTTACCTTCAAAGTTTGATATTTATTTGCACAATCGTATTAAATACATTAAAGATAGATCGTTTGCCGTAATTGTAATGGGAAATTTCTATTCAAAACTTAGACAAAAAATTATGTGTGTTTTTTGTGTGTAGTCCATGAAAATTTGAAACCAATTAAGGTCAGATTAAATTTTAAAAATCTAATTGGAATTCAATAGTGCAACTTTTACTTGGATTAATGTAAATTAATTAGATATTTTTGTGTAATTTATTGAGAAAAGGTTGAACTTTTAAAAAAATTTATTTACATTGAATTTTTACTCCAAGTTAAATGAAAATTATTCAGTAATTGAGAAAATTTAAAAAAAACAACAACGAAGATTTGATGTTAAATCTCGATAACCCACAACTCGAATAGCACGGTTTTGAACAGAGTCCAAAATTTAAGGAAAAAGGTGCATCGCCCTTTGACAACAATACTTCAAACGGGACATATAAATGTCGAGTAATTGGTACAGAGTGAAATATTTTTTATACTTTACTATTATAAAATATCACACGAAAGAATATCACGTAGAAAATATTACAGTGAAAAAATCACACTATACGAAAACATCACATCACGAAAATATCACATCCTAAAATCAAACGCAAAAAAATATGACATGATAAAATCACACGTGTAAAAATATCACATCCTAAATTCACACGCGAAAAAATATCTCGTATAAAATTTTATTGTAAAAAACTTTTATTGTGTTTCGATTCTCAATCATCTTGATTTGTAATTGGTCAAAATTATTACTAGACATGACCTAGACCACCAGAAAAAATCAAGTTATTATAAAAGGAAGGATGTTTGAAGAAACTTATACATTGTATCCTAAAGCAAAATAATGAAAATACTTCAAAATTAGCTCTTTAATCTTTCTTAATCTTCGTTGTTGTTGAAATTGTTTATTATGAAGTTTGTGTAAAATTTGGAATTATTTTTGTTAGTTAAGCTAACATACATTGTTTTTTTTAAGGAAGGGAGGAGTGTTGAACCTGAAAATTCTGGTTTAATTATGGTTTTACTTTTTGTTTATTTATAATTTACCTTTTAATTTTTGATCAACAGTTTTGATTATTTTTGATTATGCTGCTATTGACATATGAGTTAATGTAACATATTAAACACGAAACGGGCACGCTTTTGTTTGTTTCGAAGTATTGTAATTTTTATTAACCAATAAATCCACAATTTGTTAATAAAATCTGCTTTTTACCTTATTATTTTATTTTATTTTATTATTATTTCTTCTTACCTATCAAAAAATACTACTGTGAATTTGCTAAAACTTCAAGCATTTCAACAAAAAACCTTGCTAATAGATCAGACATTATAATAATAAATTCAAATTAAATAATCGTTAGAGTCAACAAACAATGTGATCGTATAATATTCGTCCCTCTGTTCATAAATTTTCTAAATCAAAATAATCATGCCAATAACAAAAAATTAAAATCGTCTACTTTCATCATAAATTCCTAACAAAACAATACACCAACCTGTCAAATAATTTTTCAATTAAATTGTCTTCATCTTCTCATAAACAATTCAGTGAGGGCATACAATTCAGAATAACGAACAGGTAGGATATATTATTATTATAAAAGATAATATAAATATTTTTGTTAAGTTTATAAGAAAAGAAATAAAAAAAAACGATAAGAAACAATAAAAAAATCATTAAAATTGATTTCTTTTCAACACATTTTCATCATTAAAATTTCATTTAAAACTTTTAACTTTTGTTGTTTAAAATTTATATTTTTAACGTCTTATCAATTCCTTTTTTGGGTGAATTTTTTATTTATTATTTTTTGTTTTATATAAATTTAATGTTATAAATTTTATTATGTTTTGATAAAGTTTTACTTATAAAATCAACGACAAATTATTGGAAGTTTATGTTTATATGCATTATAAATAAAAAAGATAGAAATTCTTTTGTTTTATAGTCAAACTATAAAAACGAAGATCAATTATTAAAAAAAAAACATTTGAGTAATAGGGGCCCTATTCGCGAACACATGAGTTTTACCTTAATATTGTAAATTTACACAATATTGTGAAATTCGCATTTCGAAATACCAAGGTGGTGTAAAACTTTACACAATATTGTGAATCTGACGATAAGAATAAAGTTACTGTCAAAATCAGAATTTTGTTTTTTGATAATTTGTGCTGAATTTTAAAATACAATTTTCATCAATGGTCTTTATGCCAATTATGAAGTTTTTTTTCTATTTATTTATGCCGATATAACACGAAGCTCCTTACGGCTCTTTAATATATTTTTGTGGAGTTAAATCCTAGGTTGAAAGTTAACCATCCATAATCTATATACACTGAGATGGTATTTCACTTAAACTTACCAGCAGCATGATTATTGAACAAAGCTATGGCATTATACCTTTGCATCAAATCAAGAAGAATTGTTTATTTTATGAGGAAGCCCATAAAGAAATAGTCCAATAGACTTCGATCAACTTTAACATAGATCTCACCGTTGGAGGGAGGGTTGCCACGTTTATATTTTTCCAAAGGAGGACAACTACCCCTAGGCCCTCAAAGTTCAAAAACTCACCGGGTTGTAGCCATTTCAACTTTTGGTTTACTAGGAGCTGAGAGCAGTAATCAAACCCGTAAAAATGTCGTAATAGTGGTATAAGAACTGAGTATGGCCAGTATAGGTGAAGATTTTCTTATCACTGTTGAATATTGTTGGGAATTTTAATTTTTTCAAAGCAAAAAAAATTGGAAAATGAAAAAAACACAGATTCTATTTTCAAAAGAAACTTATTTCTCTTATTAGTCTTATTACATATATTTAAAAACTTTTAAATGTTGTAAACAAAACAAATAAATTAATGATGAATACACACACATAAAAAAATAGACAAAAATTATATAAATTAAATCAAAAGGCAAGGTTACTAATTTGTTATATGTTATGCTTAATAAGTATAACAGCGGATGATCTTCTTGAAAACCCATGTAAAATATTTTCATCTCCTTGTATTAATGTATTAAAAGTCCATCAGATGAAACATAAGCTAGAGACAACCGAAGCATAGACAACCGATAGGATGCTGTATTTTGATCTTCGTCATTGTATATATTTTTTCAAACATCCCCACTCAAAACTATCAGCCAATAGCCGTTTTGTATTAATCATATCCTGCACTGATTCTTTTGTTAATTCTTTTTATTGTTGATAAACTGATAAAATTGTTAGCCAACTGTTCAATGCATCTGAATTACTTATCAGTAATTGTGTTGTTCGAGCCACAACTTTTATAATATTATAATATTCTAATATTATATTATGATAATGTTATAATATTATAATATTAAATATTATAATATTATAATATTATAATATTATAATATTATAATATTATAATATTATAATATTATAATATTATAATATTATAATATTATAATATTATAATATTATAATATTATAATATTATAATATTATAATATTATAATATTATAATATTATAATATTATTATAATATTATAATATTATAATATTATAATATTATAATAATATTATAATATTATAATAATATTATAATATTATAATATTATAATATTATAATATTATAATATTATAATTTTATAATATTATAATATTATAATATTATATTAGAATATTATGATATTATAATATTATAATATTATAATATTACAATATTATAATATTATAATATTATAATAATATAATATTATAGTATTATAATATTATAATATTATTATATTATAATATTATAATATTATAATATTATAATATTATAATATTATAATATTATGATATTATAATATTATAATATTATAAAATTATAATATTATAGTATTAAAATATTATAATATTATAATATTATAGTATTATAATATTATAATATTATAATATTATAGTATTAAAATATTATAATATTTTAATATTTTAGTATTATAATATTATAATCTTATAATATTATAATATTATAATATTATGATATTATAATATTAGAATATTATAATATTATAATATCATAATATTATAATATTATAATATTATAATATTATAATACTATAATATTATAGTATTACAATATTATAATATTATCGGTATCCTTAGATATGTAAATAATAGCACCACGATTTTCTATGTCCAAATTTACAATATTTCATTTTACATATATAGAATTAATAACTATGTATGAAACTTATAATTTTAATAATAAGTTAATGAGAACTCAGAGTTCCGAATTTAGCAAGTGCACTTATATGAATTTATAATATTATTATATTATATATAAATTAGTTGTTCATTCGATTAAAGTCTGAACAAAAGTGAAGTTTCTTATCTTTTGCTGCCGACCAAAAATGATAAAGAAAATGCATTGCACTAAATTCCATTTAATTATTCCGATTTCGATTTTCTATTTTGAATAAATTAATTACTTAATTTATCATATGGGTGGCGTGAATATGATTAGGTTTTGGTAAGGTTTGCAGATGGTTCATGTCATGAGTATAAGTGATCGTGTGATCGTTTATGTTTTGTAGGGATTATTTATTTAGACTTAAATATATTAACATCTACATAATATTATAATACATATTATAATATTATAATATTATATTATTATAATATTAAAATATTATAACATTATAAAATTATAATATTATTATATTATAATATAATAATATTATAAAATTATAATATTATTATATTATAATATTATAATATTATAAATTTTTTAGTTGTAATTTTTGTTCAACCATACGTTTAGTTTTAAGAGTTTTTTTTAAACAATGAGTTTTTTTGTTTAACCAAGATGAAAGCAGACCATTTAGAAGAAGATGAGCTTTTAATAGAGTGTTTAGTAAGAGATAGTGGTATGGGATAGAGATATAAGGAACAGTAGCTGTTCAAATTATAGATATAGATAGGATATTAGGTGAAGGGTACGATGGATCTGGCAAACTTCCAAAGAAATTGCATCAAAATGCGTCCAAATCGCTCAAATCAGAAGTTTCTAAATATTCGGATAGGTTAATCTCCATCCCAACTCTCTTACAAGCTAAATTAAAATTGGCAACCGAAACTCAAGAAAAAGTTAATGAAAAAAATCTCGGCTGTTACATGTTCAAGCCCGTATCAAAAGAATTTCTTCTTCTCCATTTGTCAGGAAGTGGTCAAACTGTTATAACAGGCAAGCACAGAAATGATACATTCCATTGATAAATTGTTGTGTGATGAAAGAGGGGCAAACATTGTTCTTAATCGATGAAGTGATAGTGGAAAGGAGCGGAAAAGAAATTGAAAAGTTTGACACCTACGTAAGTGGAAGCCAGCTTCATAAGCCAAGTTCATTAGCAAGTACTACTCTGGTGAAAGGAAATATTGATAGGAATTTGAAGCAACAAAATATATTAAATATTGATAACACTATGGCTAACTTTCAAATTCATATAAAGTTTGAGGAATTAACAAAAAAGTTTCAAACTGCTCTAAGTGAGATACGAGAGCATAATTCTCAGCGTGCACAATTAAAATTAAAATTGTTTAACCAAAGTGATCAAATAAAGCTTAGACCTCCAGAAACTTTTATTCAAATAGCGTTGGACAAACAACAGTTCTACAACTTTTTATATGAACCGTAAAAGGATGGACTACAACATTTGCTTTGGGCAAATAAAGGGCCAAAGATAAAATTTAACGAATCCATGAACTGAAGCTTAGTCAGAACAACTTCAGGGCGCGTGTTTCCTCAAATCGGCTAGATTACTTTTGGCAAGCATGCCCTCTAATCAGTCACTCGTTAACAATTTCTCTACTAAACGTCTTAAGCAGCTGGATGACTACCTCCCTAAAAGTCTAATACCACTGGTAATATCAGAGAGATATCACTGGTTAATGAAAATGTTTTCCATTCCCTAAAAACTTTCCCTAGCCTCAATAGTGTAAGCAAATTACGTACAAATAATCAATTTTTTAAATAACAAACTCATTAAACCAATACAAGTTGGTACAAGCAAAAATCGTTTTGAAATAATCTACCATCGTCACATTTATATTCCAATAGAAAATACAAAAATTTATATATTTTCCTTCATAATTAGCATAAACTCTTCAATTTCAAAATAAATTAAGATTTTTGTCTACGATAACCAATTAAGAAATTGTCACTTAAATTTACCATAGATTCTCATCTTCAACCTCAATGATGAAACAAACAAAATAAAAACAAAATTGTCTCATAACTTTGATATAAGAACAACTTTCAATTACTTACCTTCATTATTTTGAAATTATCGAATATTTAAATTAATTTGTAAGAAAATCAACAAATACCACAGCAATCAACAAATAAAATAAATAATAGAAAAATTTTGGTATGTGTGACAGTCGTGTGAAATCATTTAATTTGCACAAATGTGAAAGGCATTTATTGGTGTTTTAAGTACAGTGGTGGTGCTGGTGCCAGTGGTGCTGGCATATCAATTTAGTTGGACGTTTAACTAATCTGTTAAACGAAATAAATTGCGTTACTTATATAGAACCAAAAACTAACAGAACGTTCTTTTGTTTGATTCCGGTATCAGTTTTTATGATTGAATGTAGTATGTAATAATTAACGATAGTTAGTACCAACATTCGAGCGCAAACAAATTCACACGATTTGATTTAATGAGAAAAAAAACTGTTCTATAAATATGAGTAATAAAATTTATAACGAAAAAGAAACCATTGATTGATGCTAGTTCCTAGAGAATAAAAATTTAAGGAATGTTTACATTTTGTTATAATTTCATAATAATGCTGCATATTATATCATAGCGTTAATGAATTTAATGTGATGAAATTTTAATATTTTTTTACGATTGCATTTTCCATTGCAATTGCTATTGAATGTTTCTTGGAAAAATAGTTTTTAACGGAATCGTACTTTGTAAAATTATAAGGAATTTTATAATTTATATGACTAACAACAGAACAAAAGATGAACTACTGAGAACAAATTATTGTTAGTTGCAATGCGGATACGATCTACGTAATGCGCTGGATATATGTGTTTAAAAGCATCTGTCTTGTCTTCCTCGCTGAGTGGTTGATATTCGAACAGTTTAATTTTGAATCTGAAAACGTTGAGCCGACTCTAATTAGGTATCCCGGAAACAATACAATGATTTCTAACCTGAGACAAAATAATAAAAATATATACGTCTGTAGATCGGTAGAGAAGTTGATAGCGTGTAGGATGAGAATGTCTTGGAAGCATTTTAAATGATCACCTCAAGGCATAAAAGACAAAAAATTAAAAAAGATATATTGCCTCAATCAAACAATTACACATATTTATACCTTTTACAATTAAAAATAATAAAACTTCATTCCATATTTGTAAAACAATTCAAAAATAATTTATCCAATAATTATAAATTTTAATTTAATAAAAAATAAATATTTAATTGTCATTTTTAAAATATTTCAAAAAGAAACTGATCCAGATCTTCTTTCAATTCCATATTTAATTATTGAATTAAAAGAAATAAATAAGAAAATTCTTCGTCTGCTTTCTCATTTAATTTCAACGTCATAATTATATATAAATAAATTGTATTCGTTGGTTTGGTATTTTTTTTTCTTTTTCAAAATGGGAATAAACTTAAAAGACAGCTGAATTAAATGAATAAAAAATTAAGTCAATTAATTTACCAATAATTCAATTATTTTTTTTTTTTTGAATAAAATAAAATAAAAAAAATTATGTTAAGATAAATTCAGTGAGACAGATAAAAGGGAATAAACAAATGAAAGTTTTGATTGCTTTACCGCAGTGGTTCCCAAACTATTTTGGGCGTGGAACCCCCAAATTTGTTGCCAATGATCGCGGAACCCTGAATATTTTTTAAGCCACGATTTTTCAAAATTTAATATCTGATATTAAATGAAATAAGTTTATTTTTGTATTTCAGACTTTATAAATCAGATAAACATAAATTCATCATAGAAATAATTAATAAAATACAAAAAATTTACTAAAACAAATTAAAAACATTAATGTGAAGAATGCACACCATGCTTCTTTGATTCCATGATTTTTTAAAATTGGGCGTGATGTTTGATAGCTGAAATCACATATCTGGAGCAGCATCAAGTTTGTTACGATATTTGGTTTTTGTCGAAACATATTTGAAAACCCAGCTTCAGACAAATAAGTGGTCGCAAACAGCAATACAATTCGAATAGACTGTTTAGATAAATTTGGAAATTCATCGAATACATCTGACCAAAAAATTTTTAGTCAAACTGTTTAAAATTTGGCTTCTAATTCTGTATCCGAACTCAATTCAATCAATTTTTCATAATCCATGGAATGAATTCCGTTTGGTTTTTTTATTTTGAAAGAATTTTGTACCCAGCAATTATCTTGATTATCTAGGTTTGGAAAGTAATCACTGAGTGATTGCTGTAAACTGGACAGATGTGTTTTTACACCATCACGGATTTCCATATTTAAATCCACTTCAGATTTTTTGAGTAAATCACTTAGCGTCTGGAAACACTCGATGTTGCTTTGCTCTACATCTGAAATTGTATTTTCCTTGAAAAGGCAACCAATTTATCTTTTGTTTGCAATATATTGACAATTGTTTTCATATCAGAGCCAAACATAATTCGTTCAATTTTCTATATATATTAGCAATGTATGCAAGTTTATATATCCAAGTCATATTATTTAATCTGTCTGATAATTCAAATTTATGACCAATAAAATGCGCCTACAGTTCCTTTCGCAATTCAAATATTCGCATAAGAAATTTGCTACGCGATAACCATCTGTCTTCCGTATTAAGAACTAAAATGGTGTGAAGACTACCCATATCTTCGCACATGGCCTTAAAAATACGTTATTGCATATTGTTATTTACTTTTAATAAAATTAATAATCTTCACTGCTTCATCTAGAACAGATCTAAATGTCACTGAAATCCTTTTTGTTACTAATGGATATTTGTGAAGAATGCAATGAGTTCTATTACAGTTTTCAATATTTTTAATCCGCATTGCTTTCGTCATTTACAAATCGTTTACAATCACAGTGAATTAATTGGTAAATCAAAACATTATGAATAAATATTACACTTGAAAGTTTTGATAACGGAAATGAAAAAACACGGCTCAAATTAATTTGTTTTACAAAACCGGAAAGTAAAGAAGAATCTGTTGAAGGCAGCAACCTGAAGAAGGCAGCAACCGTTGATAGATTTTTTATAAATGCCATTACTAAATTCCAAATGGAGCACGGTTCTCTATTTTCATAGATGGATGAATATACATGTTTAAAAATCGTCGGTATTTAAACATCAATGTACATTATTCTGACAAGTTTTGGAATTTGGGTTTGGTCCTGATATTTGGTTCACAACCAGCAGAAAAAACCGTTAGTAAGGTTAAAAATAAATTTTTTACAATTTCATTTGTGTATGAAAAGACACATAGTTGCCAGTACCGTACCACAGATGAAGTAACAGTCATGAAGAAATATGTAAGGTTAAGCGGTAGTGAGCATAAACTTTGCTAGGCACATGGACAGCATTTAGCGGTATGTGGTGTGCTTTATAAAAAGGATCGAGTAATGATTTATCTGTGAGGCTTGAATTTGACAACTGCAAGTTCACAACTACAATGGAAATTTGTAAGAACAAAGCTTGGAAAATACTGCGCCTGAGCCCAATAATTAATATCGTTATAATCTTAATATAGCTGAAACTATAGAAAAAAAATCGTAAAATAATCCATAAACACGTTCAAATGAAGCATAACCAAAAACGTCAACTATCAATGCAAATACAAGTTGAAATAGCCATTTAATAATGGTTTAAAGATTTGTTATGTTAAAAACTTAACATTCATACTAAAAGCTATGCTATATTTAAATCGATAAGTTTTTACGAAGAATCCATTGTATTAAAACAATAATAGTTTCGTTACAGCCAATTAGATTTGCAATTGAAAAGTTAAACAGGACTGACGCCACATTACTTGCAGCAGAGAGTGTTTAGGTTTATTTTGAAAGATCTCAGCAAGCAAAAAAATCAGTTTGCCTCCAAATTGTTACAAACCGTACTCAAAAGAGTAGTTGAGCGTCGGAATGCCGATTTGTTTGCATTTGTATTTGTTTGTTTATTAAAATGCCTATAAATAATCCTTAAGTTTAAACAGCGAATGAAATACACCACTATTGTTGCTATCCAAAACAGCAATATATTTAAAAGTCATAAAACTGTTTGCAATTATACATTGAAGATGATGAAGATGCGTATGGTAGAACCGCTGGTGAAGCAGACGATATGTCAGTTCTATCGCATAAACCATTTCTATCTACATCTTCACATTGACGTTAAGAAAAGATAAATGCCATTTAGAGATTGAAAAAAAATATAATTAACGTTACAGGAACAAATGGATGCCACTGTTGTGATTTTATCCCGTCATCCTGGGAACAAAATTTAGCGAGATATAAGAAGCCCTACTACCGATACTTGTGTTTCCAGTCGCCTTATTTAAAAAATTTTAATTTAATTTTGTAGTCGATTTTAAACTTTCCGAAGAAAATGTTAATATTGTAACACCATTCTTATTTTTTTTAATGAAATAAAATTTGTTACACGGAACCCCCAAATTTTTTCGTGGAACCCCAGGGTTCCGCGGAACACACTTTGGGAACCACTGCCTTACCGTATTAACAATACAGTCTTGACTGCTCCAATAAATCTTAAGCTAAGCTATGATTTTAAGGCAACCCTCTTTTACAATATTCTGTTGCTAGAATGGAACATTGTGGTCAGATCTAATATGGAACAACCTCCCTTGTTTCGGAACAGTTGCCTACATTCTACACGTCATCGAACCATTTTATTTACTTACTTATCTGCAGTTCAGGATGTCAAGTTTTCACATTCTGCGTTATATTTACCTCGGCGGTTCTCCTCTAAAGAAAAATATAGATAAAAGCAGTTGAATTATGTTTCAAATATATTCTAGTCCCCATTTTCCTTGACGGTCTGAGTCAAGCTTTTGAGATTCCACTCTGAGACATCTTATACTGGAAACTTTTGGAATGCTTTTTCAACCACATCTCAGTGCTTGTTATGTAATATCGTTACCGGCACCGGCTATACTATCGGATTTCTGTATTGCATGTCCAACATTTCAAAAAATTCAGAAGAGTTCAATTCAAATCATCAAGATCTATTACAAGTGTTTAATATATCCTTTTTAGATTGCTATGTACAGTTTTAATAAGGAGACTGATATTTATTGTTCAAGATTATAAAACAAAATGCAATCGGAAAACTGAAGACACGATTTTCCGTTTTTGGGCTGCCGAATGTTATGTTTTGTGACAATGAATGAATGAAATGAAAAAAATATGGTTAGAAGACTTTGATAAGGCAGTGGTGTTGTTTGAAACTCTGTACACCGAATCATTATGAACACATTAAATTAGGTGATAGTTTTGTCGACTGATAATACTTGTATTTGGAAGTATATTTCATCTTGCGTTTAAAAATAATAAAACGATACGTAAAAAGTTCTCAAACCACACAAAAAGTAACCGATTTAGGGTTAATTTTTACTATTCGGTCGCACAGTCAGTATCGTAACAGCTTAGTTTTTTGATTGAATTTCTGTTAATATTTTTGAAATTTCTATTTCTATATTGAACATAACAGCTGCAAACGTATTTTATGAACTTATTGTTTTGTATACTTGGCTAGCCCTGAAAAGAAACGTTTTTAAAGTTAAAACTGCAATATTGGTTCAAAACTTAAAAAATGGGCGCCATATGTAGTATTTTTAACTGTTGCTTACTTTTACATGATAAATAAAGCAAAAATCATCGACAATCCAATATCTACATTTTTACTTATGCCCTACCTCTTCTGAAAAAAAAAAATTCCGGATCTTAGATGCATAGATCTCTTCAAAGACTATGTTCTGTGTTCCTAAGGTAAATGTTGACATCTGACACTTTCGCTTAAAATAAAAAATTAAAATTGTATTTTATTATGTAGGGGAGACATTCGTCTGTTTTTTTTCTGCAATATAATTAATACTACTTTTATATTCCTATATCTAACACTATTTTTGCATTCTTTAATCTGTAAAACAACTTTGTTGCTTGTCATCATCTCTTTCCGATTCTCTTAAATGGTGATTTTTTAATTTTTCGATGGACTAGAAACTAGCGAATGCAGTATGGTGCCTTTCATTACATACATTACATTGTATGGTGCCTTTCATTACATCGAGAAAGTCAATGAAAAAAATTAGAAAAAGTGTAAATAAAATAAGCATTTCTATAGTAAAACAATTACGTGGGTTAACCTTTTGAGACGGTTAACCTTTTAAGTTACTTTTTGATTCGAAAATTTAAAGTGGTTCGTTTAATATTATATTTGTATAATTGTATTTAATATTATATTTGTATAACAGTAACTAATTCCACTTCATCATCATATTGGCGCTGTCAGTTTTTTTTTGTAACTTTGAACCATTTTGCATAAGGTGACCAGACGTCCCGCTTTTGGCGGGACAGTCCCGACTTTTACAAATTTGTCCTGCGTCCTGCGGCATTTTAAAAATGTCCCGATTTTTCAAACAAAACAGAATTTCATTATTCAAATTAAAAAGAGAATTTTGATATTACTCGACGTTTTAGGACCTACTGATTCTAAAAAATCAAAAAAAAAATTTATGTCTGTCTGGCCGTCCGGCCGGCCGTCACAAACGACGAAATCTAGAAAACGGCTAGAGGGATTTCAACATTTTTTTTTTCTAAAAATATGTATACTCAATGGTAAGAGCTGTACCGGAAGTGTGTCAAAAAAACGTCAAGTGTGTCAAAACAAGAAACTTTGCATATTTTTTGCTTAAACAATGTTCATTTTAAGTGATTACGAGTAGGAGCATTGAGTTTGGAGGAATCTTGATGGTCGGGATTAGTATGTGAGACCAAAATCTAGATTATTGCATTATAAGTTTTTCAAAAATTGTTGTCAAGTGTGTCAATAGAATGATTTTCATTTTTGTTACTTAATTTATTGAAAAAAATAAAATTAATTATTTGTTCGACATGAAATGTTATCGCACACGAAAATGAACATGGATATTTTTGATATTGGTATAATTTTTGAAATATTTTTGGAATTTTGAAAAAAGTTTGCATTTTTTATTTAGTTAGAATTTTCGGTATATTTGTAGAGTTTTCAAAAATTTAAGATTTTTTGGGATATTTTTAGAATTTTGGAAAAAGTTTTTTGAATTTTTGATTTGGAAAAAGTTTCAATTTATGATTTTGTAATATTTTATGAGTTATGAAAAAAATTTGTAATTTTGATTTTGTTATAATTTTTGCAATATTTCTTGCAATATTTTTAGAATTTTGGAAAAAATTTGAATTTTTGAATTAAAAATTTTGCAATAATTTTAGAATTTTGAAAAAGATTTAGTTTTAGATTTTGTAGGAATTTTCGTAATATTTTTAGATTTAATTTTGAAAAAGTTTAAACTTTTGATTTTATTATAGATTTTGGAATTTTGAAAAAAGTTTGTGCTTCTGATTTTGTTTTAATTTTTGTAATATTTTAAAAATTTTGAAAAAAGTTTAAATTTTTGAATTATGAATTTTTTCAATATTTTTAAAATTTTGAAAAAATTTCAAATTTTGATTTTATTATAATTTTTGGAAGAATAAAAATTGTATTTTTGATTTTGTTATAATTTTTGCAATATTTTAAGAATATTGGATAAAGTTTCAATTTTTGATTTTGTTATGATTTTTGCAATATTTTTAGAATTTTCAAAAAAGTTTCAATCTTTGATTTTGTAATAACTTTATTTTAATTTTTAGAATATTTTTGGAATTTTGAAAGAAATATGAATTTTTGATTTTGTAATATTTTTTTGAAACACTAAATGGGTAGGTTTTTGAGTATTTTGCTGGGTGTATCATCTTTTCACTAAGTTATACACTGAAAAAAACATGTCCTATTTCCAATCGAAATGCAATTGTCTCAACCCCACCGTGCGGTCACATATGGCGAATCAAACTACGAAATTGCTTCAACAACTCTACAATTATAAATCGATGAAGTTGAGACAATCACACGAAATGTTTATGTGAAAATAAAATTTAGTTCAATTAATCTCAAATACTTAAACTTTAAAATGAAAAATTCATGATATAAGGTCAAAGAAAATTTTTTTCAGGGAAATAGTTATTATCTTTATTCAACTACTGTTATATTGGATATAACACTTTATATTTTAAATAAACCTCATTCTGTTGTTAGGAAAATGTTATCGTGTAGTTGTCCCAATCACAGTGAAATTGTTTGCAAATAATTTTTCTTTGCATGAATAATCAACTGCCAACTTCGAGATGAGGTTGTCATGAACTACAACTTTTTTTTCAGTGTATTAATTTATGATCTGTTATAGTTTTCCGGCAACGTATTACTATTTGGTATTTGTTTTGTAAATAAACAGAGATAAAAAAATACTTGTACTTTAACAAAGAGTTTTATGTTTGATATACATCGCTGCCCTAAACTAAAAACAATGTCCTCATAAAAGTTTTTTGCCGAAAACTATATCAAAATCATTAACCTAGACCGAAGTTTTGATATCTCAGAAATGTGAGATTTCAGCCCCTTCATATTTTAAAATTAAATTTGGGCAATTTATATATCCCAAATTAAACATTTTTGTTAGTTTTAATATAGATAAATAATTTAAAATTATATAACAACTATTATCAACATAAATTGTGGAGCTTAATATCAAAATTTGAAAATTAAAATAACCCGTCAAAGTTTAATTATTTTAACTAGGGTTTTACCCATGGAGGGATCAGTTTTTATTGATTTGTAAATGTTTTTATTTTTGACCTACGGAAGTGACAACCCCGCGTACTCCAGTTCCTGCTATTGACATACAATTGAACGTGAGATATCACATGGCAATAGCAGTGACTCCCGGAATTAAATTATTTTTAGACTCCCCGAATTTTTTTATTTTGCTAGGTAATGCAGGCGTTAGGGCTGATGAATGATCCTGAAGTCTAATTAATTCAAGAAAAAAGGAATTTTTTAAAATGTTGGTGTGCCACCACTTTTATAGGTTTTTTGACTTATTAAGTGAACTAACTATACTAAGCCTTTCCCACAGACTCAAGTTTTGACACATTGGAGTGGGATGTTTTAAGCCCTTCACATTTATTAAAAACACATCACATCATTAAGAAAAAAATATATTTATAAGGAAAAAGTTAAAGTTTGGGGACCGGTAAAAATCACAATAAAGAACAAATGGTTAGAAATATTTTATCATTTTTAAACAAACCGTATTCCATACAATACTGTAATAAAAAATATGAAATACGCGTTGTCAATACATTACTAATGCTGCGACTGATCTACTAATCTACGGGTAAAAAAGTGTAAGCATTAGAAAAATCGTAATTAAGACTGGAGTTGAGACTAGAGTTTCTGATTTCTCGGCTTGTGCCAAGAAACTTGTAACAAGTGCTAAACAAATATGTTATTCAACGAATTACGCCAAGAGCCTACGGCAAAAAGTGTAAACTTTTTCGAAAAAATTGCAAATAATTATTTGAATTTGAATTAAAAATTAATTTAACAAGAAATGGATCCTAACTAATTACATATGCAATTGTTTATTCAATAAATAAAAGAACTCAAGATACATTAAATAATTAATGTTTTAAATTATTTAAGTTAATTAAATTAATTGTTTTAAAAAAATATAAATATGTATCACATTATATAGAATAAAAAATTTTATTTAAATTTAATTTTTGCAGTTGAAAAAACTTAAAACTTATATTTAATTTTTGCTATTTAAAAAGTTTTACACAAGACTAGCGATTTTATCACTCAGTCTAATGATTTATCATTCAATCGTAATCTCCGATTACTGCAAAAATTTCCAGATAAAGAAACATTTCTTTCATTTTCATTGCATGTCGGTTTTATCAAAATTAAAGTGTTTCTTAGAAGTTTCAAATTGATAGTGGTCTTACCGGTAGCTTTAAATATATTAATTTCCTTTAATAGTGAATGGTAGGGTATTTCAAATAACAATTTGGAGGTTTCCTATTTCTGATTAAATTTTCCGAAGAGATTTGAATAGAAATTTTAGGATTCCCTCTGTAGATAATAATGGGCATCCTGACAGTTGAGAGCTTTTATTGATTTTGTGTCTATTTAAAAGGCACTCAAAATATTTAAAGCAACCGCATCAACTTTATTTCTATTCCATAAAAAATGATTTGAATTGGAATAACTTGTATGTTCTGATAACTCGTATGTTCTAGGAAAATCTATTCTTTACAAAGAAAGCCCCAGAAATCTCAGATAGCTACTCGGCATTCCTTGATTTGGAACAGCTGACATATTCAACATCACAAAAAGTCATTACATTTTTAAAACGCTGTTGTTCTGTACACGGTGTGCCTGAGATCCTTGAATCAAATAACGGATCTCAATACTCATAAAAAAAATTCAAAAATTTTGCTGCAAATTGAAAATTCGATTCCTTCAATTTAGACTTTTCCCAGAGCAAACGGTTTAGAGGAACGTTACATCCAAGCTGCAAAACATGCTCAAGATATACTTGATGGATAATTCCGATATACACTTAGCACTTTTAAATCATCGAAATACACCAGCATTAGGAAACAGTTTACCGAATCAAATATTATTAAGTAGAGTCACAAACTCTCAACTAATATACGATAAAGAAATACTTTAACAACATAACAGCTTTATTACAACATTTAAAAGAAAATCGTGAAAAACAAAAATTTAACTTCGACGGAAGTTCAAAAAGTAGTAAAGATGATCCCAAACCAGTAGTAAATTTGTTAGTAAATCCAAAAATCCTCGTTCGATGTTTATCTAAACTCAAAGTGGTAAATTTTGCGACGTAATCAAGCTGTTTTAAGAAAATATATATATATACGTTTTGGTGGTAACTCAAATACTAAACATTTGATAATTCATGTAATTCAACATTCTTCTCTTTATTTAATTTTGACGATATCGACTTCGATTTTGGTTAATAATGTAAATCAAATCAAAAAAAAATTTTTGTTAATTCCAATTACGCTTACATACCATAAATCCATATAAAAACCAAAACCAAACCTGTAACGCCATTTATTAATTTTTCAAATAACATTAACTAATTTAGAAAAACAACAACTTATCTAATTAACAATTGTTGTGACAAATTCTTTTTTCAAATCCAAAAAATTTAAAGGAAAAACATAAATACCGAAACCTGACACTACTGTATACGTTAACTGAACGTAAAAGAAAATTTATCATTTCTATAAAAACTTAAATTAAATTGAATTATATTAAAATAAATTAAAATCTAAATTAGAAAGATAAATGGATAATACGTGATGTACGTGATTAGATATGACTTTACTAATTTGTCACCATTTGTTTTTATGGAGAGTTAAGTTAACGATACGATCTTAAATTTCCTTAAATAGGATTTTAAATTTATGGATACGCTATGCACTTTTTTTTGTAGCAGAGTTTATTGAATTTTTTTCTTCTAAGTCGTTTTTCTTTTTCAAGAGTCCTGGTACTTATCAGCATTTCTTAATCAGTTATAAAAAACGCTTAAGCTCACAAAATGGTTCTTCTAAACTATAAACATGTATGGAATTTTAAAAAAATATTTTGATCTGACGAAATTATTGAAAAACAAAATAATCGTATATTGTGCTACTGATGCGAATGGAATAATCAAGCACGTGTGAAGTGTGAACCTCTTGTTTCAAAAAATATCGATAATATTTTCTAGTGTTCTAAAGGTTTTGATACTGGTTTACGGTACTCTTTACCCAAGCTTTATTCTTAGATTTTAAACTTTCCTTACTTGTTATCTTGTAACGACCAAAATCTATTCAGTAATTGTATCTGAACATTTCTTTTGAAGCCTAAAACAGGAAGTTCTCACAATAACCGTACTACAGGTCAAATGTTCACTTTTAATTATCCAACAATTCAAGATTCATTACATAAATAATATCTGTCTGTATATGGCGCTCCACTGTATGAATTCCTTGTTTAATTTTTTTGCATCATCATTTCTTTTTTCTATTCAAAACATTAGATCTAGTGGTATGTTACAATGAACAGTAAATTATTTCTTGATGTTTTTTTGCACCTATGTGAAACAAACATAAATTTTAAAACAAAACAGAAATAAAAATTAAACCTGTCGTAGCTATATTAGGGCCGGTTGTACAATTGCAGTTCAGCCAAGATTCAAGCTGAAATTATGCTTAACCTGAGATTCTGTTCAGTTACGCGTTGTACAATTGCAGTTTAGTCGCGAGTATGAGCTTAAGCCAGGGTTCAAGTTGAGCGCCCAAATTTGTTGGTTCAAGTGCGGTTCAGACGACTTTTTCAGTAGATTATGGATTTAGAAAACGAATTAACAAAAAATGAACACATGTTAGAACTCCAAGACGTTGTTGACCGACAGAGAAGAGGTAAAACGTTTCGTCCGGGTCAGGATTATTTTGAAATATAGAATAATTCCGAGTTTATACCACGATTTAGACTTTTTAAAAATGCTGTAAGATTTTTATTGGATAATATAAGAGCAGATATATCACATGCCACAGAAAGGTGAGTTAATTTTCTGATAAATGTAAGTGTAAAGTCTAGGAAGTCACTATTAAAAATTATTTTACAGGAAATATGCAGTCTCTTCCGAGTTAATGGTGTTTGTTACCTTAAGATAGTATCAAACAGGGTCATTTTTGCAAGTCATTGGAGATTTAACAGGTATAGACAAAGCAACGGCTTCACGGATAGTGTATAAAGTCAATAGAAAAATATCAGCTTTACACACCATATTTATAAAAATGCCAAGAACAAAGGAAGAAATGAGTACATAGTTTGCAATTTTACAATATTGCCCGTTTTCCAAAATGCATTGGTGCTGTGGACTGTACTCATATAAAAATATCTTTTCCTGGAGGTACTAAAACTGATTCTTTGGCATTGAAATTAATAGATCTCTTCTTTTTTGTATCCATTGTAATTAAATGTAAGCCAAAGCACAGCTCAATTAGGTACTTGTATTAATTTGTTTTTGATAAAAAATAAAACTCTCACAATATTATAAACAAAACTATAGATATGAGACCAAAAACAAAACAAAGCGCTTGACATGACATAATATCAAATACTTTATCTTTATTTTATTACTACTCGATTACTACGATTATTACTATATTATTCATAGTTCACTGCTGCCAACCGTTAAAATCGTTTTGTTTTCACGGTTCAGCTGAACTTAACCATAACCTCACTTGTACAACCCATTGTCATTTAAGCTTAAGCTCAACCTCCTATCGGGTTCTACTAAGCTTTAGCTTAAACTGCTATTGTACAACCGACCCTTAATTATAATTTAAATGAAATAATTTCTCGATATTATTGAATTCGAAAATTTTGGATGATAATTTTTTTGACTTGATAGTGTGAGAATGAATAATTTTTCTCTGGCTGTCTTGTTTTTTTATATTTAACATGGCAAAGTTTCTTGTGTGGGTTGACTTATTTTTGACTGAAATGAGAAAACCAACAAACGACTGGGATGAATTCTTCAAAATTTGATTGCATTTGAAGATCTTGTTAAAAGCCACATTTTTGATGTAGGGACAGAATATTTTAGTTATCGAAGCGAATTTTGGAAATTGCAAGAAAGAAATTTTTTATCAAGAATATGATTACTGCACTCATGGTGTCCGTTTTAACGGTGTTTTATGTTTTGAAGTTGTATTAATATTAAAAATATAAAAATAGTGACACCCATCAAATCAAAAAAAGTGCATTGAATTTAACCATAGAAGACATTGTTTTGGTTATATAAGGGACTACTGGTGACATTCTGTAACTAGTTACACTTGGTATAGTCGTGAAATAGAAGACGAGATAAAAGTGGAGTCGTTTATATTGGTGAAGCCTGATTCAGTGAGGAAAGAAGAAAAATTGGACAACCACACTGGAAGTTGTGGTGCATCTACATTCAACAGATCATAAGATGAGTTTAATTTTACCTATTATTATTAGGTTATTTTCTCATTTTTTTTTCTTTGGATAGTAATTTTTGCAGTAATTAAAAAAAATGTTTCTCTGTCTGCCGGCCGTCCGGCCGTCATTACCTACGCTGCAGGGAAAACCGCTGGAGGGATTTCAAATTTTTTTTTTCTAAAGATAGGTATACTCAAGGGACAGGTCCGAAAGGACGCTGTGTTCGATAACTGTACCGGAAGTAGGTCGAAAAAATCATTATGTGTGTAAAAAACAGCAAATTTTCATATTTTTGGCTTAAAAAACGTCCATTTTAAGTGATTACGAGTGGGAACATTAAATTTGGAGAAATCTTGAGATCTTGGAGAAAGCTTATTGCATTATAAGTTTGTCAAAAAAATGTTGTCAAGTGTGTCAATAGAAAGATTTTTATTTACTTTTTTACCCAATGTTTTGGAAAAAAATAAAATTAATTATATTTGAAATGAAATTTATTATTATTATTGAGAATTATGGCATTAAAAGTTTGTCAAAAAAATGTTGTCAAGTGTGTCAAAAGAAAGTTTTTTATTTAGTTTTTTACCCATTTTTTGGAAAAAAATAAAATTATTTGAAAAGAAATTTTATTATTATTATTGAGAATTATGGCATTATAATTATTATTGTTTGTCAAAAAAATGTTGTCAAGTGTGTCAAAAGAAAGTTTTTATTTATTTTTTTAGCCAATTTTTTGAAAAAAATAAAATTAAGTATTTGTTAGAAATGAAATTTTATTATTATTATTGAGAATTACGGCATTATAAGTTTGTCAGAAATATAAAGTCAAGGGTGTCAAAAAATGATTTCATTTATTTTTTTAGCCAATCTTTTGGAAAAAATGTAGCTGTTTTATGACGTATATGTAATTGAAAATGAAATTGGACATGGAAATTTTTGAATTACTTCGGTCTGAAAGACCTAATTATGGCATTATAAGTTTGTCAAAAAATAATGTCAAGTGTGTCAAAAAATGATTTCATTTAACTTTTTAGCCAATTTTTTGGAAAAAAAAATGTAGCTGTTTTTATGACGTAAATGTAATTTAAAATGAAATTGGACATGGAAATTTTTGAATTTGTTATAGTTTTTGAAATATTTTTGGAATTTTGAAAAAGTTTGTATTTTTGATTTTGTAATAATTTTTGCAATATTTTTAGAATTTCGGAAAAAGTTTTAATTTTTGATTTTGTAAGAATTTTTGAAATATTTTTAATTTTTGATATTATTATAATTTTTGGAATTTTGAAAATATTTTCAATTTTTGATTTTGTAATAATTTTTGAAATATTTTTAGAATTTTGGAAATATTATTGAAATAATAAATTTCAATTTGAAAAAGTTTGATTTATTTAATTTAACAATATTTTTGGAATTTTGATTATAATTTTCCGGCAACGTATTGATGTTTCGTGTTAGTTTTGTAATAAATTTTTAAACAGAGATAAAAAATACTTGTACTTTTACAAAGAGTTATGTTTGATATACATCGCTGACCAAAACTAAAAACCATGTCCTCATAAAAGTTTTTTGCCGAAAACTATATCAAAATCCTTAACCCAGACCGAAGTCTTGATATCTCAGAGCTGTGAGATTTCAGCCCCTCTATATTTTTACTAATAAATTGCTGTAAATCCCGGAAGCCGGGTCTTAAAATTCGTTTGTGAGATAATACTTAATAGTATTTTATTATGCAAGTGTTTAATGATATATTTTATTTTTTACGAAGCCAGCGAAGCACGATGGATGCGCATAAGTTTGACTTTATTATTACTTCGGTTTTGAAAAAACCAAACTTTTTAAAACATGAGCCATAAGTGAAATTCTTACCCCCACTTTTTTGGCATTTCTCGACGTTGTAGGACCGACTGTTTCCAAAAATCAAAAAAATGTATGTCACAACTGACGAAAACCGCTGGACAGATTTCAAATTGTTTTTTTCTAAAAATAGGTTTACTCAATGGGAAGAGCCGAAAGGACGATATGTTCGATAACTGTACTGGAAGTGTGTCAAAAAATCGTCAACTGTGTCAAAAAATGAAAAAATGCATATTTGTTGCTTAAAAAACGTTCATTTTAAGTGATAACGAGTAGAAACATTGAATTTGAAGAAATCTTGATGGTCGGGATTGGTATGTGTAACCAAAAACTAGATTATTGCATTATAAGTTCATGGACCCGAAACACTTTAAAGTAGCCGCAAAGCAAGTAATATTCCCACCTCAAACAAACTATCTAACACAAGGTACGAAACTCTAAAACCTCTAATACAGCCTAGATATCTGTGAAAATGCCGATATCCCAACAGTCCGAAAACTTTTTTAAAGCTGCATGTTCAGCCTGAAAGACACTACAGCGATCAAATAAGCGAAAGAAAGTTTGTAGCTTTTTGTAGAATACTCCACAGAAAATCTTTCAATTTATTTTCAATCCATCCATGTACACTAGCAAGTTTGTCATATTAACTTAACCAGTCGTTCTTTAAAAGGAAGCTGTGAAGTCAACTTCTAAAAATGACTTTGGAATAGAATAGTCAATTTTTAAAACAATACTCCTTCTTATTAGACGTGAACAATGCCTTATATTGCTATAGCTCCACATCCCGGTAGACTTTAGGCTAACTGCCGTACTGGTGGCTATCTTTCTAGCTAAAATATCGTTAGGAATAAGATGAAAGAGAATATCGAGTACTGCAGGGGTTGTACTCTGCAGACCTCTGCTAATGCACAATGATGACTAATGTACAATGAGACATCTGAACTTTAAACAAATGTTTTGTTGATCGACAATTTTATTTAGTGCCGACCACCGCAATTTGGTACAGAAATACTAAAGTTAGTCCAACTATTTAGCTGTAAAGCCAGTGTACAAAGGTAACTAGATATCTCATCTTCTTCTAACAGTACTTTTGCACTAGTAAAGTTCTATGGTAGCTTTCCTTAACCTTTCAAAGTTGTTAGATTTCTAGCTTAGTTTGTTATCCAGAATGAGCCCCAAGTAATTAGCCTTATTAGTGATGCTCAGACTGACTCCATTGAGAGTTGGAGGGACAAATCTGCCAATTCTGATTTCTGCGGAACTACCCTCAGTTCACAGCTGTTAGTCCATTTGGAGAGGATGTACATAACACTTTGCATTAGATCCTTTGAATAGTGTCAAAATATTCGCCGAAGACGCCAATAACAATATTATACGTGATAAACAAATATTCTGAAGGCACGTCGTTCAAGTTTTAGTAGGGAGAGTAGAGTACTAACCGGGACAAGCTTCGACAACCCTGCCTCTAAAAAGCAGGTTGATCTATGTAGACACCAATGCCTCCACTTCCAAATCCACCAGCGTATGGGTGACAGCTACAGGGCTAAAATTGTTGAGTGCCCCCTTAATATCGTAAAAAGAAACTAAGGAATATGCATTACAGTTCAAAGATTTCTCAAATGGACGTATGATAGAGTGTAGGGCCGTTTTAACCGACTTGCCTTTGCAGTATGCATGTTGAGATTCTGACAACCTTGTAGGTTTGATTGAACCTCTCAAAAAGTCTTCTATCAACCTTTCCAATGTTTTAAAGAGAAAATATGAGAGAACATAAGGCCAGGGATCTATAGGATTGCGATGACATGACCTGGGCTTTAAAGATTACATTTGAATTTGTCTATATCCTAGGAATGTGACTAAGCACAAGGATGTTCCTAAAAATCACTAACAACCGGGGTTTACTAAAGTCAACGGTTTTCTGAATGTCTACAGGAAGTGACCCCATCCGGTACAGGGTACTTAAAGGGTTTAAAATTTTTAACAGTTCACAATATTTTAGATGTAGTAATGTTTGGCAAAGTCCTGAGTAGCCCTGTTAGCACGTGTCAAGACCGCAAGTTTCTCACAGCATCCCAGAAAATATGTTTCCAGCAGTAGTTCTAAGGATTTGGCGGGAAGGATTTGGAAGTGGTCCACTGAATCCGATCGTTGAAAATAACCATTGAAGGTAAAACATTAAACATTGCGAAGTCTTGAATCCTCAAAAGACCCCTGCATTTCGTAACATTAGTACCTCCAGAAATCGTTCTTCGCATATCTGAAATCATATTTATAATAATTCATTAAAATTCATTGGACGGTATAATATGAAATTGTTGTTTGGCAAACGGGTTTTAAATTTAACTTTACTGCCTCTATGAAAAAGGTTAAATTCTTACTATTTTGACATAAAATTAAAGCGGCTGTAACGTATCGCCATGTTTTCCATGTTTTACTGCGACAGTAAAGTGTCGCCATTTCCTTTCCATTTTTACGGCTATCTAAAATTAATCTAATCTAAAATTGCATTTAGCTTGATGACTGCAATGAATAAAAGTCAATAAATGAAAACAGTATCATGTTATTTTGAAAAAAAAAAACACAAATCACAAATTTGATGTATTCATAATTATTAAAAAATTACAAAACGTTTGCGAAAAAATAATATATTCAATTCGGAGCCACTTTTTGTGTTTTGTCGATAATTTTCAGCATCCCAGAACTCGGTCGCCAAACTATAGACTCGACACAAAAGTATCACATAAGCTTCTAATTAAATAATGTCGTTTTAGTCCAAAAAATAATATATAATCAATTTTTTATAAAATTTTCATTTTATATGTATTTCTTGACGACATGTTTCTGCTCTAATCAAAAGGTTTCTTCAGATCCAAAAACATAAATTAATAAATGAAAATATTGTTTTAAAAAATAGACTGATCATAAAAAAGACACTCCCAAAATTTTTTTAATTTACTATAAAAAATTCTTTAATTCAACAGACTGAAAATGTATATAAAATTCTTAAACAAACGCGTCGTCAAGAAAATAAATATTAGATTTAAAATTTTATAAAATTAATTTTATCTTATTTTTTGGACTACAAGACTAAAAACAATTTTATATATTTATAAGTTTTAAGGACTGCTCTATAGGATTTCCAGTCCAATAATGGCGGATATGATTTGGCTTGTTTGAAATGCAAACGTAAAGAAAAAATGTCCTCAAGTTTCTTTACATAACTGGGATCATATTTTGACCACTTTCATTCTGCTGTTACCTACCATGTGGGATATACATTTTCTAAACACTAACATTGAAGTTGCAGTTCCAACATGCAAACTATTATATGTATATGAATTGTGAATTTTGTTATTAACCAATTAGAAATGATTTTATTCATTACAAAACTTATTATTTCTTTTCACTTATTTCTGAATGTTATAAAAGCATGCACAGCTCGCATTCTAAAACCCAGCTTAAGATTACATATTCCAAACTAATAAACAACCTAACGGACTTATTTAGTTTTATGTAAAAAATCTCAAAATAATTTTTCTTAAAAACATTATACTAACATCAAGATCTTATTGGAAATAATTCATAGTACAAATACTTAAAAATAGATGTCATTAGGTTTGATTCTTAATGGGACAAAAAGGGGTTAATACAACAACACAAAATCAACCCTATTATTTTTAAAGTTTTTGTTTACAGTACCAAGAGAAAACAGATCCACGATAATTTTACATTATTTTTTGAATGTTGAGTTATTGAGTTATATTAAATATTTCCTTATTATGGTTAATGAGGTATTGCATAGATCAAATGTATTTTGCAGGTTGAAGTATTTTTGTGTGTTTAGTTCTAATAAAAAAAACTGGTATAAAGTAATTTTAAATAGCTTAGTAGATCCGGGGAAGAAGATCGGCTCTTTACGGTAATTATTTTGTTATTTCTTAATATTCTATGACCCGAAATTTTTCATGTCTTTAAGTGATTAACATACTTCTGTTACAGTTATGTAAATGGAATTGTATTTTCTCTTTTTAAATATAGTATTCCGGTTTGACCTATTTTTATTTTAGCCTATTGACATTTAATTGTCATCCAGACTTGCCTTGGAAAGACCTATTAGTGTAGTCATAATGGTAAAAATTGTCCTGGAGCAAGCAGTTCCAAGTGTAAAAACTAGTTTTTGAGTTTGGAGGGGTTTCAATTTGATTCTTGAGTGATAACATCAATTTGTTAGATGAGAAATATACATGGTGAATGCTATAGATTGTTGTTGGTGTCCAACGCAAAATGTTCATATAACGGATTAAGTTTTGCTGAACTCCAACAACATTTGAGTGCATTTTTTTCTTCCTTATATTGAATATAAAGATATTTGCTGTCACAGGACACAACTGGTGAACTCTAAAATGAAAATTTCTGAAAAATTCTGAGAGTTTCTTAAGATTGGTGGTAGAGATTATTCTGGAAATAAATTATGGAAAAATTTTTGATTCTATTTTTGAAGCTGAAAGTAGAAATTTAAAGAACGGCGAAGTTACGATTTATTTTATAATAGTTTGAACCATACAAACAACCATTCTATCGACATCTTATCTTATGTAATGTTCTAGGTATGCCAACCGAATGTTTCTTCTCACATTTTTGCCATCAAAAACAAAATTCTATGAAACAGTTACCGAATTTAATGTAATAGTTACACGGAACATGCTTGTCAGAGTGAAATGTGATTTTCAAGTTTTCTAAGACATCGGGTTCGTTATATACATGCTGTAATGACCAAATTCATTTTCATTATATTTGTCAAACGCTTTCATTTTATGTGCTGTGATAAAGAAAGCGTTGAAATCGTTTCACAATAATTTGAACTGAAAAAGATTTCTATAAATGATTAGTTTTTTAATCCATTCGAGCCATATAGTTGGAACTGCACACAACAACTATACATGAGTATAAAAACAAACAGTGTCGTGTGAGCCGCGTGTTGTGTAACCTTCGTTTTTTGTTGGTTTTCATTGAAAATTTTGCTGAAACATTTTTTTATATTTCTATTGATTCTTTTTAGCTATTGAATATTTTATCATAAATTTATTATTCGACGTCTTTTTTAAATTGTTATATTTCATTAGCTTCAATTCTATAAAACTGCCAAAATTGCATAAATTATTAGGAAACAAAGAATTCTAATATCTACATAGCTATGCATATTTTTATACCAGTTATTTGAAATTAATTTCGTTTCATCGATACAAAAATAATAAAAATTTTTATTTTTAACTCGATTAAGGTATCAAGTTTATTAAAAATATGGCTGCATACAAAATGGATTTTAAATTTACAATGTCAATATATTTTTCTTGTAATATTTTAAGTTTTTTTTTTTTTTTTAATAAAATGAGTTGTGTAGTAGGAATTACAATATGTGTCACAATAACACTTAAAAATGGTCCCACAACAACATACGTTCAAAGATGTTAATGGACGTCTTTCTTTATTGTTTTTTTATATGTTTGGTTAAAGAATGGATAACTTAACAAAAAATCCTATCACTGACAAAATATGACATAGGCCAATATTTTATGATAGAATAGAAAAAATAAAAGTAAATTAAAAAGTTAATAGCAAATTTTTACAAAAATTTGCTGAAACAAAACAAAACTGTAGTTGTCAATAATCTAGCCGGTTGCATATTCCTTGATCCTGTGACGAACTGTCTTTCTTGAAGATTAAAGTCCACACATGGTTATATGAAGGCTCGTTTCTTCAAGGAAGCAATAGCGTCTCATCATCAAGGATTATTTCACAGCTAAGATTGAGGGTGCTACCGTTGACTGAATACAGTTCATCCGCCACCACCCCTAAGATGTCACCTTGGCTAGTGATATCTCACTGCTATTGCCAGTGGTATGTGATATCTCACGTTAACTCGTATGTCAATAGCAGGGACTGTAGTACGCGGGATTGTCACACCCGTAGATCAAAAATAAAAAAATTTTCAAAACAATAAAAACTGATCCCTCCATGCACACAGTGCGGGAACAGTTGTTATAAAAATTTCCAAATCATCTGACTATAACGTCATTTTGCAACGAGCGGTTGAGGAAGTATCAACACCAACAAAAGAGGTCAGTCTCTTCTAGAGTACATAACTGCTACTAATATGGAAATAATAAATGCTGGAGGGGAGCACACTTTTGTTAAGTTTAACATGGAAGGATTAGTTTTTGTCGATTTGTAGTTTTATTTTAAGTTTTTATTTATGAGTATGACAACCCCGTGTACTACAGTTTCTGCTTTTGACATATGAGTTGGACAAAAGAAAAATGCGGTTTATTTTACAATTTTTTTAAAGTGCATAGTTTGAGCATATGGAGCACCCCAACATGCATCAAACTTTTATTTGTTTTATAGGTGATTAGTTAATCATTTGAAAAAAGTTAATTAATTGTTTTTGTAATTAATTTTAAAATTAAAATATTAAAAAACCTTTTTTAAAGATGGCGCTAGGGTCGAAGATCAATTGAAATATAATTAATTTTTTTTTTAAACAGTTCTATCCTTACTTTAAAATGTTTCAAATTAACCAAGAGGCGTTAATTCGTGATCTTGAGATAATTTAATTACTTTTAGACCGACTAAAATTCGAATTTTGCATCATTTTTTCGAACTTCAGTAGTTAAAATTTTTTGTTGATAAAAATTGTTCGAAAAAATAATGAACAATTAGAAGTTTAGTCGAACTAAAAATCTTTAAAATTAAATATCTCAAGAACACGAGTTAACGCCTCTTTGTAAATTTGGAATATTGTAGAGTAAGGATAGACCTGTTTTCAGAAAGAAAAATTAATTAAATTCCAATTGATCTTCGACCCTATGTAAGTTAACTATATAAATTTTTAGATCTCTGATTTTGTTTTCATTTCAATTGTATCATTGAACAACTTACAAAAAATGAACGCATCATTTACAAAATCCATTACAACATATATTTTCAATTTATACCTTAGAAATCACTATTTACATTTGTCGTAAGTATGATACCAAAAATGTTAGTTTAGGAAGGATTTATAACGTATCAGTAGATCCTAGTCATTAAAAAGCTGTCAAAGGCATAATCATACTTATTACTTTATGCTTCAGATCTCTATTTGAAAACATTGGGAGTAGAAACATGTCTACGGAAATATCTATGAACAATCACAGATATATTAATTTTCTAGTAAAAACGATCCCAGTCGAGGGTCGCGTCTACTGTCATCCGGGACAAACCCATTCATCTGTTTGTTTCAGGCACTTTTTAGAGGAGGAGCGTGGAAGTGGGAGAATTTTTTTGCGGTTCGGGTTATATATCCGTTGACCAGCAAAACAATCTGCTAGTCGTAGTTTTTGATGTTTCTGCCCTCAAACGAGGGACAACGGGGTGTATAGACCTTCCAAGCAGCATTTTTGCTTTTGCTTTATAATTATAACACAATAATGTTGTGTAATGCCTCTATAGATGTAGTTAATGTAGAAAAATCCTTATAGAGGTGGAGATCTTCGATAATTTTGTTCTAAGAGTGTTTCTCAAAGTAAATTATACGACATAAATAAAAACAAAATTTGTCGCAGAAAATAATGCTAATATTTGTTCTACAAACAATTATACAACAACTTCTTAGTAGTGTTATAGAGATTTGTTGTTATTCTAATTCTTTTTTGAAAAGCTTGCGTAAGTCTTGCGTAGGCCCTGTGTTACAAACAAACAAACTAAAAAAACTCAAAACTCGTTAAAAAGCTTCTTCGTAAGCCAAAAAAGGTCTTTATAGGAAAAGCATTTACTGTGAGTTGATAAATACCCTTATAGAGGTTACCACACTCAATGAGGGTCTTTAAAAGGGAACCTTTAATGAAACTGTCCGATCTAAGATTATTCAAGGATACTAAAACCTCATCAAAGAAAGAAACTTATATAGTTATACTTTTTCAAAATAATTTTTCTGGCTGCGTAATTGCAAATAGTTTTCAGGGAGCAACGGCGGCCAAAACTTAAAAACCTAACCATAATCAACTGGATTATGGCAAAAAGAGTTGTATCGTCATCGAAGATCTGTCTTTGGTTTTCAGCTATATACAAATCTTCAGGTCCTGACGTGATTTGGTGTATCATGTTACAACAATATTTCATAATAAGAGATACTTCTGGAGAAACAGAAGGGTCGTTTTTATTCCAAAACCTGGGAAAAAAATCTTAAACCGATCAGTCTTTCCTCATACTTTAAAAAATGTTTAGCGGTGTTGAGTGACTGGGATATTAAAAATCTTCATCTAAAGAATAATTCGCTAAGCAATAAGCAACATGCTTATTACGCTGAAATGTCTAGCGACACTTTCCCTTATGACTTGGTCTCTGTTATTGAAGAAACTATGTCCAAAAAGGCAATCTTTTTTGGCGCAAGCACATGGTAAGGATTGGAGTAGAAAATGATCCAACATGCAGTTTTTTCTTGACAAGAATAACACAATCCCTCACATTGTGGGAATACGTTTGTTTCGCTTAAGGTGTCGAAGCCAAACGTTAGGACCAAGCTGTCTAAAGGCTTCTGCAAAGCAGACCATTCAATATTAAATACTTATTTTAAGAAAATCTACAACTCTCAAACATGAGGTAAAAGGCTTAGCAGTCTGAATGTCAGCCTATAACTGCAAGTCACCTCTCCTTAAAAAAATGCGTTACATACTGAAAACAATTGATGCATCAAAATTTTTTAGTTTTTAAGCAAAATGTACCAAAAAACTTTAAAAACTTCTCCATGGTTCATAGAACCGGTAACAAATAACTCTTAGATACTTTATTTCAATGTGTTAAAATAGAATTTTAAATTTTTTTTCTATGTCAAAGTCACTTTTTCTAAACTAAAAACTAATGGAATAAAATAATTAAAAATATTATTTCCTATTCACCTGCCAATGTCAGTCCATCATCTATAGAACTAAAAGTATTTTATTTTAAATAATTACCTGGAGGAATTAATCTAATTCCGTTGCATCAGTTACAATAAAATAAGTAAAACTGTTTTCTTTATTTCCTTTATGTTTTGATAATTAAATAAATCAAAATTGATATCAAAACTAATAGGAAAACTAAGGAAAATTAAAATAATATTGTTATGAGGTAAGTACAACGAACATATAGAATCATATAACAGACTGCAGACCCTAAAGTTCGAAATACATATTACAAATTTGTTTAAAGTAATTTTTTTTGTAAATTAAATTAATGCAATTATCACGTCAAAATTTAAAAAAATTTGTTTTTGATTAATTATATTCCTATAAAACGTAATTTTTCTTCAAATATTTATTTTTGTTTTTAGATCACGATAGTCCCTAAACTAACCGACCTAACTATAATTATAGTATAATTTCCATTAACAAATAATGTTTTTTTTTTGATTAAAATCAACACTTTAATTAGAACGTAATTTATAATTTTATTTAATTATATTCGAAATTTTTTTTTAATGTTTCGTGGAGGTTAGTGGTAGTCATGAAATCATATCTTCTTTCATTCGTTAGTATTGATTTGTTGTGAATGTATCAGTCTAGTTTCTTACCAATTAACATTAAACTCCCATATTTTGTTGAGTTACTTATAAACTTTCCCTTGTAATTTACATAATTTTTTTTAATTTTTAAAATAAAGTTTTATCGTAAAAACTAATCAAACCATTTTTTTACAAATTATCATGTTATTATCTGCGATAATAATCTATTTTGAATGTTTTAGTTATTGAATAAATTACAGTTGAAAAAAATACTATATAAATGACAATGATGTTTGTTAATGGTAATAAACAGAAATGTAATATTACGTATCTTTTATTACATTTGATGATATGAAAACCTAAAATAGTCTAGTAAGTAAAAGTGTTTGAAAGAATTATTATTTTTCCGTTACTCATGGTTCCTCGTTTTTTCTCCTTTTACATTATAAAATATGGCATGGGCCAATATTGCATGATAGAATGGAGAAAATAAAAGTCAAATAAGCGCCACTTATTGCTTGAATGAGTGGAATCAAAAATTGGGTTTCCAATAATCCAGCTAGTGGTATACTCGCTCTCATCTTCAATGATCACAGATAAAGAGTAATAAAACCGCAGATAAAGAGTTATATGAAGGTTTTTTTTAGAGGAAGCAATAGTATGACTTCTTTAAGAAATATACCATCACAAAGATTTATGTAGTTGATCCTGTTGAGCACCCCTAAAACATCATCTTGGTTATAGATATCTCGCTGCTATTGTCAGTGTTATATGATATCTCAAGCTAACTCATTAACAATTGTTGGAATTGGAGGACGTTACAAGTGTAATCAAAATTTTTCTCTCTATGCATCCCCCAATTGCCCCGTAATAATAAAGTATCGGTAATTATTGTTTATTGCATATTGTTAAAAGCTACCCAATATCTATGTGACATAATATATAAAACGAGCTATATACACTAACTAAACTTAAGTTATAAATGCATTTTTAGTACTCAATTAACTATTGTACTAAATTTGTATTTATAGAAATCGTCGAACTGAAGAGCTTTTATAATGTATTTGTTGATCAATCAATTAAGATGACAATCCAAACATTGTTATAAAGAAGACTGTCAAATAAAGAAACATAAAACTCTTATTTGTTGAACCGACTTTCACCAACAACATTGCTGATAGCGGTGGGATTCATACTCACGACGCCGAATAGCTTAGGAAAATTATAAGTAAAATTTAAATGGTATCGGTCGAATTTTATTATATCATTCCTAAAGTTGAAGTAACTGTATTTTCAATCGAATATAAAACTATTAAACTGATTCCAAAAGAGCAAAAAGAAAATATAAATGCTTTAAAAATGCAAACGATTATTCCCCAAAAAATTAAAAGCCATGCTAAAAGGCAGCTTTCACATTTGATATAAGAAAAGTGTGGAGGGGCTGTTTTCGGCAAAAAACTTTTATGGGGACATGGAATTTAGTTTTGGGCAGCAATGTATATCAAACATAACTTTTTGTTAAAGAACGTGTATTTTTTAACCTCTGTTTAGATATGTATTACAAAACTAACAGGAAACATCAATACGTTATCAGAAAATTATAACAGATCAAAAATTAACACAATTTAGTGAAAAGATGATACAATCAGCATACTACTCAAAACCCACTATATTTAGCGTTCCGAGAAAATATTTCAAAATCACAAATTCATATTTCTTTCAAAATTCCAAAAATATTGTAAAACTAAATAAAATCAAAAATTAATATCAAACTTTTTTCAAACAAAATTCTAAAAATATTTAAACAATTATTACAAAATCAAAGATTAAAACTTTTTTCAAAAATTCTAAAAATATTGCATAAATTATAACAAAATCAAAAATTGTAACTTTTTCCAAAATTATAAAAATTATAATAAAATCAAAAATTTGAAATTTTTCAACGTTCTAAAAATATTCCAAAAATTAGAATAAAATCAAATATTTAAACTTTTTCTAAATTCTAATAATATTCCACAAATTCTTAAAAATTCAAACTTTTTCCAAAATTCTAAAAATATTACAAAAATTATAACAATATAAAATATTAAAATTTTTTTCCAAAATTATAAAAATTATAATAAAATCAAAAATTTAAAATTTTCAAAATTCCAAAAATATTCCAAAACTTCTTACAAAATTGAAACTTTTCTCAAAATTCTAAAAATATTTCAAAAACGATAACAAATTCTTATATTTCCATGTTCAATTATATTTACGTAAGCAAACAGCCAAATTTTTTTTCTAAAAAATTACCTAAAAAAATAAATGAAAATCATTCTTTTGAGACACTTGACATTATTTTTTTGACAAACTTATAATTCTCAAATAATAATAAAATTTCATCTCGTACAAATAATTAATTTTAGTTTTCCAAAAAATTGGGCAAAAAAAAATAAAAATCTATTTTTGAATTTTTGAGATCAATTAAACCCAAGTAAGTAAAGAAGTGTGGGGGAGATGGAGAAGTGGATAAGTCAACAACATCACTTACAGAAAGTTAAGCAACACTGGGAAGGGTTCCAACTTAAACGGGGTGACCGCTTGGGAACTTCATCAGAAAAAATATGGAAATATGATTGTAGCACATTGAAGCAGGAATATCTCGCCACGGTATGGCAAGTATACCTTATCCAGCAGCCCCTGGAAACTGGCTAGGATTCGATGGCCCAATCACCCGTTAATCCGAAAGGTGAATCCGAAATTCAAAATGATTAAAGAAACGTACACTAGAAAGATACAAAACCAAACAAACCGGCATAATCAAATATCGACCCTTAGCTATCGTACCCGGACACGAGTAGGAAACTGGAATGTCAGAACTCTGATAGAAACCATCGCGGTTAGCACAAGTTGAGAAAGTAATGAAAGAATATAACATCGAGATACTAGGACTCAGTGAAGTAAGATGGAAAAACAGAGGAGAGTTAACAACAAGCGAAGGAAATTATATGATGTTCTCTGGTAAATCCAACACACACGAACAAGGCGTAGCCCCATATTAACAACACCTAACGCAAAGAAAGCACTTCTCGAATGGAAACCAATCAGTAGCAGAATAATAACAGCAAGATTCCAATCGAAAATTAGAAATACAACGATCATACAGTGCTATGCACCTACCGAAGAAGCTGATGATGCGACAAAAGATGAATTCTACGAACAGCTCCAAGATCACTGGCTAGTGCACACCGAAATGACATCAAAATAATACAAGGTGATTTCAATGCCAAAATTGGAACCGACAACACCGGAATGGAATCAGTCATGGGCAAAAATGCACTAGAATCATCACGTAACAATAATGGAGATAGCTCATCGATTGTTGTGTCACAAATCAACTATTCATAGGAGGCAGCAAGTTCCCACACAAGAACATACATAAATACACTTGGACATCACCAAACGGAAGAACCAAGAATCAAATTGATCACGTACTGGTGAATAAGAAGTTTCTATCCTCACTACAAGACGTTAGAGCAAAGCGAGGAGCAGACATACACAGCGACCATCAACTGGTAATTGCAACATTCAAAATTAAACCAGCCGCTGTAAAAACACAACAAGTCATGTCAGAGGAAATTTAACATCAACAGATTGAGCGACAGAAATACAAATAACATCTTCAAAGAATCGCTCCAGCTCAATCTACCAAACAACGAAACCACCAGCATTGATGAAAAATGGGAACAAGTTAAAGAAGCTTACGTCAAAACTGCTACAGATGTGCTTGGATACCAAGACAAATCATGGAAACCATGGATTAGCGATGATACCTGGAAGAAAATTGAGTTGACAAAAGATCGAGCTGTGATTACATCTTAGTAAAAAAATCGCGGGCGATCACCACAGGAAATCTTTCTTATTAACAATTGTTCCTACTACCTCCACAGCTGCAACAGTGGACAAGAATGTTATGCTATGTTATATATAACGACAAAGCAATAACCCATAATAAAAAACTTGGGAATGTTATCTGAATCAAGTGGAAAAAGCATCCTAGACTTGGAGGGTGTTGTGATTACTGCAAAATATGTTTAAAATAATCAAATCCCAATAACAATAGGCCTGAGAGAGTATCTAGAAATTTACTATGGCGTCCCGAAAAGCCAGGCAAGATGTAGGCTCGACAATAATAACCACCCGAAATGATTCTAATTTTTATTTTATCTATTAAATACAGCACAACAGAACATTTCGGGGATATACAAAACCATAGCTACTTGTGAAGACAAACTTTTTGTTCTACCAAAAATATGTTATCTGAAACTTAATTAGGTAGCATCAGCATAATGCATCAACATAACAACTTTTAAAATTGATGTATCTTAACTTTTCAAACCTGTGCGGTACAGCGGCCTTGAGGAACAACTTGTTACTAGCGATGTTTTTCGGTCGGAATTACCATCGTCAACCATCGTTACCATCTTCAAATATTGTCGCACCAAAAACAGGTGATTGTTGAATAAAGTATACACATAACTACTAAAACTGTTGCACCAAAAAAACCAGGTGATTGTTGGATATCAAAATAAATTCAAATATCGTTGCACCAAAAACAGGCAATTGTTGAATAAATTATATAACTACTAGAATTGTTGCACAAAAAAACAGGTGATTGTTGAATATCAAACTAACATAAAAAACCGTTGCACCTACAACAGATGATTGTTGAATAATTCATATAAATATTTAGATGGTGACCACATTATTATCTGTTGTTGTTCTTGTCCTCTCGTAGTAATCGAGGTTGTTTTTAACTTTTATTGTGGAATTGGTTGAACGAGATCCGTTATACAATCCTCAAACTATGATGGTGACATATTTTTGCTTCTTCTTATCATTTTAAAAATCATTTAATGTTAGTTAATTTATTATATTTCAAAGAAAAAATATCAAATTAATTAAAAAGCATTGAATTTTATTTATTAAAAAGTGTAAATAAAAAAAAATATATGGCAAAAACTATTTTTTTTGTTTTGCTTACAAATATAACAAAATCTTTACTATACCACACTTACTCACTGTTTTAAACCGAGAAAAACATCACATTTAATAAAAATGTCTTAAGAATTTTTCACTTAAAAAATTTCAAACATTTCTCAGTGAATGGCTAACGACAGATTTTTGACGAGAACAGACATCACCCACATCATGGGTTAGCTAGGATAAACAAATCCTACAAAAACTAAAAATAATAAAATCCATTCTCCAAAACCATCATTGAACCACTTCTTATAAAACCACTTACAAGAAATATTCCCAGAAAAACACAAAACAAACCCACATAGATACTAATCCCTTAAATAATCCTAAAGGAATTAATTAAGGATTATGCCGATTTTCAACAAAATAAGAAAACAAAATACAAAAAAAGGAAAAATTAATTTTCTCTCCTTAATCCAAATATTTTTGTTATGTTGTGTAGACATAAAAATTAATGATAGGTCTTTGGTTATTATAATAAGTCCTTGTTGATTAATTTATAATTATTTAAACATTTTCTTGCCTCTTATATATTCACATTTTATTTTCTAAGATAAACAAACCATTAACAATTATAAAGAAAGCAACAAAAAAAAATTGTATAGAACGAGGGCGAAATTTGATAAGAAACAAAAAAATGGAGAAATAAATTTCATGTATTTTGGGGGTTCAATGGTTGGTTGGTTGGTATATTAATGCGGTTTATAACTGACATGATACATAAAATAATTTTTTTTTGTGTTGGCTTGGTAATTTATTGAACAGTAATTTAGAAGAAATTATAATAAGTTAAAACAACGAAATTTAATCTGATTTGCATGATTTATAGGAAAATTGAAAAAAAATTAAGAATAATTTATTAGCTAATTAGATGTTCCTATTGCTGGTAGAGATTAGAAACAAAGTGTAAGAGTTTTTCATGAATTTTAATTAGAAATTATATTATTTAGATGGGCATAGATTGAGAATAGAATTATAATTAATCTGTTCGGTTTATGAATGAATTATAATTGGGAATTAAATTAATCTGCTTTAGTTTTCTGATGAAGGAAATTTTAAACAAACATTTTAGGAAATTTTATTAAAATTTACTGAAGATTAAGATTTATTGAAGAAATCAAGTGGAGTCAAATTAATTATAGGGTGTTTGTGTCAAACTAACATGACTGAAGCAAAATTTTTTTGGTTAAAATTTTTACATAGAAATTTTCTTACAGCATTCAATGTTATATGTATAGGAAAATAGTGCAAACCCAATCCGCTTGGGTATTGTCTAATTGAGTACCTATTAAGAAAATTATCAAATTGACTGAACATGTATATCCTCGAAGCGCAAAAAAAACAAGATGCAAAGAAAAAATAAATGAATCACGACATTTTTCAAGATTGTTACCATTAAAATATAAACACAACAAATTCATTTACATAAATTATTTAACATTTTTAGAAATTTAAATATTCTAATAATGCAAGTACATATTAATTTCTGTGGCATAACTAAAGAATTTAATAAATGTTTGTTATGTTTTTTTAAAAAACACAAAATTACTAATAAAGCATTAAAAGTTTATATACTAAGTTTTTTATAATAACATGCAATAGCTTAGTGTTTAGTGAGTGTCACGAGCTTGTAAAATTTAGTGTCACGAATTTTATTTACAACTTCACCGAATTCTATAAGAAAATGCTGATTGAAAAATAATTAATTGTAGTACAAAACGCATCCACAAATAGGTTTCCAATGATTTGATCTCACCAGCAACAACAATATGTTTTGCGTTTCTTTCCATATATATATTTCGGTTTGGTGTTTAGCAATTTTGATTGTGTTTCAATCCGTTACTGTTATTCTTTCATGCTCCAACATGCATTAAATTTGTAGTTGCACAATGCCTCTTTAATTGTTTCTGTTATGTTTTCTCCGGCAGTTATTAAAGTCTTTAGCCCCTCAATTTGAATTTTTTTAATTTATGCTAAAAAAGACGAAAACGTTAAACGTTAAATTAAATAAAACGCATACCTGGACCCCGATTATGGAATGCGATATACGTTGAAAGCACGGTGCTCTTAAAAAATATTGTGTACAAACACAAAATTTTTCTTAATTGCATTAGTAATTAAATAAAAAGTAATAAAATGACAGTAGACCCATATTTTGTGAATATTTTTATGTGGGCATTAATTTTCACTGTGATATGTCAAATAAACATTACCTTTTGAGGTAATATTTTCATATTGCATATGAGACGAAAGTGCATAAGAAGGTAGAATTCTTGAAGGATCTGTTATTTTATTATAGGTTTATAACTTTTAGGTTAAATGGAGTCAAAATTCATTTAAATTTATTTATAAATTGTTTCACTTTGTAAATTGTTACGAGTTTAAATGGTATCGTAGAAGATGCTAATGGGATGGGTAGTTAGAAGGCTTACTGTGTCCTGGTACTGGAGATTAAATAATGGTCTTGGTTAATGAAATAAGTTGAGACTTATTTAGATTTGATGGCAAATGAGTTTTTAAAGTTAAAGATGTTTTAAGAAATGTGTGTGAGAGTTTTGGATAGAAATGTGGACAACTTGTGCGCAACGTAGTTTACCTATCCAAGATACGGTGTGTTTTATCGGTATTTCAGACACGTGTTTTTTTGGGATGTCGTTTGGTTGGTTACTATTGTGTTCTTTGTTGTTTTTTGCTTCGGATAGTGATGCATAATAATTCTTTTAGTTCTTTAACCAGTGAATTGTTTTAGTTTGTAGTTAGTATGTCACGTTTTAAAATTTTATACGTGCTAAAATCACTGAGTAAGAGGTTTAAGTTATTAATGTATACTCAGTCTTTGACGTGGTTACTGTTGTTTTGGTTGCCGGCAGATGCATTGATCACATTGGTTGATAATATTAGCTGCGGTGAATTTGTGATTAAGGTGGAAGAGTTGATAGTGCTTGATAAGGTTTTCTATTCTAAAACAAATGATGTCTCTTGTTTTTAGTTCAGTTTGCCGATATGAATTGCTTGTTTTGTGTACGCAGGTGGAGCTCGTGTTTTAGCTTGGTAGCATTTCATGCTGTGGCAATATTCATAGATGAAATTTATAGCTGTGTTCATGAGCTATTAATCACTTTTTTATTACATCGATTTGTCACATATTTTCGATTTACTTTAAATTTTTTACTGTTGCAGAGAGAATAAAAAAAAACGTTTCATAGGAGAAATTTTTTTTGTCACGAGTGGTTCTCTCTATATATCTACGGGTAGTTTTGAGAAACCACGGGTTTCATATATGTTCAATTTAGTGTATTTTATTAACTACTTTACGGATTTTCAAACTTTTGTTTTGTGTTTTAAAGGTAAAAGTAAGTCCTTTTTGAAAAAATTATTGCAAATACAATTTTTTATAAAAAATAAAAAATAAAAAATTAATAGGGTTTGGGTGGTTGATATCCCCGTTGTTTTTATGGTTCCGTTTTTTTATACGGAACACTATTGGTGAGAGTAAAACGAGTGTTTCACATTATATCGACTATCTCGTAAACTATAAATGCTATGGACCTGAAATTTGAGGTGCGTATAAAATCTGTCCACATGAAATGACTGGTACAAATAAAACTAGAGTTGTTTTCGTTTGGTTTACAGGGGTACGATGTGAGGCCTTTGAGAAAACATTTTTTTATAGATTCAAGTAGGGTATCATATGAAAGGGCTTCATTTCAGTATTCCTTAAAAATTTATTTGGAATTTTACATCTCACCATTTTTTGTAATATTTTGAATAATCACGTTTTTTTCGTGTTTTCTTACCTCGATTAGCTCCGAACCTAACTAATCGAAAATTTTCAAATGTAGTTGGAATTATAGAAAAATTAGTACGTTTTTAATAAAAAATATATAAAAGTGTCATATCCTCATAATTAGATTTATTAAGGGGTGGAAATGGGGAGGGGTAAAAACACTATTTAAAATGTGGTCAAGTGGGGTGTCATTTGAAAGAGCACTTTATTTAGAAAGCATAGCAATAATTTTTAGAATTTTGCAGTTTTTGGTTGGGTTATTTTCAAAACAGTGCAACTTTCAGACCATTCTTCCCCCCTGCGTTTCGACACTGATCGGGTAAACTTGGTAAATTTTGTATGAAAATTATAGCGAAGTCTCAAATAATTATATTTCTGTGTGTTTAGGTAACGGGGGCAGAGAAGGTAAAAAAAAACCTTTTTTGACCCAAGTCAGAGTGGGGTGTCATTTGAAAGATCACCTAATATAGAAATCATTGCAATTTTTTCTAGAACTTTGCGATGCACAGTTTTTGAGTTATTATCAAAAAAGTGCAAAATTCAAATCGTTTCGCTCCCTACGTTTCGACGATGATTGACAGAAAAATTTGAAAAAATTCACAGAGACAGGAAAATTTGTAAATTTTTAATGAAAATCGTAGTGAAGTCTCAAATAACTATATTTCTGTGTGTTTAGGGGATTTTTTTAAAAGAAAAAATTTTTAGTATGTAGCCTCTCCACCCCCCTAAATTACAACACTTGATTGACCGAAAAAATAATCAAATTTAAACCATTTACAAGCTGGTGCAATTGAATCTTTCTTAGTTACGATAAACATCTATGGATGAGATTTAACCTAAAGTAACATTTTTTGAGTAATTTTTGATCAATGTAGATTTAATTGTAATTTACTATTGACATTTACGAAAGCGATAATAGCTCAATTTTTGGCGTAAGTGTATTAGTACACTGAGAAAAAAGAATCGTTTTGAATTAATAAAAATTACGGATTAATTCTACTTTTCTCAAATTTGGTTAAGTCAAAACGAAATTGTATATTTTTAATTGTATTTGGTATTGAATTCATCACATCAGCTAAAATAAATTTATTAAATTAACTTATATTTTTTTATTGATTCAATAAGACACTGTGTATATTATTTTAATACTATAACATGTGAAAAATATTTTCCGATTATTAAAATAATCCTTTATCTTATAAAACATACCCTACTTACTCCTGATTATTGAAAGTATTAATTTAATCCTTAAGAAAAATCAAAAATGTAAAATTAATACGAATATATATTAAAACTATACGAAAATTGTATAAAAAATGTAACAACCGTTATTTTTCCAGACTTTTAGTATTCTTGTTTTTCTATTTCATTACCTCTTCATTGGATTATTTGTCGACTATACATAAATTAGTGATCTTTATTTATTGTTAAAATTAGTGATTTACATATTCATTAAAATTAGTGATCTTTAAATAGTGTTAAAATAATGTTTAACTAGTGTTAAATAATAAATAATAATTTTTAATGATCAACTGAATAATTTTATAAAATAATTAATGGAAGAAATAGCAATTGAAAATGGCTCTGTTCCGTGGGAATTACTTGTAAATGATGCAAATATACATATTGAACAAATTCATTTAGACAATGAGCTTTACCAACTAATTTGCGCCAATTTCGGTTTGCACTGGAATTTTAAATTGTATTTGCCTGTAAGTATTTCAAATGTTTAAAAATGTGCACAATTAATGTGTAACGTTACTATTTATATATGTACTATATATTCAAAATTAAGCTAGCACATGTTTTATTTAACACAACTGCGTGATAAATTGCTAACATAATTAACTTAATATTACTTTGCAGCAAATAAAATGAACGTTGAGCACGTTAAATTCATTTATTATGAGGAGTTACAGGAACTTTTTCCTATAGTTGGGGACAGTATTAGCATCAGAGCAAAAATTGATAAATGGCGGTATAAAATGGTACGTATAATTTCTTTTGGTATTTTTTGTATTGTATTGTACGTATTGTATTGTACGTATAATATTTTCTGTAATATTACGTTGCTAAACAACTGTTATTTTTAAGGGCTTACCCAAAGTCTCATCTGTTCGACACTGCAATTGCAGCCGGCCAAACTGCGAAATGGAAATTGTTCGATAAAGCCCATTATATCGCACAATTAGAGCGGAAAAAGGAAATATCAAATCGCTAAAATATAAACCCAACAGAACGACTTCCTAGATTATTCTAGCAGATTATGATCGAAATTATTTATGCAGATTATTAATTGCTATATCTAGCAGATTATGATCGAAATTATATTTATGAATTAGCACATATACTAATAGATGGAAGTAAAAACTGCATTTTAATATGCCAGTTATATGAATTATTATCATTTGATGAACATATACAATCTAATGAAATAAAGAAAAGTAATAGTTTGGAAGTTTATGAAATTGAATATTTCAATGTAGAACCGTTTAGTATGTATTTTTTGAATGACGGACGTTTAGTTAGTTATAAGAAAGAAATATTTTTGTAATCGATGTTAATTAGCAGTATGTATATATTACGATAAGATAGTTTAAAAACTTTGAATTATATTTAAATTGTATATATTTACATTATTATAAAGTATTGAATTAAACAATTATTATTTGAAATACAAATAAATAAGGAAACACAGTTTGTTTTAATTATAGAATAATAATACTTGTAAAAATGAACTTTTACAAGTATTAAAATAATACCAAATTAAATGAAAAATTCGCCAATGTCAGTATTAATAAAAACTCGTAACATAGTAAATTAATACTTTATTAAATATAAAAATAAACACATTAAATATAATTTCAATCCGATTGTGTATTAATTCGATAGAGAATCTACAGTATCTACTAAACTGCATTTGCGAGTTTTACCTCTTTTTGATTAAATTAATAGTAATTTGCGGTTTTTTTCGAACTTTATAGAGTTAATTTAATACATCCAAATATATCATATTAATAAAAGTTTTTGTATAAAAATAATATTTAGCAAGTATTGACCAAAAATAATACGAAAATGTATTAAATAATCGTTAATATTACCCTGAATTTTTCTCAGTGTAATGATATTGGTCTAAAATCAATTACTTTTTTGTAAAACTACTACGTTCGTATAAATTATTTTCAAGCAAAAATTCGTTTGACACTTCAAAAGAATTGCTTGTTTTACGGATGGTTTTATTAATTATTTCAATAATTATTAATTACTTTTGTTAGTAATTATTAGTAATTATTGAAGTAGTTATACATAATTTATATGTGATTCTGAAATTGTGATGTTTTCTATCTGGAAGATTATCTGGATCTGAGGTGGGGTGTGTATCTAATTTCAATAATCGAGTAAAGAGTTTATATAGATGTGTTGTGTCGTAGTTTAAACTGCTTGTTCTGAAGGCTTTAAACTTTAGTAATACATATTTGTTTTGATTTTTTTTTTTTTTTTTTTCACCATTTATTGCGTGGATAATTTATTACGGGAGTTTGGTTAAGGTGAATTTAATATCATATTAATATTGAAAAAAATATTGATTTCAGGTTCGTTATTCTCTCAATTGTTATTTATTAAACATCAAATTTTCGACGATATTGTTCGTCATTATCAAGATACTGTATATAAAAAAAGAAAAATAAATGTAAATTTATATTAGGAGGAAACTAGAAATATGAACATTAATTATGAACATAACTAACTGAATATAACTGTTAATTATTAATAAGACATATATATATAACAACTTACATGTAATAAGCAATTGAAGGTAACTAGAGTTTAGCACTTATGGTGATATTTATTCTATAATTTTTGTTTGACATTAAAATGATTTTAGTAAGGAACGGTTTAAAATAACAAAAATAAATTAATTAGAGAACTATTAGGACGAAATATTAACATTATTGAAAAACACTGCACAAAAAAACACCAAATTTGTCTGATATTAAAACTTAACATAACTTAACTAAAATAAATTAATTTAAAAAACTTAATTAAAAAAGTGTATACACGTTTAAGATAAAAATTTGAATGTTATTGGACTAGTATTAATCACAGAATGTCAGAGTTTAAATGAAACTGTTAAAATAAAAGTAATTTTAATATTTATTATCTTGTTTAGTGTGTGTGGGTTCATGAATTGGATATTGGTAAAACAGGCTTAGGAATAAATTGGAGATTTGGTGTAGATATGAGATGGCTTAGTACTCATGTAGTGTTTGGTTTTATGAGGTCAATGTATATTTTGGCAATACCCATAGTGTCAGATTTTTTATTAATCGAGTTTGGAAAAGACAGGATAAATAAGGATTCTTTAGTGATACGTTTTGAACGGGATTTTTCCTGGCATAAGACTTCTGGATTATCTAAGTCAAAAGTATGTGAAGTGTCACCTATGTGATAAGCTAATGCAGTCGTATAATCTCTTTTGGGGGTATCAAGAGGATTTGGTGCTAGATGGGAAAAGTTAAGGGGAGGTTGGAACAAATTAGAAATAGGGCTGTTAGTGGGAACGGGAGAAGAGGTTTGCTGTTCAGTAACTGTGGGTAGTCTATTTGTTACGTTTGGTATTGTTCTTGGGGAATTCATCATTCTTTTGGAATCCATAGAGTGTTGGTACATTCTTTTTTCGAGATATTGGGATGATTCACCAATGTAGCAGCTAGTACAGTCTTTACAATTTATTTTGTAGACGGTGTTGCATGTTTTGTTTTTAGGAGTTAAATCCTTAAGTCTGGTGAAAAATTTTTGATGGTTCGTGTTTCCTGGTCTGAAGGTTATTTTAATTTTATTGGTGGGTAAAAACTCGTTTAAGAGTTTTTCAATTTTATTTGATAAATTATCAACAAAAATAAGAGAAGTATATAATAAAGGAGTAGTGGATATTGGTGAACGGACAAAGAAATCTTTCTGCGATCTGCCAGTATGACAGCGCGGGATCTCGACCGTTTAACTGGTTGCGGTAGCCGATTGTCGAGTGAGACGGGGGTAAGAATAAGTTGGTAAGTTGGAGGCATGATGCTGCTGATTTCATCTGAGCACTGTTCAGCGACAGTGCGACGGTGTTGTAGGGAATTAAGTTTTGATGTCAAATCTAGATCACCCATAATTCGTATAGCAGGCTTTTGAACAGAGTCCAAGAGGGCCAAGATGGAAACAGAAACAGCGTCCCAAACTTGACAACAGTACTCCATACAGGGACGAATATTGGACTTATAAACATGGAGCAATTGGTATGGAGTGAAAATTTTTTTTGCATCTATTTAGGAGGCCAAGTTTCTTAGACGCGCTTTTTGTCATCGCCATTACATGATCGTTCCAGAGTAGGTTATTTGAAACTGTGACACCCAATAAACGAATGTTTCTACATTCACCTATTAATTCATCACACATACTGAATAAAATATCTTTGGGGAACTCGGTCTTTGATCTGGAAACAATCAACAGCTTTGTTTTGGTAGAGTTGAAATTGACCAGGTTTTGGTCATCAGAATCAGTGACTTTTTTTAGGTCTTTATTCACGTTTGTAATGGTGTGGAGTGTGAACTATCAGTTGTGCCAATTGTAATGGGCTGGCTGTGCTTACTGAGACAATTTGTTCTGTTTGTTGCAGTCTCTGCTTCCCCCCCAGACCCTGTTACTTAGTAAAATTAGAGTATGAAGTCCACTTACCTGACATTTCCTTCGTGTTACTTATAGAATCGTTTGTTCTCTTATTTGAAGCGATTTTGGTAAAACAACTTTCACTTTTTTTTCACTATTTATTGAAACACTTTTCGTATAATCACTGCTTTGGTGATTTTAATTCTTGATCAATAAATTTTTTAAATTCAACACAATTTTGTTAAATAAATTTAACCAATTTATTTTTTTGACAATCTCTTAAGCTTTAACTTGGCTAAGCAATAGCCATAACTTAGCAAAAAATCTTATCATTCAATAAAATATGACATATGCCAATATATCATGATAATTGATGAAGAAATAATAACAAAATAGTAAGTGAAAAACATATTGTAAAAAATTTGCACAAAACAAAACAAAACAAATTGCCAATAATCTAGTTGATGCAGCGCACCCAGACGCTCCGCTCACCACCTCAATCGAGGCACAAAGCCCACACATAATTATATGTTGGAAGTGTTGCCGTTGACTAATTAAAGTTCATCCGCCAGCACCCTAAGATATCATCTTGGGTAATGATATCTCCTGCCATTGCCAGTGGTATATGATGTCACGCTAACTCATCCTGAAAGAAAAAATTCGGTTACTGCAACCGAATTTGTTCTGTCACAATAACCTCAAATTCGGTTGTCGTATCTTCAAAAGTCAAATTTGAAGGCACAACAACCAAATTAAAGACACAACAGCCAAATGTGATTTCATCGTGACCGAATAATCAATGTGCCAACCGAATGGTAAAATTTTTTCTTTCGGTGATATGTCAATGGTGGGAACTGGCGTACTATAAACTTGTTGTATCAAATCAATACCAAAAGTATCAATTTGAGATGTAGTTGTATTTCTTCAAGAATTTGAGCGGAAGAAGTTGAGAAACCAAAAGCTCATTTTAAAAAATTCTGATCATTTTAAGAATTTTTTTGATCGACATGATCGTACGTTACTTTTGGTATTGATCCGATATATTTCATTTTGAATCAATTCATTATCATTTTAAGAAAAATGTTTTCTCAAATCGAAGATGACAATATTTAGTTTGAGAAAAGATTTTTCTCAATTTCAGTGGGAATGCGGTACGTTCAGCGACACCCACAAAAGCAAATAAAAGGGTTTTTAAGCCCGCGGGAAGATTTTTACATACTTCGGTATTGCTAAATGTATCGGACATGCACTCGATGTTGTACGGCTATTTAGTTTGACTTATGGCTGTCAGAGTTGTTTCTTATCACATAGACCTTTAAGAAACATCACTACTGAGACAGCTATAACCCGTAAAATAGCAACCTTGGAAAAATAAGGAACTGGAATAAAGCTCTCAATCCACCGATGTTCCATTAACCTTAAACGGGATAAAAAAATCACTATTTTTAAAAAATATTCTTTTATTTTAAATAGATAATTTAAAAAGAAATTAATTATAGTTTTTAATTTTTTTTTATAACGCAATTTTGTACTAATGAGCTAATCGAATTGAGAATAGTCGGCTTCCACATTCCTTTCTTATTTGTTGCAGGAATTCTTGTATTTAGTCTCGTAGCGTAGTGAATTAATTTGAACAGTTTTAACTGTCGTAGTTCTGTAAAAATTTAAATAAAAAAATGAAATTAAATTACTATTGAAGTGAATCAGATAATTCAGTTTGCTGAAATAAGTGACTTCTATTGAGGGAAAAAATCAATCCACTGCATGCGTGTCGTAAGAGGCGACTGAAATGGGGAGTTGTAGCGTGGCTAACCCAATTTCATCATAGGCTCACCTGTGGAGTTGAGGTCCTCTTCTTCAAAAAAATCAGCCCACCGCACTCATGCGTGTCGTAAGAGGCGATTTTCCTCGTCCCGTAAAAAACAATTGTTAATAAAAGACAACATAAATCTTGGAATGGAACGTCTTTCTGGTTTAGACCTCCCTTGCTATTGTACCTGGACAATCTGTTTGAATCAAACGTGGAACGTGAGAACACTGTTCCAACCCGGAAGCCTCCAGAATCTAATTGGGCAGGCAACAGAATACCAGATAGATTTTTTTTTATGGATGCGTTGAATGTTTCGATATTGAGACAGCTATTCGCCTAAACAAACAACGTTCTCGGTTCCCCATGAACTCCCATGCAGGAGTCATGCAACCATGATAGAAATTGAATTATCTAAAAACAAACAAAGAACAAAATTAAAAAGGGAAAAAAAAACAATAACTAGAAAATAAAGAAGAATAATAATAATAATGTAAAAAAATTAAGTATAGGAAAAAAACAACGAAAAACAAATGGATATGGGATAAGAGAAATAAAATACTTAAGGGAATGATTGCCCTGTACGATATCAAAAGGGTAGGAAGGAAACAGGAGGAATATGATAACAGTGTAGACTTAAAAACAACTGCCGAAAGGAATGGTTACCTCGTGTGCCTGAGGGGCAGTAGGTAGGTTTATACCGTCCATGCCCTGTTTGCGTTAGTTCGACGACTAACGACGACGTCAGTTGTGTGAAATTGTGCTGAGTAATTTTTCACACTGCAGCTGGTGTCCAACTAGCAAACTTACTTCTCAATTTGAAATTGTATAAGTTTTAGCTTCAATAAAGCTTCGCTTAAGCTTCTAAGTGGAAGCTAGTTATATTTTACTTCTATAAAGTTTCGATATACAACTTCCACAGAGAAGTTCTCCGCACCGCCGGAATGAAAGCTTCTAAAATATTTGTATATTTAATATAAGAAGCTTTACCGAAACTTATCTACAGATCACTAAATAGAGCTTCCGAAAAAAGGTTATAGAAGTTATAGCTGTCATTAGGATTGTAGTTGTTTCGGTTGTAACTGTTTACAGATCGTATAGAAGCACAGCTGTCATACTCTTCAATATCTCCTATCTGTCGATATCTTCAATGTCAGCTCAATATCTGAAACGAAATATGTCAGACTGACGGAAGCTATTGCTTCTATTATTTCAACTAAATTTAGATGTAGAAAATATAGTGTAATTCAGGGGATTACTTTTTATGGAAAAAGATATGTGACAAGTAATTTCAAGGGGTTTATACGAAATTGAAGCTTATACGAAATTGAAATCGTTTCGTTTTTGTCAAAAAAGTATTGTGCATTAGGTGGTTTTTGTTTTTTAATCTATTATTTAGACACAAGGCGGGAAAAGGCGGGGAAAGTTTTCCAAGTGGCCTTTATCGAAACTGCTTAGAAATTTTAAGGAAACTATGAAGGTGGGAAAGTTAGTTTCGGTAAGACTGTTTAGTGTTTTAAAAGAAGTTAAAATGCTAGTTTGGTGGCCACCCTCACTCTCGTTATTTTGCTCTTCTGGCCGTCAATTTAGAATTAATTGTATTATTGCGGGTTAGGTTTTTCCTTTAGTTGTATAGCCCCCCATTAATTTGGGGAGTTCAAAGAGAACGAAGAAGTTTTTACTTTTTGGACGGTAAAAACTTATAGTATCTAATAATTCAACGGGGTATAAAAAACGGCATCGCAGAAGTCTTTATATTTCTGGGACTTGTTTAAGGCTGGGAGGAGCTTGCCAAGGACCGACCGGGCTGGCGGCTTATTGTTGTCTCTGCTAAGTTCCTTAATGGGACATAATGCTGAAGTGTGTTTTGAAAGTTGTGAAATTAGTGGCGAAAAATATCTTTTTTGAAACATTTTACCAGAAACCCGTATACTTATAAACATACCATAACTACACTCAATAACTACACACTTTTCGTGATCTAAGACTGCCTTGCAAAAAATGAATGGACTGTACTGAATAATTTATTTTGGACTTTATTTAACAAGTATAAAAGGGTCAAGTTAATGCATAATCAAATTAATGCATTCAACTATATATTATGTACCGTTATAGTTTAATTGTGATCAAAACTTGTTTACCTGGGTAAGTTGGCATATCGTTCAAATCCTTTAGACTTTGCTTATCTTTAAATAATTTGCGTAGCACTGGTACCACAACTTCGAAAAAATGTTTTGCCTTCTCCAAAAGTTTTTTATGTTTATTCGGAAAGAGTCTTTTAAAATCTAAATCAATCTGTAGAAAAAAAAAGAATCTGTAATTCCAAAACAGTCTTAAAATGCCTTCAACTTCAAACTTACCAAAATGCTGGCATTATAGCATTTCTATAAAGTGGACAGTCATTAAAAAATGTTTTAAAGATTTATCCTTTGTTTCTTTAAACTCCCTTAGACGACCCTCACAACTCCGTATCCAATAACTTTCTATAGTCAGCCACGGCTCTTGAATGACAGGTAAGGTTTGCTTCAGCTCTTGAAATTCTTTTTGATCATATTCAGTAAGATCAACCGTCGAAGAACCTAATATTAAAAATAATATAAAAACGAAGTTTAATGCGATGCATTTGTCTGAAACAATTGTAAGAAGTTTTACCAAACAATTGTAATCCTGAAGTTGTTGGAGTATTCAATCGAATTTTTTTCGGTGTAATCAAGCAACCTGCACCTCTTAATTTGGTCGAAGAATTTTTATACAAATTATATAATTTCTTTTTGGAATTTTGCCATCATAATAGTTATAGTTTTAAAAACAAAAAAAACTGTTAGATTTAAAACTTATTTTAAATGTTTTTAAAAATTTTTAACAATTTTTAACATTTTTTCATGCAAGCATTTAGTACTTTAGACTTTAGAGCTTTAGAGCTCAAAAATCGATAATATCGGTTGATTTCGGAATTTTAATAAATTTCGACAAGAAACCATAATGTATGTATTTATCCAGAAATTTTTGTCCCCATTTTGCTTCAAGCCAATTGTTTAAAATATCTGATTTTCACCTTCGATTGTTGAAATTTTGTGTGTGATGTAATTTAATTCAGTTATTTAAGCACCAATAGTAACAAGTACATGCATCAAATAAACTGAACCCAGGACTCCCGGCAAACTGAATGAGCCAAACCTCGTTCTGTGCACGCAAGTTTACTTTAATGAACGCATAAATTTAGAGAAACATGCAACTTACCTTTTGAACTCTTATTATTGCTGATTTTAAGCACAGCTAGTATCAATTCTCGCACGGACACAAACTTTTTTTTCACAAGTTATAAGACGCGTTCATCTGCTGAAAAACTCTCTCACTGAATAATGTATCGTAATTTTTTCTTCGAACGTATTATATCAAAAAAAATTATTATCATTTCGATCTTATTCTTATACGTTCAATTTGAGAGAAAAAGAATGAAATCGAGAAATTTTTTTTCTCAATTTTATCTACGTAAGATCAAATCGAAAGTAATCGAATATTAATTATTTTCATTTCGATCTCATAAGTTTAATTTGAGAGAAAAATAACAAAACTGAGAATTTTTTTTCTCAATTTTATATACGTTGATTCAACCGAGAATAATCGAGTATTAGTTAGTTTCATTTCGATCTCATAAGTTCAATTTGAGAGAAAAGGTATAAAATCGATAATTTTTTTTCCTTAATTTTATCTACGTGGATCAAATTGAGAATACTCGCGTATAACTTATTATTATCTGATCTTTAAGTTTCAAAAAGAAACAAAAAGGATTAAAATGAAAATATTTTACTCTCATTTTGACATTTGTGAATTAAATAAATGATGGGGAAGTAACAAAGTGATGTGTACTTCTCTGTTCAATTTGAGAAATGGAAATCTTATTCTGATTCAAAAATTTCTTATATTTATACAGAAAAAATGAAAACGATCTTTATTTACTCAAAACAAGAATAAATGTATTTCCTATTGTTGAACAAAAACAATTCTCAACTTCAGTATTTCATTCTTCTGTAGGATGCTCGAATTGATAGTTTTTTCTCACTTTTAAAGTTTTGTTGTATTAAAATGATATAAATTTACTCGAAATGAGAATAAATGTATCTTCTGTTTTTAATCATATATAATTCTCAATAATAGTATTTTATTCACTTTTTTGTGTGATCGAATTGATAGTTTTTATCTCAGTTTTAAATTTCGGAGTACTAAAATGATTTAAATTTTCTCAAATTAAGAAGAAACTGAATTTTCTATTTTCAATCATGCACAATTCTCAAATCTAGAATTATTTTTCTCTCTGTGTAGATCAACATTGATCGTAATCGATCAAAATTGACCCCTCATGCGTTAATTCCTTTATTTCGTTAAATAAAAATTCCTTTATTTTGTTAAACCAATTTGACAGATCCAAAAAAATGTGACTTTTTTTTTGTTCGCTTCTCAAGTATTTTAAAGGAAAAACTGAAAAAAGATGCAAAACTACAAAAAAATACAAAACTGAAAGAGTTTTGCCCGCTCTGTACCTCGATTCTAGTTCTGTGAGAAAAGATGTAGTGGAATAGAATTATTATTAATCTCGCATTTTGATTTCTCACTAAATAATTCCATTCCACTAATTGGTATTCTCGTTCTCTTTTCGAGATATCGGTTTTAGTTCTAAACTAGAAAATTTTTTTGAAAATGGAATTCATCTGTCAGTTTATTTGTGCTATAGTTATAGTGCTATAGATTTAAATTGTAAAATTATTCTTTAAAATTAAATAAATAGTGTATTTGAATAGGTAGTGTATTTTGCCACCTCGTCTTGTTTCCCTATTTCCATCTGCCTTGTCAAATCTGCGAGGAGCATACAAAACAAAATATTTAGTATATAAATTAGGTAATTAATTTTTTTTTTTTTTCTTTTTTTATTTTTTTTTTTTTAAGGCGTTCATGCTCCAAGTAGGAGCGTTGCCAGGTTGATCTGCTTAGAATATTCACCACGGTCATTCGCAACAGCGACATAATTACCATGGCAGCCGATTTTTTTAAGGTCGTTTATTACGTCAGTCTCTCATTGTAGTCGTTGTCTACCTCGCGGTTGCTCACTCCTTGGGGTACTAACGTACATTTTTCTAATCATTCCAGACTGTGAATCGGCTCGTAGAACATGTCCAAACCAAGCAATCCTATTAGAACGGATACAACCTATTATATCAGGACCCTCAAGAAGGTCTCTGATCTCAAAGTTATACCGGGTTCTATACTCTCCATCGTCTGTCTTAAGTGGACCAAAAATGTAGCGTAGGATCTTACGCTCAAATACAGATAAATGCGATTCATCATTTTGTGTAAGGGTCCACGTTTGTGACCCATACATCACAACCGGTCTAATCAATGTCTTGTATAACTTGAGCTTGGTGTTAGTTGATACATACGGTGATCCAAGGAGAGGTTTGATTGAGTAGAAAGTTCAATTACCTGCAGCGATTCGAGCTTTAATATCTGTAAGTATGCTGTTGTTTGAGTCAAGCATTGATCCCAAATATTTAAATTCAACTCCCTCGATTCGTTCATCGCCGCACATCAAATCTTTCTTCTCAGCCTCCCTTGAAACATTCATATGTTTGGTTTTATTGTAGTTAATTTGCAGACCAATTTTCCTAGCACCACTCTCAAGCGACTTGAAAGTCTCACTCATAACAGCTTCACTTCGGCCGAGGATGACAACATCATCAGCGTAAGCAATCATCTGTACTGAGTTTATTGACAATATATTGTTATTAGTCGGTAGTTTCTTTTGACGGCACACATATTCCAAGGCTAGATTAAAAAGTATAGAAGAGATAGCATCACCTTGTCTTAAACCGGAGTCGACTTTAAAAAACTTTGATATTTCGTTCTCTACTCGTACACAGCATTGAGAGTTCTGTACTCTCATTTTGCATAGTGATACCAATTTACCAGGAATTCCCATTGACACCAGAGCAGACCATAGAGTCATAGAATCTCTCGTTCGAGAGAGTCGTAGGCCTGCCTGAAATCAATGAAAAGTAGGTGCACAGGTATGTTGAACTCTCGGCACTTTTCCAAAATCATCCTCATCGAGAAAAGTGCATCGGTAGTACCTCGGCCCCGCCGGAAACCACACTGATATTCTCCAAACAGTTGTTCAGCAAAAGGATTGATTTTGGATAGCAAAATGTAAGAAAAGATTTTATATGCTGTGCAAAGGAGAGCGATTCCTCTGTAGTTTGCACATTGTAGGCGATTACCTTTTTTATGGATTGGTATCAGTATAGCTGTGTTCCAGTCCTGTGGCATGGTTTCAGTCCTCCAGATCATTTGAACAAGTTCAAACAATCTTAAGGATAGAGTTTCGCCACCATGTACAATCATTTCGGATGTTATATCGTCGATACCAGGTGCTTTATTGCGTTTTAATTTAGACAGCGCCGCTTCGAATTCCTCTTTGGTTGGTTCGTCTACATGTACCTTTGACGCACGAATAAGCTTTGCTCGTCGCCCGACTTGTTTCTGGTCACTTAAGTTGAGAAGTTTCTCAAAACAAGCGGCCCAAGTATCTAAAATATTTTTAAGGTCTACTTGTAGCTAGACTCGACTAGATCGACTGCTATTCAAAACGAAGATGGGGCGTTTTGAATAGCAGTCGATCTAGTTTGAGGGCCCTTCTTTAAGGTTTTAACCTGTTGAAAGAAGTTTCGCGATTGATGTTTCTTATTGAAGCTTTCAATCTCCTCACACTGTCTCTTCCACCATTCTCTCTTCGTTCGTCTACTCAGCTTTGTAACAGCTTGTCTTGCCAGCTTATAGTTATCCTTCGTGGACCTGGTATTGCGTCCTTGTAGACACTTCAGATAGCAGTCTCTTTTGTATTGAATAGCGTCAAGGCATGTTTGATCCATCCATGGCTTCTGGGAGTGGTTTTGTGGTCTTCCAAGTATTCCCTCAGCAGCGCTTAAAACAGCATCTTTGAGCAAATACCATGACTTATCGACGTCTCCATTAATGGTTTCTGATTTCTCCAATGTTTCGGCAATATGGATTTGATATCTCTCTTCTGTTTCAGCATTCTTTAATGATGAGATGTTAAAACGTTTCCGTTGGTTGAATTTTGGAATGCCTGGATTTGGGAAGTGGAACCTTATCGTTGCACATACAAGGAAGTGGTCACTTCCAATGTATGCACCTCTAAAGGATCGCACATGCAGAACGCTCGAAAAGAAACGTGTTGTTACTAGAACGTGATCAATTTGATTTCGAGTGTTTCCATTCGGTGAAACCCAAGTCTGTTTATGAATCGATCGATGCGGAAAGAACGTACTGGCAATTCTCAAATTATTTGATAATACAAACTCAGTCATTCTCTCACCATTATCATTCGAATTCAAATGCAAGCTGTTGGGACCCACCACATTTCCATAAGAGATATCTCTTCCAACCTGTCCATTAAAGTCACCAAGAACCATAATGAAGTCGCGTGTGGGTGTTTGTTTCATAACCTCTTCCAGGGCTATGTAGAAATTATCCTTCTCGTCGACGGTCCTAGCTTCAGTTGGTGCATGCACGGCAATAAGAGAAATATTGTTATATGTACCACGTATACTTAGGTAGCAGATCCTCTCACTGACCGGGATGAATTTCATCACGGCTTCTTGTATGCGTGCACCAACAAGAAATCCAGTACCAAATTCTCTTCGAGAAGGATGACCACTACAGTATAGAGAGTGACTATCCAAATCTTGTTTTCCGATAATCGGCTGTCTAATTTCTTGTAGAGCAATAATATCCATCCTATACCTCTCAGCTTCTGTTTCTAGACTTATAAGAGCATCAGAAGCGCTCAGGCTGCGCACGTTCCACGTTCCGATTCGGTAGTCTTGTTCTTTTTCACGTCCAGGTCAAATTTTGTTGTTGTATCCGGGTCTGTTTTTCTCTTTCTGATAACCAAATTTAACATTTTAGTTTTTTTCCGGGGTTAGGGTGTTAACCTTAGGCCCAACCCAAATTATCGTGAATGGGTCCGTTCTGCATATTAAGGTCACCAGAAACAACCTTTTTTACACGTTTATATAGCAAGCCGCTGGATTCAAGACAGACGCCCGCTCCAAGCCGTCCCTGACATGGAGAACAGACGCTTGAGTTGGTTGAAGAGCGCCAATTCGCCGTGATGTAGCGTCATTGACTAAGCAGTTTTTACTCTGCTTGTCTCCAATACACCAACCTAATTCTGTCAGCATTACCCAGGCAGCACAGCGTGGACGTCGAATTTCGGATTTCGCTACCCTAAAATAGTTTTTGATAAAAAATAAAATAAAATTAATAAAACATGGTTAACGCCCACGCGCCAAGATCTTGATTCTTGATGGAAGATCTTGATTCATTTTAAATTTGGACAAAATGGCGGGGGGTCTCCCGAGCACCTCTAAGTTTAAATCTTGAATAACTTCTAATCCCGGCTTATTATCTTATTGAAACTTAGTATATGAGGTTTTAGTACAGCTTCCAATATTTCTGCATACCAGCTTTCGGTTTGTCACTTCCGGTTAAAAAGTTTTTTTTAAAGTATTTATCCCCACTGTAGCCTACAATTACCGATCGATTTTCATGAAACGTTGGTAAAAGCTTTCTAGTATCATGAAAAAGATTTAATCAGCTTTTGGAGTACATTGGATAAAGGGTTGGGGGGGTCCACCATACAACAGGTGGTTTTTACCCAATGTTTTTTATGTTTGTTGGGAGCATAAAACATTCGTTCGTGAATGAATTTTGATGATACTTTGGAAAAAGATGCAATTATGTATGACAAAGAACTGACTCTTTTTTAAGCGATTGTAACCAAAGTGGTGTGAGGTCCCCGCATCTGTTTTTTCGAAAGCTCAATAACATCTGTACCTGATAATCGAATTGAATGAAACTTGGCATCAGCATTCAGTATGGTTCACAACAGTTCTGCATAGCAACTTCCGGTTTTTCACTTCCGTTAAAAAAATTTGTTTGTACTTTTTTGAAGTTTTTTCAATGTCTTCATGCACACTACAGCCTACAATAGTGAAGTGATTATGATGAAACTTATGGAAAAGGTTTCAATTATTGTGAAACGATAATTATCATCCTTTGGGACACATTGATCAAAGTGGCGTAGTGGGTCTACCATAAAAATGCTGACTTTTCACACTTTGTTTTTAAAGTTTGTTGGGAGCATACAGACTTCATTCATTAATTTATTTTAATGACAATTAGAAAAAAATGGAGACTTAAATAAGAAAGAACTGATTAGTTTTTGGACAATATTGAAGTAAGTAACAACAACAATATTGAAGTAAGTAACAACTCCCGAACAACTGTTTACTGTGTCAGAATTTTTTCAATATTTGTTGGGAGCACACAGCATTCGTTCGTGAATAAAGTTTGATGACACTTTGGAAAAAGATGCCACTATGTATGGTAAGGCACTGATTAGTTTTTGAGCAATAGTGAACAAAGTGGTGGTGGCTGTCCCATATACCTGTTTTTTTGGAAGCTCAATAACATCTGTACCTGATAATCGAATTAGATGAAACTTGATACATAACCATTTAGTACGGTTCACAATAGTTCAGCATCCCATATTCCTGTTTGCCACTTCCGCTTAAAATTTTATTTCGTTTTTCTCGTACAACATAATTTATGTTTGATGGGATACTACTAGAGATGTTAAAATACCGTATTTAATTTTTTTTTTATAATACAGAGTATTATACATTGTATAATACAAAATAAAATACCGTGTATTCTGTACAAAAGTGCAATAGTCGACATACAGTGTTAGTAGTATAACAACAAAAAATTATTTCCATCACCATTTTCTCTTTTAAACATCTGCCCCGGCATTAAGATTTCTTATTGTTCTCTTTATTTATATTCCTTAAACGAATAATAATAAGATCTATTTATTCACTTGAATCTGATTTTGTTTGGTTTCTATATTAATCACTTTCGCGCCGAGCTATTGTATTTATGTTTTTATTTAAATTGATGCTTTATTATTTTCCATCGGTAAACTGTTGAAGATTTCACATCAACAAGTTTACGCCTCGTTGATTTGTAAGACAAATACTTCTTGCAGTATGAGTTAGGTTACAGATTGAAAAAGATTTTCTGTTACAGTGGAATATGCGGAACGATGAAACATTCCGAAGATCCATAAACTCTTTGCCACTAAGTTACACAGCCAATAGAATTGCCATCGGTTTCAGAATGTAAGTTTTGAGATTTTGGTGTTTTAGTTAATCAATTTGAAGGTATAGAAAGAGAACTACTCAAAGATATAAAATTTAATGACAGAGTCCATGGCTCATAATTTTGATTTGCTGCGTAAAGAAAATTCCCTGTAACGGTGAATAGGAATGATGCAGCATCCGATGTTTGAAATGTATATTCTATTGAACATACAACAATTTTGTTGCCATAGAAATTTGCGAATCATTAAGAATGCGTTTTTAATTGTGACAAGGAGCAATAATTCATATTCTTCTGCTTCTTTAATATATTCAAGACCAGTAGTATATATATTTTCGCAATGATAAATTTTTTAAGTAATCCACGCGAAATCTCAATAAAATGGCATTCGGGCGCCTCCACAATACTTTTATAATAAAATACCTTGTATTTAACTACGTTTTGGACAATACGGTATTTTACGTATAATACCGCGTACAGTAATCCCTCCGACTGCGCGGTAGTTCCGTTCCAGAAAAACAGCGCGCAATACAAAACCGCGCAATGTGAACCCTATTTTGTATGAAAATGGGGGGTTCAGTTCCAAATTTTGAAAAAAATTTAAAAAAAATTAATTTAAAGTTATAATTAAACCAAAATGAATATATACAGCCTGAAAAACGTGTATTACTTCAACAACACTTAAAAAAGAAAACACTTCATAAGTTAACAGATAAATTAACATAAATAACATTTCAAAAAACAACTTAAATTTACAAAAATTATATCAATAATCTGAATTTGTTTAGAACATTCTACCTTTACTGGCTTAAAATTGAATTTGATCTATATTGAACGTTCCAGCCACACAGTTAAAAATAAACTGAATATGTAATGCAAATTGCTACATATATGGGTCATTTTTTTACAAACCGAACATCTTTCTGACCGACACATATTTGATTTGGCTGAAATTTTAGGGCTTTTGTATAGAAAAATTTCCAAATTCTCATTTCCCAAGAAAAGAAAGATATACGTGCTCGAGAATTTTTTTGGGTTGGAAAATGGAGCGGTTCTAAATTTCGAGGATTTCGTGATTTTTGGCTTGAAGACTTATTTTCAAAGATTCATAACTTCGGTTCTGGTAGTGATAGATATTTTTTTCTGTTTTATTTTAAAGTTAAAAGATGAACTGTAAAAAAAAATTGTTATCTACAAAAATTATTAACAAATTCCTATGTGTAAACAGTTTAGCAATAAGTCAGACACTTTCTCTCTGACATCTGCAATTTTGCTCTCTCGTGTACGAGTAGCATTAGAAATAAATCAATTTATCGAGCGCGGAAAGGTAAAAATTCCTTAAATTTTTGCTGTCCCGCGCTGGATAGATTAATATATTTCTAACAGTAAAACTAATTTCTCCCTTAAGACGCGTATGCACTTGAAAATAAATTATTTTCCCCATACCAAATCTATGTAAAAAAAACAAAATAAAAGGAAACGAAAAAATTTTCGGTTTGCATTTCGTAAGTAGTATGCAGTTGAAAATAAGAAAAAGTGAAAAACAGACCTGTCAATAGATGTCATGACTACCCGTGGAGACTTCTTATTTTCAAATTACGAAGCGAAATAAATGTAGTTCCTTTCATTTCGTACGGAAAATAAATTGAATGTTTGACAATTTGACAGTGTTATATTTGTTGATAGCGTTGTTTTTTAAGTGTGTATACATATGTTCTCCATTTACGTAGATTTTTTTTAAATTTATGTAGATTTTTTTTCCATTTTGTAGATTTTAAATTTCGTTCCGAAATAAATACACCTTTTCGAAAGTAAAATTTATTTTCAAGTGCATACGCGTCTTTAGTTAAAAACACGTTTTTCTTGAAAATTGAACGTAGAACAACTAAAAATCGATTTTAACATTTTATTTGTTTATAACAATAGGAATTTGCTAATAATTTTTATTGACTATATTTTTTTATTAAAATTCCATCTCTTAACTTTAAAATAAAATAAAACAAAAGCTTACTATCATTAAAAGAACCGAAGTAATGAATTTTTGAAACTAAGTCGTCAAACCAAAAATCACGAAATTTAGATTGCCTCTATTTTCCAAAAAAAAAAAAATCCTCGAACACGTATATTTTTTTCGATATCATACCAGTAAAAAATTTTTAAGCAAAATCACAAATCCGTCGGTCAGATTTTGTTCAAATCTGTTCGATTTGTAAAAGAATGACCCATGTGTGAAATTTAATTTTTTTTTTCATTTTAATTTTACGAAATTCACCTACATATTCTTAAAGAAAAATTTTAAACGTCGCGCAGTGTGAAATTTTAATCGCGCAGTGCGAAAATTAGTATTGAAAACTCATCTCGCGCAGTGGAAATCGCGCAGTTAAAACCCGCGCAGTCGGAGGGATTACTGTATTATACAATAGTATTAAACACTTTTACATCACTAGATACTACTGCTTTCTTTAATATTTTTATAATTAGAACTACGCGAAATCTATAACATTGGTTAGCTTTTAATTAAAGTATTTGGTGGATATTAGCTCATTATATATCCAGAACACTATGTTTCCAGAGCTGTGGTGAAGTCAGCCTATATGCATCAGCGTCGCAATATTTTTTTCTTCATTTTTGTGCATCTTTACAAAATTTCAAAGCAAATAATCTCATTTCATCTTTAAATCCGTTGACGAGATAATTTGACAGTTCATCCCACAAATATACACTGAGAAAAAAAACATGTTTGGACATGTTTGCGACCAATTTATACATGTTTCAGTAAACCTTAATATGGTTAAATTTTGATTTTTAAACATAATAGTTTAAATATATTACAATAATATATTTATTTTAACTATATTAAATTTGTCATAAATATGGCATGTTTAAAAAATCTACCTAAATTATGGTTACTAGAATTATGATTCTTAGAAACATATAATTGTAAACAAATTTGGTTTCGAACAAAACTAATTATTATTGTTACAAACATTCCTTATCTTGCTATAGTAAAATTAACTATAGTTTGATGCCAAATAACATATGATGTCTTTAAAGTTCTATTTAAACATGATTATGTTTAATATGATTGCTATGCAAATAATAAAATATATTTAAATATAAATGAAATTTTTGGTTCTTTAATTTTTTCAGATAGATATTTAAAATTGAAAAATATAACTTTTATTTGAACTTATATCAATTTATTATCTAACCGTATAAAATATAACATATTAAATGACATATCATGGAAGGACATATATGCATTTGTTTGCCATTATTATTATATTATTCAGAATTTATTTTGAATACCATTTTTGAATTTGTTTAAGAACATAGAAAATAACACTTTAACGTTCAATTCTAACATATTATGTTTGAATTCTAACGTTTAGTATTCATAATCAAACATATTATGTTTCGTATTCTTAATCAAATATTTTATGTTTGAATAAGATTTCCAAATATGTTATTTTTGTTACGACCACAAATATAATGGACACAAAAATATAATGTTTGAAAAGCGAACATGTATATGTATACATGTAAATGTATATGTACTCTTAGCCAAACATAACATGTTTGGAATTGTTTAGAAGAGATCTAAACAACTTGCTCAGTTCATTTAGTTTCGTACGTTCGTTGAGTTTAGTTCTTTTTTTCGTGTGTTATTTTTTATCGTTATTGAGAAATGTGAATTTAAGCCAGTGAATTTAATTAAAACAAAAAAATTATTGCATTTAAATATATCTATTTACATAAAATAAAAAACAATTTCTCAATTTTTGTGTAAAAATAATAAGACTAAATTAAAATAATAAATAAACTTTAAAAAAAAATAGAACCGACTTCAGAAAAAACAAAAGAGGCACAAAAAAGTGAAAAATAACTCCATTGTTGCTTTTAGAAACAAAAATACGTTACATTTTGATTAATTTAATTTAATTATACTTACTATGGACAAAAAAATTACGCTATTAAACAAAGTAACTATATTAAAATAGTAACTTTTTATTATAATTATTATAGTTATTATAGTTGTTATAATAGTTATTATATTTTAAAAGTTATTTGTAGTACAAAACTGTTGGAAATCGGTGCCAAGCCCGAGACATATTAGTCGGTTTTTCGTCAATGTGGCACCGACTTCGAACAGTTTTGTACTACAAATAACTTTTAAAATATAAAAACTATTATAACAACTATAATAATTATAATAAAAAGTAACTATTTTAATATAATAACTTTGTTTAATAGCGTAATTTTTTTGTCTAAAGTAAGGTATAATTAAATTAAATTAATCAAAATGTAACGTATTTTTGTTTCTAGAAGCAACAATTGAGTTATTTTTCACTTTTTTGTGCCTCTTTTGTTTTTTCTGAAGTCGGTTCTATTTTTTTTTTAAAGATTTTTATTTTTTTATTTTTAGTGTAGACATAAAGCAAATGTCGGCTAGAAAGCGTTCTAAAAGTAATAACTTCAAATGCCGGAAAAACTTTTATCAGTGACAATCTATTAATTATGGTTTTGCGATTTTTGGCACAAACGGCATACATATTTCCTGTCATAGAAAATTATTTACGATAACTTCGACAAGTAAAGCAATATAATACTGCCGACAACACCCAAACAGAATAATATGTTTTGACGAAATCAACAAAAATGCATAAAAAATATGGTTTTTTCCAATTTTCTGAATAACGGTATTTTTCACATCATAAAAAAAATTATGGGACCCTCTCGGAATAAACCCAAATAGAATACAATTTAAATCATCCAAATCGAACGAGCCGTTTTTGAGAAATTGCATTCATAAAAAAAACCCACAATGAAACACAGAACCTCCTTCTTTTTTGAAGTCGGTTAAAAATAGAAGAAATAGAAAGAAATAAGAAGAAATTAAAATAATAAAAGTAAGAAGAGTATAGTTATTCCACATATAATATGCTTGCGCTAGATATAATTTTTTTAAATAATATGTTTGATAGAACCTTATAATGTTTCTAAAGTATAGTTGCGGTAAGCATAATATATTAACACTAAACATATTATGTTAAAATAACATGATTGAAGGCAAAATAGTATGGTTACTGATTATGTTTTATTTGATCATATTATGTTTATAGTAAACACAATAACAATGGTTCAAGTAAACATGTTACATGTTTGTCATTTTCTAAACATGTACATGTTACCAGCAGAATATGTTTGGGGTAACCACATTAATTTTCTCAGTGTAGATGATGCAAATCACTGCGGACAGTGCATATCCCACAAATATTTTCTCATTCTACTGAACCGGAATGCAAAAATCTCATTTAGTACGAAATCTCATTCCACGAAATATTTCCATACAACCAGAATCTAGCTACTGATGTCAAAACTTAAATCGAGAGACGATAACGCTATAAGTTTCTTTTTAACTGACTTCAAAAAGTGAGGTTCTGCGTTTCACTTCGGGTTTCTTTATGCCTTGATCTGGCAAGTCCACTGAAAACTTAGTTAATGCCGTTATAATACTATAGTTTATCCTTTCCACCTGACCGTTACCTCTTGGTACTCCTGCGTTTATTAACGATAATTGTATATTATTATCATCGCAATATTTTGTAAAATCGTTTGAGGTAAAGGCTGTGCCTCTATTAGTAATTAAGTTACACATATCACTGGAACATGAACTTGGCATCTACAACACAGAAAATATATTTTTTTTTTCAGTGGTGTTCGTAGGACCAAGATGGTCAATATGATAAGTTGAAATAGGGTACTCATCTTTAACTCTAATTATTTCAGGCTGCAACAAATTCGGAACATAAACAACTTCCTACCCTCGTCATCTGTTTTAAACAATATACCTGTTAGTATATGGTAATCTTCATGTGAGCCATGCTCTATTAGTTTTTTGATTAGACTTAAATTCTCATCTTTATCTTGTACGGTTTTTATTCTCCAAATCAGTTCTCTCTATCGGCAATTGACTTAATGTGTCTACGTGCCTCATTTTTGTACTGCTTCGATGTTCTAGTGAGTAGTTAAAATCTTCCAAACAAAGTACCCAAGCCTGCAATTCTAGGAATAATATCTTTTTTGTCATAGTCACCTTAAAAGCTGAACAATCAGTGATGATTTTGAATTTTAGTCCTTGCAAATACGGCCGTAATTTTACTAAAGCCTTCACTATAACTAGCACCTCTAGTTTGTACGAATAATATTTCTCTTGAGCTGCTGAAGTGTTTTTGTTTTAATAGAAACTGGGTGAAATTGACCGTCCAAATTATCTTTTTGCTTCAATATTTCTCTTTATCCAATTTTTAATGCGTCTGTGTGTAGTTCTGTTTCGGCTTCTGGTCTAAAAATAGATAAAATTGGATTTGTTGTTAGTGATCTCTTTAAATTTTCGAATGGTAATTTTTGCTCTGGTCCAAACTGAAATTTAACCTCATTTTTAAATGAGTTAGATGTTGATTGACTCGGCTATAAGCGAGTAATCTTTAACAAATCTCCTAAGACTTAAAGTAACCAGTTAAGCCAAGAAAGCTTTGAACTTGCTTAACATTTTTTGGTTCTGAAAATTTGACAACTGCTATCGTTTTAATTTCTGATGGTTTCATGACACCTTTTGAAATTTTGAACCGCAGGTACTCGATACGGCTTGACAGGAATCGACACTTCTTCCAATTGAACTTTAAACCGTACTTGCTTACGACTTAAAGTACATGCACAGCTTTTTCCACCCCTACGTTTGCGTATTTTGATGGAATTATGATATCGTCCATGTTAACTAGAATACATCCTTTTCACATAAGATCCTTGAACACAAAGTTTACAAATCGTGGAAACACTGCTGGTGACGTGCAAAGTCCAAAAGAAACCTTCATAAACTCATAAAGTCCTCTTGGGGTGACAAATGCTGTATATTTTCGGCTTTCTTCATCGACTGAAACGTGAAAAAATCCATTTTCTATATCAAGCGTTGTAAAATCATGGCAATTGTATAATTGATCTATTTGATCTTATATCAAAGGCAAAGGATAACGATCCATAACAAATATCAATACATAACTACATAAACGTTTAGTATTATCTTTTTTTATACTAACACAATTGGTGACGCGTAATCAGATGTACTGGAACGTATATTTTTTTTCTCCAACCGCTCACCAACTTGTTAGACGGACGCGGTGGTGACTGCCAAATTGTTTCTTCGTCTTTCAGAGTTGCCTTCATTTTAACTGGTTACTTATTTTTGGCATGTCGTTTGTATAGGCATCAATTAATGCTTCGATTTCATCCTAAGCTATCGGAGTAGAAAAAAAAAGGTTAGCAACTTTTTCTATGGTTATACTAGTCTTGTTAATTCTTTGAGTCGTTCCTAGTTCAATTTCATTTCCAATTTAATGTGCATATCAGCTTCAAAGTTTGTGTTCTCGTCTATTATTAGTTTTGTTTTAAAACAACCTTTCATCTGTCTGCACATTTCTTTCTACAATCCTGAAAAACTAAGATTAAACATCTCTCAGTTTGGGTGTTCCTATTCTATGGTATTCATCTTCTCGTAAAATAGATAAGTGAGATGTAGAGGAAGTTATTATCCTGGTTAATATAATGATGTTAAATGATGAAACAGTCTTGATGATTGGAACCTCAAATGTATTTATTTTTTTTTATGAAATTTTACATAGTTATTTTGCTTATATTATGTGTATAATTTATATTTTTGGTCGTAATGAATAAAATATTAATAAGAGAAGAAAAACGTTTACTCCGGTTCACAATTAATTTGAAGGTGTCATGTGATAGCTTTCAATTTTTTTTACATTTTAATGACGTTTATGGTGCTTATGTTTTAAAAACGATGAACAAAACAGTATGCAAAAGTTCTATGTATTAGATAGCATATAAGTAACATTACAATACATATGTACTTTGTTAGCTTTCTTTGTTTTTTTTTAAAGAATGGATTGTCCTGAAATATACGAGAAATTACGCAGAATTACATATAAGGCATTCACTTTTGAAGAAAAGATTTAGTTTTATATTATACCGCGATAGTGTTAATAGTTAAAGTTATTATGTTAAATGAAATTTAATTCTGAATAAAGTTCTAAGTATTATTTAAGACATTTAAACACGATTTTTACATGATCATGTTCACATGCAGCATTTATAAGTCGTTAGATGCTAGATTTGGTTAGAATCCTTAGAGATTTTCTTGTTTTAACTATTTTGTTACACGTGACCGCCTTCTCACACCTTGCAGCTATTTAGAGATAGCTTCAGTTTCCAGTATTAATACATGTTATTCTAGCCTGGTCGCAACAAAAGAATATTTGTGTGAGATTAAAAATTTTATAATTTTTTATAAAAATTAGGACATTTTACAAAACTATGGGAACCATTACGTGGAGAGTGAACGAAACCGCTCTCACGTCTTGATCACAACCGAATTTTTTAGTGCATCATGGAAGCCGTGCCTATACTATATCTTGCATTATTTTTTTCTAAGATTTAACATTTATACAAGTCGAATTATTTAAAACAAAAAAGACTTACAAATTATTCAGATTAATTCTTCCACCACAGCAACAATACGTACATCCGTGTTGACTCAAATACTTCTTCTCAGGTACTAGTATTAGCAAACAAACAACAAAGATAAATAAAAACATGCTGCAATGCTATGTTGACTCCATTAATTCCTTACAAATACGGATGCTGATCACACTTGATTTTACACCTGTTACAACACGCAAATCTAAGTGGAATCGAATATTTCGTCTCAAGTAATTGCATTAAAAACAAGAACGGTGATGAGTGACAGCAATGATTCTCAACACCCATTCTAGCATCGGCAACAATACACAAATTTATAATAAAAAATGACCAAACTTATCCCAAGTGTCTGCATCAAATTTAATCATGATGAAGTATACCGATAATTAACACCAACATCTAGTTTCGCATCAGCGACAATACTTAAATTTGTGATGAAGCAAATATTATCAATTTATTTGAACATCATTCAAAATAGCAATCATCATTTTGTTTTCTTGATGACAGCTGTGACAAGGGTGCTATCACTAATTTGGATAAAACATTAGCACCTTCTAAATTCTAATAAAAATAACTCAATTTCCTTTTAGGGTTAGACACATATTAGCTTTTTATTAAAATAATTTTGAATATAATATTTAAACCAAACAATAAACTTTTTAAATTATATTAAATTTTGCACACATTACAAATAAAACTTATTACTTCCAAGTCAAAAAATAAGAAGAGAGAGTTTTGTCATGGTTGAACGATACTTATATCCATTATATCATGAACCTTATCTCCTCGTTCATTCTTGCTATCTTCTTCATCCGGTAAAAATTCGACCATTAAACACAATTTTTTCCGATAGATGGCTTATTATTTTAGACAGCCCAAGAGTCCAATAATAGATGTAGTAAAATCTCGGTCAACCATAATTTCTGTAAACAAAGTTTTTTTACATCAAAAAGAGATAGTGAATATATTTTTAGGTAAGCTTTTTTTTCTTTCTTAAACAATTTATGGTATATATATAGAATTCTTCCGTCACTCCCAATGACCTTGAAAATAGAGTATGTTGTGCTGCTTTTTATACTGAACAACAATCTGTATATATATAGGGCGCGGAAAACATTACTAGATAGACTTTTTTTATGTTGAAAATATCAATCATCTGATAGATTATTGTTTTGTTTTGTCGGTGAAATATTTTAAGATCTAATATTTTATGATATATTATTTTATATTTCACTTGCTTCTGCGACCCTGCAGACCTTCGATCAATAGCACCCCCCCCCCTGCCCCCTCCCCTCCTCCTCCTCTTCCCCCGCACCCAACCATACAATAATCGATGAAACAATAATCTATCAGATAAAGGAATGGGTGCGGGGGGAAGAGTAGGGTGGCGGGCTGGGGGGGGGGGGGGTTTGCTATTGGTCGAAGGTCTGCAGGGTCACAGAAACGAGTGAAAAATAAAATAATATATCATAAAATGTTATATCTTAAAATATTTGACCGACAAAACAAAACAATAATCTATCATATGAAGGGATAGGTGCTGGGGAAGGGTGGGGGGGGGTGGGTGATTTTGATCGAAGGTCTGCAGGGTCGCAGAAGCGAGTGAAACATAAAAGAATATATCATAAATAATATATCTTTATACTTAAATAAATAATTAAAAATAAAAATTTTTTTTTTATAAATAGCTCCTAAAGTAATGTTTTCCGCGCCCTATACATATGTATATTATTGCTCAGTATAAAAAGCTGTACAACATACTCGATTTTCAAGGTCATCGGAAGTGACGTAAGAATTCTATATAATTACCCAATTTATATTCTTAATTTCTAGTATTTTTCCTTAACTAATTAATATTTATATTTATTTTTTCACTTTCAATATTTCTTATACAAATCAGTTACAAGAAGGTGACATTATTTTAATTTAGCTTTAGATCATCAAAGAAAACTCTTCAACAGGCCAGAAAATTTCATCAAAAAAATTCAGGCTGATGCACGTACATAGAAAGCTTACGGTAAGTGTTTGTTTTCAATCAAATAATAAGTCTATATGAATACTAAATATCTTTTCTTTTTAGGAAAAAGGTGATGGTACATCTCAACTGTAAAAATTTACTCCACCTTATACCAATGCATAATTTGATGCTCTGTGAAACACAAATCGGATTCATCAGAACTTCGTGAAATTAAAGTGCTAATTTTTGGGTGGTTTTGGTTGCATTATCCATTAATTTAAAATGTTTCCAATCTACTTATATAACATTTTTGAAATCATATTATTTGTTAGAAGAAACGATCGAAGCTTAAATCAGTGAACGTCCCTAAATTTAGATATTGCAATCCATTTCATATAGAGAACGATACCTTTATTTGAAGCTTTACGTAGTAAACATTATTCACAAGCTTTGGTCTGTGTTTGGATATTTTTTCTACATTGTTTAGAGATTTCTTAAACAATAATATCTCTTGAATGGATACAAGATACGATTTAAATGAATTAGGTAAACAGTATTGGAATATTTTATTAACCACCAAATGCAATATGTATTTCTCCGTGGATGGATCGATTTCGAAGTAATTGTGTTCAATTTAACACAAAGCTTAAACGATGTAAAGCTGATTTGCACAATTTTTAGATTATATTTTTACTCAAAAAGTATATAAAAATGAATGCGTGACTGGATAATCCTTTTGTTAGACTTTTGGTTGAAATTAATTGTTTGGTAGAACATGAGTCAAATATTTGAAATTTCTCCACCTCAAATGGCAATTTTGGACAGCATAAAACTGGTTAGAATATAAAATTTGGCCAATCCATGAATAGCAACATATGTTTTAAGGGAACAGTTTTAGAAAAACCGTATATCCGAAATCCAATAAGTGTAACTCACTTTCTAAAAGATTTATTCATTTGATTGACCATAAGTTAAATGCTTTAAATCAAACGGATTTAAAACCAAATATTGAACAAAAATCAGTTTAACAAATAATTGCTACGTTTGAACCGTTACAAATAAATAATTCTAATACCATTAAACAAAACTCATCATTTGCATTTCCCAAAAAAATTACCTCCGTTTCGTTTTTCCGTACATACATTCCAAACATACATAAGCTTTCGTTATATTTCATTATTTTTTCTATTTAATTTAAACTCATTTTTATAAACTTATTGCAATGATTCCACACAAATTATAAACGCTAAAAAAATATATTAAAAATATTTCAGAAAAAAAGAATTTATTTAAATAAATAATAGAAAATCAGGAAAATGAATTATTCTAATTTTTCATATAACTTGAATTTCAATCAATTTTCAATTGAACATTTTTCTGAATTTTTTTTTCTATTTCTACCTTTATAAAAATTATAATAAAAAAACAAATTTAAATATTGGATTGAAGTTATAGAAGAGAGGGATTTAATGCAAATAAATATTATTTGATCAAGCTTTTATGTAACTGATGTGAAGACAATTTGAGAATGGGATGAAATTGAATTTGCGCAGTTTTATTGAGATCTTTAGATATTGAAACGTGTATTTCCGACAACCAAAACAACTGAATCCCAAATGCTACCATTTTACAAACACCAACAGGCAAAAAGATTTAGTCCTCACAAAAAATTATGCAAAAAATGCACCAGATTGTGGTACAATACAAAAAAATTTTTAAACAAACAAAAAATTCTATTAAAAGTTCTCAAAAACAATTTACATCAAAAAAAAATATTGGCTGGTGGGTATGGCGATTGATTGATTGATCGGTTGATTATAGTCTAATCATACTTAGTTTTTATGCTTAAAAAAATAATCGATTTACTATATCATAATGGTAAATGGATATTTTAGGCTATTTGTTTTGGTAACAAAGTATAACGATAATTGACTTAGAAGCAGGTGGATTTTAATAAATTGTTGAATAATGTATTGAAATTGTGGGAAATGATTATGTTTTAAATTATGTAGGATTATAGACAATAACTGATTTATCTAGATTACCTTAACCGAACACATTGTTATTATGATGCTATGGGTTAAGGACAGACATTCTGTTATTTTATTTTTGTCGGAATTAATCTCTTTGGAAAATTGAAACAGTATAGTAAAATAAATTTATTTAAATTTCAATAGGTGAGCAATTCCACGTAACCGCAACATCGGATGTTCCCGATCCCCTCTGATCTTGATGAAATTTCATACACAGATAGCCAATGACAAAATAAAAATACTGTTTCTTTCGAAAAGTGAAATTTCACTATGGGGATTACACAGGGTGGCGGCAAAGTTTTAGGGGTGGCGAAACATTAGTATCTTTGGCTGACGATTGCTAACGATTGACTAAACCAATTTAAGTCATTTATAGCTCATTCGAAAGTTAATTGATAGACTTTATAAAAAAAAAATTTTTTATTTTTTTAGTAAATTTTTAAAACTGTGTTAAACTTAACTTAAATAATATTTTCAAAGATGGGGCTGTTGAGGGTACCCTCACTTTTACCACATTTTTTCCAGAAAAAAAAATATTTATTTAGTTCGTAGTCTAAATTCGAAGTTTCCCAATAGCCTGATTTCTCGTTTTGAAAATAAAATTTGATTCAAAATTTTAACTTCCGTTTTTTCAATTTTTTGTTTTTTAAAAAATGCATTTTATTTAACTAAAACCGCCTGAAACCGCCTAAAGAAATTTAATTATTTTAGGGATACAAGTTAAGTATTTGAAGGTGTGGATGCTTTTTACATAATTGACTTTTTCTCCCATTTCTCTCTGTCCGAAATTAAATATAAATGAATGTACCTGAAATATATTAAAAGTGATGCTGAGGAGTAAATAGTGAGAAAAATTATGTGAAATAAAATGCATGTTGTAAAGAATTCGTATAATAATTAACGTTTTATTTTTATTCTAAGTTGTGTAATAAAAACAAGTTACATTTATTAATAATATAAAATAATATAAAAGAAATTAAAAATATAAAATAAATTTACATTGCATATTAACGGCTTATCTAGAAAATCATAGTTTTAGCTGAATTAGAATATATTTTTGTGAATAACTTTGATGAATCGTATACGACTTAGACGCTTTAAAAAAAATTTTTAATTTTTTCCAAATATTTTCGGTTTCTATGAAACCTTCCTCATGAAAATATTTATTTCTATGCTATTAGAAATAAATATTTCCCTGAGGAAGGTTTCATAGAAACCAAAAATATTTGGAAAAAAATTAAAAAAGTTTTTTAAAGTGTCTAAGTCGTAGACGATTTATCAAAGTTATTGAAATAAGACTTTAAGTAGTTCATAATTAATCTTCATATTTTTGTGAGCAATGTTTTTTCATCTTTGGGTATAAACGCATGAAATGATTGTGTACCTTTTATAGTTACAGCCTCTCTGTATCTTGTTTCTAGCCGTGACATCATTTCTATATAATAATTTTTACTGGTATATGCAAAATTCATTGTTGATTGCCATTTTGTTGCCCATTCATAAAGATCTATAGGGGTTGGAATAATATTCTTGTTAGAAAAACTTTATCGATGATCACCTCGTTTCAATGTACCTCCTATTCCATCACATGGTCCTTTTCCATGACTGGTAGCGTAGAAGTGCCACTCTGCGTCTATATTAAAATCTGGTTTGTGGTAACAAAGATTTATAAAACTATATTTATTTTAATACTGATATCCAGCACCATCAGTCATATAGACTTTTTTCATGATGTTTTATTTTATCTTCTATGAAATGAATCATTTATGATATGAATAGATACACTGCCACACTATCATGTTCAGTATATCAGAGATAATGACAAAACTTAAGTGATCGATACCTTGACTAGTAGGTGAATTATAATACATTAAAAACGGTTGTATCGTAGCTTGCAAATTATTACAATGATAACTCTGCACAGAATCTTGAATGAAAAAAGAGCAATTGTCCCAAAAATCTTTCAAGTTTGCTTTTGAGTTTTCTAAATACATGAACTGTTGTGGTGCCATAAAATGGTGAGGTATTAATAATTTTAGCCTGTGTGTTAATAAATGTATAAATGTTGAAGAATCGATGAACGTGTCCAAATTGCATCGATCGGGGGTATTCCATTGCATGTATTTCCCCTAAAAAATTTAAATTAGTTTTATAACTTTCATGTAATTTACCACAACTAACAAATTTCATTTCACCATATACCATTAAAAATTATTATATAGAAGTGAAGTCACGACTAGAAGCAAGATACAGAGAGGCTGTAACTATTAAAAGTACCCAATCATTTCATGCGTTCATACCCAAATATTAAAAAACATTGCTCACAAAAATATATTCTAATTCAGCTAAAACTAGGATTTTTCAGATAAGCTGTTAATATGCAATGTAAATTTATTTTGTATTTTTAATTTCTTTTATATTATTTTATATTATTAATAAATGTATATTGTTTTTATAACACAACTTAGAATAAAATAAAAAATTAATTATTATATGAATTCTATACAACATGCATTTTATTTCACTTAATTTTTCTCACTATTTACTTCTCAGCATCAGTTTTAATATATTTCAGGGACATTCATTTATAATTAATTTCGGACAGGTAGAAATGGGAGAAAAAGTCAATTATGTAAAAAGCATCCACACCTTCAAATACTTAACTTGTATCCCAAAATAATTAAATTTCTTTAAAAGGTTTCAGACGGTGTAAGTTAAATAAAATGCATTTTTTAAAAAACAAAAAATTGAAAAAACGGAAATTAAAATTTTGTAAAAATTTTATTTTGAAAACGAGAAATCATGCTATTGGGAAACTTCGAATTTAGATTACGAACTAATTAAACATTTTTTTTTTGGAAAAAAATGTGGTAAAAGTGAGGGTACCCTCAACAGCGCCGTCTTTGAAAATATTATTTAAGTTAAGTTTAACACAGTTTTAAAAATTACTTAAAAATTAAAGAAACATTTTTTTATGTATTGTAAGGTTTATCAATTACCTTTCTAACAGTGGCGAAGCGTCGGTATAGACACACTAGACAGTGTCTACCCAAACATAATATAAATGCGAAACTTTATTTTCATATTGTTCGCATAATGTCGACTTAATACTATTTTGTCAAACGTTCTAAGAAAATCATTAAGTTTTAATACAATAATTAGAACAAAAACAATTCAGCTATGTTCCCGAAACTTTAATACAAACGTTTCCCAGTTTCATGTACAAACAAACAAAAATGTTTTTCTCCCTGCAGTAGACATTTCAAATTATGACTACCAAAATAAGCAATAGCAACAACAACAAATTTTCAACTTTTGTTCCTTCTTGGATAGACAGTTTTGTTTATGTCTATTTCTGTTAATGTATTTTGTTTCCAAATTTTTTGAGAAACATATTGTGGGAAACATTTTTGACAAAAATGTGATTATTAGTTAGATGTTTCTTGAGCAATTTTTTGTGTGATTGGGTGATTGTGAATTCGATTCTACGACTTCTGAATAACAGGAACAGTTGGAAAATAAATTTGAATCTTTGATTTTGGATTAATTTTTGGAATATTTTTAGAATTTTGAAAAAAGTTTCAATCTTTGATTATGATATAATTTTTGCAATATTTTTGGCATTTTGGGAAAAGTTTGAATTTTTGATTTTGTTATAGTTCTTGCATTAATTTTGGAATTTCGAAAATAGTTTCAATTTTTGATTTTTTAATAATTTTTAGAAAATTTTTGGAATGTTGAAAAAGTTTAAATTTTGGATTTTATTATAATTTTTGGAATATTTTTAGAATTTTGAAAAGGGTTATTTATACTTTTGCAAAGAATTTTATGTTTAATATTCATCGCTCCCTAAAACTTAAAACAATATTTTTGTTAATCTACAATATCCTTTATCTTTTGTACAAAAAATTTTTATTTCAAATTTTTTAAAATTTTTAATTTTGATTTAGATTGAACAATCTTTTTTTAAATATTTTGGCGAATAAAAAATATAGTATATGATGCACGGACGTAAGTCATTTTAAATGTAGGTGCAAATCTCGGTTGGCGCTTCGGCTCACAAACTCCACATACGTCCAAAAACTTTAGCTTTCTGTCCTCTCATCCTTATGTACTATAATTAGTTTCTACTGGCAAATTAATAAAACTTTTGAATATGTCTACCCTAGTTTCAGAAACACGCTTCGCCACTGCTTTCTAATGAGCTATAAATGACTTAAATTGGTTTAGTCAATCGTTAGCAGTCGTCAGCCAAAGATACTAATGTTTCGCCAACCCGTAAAACTTTGCCGCCACCTTGTGTCATCCCCAGAGCGAAATTTCAAATTTTCGAAAGAAATGCTATTTTTATTTTGTCATTAGCTATCTGTGTATGAAATTTCATCGAAATCGGAGGGGGTCAGTCCGGATGCTAGAACAAATGCTGTTGCGGTGACGTGGAATTGCTCAGGTTAGAAAATTAGGAATCATCGAAATCAATTACGTCTTCGATTCTTTTTAATAGCCATAATCAACCTTAAGGATCAAAAATGTGTTTGTTGGTTAACAAAAGCTTTTGAAGCACATAGAATAGTATAAAACTAAAAATTTAAAAGAAACGATAATTAAGATAAACTAACAAAAAGATAAATTTAGGGTAATAAATTACTACTCGTAACAGTGGATCCACATAAAGCACTTGTTGGAGTAAATCTTCTCAGTAGGCCATTAAAGGAAGATTGCTGGAGAGAATAGGTATCTATTGGTGTAGAGCAGGAAGTACGAGTTTTGATGCTCTGACTATGAGTATCTGGCAACTGTCAATAGAAAAAGTGGCAGATGAATATCATAAACACCATTACAACATTCAAGAAATCTGAATATACATACTCAGACGAGATATCGATGGGACAGATGCCACTTGAAGCTCCAAGAGGTTAAAAAGATCTGGACACAAAATAAACGGTCATAATCAACGCTATAAATACGACATATCTTGGTGTTAAATTATCAGTCAATTAACATGCTAATGACATAGGATGTGCCTTAGTTTGGAGAAACCTTGTCGTCCTCGTACAGAATGTTTAAGGTATGTTCAAAATTAGTTGCGGCAAATATCAGAGATTAATTTCTAGATCACTATTCTATTCAGATATTCATCCTCTAGAGATCTTAACAGACAACCAAGCTGTTTGTGAACCTAAAATCTAAATTAAGAAAATTAATATCCCATCCAAACTTATTTTAAATTGTAATTGAAAACTTGCTTACTTTAACATTAATTCAAATGAATGGATACTGTCAACAACAATTCAATGTTGATTGTTGAGTTATTGTCAATTGTAAATTGTAGGTCAATGACATCCATGCAAATTAAAACTTTATAATCCAACAACATTAAAGCCACACAACACATTATAAGGTATACTAACCAAGTTAAATTGATCTACTATAATATAGAGGTCAGTAAATTAAACAAATATAACGATGTAGATGGCAATGTGGTCGGATGTAACAGTTACAAGTAGCTTAAGGTAGCTTAACTAGCTAATAAAAAACATAATTTTTTGCATTCATTATAATTACAAATTTACTAGTATAAAGCCAAGGAAAATTAAAATAAGATTATAACCAAAAAATAAAATTTATATTGTAGAAATTAATAATTAATTGTTGAAATTATAAAAAAGGTTGTTGAAAATAAATTGTTTCAATTAAATTAATTTTAACATTCATTCGAACAAACACAAGCAACCGATCGCATTGCCGATAAGTAAAATTTAATAATGCAATTTAATAAAATGGAGTTTAGAGCGGTGGGACGAAAGAAAAGTCCAGTTCCTGGTGTTCAGGCTAGACGTAGGGTCGATAATGGCTTTCTCAGCAGATGGTTATATCCCCAGTTACAGATTTGAAATATTTAATGCGTCTGGCTAGTCAGATATAATGACTACCACGGAAGTTATTTCAGAAAAAAATTAAGTTTTCTAAAAATTTTGATGTTAGGGTAGAAGAAAAAAGTTTTAAGTTGGTCGGTGACTTCACCAAGGACAAGGATTTCCTCTTCTTACATAATATTAATGATTCAATCAAATCTAAATTCCTACCAATGCTATCAAATTGTATTTTATGATTTATGCATCTATACTAAGCCATGTCAATATACACTGTGTATGAAAGCCTGATCAGATAAAACAAATAAAATGCAAATAGAGTACAAATAATATGCAAATAAAAATGCAATAAAATGTAAATTAAATGCAAAAATATGTAGCTAAATGCAAATACAATGCAAATAAAATGCACATACAATGCAAACAAAATGCAAATAAAATGCAAATGACATGCAAATAAAATGGAAAAATATGCAAATTAAATGCAATTAATATGCAAATAAAATGCAACTAGCAAGCAAAAAACGCAAATAAAATGCAAATTAATTTGAATTTTGTTTGAGTTTTATTTGAATTTTGTTTGCATTTTAGTTGCACTTTATTTGCATTATATTTGCATTTTATTTGGATTTATTTGCACTCTATTTGCATTTAATTTGCATTTTATTTGCACTTTATTTTCATTTGACTTGCATTTCATATGCATTTAATTTGCATTTTGTTTCCATTTTATTAGCTATTTATTTGCTTTTTATTTGCATTTCATTTGCATTTCTTTTGCATTTTATCTGTAATAGGAATTACACTAAAATGCTATTAAAATGCAAATAAAATGCACATTAATTGCCAATAAAATGTAAATAAAATGCAAATAAAATACAAAAATATGCAAATTAAATGCAAGTAAAATGAAAATAAAGTGCAAATAAAGGGCAAATAAAATGCAAAAAAATGCAAAAAAAAATTCAAATTAAGTTGCATTTTGTTTCCATTTTATTTGCTATTTATTTGCTTTCTAGTTGCATTTTATTTGCATTTTGTTTGCATTTTATCTACATTTTTTCCATTGTTTATGCACATTATTTGCATTTTAGTAACATTCTTTTGCATTTTATATGCATTTGATTTGGATTATCTTATCTAGGCTTCAATATATTGCTGATTATGATATGGCCTAGTAGAGATGGTAATATCATAAGGTACAACTTGATAGCATTGGTAGGAATTGAGATTTTATTAAATCATTAATATTATGTAAGAAGAGGAAATCTTTGTATTTGATGAAGTCATCGACCAAGCAAACAATTTTCTTCTTCTACCATAATTCAATGTTTCTAGAAAACCTATTTTTTTTGACTGAATAACTTCCTTGGTAGTCATATATATCTACATCAGATATGATAATGCAAATAAAGATCAGATAGATAGCCTAAATAAAAGGCAAAGATGCTAATAAAATGCAAATAATATGCAAATAAAATTTAAATAAAATGCAAAAAAAAGCAAATAAAGTTTATGTAAGATTTTTTATTTTATAAAATGTGTTGTGGAGTAGGAATTACAATATGTGTCACAACAACACATAAAAACCTTTTAAGACTAAGGTCCCACAACAACATGCGTTCTAAGGTGTTGATGGACGCAAATTAAAAAATGCACCTTGTTTGTATGTTATTTGCATTTAAATAGCATTTTATTTTTATTTTATTTGTATTTAATTTGTATTTTATTTGCATTTTAGTTGCATTTTATTTGCTCCTTTTATAGTTATATAGTATATAGTTGCATTTTATTTAGATAAAATGCAAATAAAATTCAAATAAAATGCAACTAAAATGCAAGTAAAAAGCAAATTTAATGGAAATGAAATGCAAATAAAATGCAAATAAAATGCAAATAAATTTAAATAAAATGCAATTAAAATGCAAACAAAATGGAATTAACATGCAAATTAAAGGCAAAAAAAACAAATTAGATTAAAACAAAATTCAAATCAAATGCCAAATTCAAATAAAATGCAAAACTGGACCATAAAAAAATAGAGGTTCTATAGCTGCCTTGTTATCACAATACCAAATTAAATCTTAACAGCTTTGAATTTGTCAGGTGCTAGTCTGCGAGTTTTGCAGGAGACTGATGGTCCAATAGTAAGATTTACATGTGTCGTGTCATATTTTTTTGTCCAATTACTGTGAGATCTCTTGTGTCAAAGGTTAGTTCTTTTAACTCTTATAACAGCTCGCAAATATTACAAAAAATGTATCATTGAGGATCTCGGACAACGAAAAAGTAGAGGTTGTGATTTCTTATGTAGCAAATTCGAAAAGGGGGTGAATGATGAATTTTTTTTCATATGAAGTTAACCGTATTTGTCGAAAAAGTCGTCGTTGACTTGAACTGTAACACTGATGATCATCAACGTGTAACCAAATGAAACGTATGAAAAATATCTTTGTGCAATTCTGTTAAAAATCCTCCACCATTTTATAAAACTCTGTCTCAAAATCAACCCGACACACAAAATATATAAATAAATTTAATCGAATTCTAATCTCTGATTCGTTTCTATTTAAGTTTATTTATTTTTTTCGTTCTATTTTATCACAAATTCAGTCAACCACATTTTCGTTTTCACTTCATACTATTATCTCAAATCAATATAATTTTGTTTTTATCTTTCTATGATTCACCCACTCAAACCACCCAATAAAATTCTGAAAAAAATTATTGCTGTAAAAAATCCTACCCCTGAAAATTAGAAAAAAAAATTATTCTTTTTCTAATGTGAGGAATATATCTGGTGAAATGATATAAAAAAAAAGAAAGTATCACATTTTCCGTTTGATTTTTTTTTATTGTAATTTTGGAATTTTAACTACCCTCTTCGAACCAAAGTACATGTATTATATTCAAATTTTTTTTAGCCCTGTTATTATTGTTGTTGGGATAAATAATCTATGTGTTTTGTTGTTAAAAATAAAAAAAAAAGGAAAAACTAAAAAGGAAAACAGATACCAAATTTTTATTCTTGCATTAATATTATTTCATCAAGAATCATAAGACTAAAGCATATTGTTGTAATGGATTGAGATTTGGGTGGTTCCATGAGTTAAGGAATATTTTTTCGATTTATTTTAATATATTAAAAGATTGATGGACTTTTTGTTTGAGTAAAAATAAATGTCATTTTATCAATGTAATTGTTTGTGAGAAAGTTTTCTTCTTTGTTTATAAGGGGATTCGATTTCACTATAATGTGTTAAAAGAAAACTTAAAATAAAATGAGCATGATAATAATAGAAGTAAACGCTTTATAAAGTAATACCATTTCAAATAATACGACTAGTTTTGTTCTTAGTTTAATGTAATAATTTCACTCCTGCATCGTACACTGATATTAAAATTTGAAAGAAACCAAATTTCATAAACCTAAAATCATATTTTAAGTAATACAATTTCTTTTCAATATCATTTTCTAGCTAATAATTTAATTATTGTATACAAACATTAAAAATTTTCAAAAAATAAATATGATGTGAATCAAATTGATCAACAGATATCCAAAAAATTAATTGCAAACCAAACCGCTTGAAGAGTTCTGTTAGAATTTTGGTTGTTTTAGTTTGTGGGTACTCTCTTCTGCCCAGTCAGCGTCTGCATTTTTGTAAATATATTTTGAATACTGTACTGAAATTGATGTTTGTTTTACACCGTCTCCGCTTCACAGCTTGCCGATATTGTGCCGCTTTTGACCCTATACTACAATGTCTTTGTAAGGGCCGCTAAAGTATTTTGTTTTTAGTTTAGTGGCTTATCATATTTAATTTTTATTAGATTTTGTTTTATTTTTTTCAGATGTTTCTTTTATTATATTTTATGGCATTATTAAATGGATTTTTTTCAGGAAACTTAATTTTTACCCTAGCTAACCCCACAATGGTATATACTTTACATTCAGTGTATATCCTGTTACATCACATTTGTTTGAGTTTATTTATATACTAGCAGACATCGACGTGCGATTTACCACGCTTATAAATTTTGTTGAATTGGTAGAAAATAATTTAAAAGAGTGTGTGGCAGTAACTACGGTTCCGATAATTCGAACTAGGGTTTGCTTAACAATACAGTGCGCGATTAATGCAGATTGCCTTAAAACAATGATCTCGTAAACACCGGTGTAAAAGAGGAGAAGTTACTTTTATTTAAAAAACGCACATGAAAAATAATAATTTAACTGTCAAAAAACTCCATGATAGATTTTTGTATAAAAATAATAAATAATTTTTACAACTCTACTTTTATTGATATAATTGATGTCATATAAATGTGTTTTCTAACAAAAAATTAAATAGTGCATCAATTTTATTAAACTATTTATCAAATTTAAACAGCGCTGTTAATTGTAGACGAGAGATAAATTTAACCATATTTCTGTACCGAACTATTTAGATCTATGGAAAATAAAGCAATACAAGTAATATTGAGAAATCACTAGCCTTAGGTGATTGAGATAAAAGAAGTAATTAATGCAACTCGAAATGTCAAATAATTAGCAAAATATATTAATTTAAGTTAATCAACTAATAAAACGGAAACGAGCAGGGGATTTAGAAAAAAATTGATTGAACAAATCAATATAGGAAGAATTCAATTCAAGTGATTCGTCAATTTTGGAAATCGATGACAAAAGTGATGTAATTTGTTATATAACGCTATACAATAGAAGAATCAACGCCAAGTTTTCACCATAAATTCGGCAACTAGACAACGCCATTCACAACTGGATACTGTCCTCCAATTACCAAACTGGTGACCCTGAAAAAAAGTATTCGCACAACTTAGAAGAATTCAGGTAATTTCTTTCTCTTTTACTACCGGTAGTATATTCTTATTTTTATCGTTTACATTTTAGTTGATACGTATATTTTATATATTTTTATATACAATGATTAGACTTAGAGTTCTTGTTGTGAGATTCTTGTTGTTATCGTTACCGTATTTGTTGCGATGTGTGGGTTGGTTATCGCGAACCGACACGCACTAGAAGTGTTATTGGCTGCAACACTGCTCTACCTAGTTGCCGTCACAGCCTACGCAACGCATCGTTACCATGAGTTTCAGCATGTTCAGCAGAGACTAGGGAACTGCTGCATCTTCCGGATCTAAAACCTGTTACCGAAAACCAGCTCGAAGCACTGGTCGACAAGCGGCTCAAAGCCACCACGGGGCAGAAGTCTTCAGGCGGTACGTCTTCAATCCTCCTCTCTCCCTAATTCTTGCTCCGTCTTCTTTATTTCTCCCAGCTACAACTTTTTCGGAAACTATGGCACAAATTGACCACGTAGCTATCAAAATTCCTTAGGTTCATCGCCTTAGAGGAACTGTTTTTGTTTTGGCATATCAGGTTACAACAAATTAAGTATGGGCACTTACTTAGTATGATTACTCCCACACTGGCAAAACTAGTCAGTGATATCTTGGTTAAGCCCGACCAAGATTCCCCTTACGATAGGTTCAAAGAAGCTTTCATAGACCGCCTATCCGGCAGCACCTCGGACCGCATACACAAATTGTTACGCGGTATGGACATTAGGAATCAAAATACCTCACAACTACTCCGGAATGTAACTGCCAAATCTCAAGACACATTTTATGAAGAAGCTCTTAAAGTCCTTTGGGTAGAAAAACTCCCAACTGCTGTCTGCGCTGCTATTGCTACAGTCAACAAAGATCGTCAGAAGACTGCAGAGATAACAGATAACGTCCTCAATGCTCTTAGGGGCTCGTCAATACATGTGGTATCTGTTGTATATTTCCACTTAGTTTTCCAATGATTTTTAATTAATTAATTAACACCACACAATTTGTTTAGAATATAGTTCTTTATTTACTCACTAATTACAATTCTTCAACATTATTCGATGCCGTTCACGACAAGACTAACTAAAATGATTTCTCATAAAATATAAAATATAATTCAACGGTAATCGTTTAATTGAGAATATTTTATGACGTAACACTAATCAATTCTGTTATCATAAATTGATGAGAGGAATTCTTTTTTATGATTCATTTTTATGATAATAGAACTGATTAATTTTAAATACTTCAACTTTTCCCTTTTTAATATAGGACTACTATAGTAATGAAAAAAGACAATTTTTAATGGAATATTACAAAACTATTTTTACCTAATTATAAGCAAGTCGTGTTGGCATTCTTCTGATTCTTTTTGAACGTCTTAATTCTAAGTCTACACTTCTTTTTCTTTTATGATTGTAACTATAATTCCCTTTGTTTATTGGACTTAAACCTTTATCGGAATCATTATTATTTCTGACTTTTACACTACTGTTCTTCCCATAACTGTACGTATATGGTCTTGCCATAGGGTCTATTTTGGGATGAAATCTGTCTGCTAAGTGAGACTTTCGGATTTGATTTTCATGGACTGTACGGTTACAATCCCCTATTTTAATTACATATAAAAACTTACTCAAGCGTTTAATGACTCTACCCGGTAACCATTTTATGAACGTTTTGAAATGATTCCGATAAAATATTTTTTCCCCTTTAAAATATTGTTTAATTTCTTTTTTATTATATTGCTTATTTTCTAATTCCCTAGCTAAATATTTTTTCTTAAAACTATTACATTTTTTTAAATTATCTATATCAAAATTGAACCGTACTCTCTTTTGATTTCTATTTAAATTATCCAAAAAAATTTTTGGTTTGTAGGACAAAATTATTTCTGTAGGAGATTTCAACGTTGACATTCCTGGAATATTCCTTTGATTGAACAGAAACCTATCAATTGTATCTTGAATATCCGCATTTCGATTCTCTAACAAAAATTTTTTCAAAACACTTTTGACTGTTTTTACACTACGCTCAGCTTGACCATTGCTTTGCGGAAAGTAAGGTGGTGAATGGACTAATTCAATGTTTAATTTATCACAAAATTGTTTCAACTTATAAGAATTAAATGGCGGCCCATTATCTGAAACAATTTTGTTTGGTAACCCAAAATTGATGAATATCTTTTTTAATTTCCCAATTACATCTGTAGCTGTGGTTCTTTCCATTCGTATAACGTCACAGTATTTAGATTTAGCATCAACCACAATTAAAAAGGTAAATTTAGTAAAAAAGAAAATATCTAAATGAATTCTTTCGAATGGGTTTTCCGGTTCAGACCACGACGACGTTAATTTTGGTTTGGGAACTGACGCTGTTTGCTGGCAGATATTACATTCTTGCAGAAACTTTTCTATAGAATGATCTATTTTGTCCCACCATACATAAGATCTCGCCATAATTTTCATTTTGACAATCCCTATATGATTCATACTATGTATTTGGTTGAGCACACGCTTTTGTAGTGATAAAGGAATGACCACACGATCTCCATAGAATAAGCAATTTTGTTCTGTATTAAGACTTAGACGTTTATTATAATACGGTTTAAATTTTGTCTCTTTAGGCCAATCTGTTTGAACAAAATTACGAATTTTGCTTAAAATTGGATCTTTTGACGTTTCATCAGCCACTTCTATTAACTTTAAGTGCACTTCGTTATCCGGAAGTTCTATAAAATTTATAAAACTATATGACTTAATATTTGTTTGTTTATCTTCAAGGGGCAATCTTGATAATGCATCTGCATTTGACATTTTAGATCCACGACGATATTCCAACTGGAAATCATACAAAGACAACAAAACTGCCCACCTCTGCAATCTAGCCGCTGCTACACCTGCCGTGCCTTTTCCTGGCTTAAAAATCTCCTTCAGCGCTTGGTGGTCCGTATATATTACAAAAGATTGTCCATAAATATATTTATGAAACTTTTTTACGGCAAATATAATAGCTAGCGCTTCCCGATGGAGTTGGGAGTAGTTTTTTTCCGCAGGAGAGAGCGTGCTCGACGCGAAAAGCACTGGCCGTTCTTCTCCTTTGACTACATGGGATAGAACTGCACCAACTCCATACGGACTAGCATCAGTTGCTATAACTATTGGTTTAGAAGGATCGTACATTTCCAACAGATTATTTTTTAAAAGCAGAGATTTTGAATTTTCGAAAGACTTTTGACAGCTTTCGGACCATTCGTATTTTGCATCTTTTCGAAGTAGACTATATAAGTCTTTTAAATGACTGGATAAATTTGGTACAAAACGACTGTAATAATTTAACAGTCCTAAATATGATTGCAATTGTTGAAGGTTAATTGGTGCGGGAGCATTGACAATTGCTTTTAGTTTTTCCTCGTTTGGTTTAATACCATCTTTTGAGAGAGTGTGTCCCAAATATTGGACAGTTGATTCTAGAAACTGGCATTTTTTTAAATTTATTTTAACATTGTGCTTCGCAAGACGTCCTAGGACTTCAAAGAGTTTCTTCTTACACTCCTCCAATGTTTTTCCCCCAATGAGTATATCATCCAAGTAACAAGAGATATTTAACACCCCAATTAAAATCTGATCCATGATCGATTGGAATATCGATGGAGCAGATGAAATGCCAAAAGGCAACCGAGTAAATTGGTATAGACCTTTATGTGTATTCACGGTTAAGAATTTTTGACTACTTTCTGAAACACGGACTTGTTGGTAGGCTCCTGAGAGATCCACCACACAAAAATAACTACAATTTCCTAAACTCGCGAAAATTTCTTCGATATTAGGTAATGGGTAATGCTCTGTGACTATGTTTTTATTTAATGTTACCCGACAGTCCATACATATTCTTATTTCACCCGAGGATTTCGGTACGACGACTATAGGACTTGCCCATTGACTTGACTTAACTGGTACTAACACGTTTGCCTCTACTAATCGATTTAATTCCACTTCGACTTTATCCTTCAGTTTAAAAGGTACCGAATACGCTTTGTGGAATACAGGTGGGGCATTTTCTTTCAATATAATTTCAGCCTCGAAATTGAGAATAGCACTTGGCTGAGACGTAATGATATTTGGAAAAGTGTTTTGAATAATGTCCATAATATTAGAATTTACACTACATACCGTTTTATTCATACAATTGAAAAGTTTACCTCTCCAATCTGGAACTAAAACATCCAACCATGCTCTTCCCATGAGTGGTTTGAAATATTTTTCACCTTCAATGACTACCCAAGTAACAATTCTTAGAGCTATTAGTATCGAGATGCTGTACTAAAGCTCTAGAAAAGATTGTATGTTGCTAGTTGCGCGTTTTATTTGTTGAGTGATACTTGGAGCTCTAAACAAAATTATTGTTGCTTTATAAAACAGTTTTCGAAAACTCATAGCTCTAATAAAATATAGAGCAGTCAGTTATTAGAATAGCATTACAATAGCTTCATAACCTAATATAGAGCTTTTAAACTAAAGTAGTACAGCACCACTTGTTATAGACCTATAAGCTGTATTTTACCGTTGCAACAGCAAAGCGAGCTATAATTGAGCTTAATTAAAGCTATTGGCATTATAAAATTTTACTGTAATATAGCGTTAATGTATATTTATAAACTGGTTTTTTCTAATATAAAAAGCGCTCAAATATAAAAGAGCTTATTTTTTACGTAAATTTTGAGTTATTGCGAGTTTTTGAATCTTCAATAGTTCAAAATGGTTCCGTTTTCAGTCAAACGTTAGTTGAAATTGAAACATTAAATTTGATTATGTGTGACATTTTCCTTAAAATTTTAGAGCTTTCTTAATCACACTACTTCTATATAAAGCTATTTGCTTTGTAACATAATAAGTTTATTATGCAATAAAGCATTTGTGACACAAAAAAAGAACAGCTTCATAGGGCAAATAGCTTTATAAAAAAGTAATGCGATTGTGATAGCTCTATATTAAAATAAACCATTATAAATAGCATTATAAAGGACTAATATGTAATAGGTAGCTCTGTATTGGTATAATTTGCCACCATCTTCGTTTTTATAAAGATGGAGTGAAAAATATCACCATAATGGCCAAAAATGTCTTAATAATTATTTTTGATAATGATGTATTTTGCAAATATGACAAAGCACGATAACATGGATTTCTATTGTTAACCATTTATAACTAAAATTTTTTTTAAAGGTAAATTCACCAAAATAAATTTATTTAACATAACATGAAACTGTCAAAAATGTTTCAAAAAATTAAAAACGTTTTTACAATTTTTCTATTTTGCCACCAAATACACAAAAATAATAACGGCGCACTAAAATTTTAGTTCTAAACTATCACTATTCACCATAAAAAATAAATGGCACATAAAATTTGTATACATATTTTCAATAAAAGTAATTACATATATTATTTATTTAAAATATAACATATTGCCATTTAATTTATAAAAGAATTTATTTGACAGAAACCATAACATCAAAATATTTTAAGACCGGATCGATATGTATTAGTTTTTGTAAACATAAAGTTCATTGAAAAACTTACTTGTATTTGTATTCAAAAAGTGATATTAACTCTTAAAAACTCTAACAGTCAACCTTTATACAGCTAATATAGCTCTATTAAATATTACTAAACAACTTCTTTAGAGGAAATAATGCTGTAAAAGTAGCAAATTTAGCACCACAACAGCTCCGTTAGAGCTGTGGCAGCGCTGCATCAGCAAAATATAAAGCAACCAGCTGTATATTATAGCTCTAGAGCACTAGAAGAGCTTATATAAAACTGAAATTGTTACTTGGGTATTAATTCCAAATTATATGAGTTTCCATTGAAATCTACACATACTTTAATTTTGCCCAGTGTTTTTATAATTTGACCTGAAACAGCGTATAAAATATTTGAAAAAGGTTCAATCTTAATATTAGAAAATTTAGAAAAATACTCATCTTTGCCAATTATACTCGAGCAGGCTCCTGTATCAATCTCCATAAGCAGTTGTTGATTTCCAATTTTTAGCAATTTAACATCACTTTCCGAATTAATTGAGTTGATGTGTATTGACCCTATATTTTTTGACCGATAAAAACATACGGTAGATGTATGACCTCTATTTTCACAATTGAAACAAGTCCAATTTACAGCTGGACAGCTTTTTGCATTATGGTTTCTCCCACATCTAAAACATCTATTGTAACGTTGTTGACCTTTGTTGTTACTGCGGTTCCGTTGAGCACTAAAACTTCGATAATTTGACCTTCGTTGAGAACTGGTACTACGATGACGACCTTCCCATTGACTATGGCTTTGTCCTTGACTTGATCCTTGACTTGAATTTAAATTTCCATGTGCTTTATGCTGACTTCTTTGATGCTTGTGCTGCCCACTATTTACTAGTTGAATTTTATTTTCATTCCATTCCTTTATACTATTTTGTGCAGCAGGTTTAATGGCTCTTGACTCATTCTTGGACATTTCCATATTTAAAGCTAAATTACAGCATTTTTCGAAATTTAAAGTTACATCATTTAACAAAGTTCGCTGAATTTCCTCACTACGAATTCCAGCAATAAAGCGATCCGTAAGGGCGTCATCAATTGCTAAATTTGTGTATTGAACAGGTGGTTTTGCTGTTGCTTCTTTTGAGGTACTTGGAAGCGTTTCATTTAAATATTCACCAAAATTACATGTTTGGGCGAGTGCCTTTAATTTTATTATGAACTCTGTAATAGACTCACCCTGTTCCTGTACAGCTTTATTAAATTTTAATCTTTCTGCACGTTTGTTTAGTCTAGGTGCAAAATGATTTTTTAAAATTTTCACCAACTCGTTGTAAGATTTTTTCACTGGCTTATCCGGCTGGACCAACGATTTTAAAATTTGATAAGTATTTTTCCCAATTACACTAAGAAAAATATTCACTTTTTGTGTATCTTCTATTGAATTTATGTTGAAAAAGATGGTAACACGTTCTTCGTAGGACCCAAAATCATCACCTGGTTCGAATTCCTCAAGTTTTCCAACTAACGGATGATTGCGCATTTTTACAGCTATACACAAGTTGATGAACACAAAACAATTCCTTTGATATTTCTTGCTATATGCCCAGTTTTCCTCGTCGCCAATTTGTTGTATATTTCCACTTAGTTTTCCAATGATTTTTAATTAATTAACACCACACAATTTGTTTAGAATATAATTCTTTATTTACTCACTAATTACAATTCTTCAACATTATTCGATGCCGTTCACGACAAGACTAACTAAAATGATTTCTCATAAAATATAAAATATAATTCAACGGTAATCGTTTAATTGAGAATATTTTATGACGTAACACTAATCAATTCTGTTATCATAAATTGATGAGAGGAATTCTTTTTTATGATTCATTTTTATGATAATAGAACTGATTAATTTTAAATACTTCAGTATCTAACCCTACCGCTTCTTCTTCATCCTCTTCCACAAGTGAGATCATGTCACTTGAAGCAAAATTCCAGAAATTGGAGACACAATTCCTCAATGCCATTCAAAGGAAAAATGTCTCTAAACCTCCTCAACAATATCGCTCGAAATAATCGCTCTCCTATGCAATGGTATTTGCTACTACCTTGACTTGATGTTAATCCAAAGTATTTTTCGACCATCTAACAGTCTTTGGGCTTCTCTTCTCCAAAGATAAAAAGAAGAACGGCGAATGGAGACTTTGCGGTAACTACTGTGCTATAAAAAACATTACAATTCCGGACATATATCTTATTCCATATTCAGGATTTTTTGCATCAACTACATGGATGCAAATATTTCTCCAAAATCGATTTCGTCCGCACATATCATCAAATTCCTATTGGTGAGCGCGATATTGCAAAAACAGCAATTTCTACTCCTTTGGACACATTCCATTCTTCTCCTTCTACCTCCGTAGAAACAAAAAACGACGACACTAAGGCAATTATATCATCTAAAAGGGCTATTTATGACTCCATTCTATACAACAGATATTTCATCCTGCGTCCACGATTACGCGAGCAGATAGAACTTACTCGCTTTCTTCGTGAGGTAGCACAATTTATTTATTTATTATTTCATCAGCAATACATTGAATCATTAACATACTAATTATTATGAGCTTTAAATTAAAACACTAACAATACTAAATTTTGAGCTAGTACAAATAAATAAGAGATTAACACATTAAAATAAAATAAAATCAAAAATTGCTATAATAAAGTTATTAACTATTTATGTAAAATCACGACGATATAAAGAAAAGTCGGACAGATGAGAATAAAATTCACTCGCCGGGTTCATTCATTTAACAATTCGCTATAATTGTCATTAAAAGTTTACCAAACTTCCTGTCTATGTGCATTTTTCCAAATTTTTCTGTCAATCAGTGTCGAAACGTAGTCGAAAAAACGGTTTGAATGTTTTACTTTTTTGACAATAACTCGAAAACTGTGCACAGCGAAATTCTAAAAAAAATTGCATTATTTCTTAAATTAAGTCCTCTTCCATCGTACCTCTGTAAAACAAACGAATACAACTTTATTTATTTTCTTTCGCCATTTTGTGTGGATAGGTTAGTTTTATAAGCACCTCAAATTTTAAGCTCATCGGATTAATGGTTCACTAGATAATCGAAATAATGCAAAATACACGTTGTACTCTTACCAATAGTGCTCCGTATAAAAAACGAAACCCTAAAAATGAAACCTAAACAGAAACAAAACGAAGCAAAATTATCCTAGAAATACAATAAACATTACATTTAGAACAGTTTAATAAAATTCAAGATAGATATATCATTAAGAATTTAAAGAAATTTAAACAGGACAGTCAATTTTATTAATCAAAATTATGCGATTGCACTCATGCAATTCTTTAATATGCAAATAAATATGATCATAATATGCGAATATGAGCTAGAGGACTTATCTGACAATAATATTAATGCACTCATATTAACATTTTCGGAAGACAACCATTTAATATCTATTGAGCTATGTAAACATCATTTGCATACTTGAAGGGGTGGTGTAACATACGCTATTGCATTAGACGTTTCAAAATCATTTAATCGAGTATGGCATGCATACCCGAGCAGAAATTAGTTAGGGAAAGCCTGAATACAGTCAGGGCGTGATCAGGGACAGATATGGCAAGCCCTATTAGGGCAATCTGATGTGGGCCTGTTCCGGACCTGAATTAGAATACCCTTTTAGGGCTAACCTTATTTGGATATATCCGGCCCTGATTCGATTTTTCGTATCTGACCCCTAGTTGGGCAATCTGATCAGGGCCTGATACAAAATGCCTTACTAGGGTTTGCCCATTTTAATATTATATGGAAAACTTGATCAGTGCCTGATCCGTTTTTCCCAATCAGGGCCTGATTGGACAATAACGTTACACTAATGATCGGCTAACCTGATCAGGGCCGTATTTGAGCCCTAAGAAATTTCTGCTCGGGTACTTTCTCAACAACGTCGTTGCGTACCGAATTCACACTGCTGTCTGACTCAAAATTTTCTCACTGACAGATACATTTCAGTGTCCTTTGATGGTTTTCCTTCTGAATTTAAGTTAACTTACGCTGGTGTATCCCAAAGCCCAGTTTTTTCCCCACTTTAAAAAGTAAAATGCACGAACGAATAAATCCTGCTCGGAGAGGCACTGCCATAAATGTAAACGACGACCTAAATAGTCCATCGATTGGGGTGAAAAAAATTGGATGAATTTTAACTCCACCAAAATACAGCTGTTAAAAATACAGCTGTTTTCAGATCAAAGAACGATTTCCGCAACGATATTTCACCTGTTGTTGTGAGACCTGGGTCTTTAAGGATGTCTATGTATTGTGGTGATACATTTGCATTTTGCTCAACACTTTTGGAATTTTGGGGATTTGGAAAAGTTATTTGGTATGAAAAAGTAGAATGATACTGAAAAATACAAATATCAAGAGTTTTCATTAGTTTATAGCTAATCGTCTTTGATCGAATGATCAAATAATGAGTTTTCCATTAGATACCAATGAATTAACACAAAAACGTATAGAAATCCTGTTTTTAAAATTTCTTGAAATTCTAGAAAATTTATTCCAGCACTTTTCAAAATAGTTACTTTTCCTAAACAGTTTTGCAAAAATTTTATACTCCATATAATTTTTTATTAATATATATGTACATAATATAGTACTTAATCTATTTTGGTATATATGGTTTATTTAATATATTATTTTAGAAACACTGTTAAGCTAGAAATTTCAAAAAATACTTAAAATAACAAAACTTTACCTTTAAAATTTTTTTGTGTTAGAGTAAAATCTGTAAGCGTGTTCCAAATAAATAATTTTTTAGAAAAAATAATAATATTTGACTTCAAAGCCCTTTTTTTAATGTTACTGAAAGCTATTTTGAGTTTTGACCATTTTTGGTCAAATTTTTTATTGCAATTCTGAAAAAAATGAGATCTAAACATTTATAGCTAAAAATGTATATATATTTGTGAATATTTTAAACTAGGTGGTTTCTCTTTCTCGACAAGCTTTCCAACTTTAAAATTATTACTTTTCTTTGCTTGTTCATTATATATCAGAACTAAAAAAAACATTATGGACCGTAAATAGCAAATGGGTAATAGTAGATTCTTGTATGAGCTTAGAATGAAGGCAATTCTTCACGAGGATGAAGTTTCCCGAAACGAGCGTAGCGAGTGGAGGGAATCATCTGAGTGAAGAATTGCCATCATCCTAAGCGAATACAAGATGCTATTTTATCCACGACTGTAAAATATTTCGTTTAATCTCCAGTTTTCATGCAAAAATTTGTATCGCCATATTGAAATAAAAACATCAAAGATAGCGAAAAACAAAAGAAGTTTGTTGTTTAATTTGTTAGGGGAATATTTAATAATCTATAGAGCTGTTAAAGAATTTTAATCAAATTCACTAGTTGTGGAATGAATACAATTACAATGGAAGACATACGTATGGAAAGCATAAATTCTTTAGTAGTCGTGGATAAAATATTTTCTTCAAAATTTTCATTTTTAATAAAAATTATATTAGTATATTAATTCGGATCACTAGAATCACTTATAATTTACTTTTGTATACAACGTTGCTATGAACTGCTTTTTGAAAACATTTCTTCTTGGAAACAAGTTTTGTGGTCTTTGAAAAGTTTGTCCATTTAGTCATGATTTGATACGTCTATACGACCAGATTTGATACTTCTATAAGCAAAATTAAGCTTGTGATCAATAGTTTTCAGAATTAAAAGTAAAGACCCTGTCAAAATAGTTACGCTATTTTGACAGGGTCTTTACTTTTTTAAGCAAAGAATTTTTGTTTAATAAAAAGTGTTGTGTTATAGGAATTACAATATGTGTCAGAACAACACATAAATAGATTTTAAGACCTACGTTCAACAACAACATGCGTTCTGAGGTGTTGACGCACGCTTTTTTAGACCTTCGTGGTTTGAACGTCCCCGAGACTATTGATTCGTGCAAAGTATTCCATGTACGGACAAAGAAATCCCACTGCATTCTGTCACTATAACACTGAGCAATCACAACAGTTTGAAGGTTTGCACAAACCGATTGACGCGTAAATCGGGGAAACTACGATTGTGAAGTGGGACTTATAATTGTGAAGTAATTGAAATGAAATATTTTTACATCTATTGAGTGGCGGAGTTTCTTTAACGCGCTGTTTGCAATTGCCATTATGTGATCGTTCCAGAGTGGGTCATTGAAAATTGTGACTCCCAATAAACGAACGCTTTCACATTCGTCTATTTGATCGTCACACATACTAATTAAAATATCATTGGCCAACTCTTTGATCTGGAAACAATGCATAGCTGTGTGTTGGTGGAATTAAAATTGACTAAATTTTTGTCACCCCAATCGACTTTTTTGAGGTCCTCGTTTACATTTATGGCATCGTCTCTCGGGTCAGGCTTTATTTGTTTATGCAGTTTACCCTTTGAAAATAGAGGAACGAATGTCATGTGCAGTGAGTGTACTATCATCTGCAAAACTATTTATCGGATTACTGGTGAATTTCCAGAGTTCATTGATATAAATTAAAAATAGAGTAAGGAATAAAACTGAGTCTTACTGAGGGGTATACCAGCGTTAATTAATTTATATTCAGAAGAAAAGTCATCGATGGATACCGAAATGTATCGGTAGATGAGAAAATGTTTAATCAGCTTTAGGACTGTGGAGTGAAATCCTACGCAACGAACTTGTTGATCAGGTTGGCATGCCATATTCATTGTTGGGGTTTCATTATTGTGAATGAAACGAACTTATCAATACCAAAACATTTTGGTCAAACAAAATTTTTACTATATTATTATTATATTATTTTTTTATTTTATATTTATTTTTACTCAGATAATATACCCACCTACACAGGAACTCTGCGGGGTTGGCATATTATCTGAGTAAATAATAAACATTCTTGGCAAAAGTAGTGAATTGTTTTTGACAAATGATCTATCGTTGGTTCAATTAAAAGTATCAGAATCTTAGGTGGGTCAAATCATAATTTGATTTCCACACATATAAATTTACAAGTTCTTTAACTGTTTGAAACTAATCCTGGTTTTGTTTGGGATTATAAAGCTGCAGATTTTCAGTGACTTGGAGATATCTTTAATTAAAACATTTCTGTTTCAAACATTTCTAATTTTTCAGAAATAATACACTTGGGTATGCGCAAGTTTATTCCGATGGATCGTTCCGAAGGCTGATCTATGGGTTTCGAGTAAATATAAAGAAGCGATAAAATTGAAAAAATGCTTTTCAAAGTATAATCAAAATAAAACTGATGGAAACCGAATAATAAATATATTATGTAGAAAACTAAGAGATGCAGTGAAAAATCTTTTAATTACGGGAAAAGCTACTAACTTTGTTGAGCACCAAACGCAATTTTTAAAAAGCCATTAGTGGAACCTAATTTGCAACCTAATCCAGTTCCTGTAGTTTTATCTTTGCTCCACCCCCCCCTATCTATCAATATGGGGCGGATCATTTTTCGTAAAAATATAATTTGGAAAATGTTTTTAAAAATTAATACTAATAAGGCATCTGGGCCAAATAGTATTCCTTCAGTTATTTTAAAAACATTTGCTAAAAAACGTAAGAAGTGGATTTTTTGAAAAAATGAGTAGCGTATAGCAAGGTTCGAAAAAGGTGCCTAACACGGATCCAAGAAATTACAAACCCATATAAAATTTGTCGGTTGTTGCTAAAATATTTGAGAAGAACAATTATTTTAATATTATGAGCTTCTTAAGGCTCTGTGTCAATACAGCTAAATCTAAAACTAAATTTTCTTACCATATGGTAAAAATAAAATTAGCCTTTGTTTAATTTATTACCAAATTCTGCTTTGTCAATTGGCTAAATCTAAATTGTGACATATCGAAATAATTGCCTTTGCTTTTAACCAAAAAAATTAATAATTTTTTGGATATGAAGCAATAATCCTTTTTCCTTTTTCCATAATCCATCACAAATACAATTTATTGATTTAATAAAAAAAACTTTTAATTGTATATAAATTCAATTTAAAACAATAAACAAATAAAATCATTTTTGTTTTAGATTGACATGTCAAAATTTATACTAGGTCTAGGACAGGCTAATTTTTTAATTTTTTGTGGTGAATATAAACGTCAAAAATTAGTTTTAGACTTCAAAAAATTAGATTTAGCTGTATAGACGCAGGGCCTAAGTCTTCAAAAATAATTAAAGAAAGACAATGAAAAACAGTTTTGCTTATGAAAGCATGCCTCACGCTTCTCATGAAACACATAATCTATACGTGTCTTGAAGTGTCTTGATTCTACACAGCAGAGATCTGTTAAATTTAGTGGCAATTTAAATCTTACTTGCTGGATTGCTTGTATGTCGCTGATTTGATAGTTTTTTACAAATACATTATAGATGAAAGAGCGTGTGTCTTGTTCAAATCGATTTTGCCTGACCCTGCAAACTTCACACGTTACCCTAGAGCATCAGTAGCAGACCATATTTTTACTGTTCGAGTGACAAGATGTAAAACTGTCGCTTTTCAAAGTAATTTTTTCATGGAGTCTGGTATCTGTGAAAGGCCTTACCAGCGTAAGTCTTCGCTGATAATTTTAGTCCTCGAAACTTTAAAATTGGCGTTGAAAGCTCCTCAAAAAAATTGATCAATTCTCACAAACCTTAGTTTCGTACTTAGCATCGTATCTTCTGATATTCAGAGATGTTAATCTTTAATTTATTTTGGTTACACTAAACAATTCCTAGCTTTAACTTAAAAAACATGTTGAAAAATAATCGGTTAGAGGGGAGGGGGTCCGAACCCGAAACCCCTCCCACCCTTGTGTGCGCCCCTGTATTATTTATTTGACGCGTTTCGAATGTTATACATTAATAGTCGGTTACAAAAAAATATAAAACTCACATTTTTTTTTGATCTTTTAGGATCGTTATGACCTAAAATGTCGAGAAATGCCAAAAAGTGGGGGTAAGATTTTCACTTTTGGCTCGAGATTGTAATACTTAGGTCTTTCAGGCCGAAGCAATAAAATTAATTAATGTTGATAAATCGATAATCGATACTAAACTTTTCTGGAAATTATTATAACAAACACAAAAATTAGTTGTGTTGAACAACGGATACATGATCAATGGAGGTACCAGAAAGGCACCTTTAGATCTTCAAATATAACAATATAGCAGTTGCAAATAATTTTGGACTGTCAAAAACTGTATTGAAGAAAGTAGAGTATGATGATGTAAGAGCGTAAGACTTTCAGGGCTGCTTGGCTTTCTTGTTCAAGGAGTAGCTAAATTTTCTGTTCTAGGACAGGATGATCGTTCTTATATCTGTCTATTCCCTATGAAGAACTGCACTTTCGACACTTTTTTGTGTTGACACTTTGACATAAATGATTGACCATATGATCCATTAGATTTAAGCCTGAGAAGTATGAAGGCACTTGATGCAAAAAAAATGACATGTGGAACAATTTGTGTTGTTACAAAGTCAAGTAATTCGTAATAAATTTGTTAGGTGAACAATAGTGTTTGAATTCCATTTGAATTTTTTTTCTTCAAAATCAACGTCTATCGCTTTTCTGTAGTGTTGTAAGAACATACGTATTCATTCTTTTTCTATCCGACATTTTTATTTGAATTTAAAATAATTTAATTTTAATTTAATTTAAATTATTTTATATTTTGTTTATTTAAATTTGCCTATGATAATATTTTATATTTTTTAATGGCCCAATCACGGCGGCCAATACTCGACCATTGCTGCAATACTGGTCAAGGTTATTGGTCCATTACTGGGCCAACTATGCAACCTTGTATGGTCCATTGCTGTTTATTTTTTCTCTGGTCCATGAATGGAAGCCATTTATTGTCCAAAGTTACCATCCATTAAAATTATGTTAATGGCACATTCATGGTTGCCAGTACTTGGAAATTGTTACATTACTGGTCGCCATTAATGTATCATTACTAGACCAGCTGTGCAACCTTCTATGGCAGCTTTTCAGTCACAAAACCTTATTAAATTATAGGTTAAATTTTTCAATTTACATATTTCTAAAATGGATATTACTCTAGTGAATTTTAACCCAATGACATAGATTGCGTATCCCAATTCATGCTTGAAGTACTGTCACAATTACAATAGTCAATTAATGTTTACCATTAACGTTTCATTGATTGGCAATTTCCAGTAATGACCCAATAACAATATATTAGGACATTTTACCATTCCTGTGCTAGTGCTTCTTCAGTCAAAGGTAGCTATATGCTGACTCTTTTCTGTAAATGGTTCTAGTACTGGGTCATTAACAATAGCCAAGTATGTACTGTTAACCATTAATGGTGCCTGCTTGAGATAGATCAAAACTTGACGCTTATTTACATATGGAGCATTTGATATAACAAAACAAAATCTACTTACCTTTTCATGGAATACTGTGTATTTTATTTTCTTTCTCAAATTCAAGCTCTTTCAATATCCGGTTTTTATTTTAGATTTTATATTGTTTATTGAACAATTTTCTACAATATAATTTTTTCGTATATTCCGATAAGGGAGAGGGTGAGTTTTCCCTTTCAAATATAACAAGAATTCAAACAAACACAAAAAAAATACGGAAAAAGAAATATAAAGTAAATCCATTTCACGAAACCAACCAACCTCTTTTTCTACATTGCTTTTTTTTTGCTGTTAGTATACCTTCCACAACGCCATCATTTTTTTTATTTTTGTATATTTCATTTCGTCTTTTTTTTGTGATATCCTTCAACCATTATTATTTCGCTTACCCACCCAACATCACCCTCAAAATTTTATTGTTGTTGTATGGATATATAATAATTTTTTCTCTTCATTTTATTTTCCATCAATATATCTCGGTTGTCGCCCCCCCTTGAAAAAAGTACACTATATAGAGGAAGAAAAAAAAATTAAATAAATATTTTTTGAGTCGTCGTTAGTCGTCAATTCAGTAAAATTTACTATTTTTTTCTATTTGTGAATCCAATTTTTTTATCTACTCTCCTGAATTTCCTTTCTGTTTTTTTATATGTATATTTTTACGAATGTAAATAATAATCTTATTATTATTAGAATGAGGTGAGTACGTAGATAGTGAGGGGTTTTCGCGTTGTGTTTGGATTTTAAAAGAAAGCAAAAAAAAAATAATGTACATTGTACACAGTAGAGAGATTTATCAGATGAATGTGAATTGATGAACGTGAAGATGATTTGATTTTTGATTAAAATGAAAATTGGCTGTTATATTTGCTGTTTCAAAGTTCGAAGTGGATTTCATTTTTATATAATGTAGATGGGGATTCTGAGATAAAATAGGAATATCGAAAAGCATTGGTAGTGAGAAATAAATATCGATCAAGGTTTAATTTAACTAACCAAAGACTATTGAGCATATTGAACAACGCCTTGTTAAACTGCCTTTTTTATGCAACCGAATACTATTGAGGTATTTTTTTTTGCAATTCAGAAGATAGGTTAAAGCTTCAAGATAGGTGAAATCTCATTACAACCATATGGTGTATATAACCGGCTTCTAAAAATATAGCCACTTGTCATGTATAGCAATTTTGGCTAAATCTATTATGCAATTTAGTAATATTTGAAAAATGCGTACCGTTAAATCCTTATCTCAAGAGGAAAGAACATGCGAAGAATATTTTAAAAGCAGTGCGATATGAGACAAAAACGTAAAGTACACTATAGTAAAACTATCGTTCAAAAATCTCCGTAGTGTTTTCGGAAGCTCATAACACATTGCCAAGAGAAGATTTTTAGATCTACCAAACAAGAATTAAAACGTGAACATATTAAGGTAATGCGAGAATATATAACCTTAAACCATATGCAAGATATTAGAAACAAGGATCAAAGTATGCATGACAACCAGGTCTTTTATTTACCTCAGCATGCATGACCAAGGAGAAAAGTACTACAATCAAAGTGGCGGCTCGAGTTTGATGGATCGTGGATGGTGCAAAACCACCAATGGTATTTCCATTACTGAAGTACCCTTGATCGGCCCAACAATACAATCCACTTTGTGCACTACACTATAATGAAGTTCCGATATAATAAAATTGAAATTACACCAGTTATCGAAAAGATGTATCGGAATGTTCTGGTGAACAAAGATGATTGAAATTTTCAAAGAATTCTGTGGCAAAAACATAACATTGACACCATGAAACACTAAAAGCGCACCATAGCTACCTTTGACATAGCCAGTTCAGCATTTCTGGCAACACGATCTCTGCAGTAGACTGCCTTTGATTGTGCTGCAAGATATTTATTGATTTTAAATGAAATATTAGAAAAAATTTATATTAACGACTATGTTTTAGGAGGTGGTTATTTTGTAGCGTTATCTCACTAGGTGAGATAAATAGTGAGATAAAAAAATTATGTTTAAATGATTTCTTTTATCTAATACAATCGATCAAAGACAAATATTTTATCTCACTTTTTATCTCACCTAGTGAGATAACGCTACAAAATAACCACCAAGATCCTCTTTCTAGGTTAGACATATATGAAGCTCACCTACTTGTAAAACTATTACAAGATGTTAGGCTTACTAAGAAAAAAGGAAAATGGTTGCCTTGTCAGACTTTACTATAGTATAAGCTCACAGATGTAAATTTACCGGTAAAATACATTTGTGCTAATTTTGCCATAAAATTACCGGTAAAATTGGTAATATTGGTAAAATATAATACTATTTCAAAACATTCAAAATTGATGACTGTCACAACCATATATCTATAGTTTATAAAAACATAAAACGCAAATCAAATACATATATTATTAACGAGTGTAAAATCTTCACTCGCAGAGTATTATAGACCGGAAGATACATATGCAACAATGACAAAATCTTCTATACCACATCCATACATGAACGAAGTTTAGCTGTTGTTCTTTTAGAGGACATCTAAGAAACAGACTGCTCTCTATTTTCACAGTTGCGAAAACGCAACAATTCCGGAACACACTGACTTCAACGATAACTGTTATTTAAAATTATGCGTTTTATGTAAATTATGCGAAAATGTTTAGGTATTACACATCGAATAGAAGTAGAAAGGCATTTAAATGGCTCAAATGCAAAGAGCAAATTGACAGATAACCAAGCATTTTCAATGAAACTTACTTTATTTAGACTGTACGTAATGGATCCCAATCAAGCTTCTTTCATCGCATGTAGCTAGAAAATGAACCTGGTTCAAAGCATTTCCTGCAATAGAGAATTGTCAACGGCGTTACATATGTCACTTTTTGCGTACAACACTTGCCACGGCCGACACTGCAATAAATGCATTCGCGTGCAGCACGTCATATCAAAATCTAATTTATGCATTGTTTCTTTCTCGTTCATGGGAAAATATAAATCGTAAATTGCTGCAGATATTTGCCTTCAAAAAACTCAAGAAATATTTAAATATGAATGTGCGTTTCGCAGCAAAAATTTACAACGAAGCATATATACTGGTTCGTTGCATTGCGGTTCTGTTGCTGCTGCATCGTTCATTGTAAAATTTTAATCGTGAACAAAATTACTATACGAGTGTCCTTCGCCCAAGTAAGTTTTGCCAGACATTGACATACGGCCAAGCACTGGCCCATTAATGGTTAACAGTACTTGGCTATCGTTATTGGGCCAATAATAGAACCATTCATCGGCCGATCTATGGTTTACAGAAAAAAGCCAGTATATTGTTACCTTTGAATGGCCAAGCACTGGCCCATGAACGGTAAATATTACTTGGCTATTGTTATCGTGTCATTACTGGAACCATGAATCACTCAATCTACCGTTTATAGAAAATTGTCAGTGCAGTTTACGTGGAATGGTCAAGCAATGGCCCGTTAATGGTTAACATTAATTGGCTATTGTTATTGGGGTAGTACTGTAGCCATGAATTTGCCAATTCATGTCATTTTTTTAAAATTCCACTAGAGTATTATCCCTTTTAGAAATACATAGTTTGAAAAATTTCACATACAGTTTAGTTATCGCCTTGTCGGTTGAAAGACTATGATGATGTAGAAAAGGTTGGTATATGTTATTATTTATTTTCATATCTATTTGATTTTAATTATTTTGTAAATCATTTATTGAAATTTATGTATGAAAATATTATTTTATATTTTTTTAATGGCGGAGTACTGGCAGTCATGTTTGCCATTACTCAGCCATTCTTGCAACTGAACCAGTTGTATGGGGAGTTTTGAATTTTTTCCGCATTTTTATTTTATTTTAAACTAGTTTGTATTTAATTTATTTAAATTTACATATGATAATAATGTATTTTTTTTAACTGCCCAGTCATGGTTGCCAGTATTTGGTCATTACTTCAATGCTGGTCATCATTATGGGCCTGTTACTAGGCCAACTGTACAACTTTGTATGGGCCATTGCTGTTGTTTTTCTCCGGCACATGAATTTCAACCATTTATTGTCTGAAATTATCATCCAGTAAAATTATGTTAATGGCCCAGTTGTGGTTGCCAGTACTCGCCCATTGCTGCATTACTGGCTGCCAGTAATGGACCATTACTGGACCAGTTGTACAACCTTGTATGGGTGAGGGTGAAAACCACGGACTGTCAGCAAACTGTCAATATAACAGGGTAGGAGGAACCGTCCTCAAGGCAGCAATTTGATCCCGAAATGACATATAGATTTAGCTTTTGCCTTATAAGAAATAGCTGCGTTATTGCTACTACCAGATGAAAAAACTATCCATTCCAACGCACCGATCGACACTAGTAGACAAAGTAAATGTTTGCCTAAAGTACTCTACTTTGTGGCAACACGTAGAGAAGGTAAAATTACCTACACTTATGGGTGTTTAGCTGCAAATCGATCTCTCTCTCTCTCTCTCTGGCGTTTACATCCCATGAAGGGATTTTGCCGTCTGTGCCACCAGCTTCCAATCATCTCGTTCCATGACCAGTTGACCCCAGTTTCGACATCCTATATCACGAAGGTCTTGGATGATGTCATCACGCCAGCGTTGTCTAGGTCTTCCTCTTCGACGAACACCAGCTGGTTGTTGTTGGGACGCTTTTTTATCATTCTTTCCAATGGAGCCCTTTCTACATGACCAAACCATCTAATTCGGTTGGATTTAATGAATCCGATTACATCGCAGCCTCCAAGAAGCTGTCTGATTTCATGATTCATTCGAATTCTATACTGATTTTCAGCAACTTTACATGGACCATAAATTGTTCGTATGACTTTCCTCTCGAATGTTGATAGAATTCTACAATCGGAGGAAGTCAGTGTCCAGCTTTCACTTCCAAATGTGAGCACAGGTCGGATTAATGCTTTGTAAAGTGTGAGTTTGCACGACTTCGAAAGATGTTTGGATCGCAAAAGTTTTGAGTATGCGTAGAAAACTCTGTATGCGGCTGAGACACGGGCTTTAATATCTGCCTGCATGTCATTTGACGATGTTATTACAGATCCGAGGTATTTGAAGTTTTCTACACGTTCCACTTCATAGTCGCCAGTATTCAGATTGCCGGGAGGTATATTCCTGGATGTTGTTAAAAGTTTAGTCTTGCCGGTGTTAATGCATAATCCAAGTCGTTTAGCATTTCTTTCAAGCTGAGAGAGACTATCCTTGATATCGCTTGTTCTACGTCCGAGAAGCACAATATCATCTGCATAGCCAAGAACTTGACTTGATTTGTTATATATGCAGTTTTGTGTCTCAATTCGGCTTTTTCTTATCGCGCACTCCAGCGCCAAATTAAATAGTATGGGCGCGAGTGCATCACCTTGTCGAACACCTGATGTTATATCGAAAGGATCAGAAACAGACCCTTCGATTACTATTCTACAATTTGATCCCGATGTTGTGAGCTTGCACAGAGAAACAAGTTTCTCTGGGATACCAAGGCATATGAGTGTGGACCAGAGGTTGTCGCGGATGATACTATCATATGCTTGCCTGAAATCAACGCAGAGCTGGTGAATGCTGATGTTGTACTCCCAACATTTTTCCAGAATCATCCTTAAGGTAAAACATTGATCTGTGGTTGAGCGGTTGGGACGAAAACCACACTGATAGTCACCTATGATAGATTCGGCGAACGGGATGAGTCAAGCAAGTACAACATTAGCTAGTATTTTATATGCAGTGTTCAACAGTGCGATGCCACGATAATTTTCACACTTTAGACGGTCACCTTTCTTATGTAGCGGAACAATGAGAGCTGTTTTCCATTCAGCAGGTAGTTCTTCTTGGTCCCAGATTGCAAGAATCAGATCGTATATACGTGAGACCAGAGCTGCTCCTCCATTTTTCAGAAGTTCTGCGGGAATTCCATCGAAACCTGGTGATTTGCCATTTTTCAGTTTTTTAATGGCAGCTTCCACTTCTTCTATTGCTGGGTAAGGGACAAAAATCTCCTCAGTTGATGGAGCAATTGCTCGAATAGGATGAACTTCGTTCGTCTTGAAAGTGGGATCGCCACACTGCCAGCACATCACGTTCACTTGTTGTAAGTTCATTATTTTCATTTTTGATGGCTGTAGATCTTGGGTGGAAATCTTTTGTCAGATTCAGTGCATTGGCAAAGCACTCTTTTGAATTTCCGTTGGCCGCATGTTGGTTGATGTATTCGATGCAGCTCTTCATGTGCTCGCGTTTTTTTTTACGTAGAAGTTTTGCTGAGGCTTTCCTGGCGCATAGATAATCAGCTTGGGAGCTTCGGGTGTTCCTTGTTGATGCGGCCGTGTCGAAGAGCAGTAGTGGACTGTATAGAAGCGATGAAAAAATCCGCACCACGGCTTCGATAACAATGACGGGTTTGATCAAAAATGCGTTATTCAATGCTGAGTGATAGCTGAAACTGTTGTGCGATGTATAGTAACGATGAGCAGAATCGATGAGTAGTACTAGCTTGAAAAGTTATACAATGTATAGTAACGATGAGCAGAATCGACGTGGCAATATCTTAAAATGTTGTGCAACGTATATTAACGATGAGCAAAATCGATGAATAGTAATAGCTTGAAATGTTATATAATGTATAGTAACGATGAGCAGAATCGATGAGTAGTACTAGCTTGAAATGTTATACAATGTATATTAACGATGAGCAGAATCGACGTGGCAATATCTTAAAATGTTGTACAACGTATATTAACGATGAGCAAAATCGATGAATAGTAATAGCTTGAAATGTTATATAATGTATAGTAACGATGAGCAGAATCGATGAGTAGTACTAGCTTGAAAAGTTATACAATGTATAGTAACGATGAGCAGAATCAACGTGGCAATATCTGTATTTGTGATGATCGACGGTAGCCTAAAGGCCCAAAAAAAAACAGCATAGCAACTAGACCACTCCATTCCAGGCATCAACAATCATCACTTAGATTGGTTAGGTTTTATTAACATTCACAGCACGCAGTAAACGGTTCAATGCACAAAATCACATAAAACAGGAGATGTAACATTCCACTATGTATTTTTATTGCAACATTATAAAAAGATGATTCGACGATACAACTCACAAAAAAAACTCAATGCACTTTTTATAACTTTAATTTATAACAAACTTGAACAAATTTCCTTAAAAAAGAACCACTAGAACATTCTAGTGTGCACATGTTATTTTTTAACAAAAGACTTATTTTTAATTTTAACAAAAACAAAAAAAAACATCGACGAACAAATTGACCCTTCTAGATGAAGATCTAAAGGCAAGAGCGCTTTTTAAAGCCAAAAAACAATATATAAATACATATGACATTAAAACCTTTCACTTTCAGCAGCGCCGCGCATTTTCACCATTGGAATTAGTGAAAAAATAAAAAACACTTTAAAAAGACGAATACGCCAATTTTTGGAATGTGGTGAAAAGCGAAAACTGCACCAAGTAAAAAGCTCAAAAGTCAGAATAAATGTCAAATGACATTCAACAACAACCATAAAGGTAAACAAAGGTTTTATCAAGAAAATCTTAATATTAATACTTTTAGTTATCAATATAGCTACTTATTAATATATTTTCCTATTAATACATTTATCTAACAATACATTTACTTATTGCAGGGAATTACAATATATATATATAAAAAGCGGAGCAGAACATCAACGTTGAATTTGCTGACTAAGGTAAGTCAATGCTATTTTTAAATAACAATTTTTATATTTCTAGGATACCGTGATTCAACGTTAACATCCTGCCGCCTGAAAAAGACTAATTATCATGTTGGGTAGCACTTGCAATGAAAAGCCATTACATTAGTCCTGTCATTATACATGATACCCAAATCATGAATTATTATATGTTTTTTTTTAAAGTAAGACTCAAATCAAATGTTATGTTAGGTCTAACGACGTATTAAATAACCAATTTTAAAACTAAGCAACACTAATTACTATTAATTCAAAGTGTAATTGTATTTAAACATAACTAATAATATATATGTACAAATGACGAAGTACAATTGTTTTGTAAGACTCAGTTAATTCATTTTCAAAACAATTATGCACCATAATATTATAACTCAACTATATTACTATTAATTGAATAAAGCTGAACACCGTTTATGAAATATTTCGTTTAATTTTCCTTATACAAAAGGCAACTGAAGACTTTGAAAAACTAATACAATTTGATAGTGAGGAAAGTATTTGACTTCGAATAATCTGACTACGAAGACAATCTAAGACCACGTAAATAGAAACTAATGAAGGTATCAATCAACTACACTAGTATAACCATATATAAGTTTGACTTGCTAAATGAAGTGTACGACTACTAGTACCATTGAATAGAATATTATACGACGATGGGAAATTAGAGGTTCCCATAGGATTACAACTGACGAGTATGAATCCGAAGCTAAAGGTTAAATGTTCAATATGCGGTGCAATGCCACTAACATGGGATACAAAGCAATGGGTAGTGTTTAACCTAGAAAACCTCAAATCAATGCATGAACGAGCGAAGAACTTATGACCCGGTCATCAGCGACGAACTAGTGTTCCATTGAAAAAAAAAATATACATGTATGAATCTATAACTGTGTTTATAGAAGTAAATCGAAAACAAGAACTGCATCATAAACTTGATTCTAAGAAGACACAACGACTGTACGACGCAATTGGGCTGTCAGACACATTCTGTGGTTAGGAAACGAAGTAGAAAACACATGAACATTGTCTGTTGGATATATGATGAAAGATTTTTAGGTTCGACGATAATGTTATCTTCTCATAGTCCAATATACCAGTGGGAGTTGGTCAATCAAACGAAGTAGAACTACTTCACTCAGGCCATGGTGTCAAGGACTTGGAATCGACTTAAGAACCAAACAAGTATTACATAATCCACGTTAAAACACAATAGATACTATACGCTGCTCCCAAAAGGTGATGACTTGGACATATAGTCCAACTTGATAACTGGGTTGCAGGTAAAATTAAGTTCAAGAGACGATTATTAATGTTGTTGTCTCTTCTGTAATGCGACTGTAATAGATCGCAGATCATAGCTTGACAAATATTCTCTCATGAGATAAGTTTGAGTATACTTCGGATAAAAATATTCGAAGCAACATTTTTGTTAATACACTCCAATGAGAGGTATGTGCATAGCTTGAGGAATGAAATATTTCGTTTAATTTTCCTTATACAAGAGGCAAGATACTTATTTTGTTTACAGCTCGTTTTAGCTCTGATGATGCTGTCTTAATGGTAACTACACGAAAACTCCATCAGAACCTGGATGAACAGCACTTATTCGTCCCATATGCCATTTCATGGGGGGACTGTTGTCGTCATGTAGAATTACCAGTTGCCCAGTTTCAATCTTACATTCTCCCTTGGTCCACTTATGTCGAGTTTGGAGTTCCGAGAGGTATTCCAAGTGCCAGCGGTCCCAGAATGATTGCATTAGTTGCTGTATTTTCTGGAATTTAGATAGGCGGTTGCTAGTGGTTTCGAGATATGAGAGGTCAGGTAATGCAGTCAAAGGAGCACCTATAAGGAAATGTCCCGGAGTCAGAGGCTGCAGATCTGACGGGTCGTTTGACAGTGGTGTTAACGGACGCGAGTTGAGGCAGGCTTCAACTTGAGCTATGAGTGTGAAAAATTGCTCAATATTGAGTGATGACACACCTATGACTCGAACCAAGTGATGTGGCGAAGCCTCCCAGTCAAGCAAGTAGTGGACTGTATTTATATTTTGATGGAAGAACTAAAATCTTACCGGGAAGGCATCACGGCAGATGATAAGTAGTTGAATTATATTTGCCTAATCATAGGCCTCGATGACGATGATAAATATTTTGAATTATATGTGCCTAATCATAGGCCTCGATGACGATGATTAATATTTTGAAATATATTTGCCTAATCATAGGCCTCGATGACGATGATAACTATTTTTGAATATATTTGCCTAATCATAGGCCTCGATGACGATGATAAATATTTTGAATTATATTTGCCTAATCATAGGCCTCGATGACGATGATTAATATTTTGAAATATATTTGCCTAATCATAGGCCTCGATGACGATGATAACTATTTTTGAAATATATTTGCCTAATCATAGGCCTCGATGACGATGATAAATATTTTGAATTATATTTGCCTAATCATAGGCCTCGATGACGATGATTAATATTTTGAAATATATTTGCCTAATCATAGGCCTCGATGACGATGATAAATATTTTGAATTATATTTGCCTAATCATAGGCCTCGATGACGATGATAACTATTTTTGAATATATTTGCCTAATCATAGGCCTCGATGACGATGATAAATATTTTGAATTATATTTGCCTAATCATAGGCCTCGATGACGATGATAACTATTTTTGAAATATATTTGCCTAATCATAGGCCTCGATGACGATGATAAATATTTTGAATTATATTTGCCTAATCATAGGCCTCGATGACGATGATTAATATTTTGAATTATTTTTGCCTAATCATAGGCCTCGATGACGATGATTAATATTTTGAAATATATTTGCCTAATCATAGGCCTCGATGACGATGATAAATATTTTGAATTATATTTGCCTAATTATAGGCCTCGATGACGATGATAACTATTTTTGAATATATTTGCCTAATCATAGGCCTCGATGACGATGATAAATATTTTGAATTATATTTGCCTAATCATAGGCCTCGATGACGATGATAACTATTTTTGAATATATTTGCCTAATCATAGGCCTCGATGACGATGATAAATATTTTGAATTATATTTGCCTAATCATAGGCCTCGATGACGATGATAACTATTTTTGAAATATATTTGCCTAATCATAGGCCTCGATGACGATGATAAATATTTTGAATTATATTTGCCTAATCATAGGCCTCGATGACGATGATTAATATTTTGAATTATATTTGCCTAATCATAGGCCTCGATGACGATGATTAATATTTTGAAATATATTTGCCTAATCATAGGCCTCGATGACGATGATAAATATTTTGAATTATAGTTGCCTAACAATGGCGGCGGTTCCCAATATCGACCACACCTGTTGAAGAGAAAAAACTATGAGAGGACCAATATCAAGTCCCTTTGAGCACTCGTCTCAAGCCCCACTCCTATCAAAAACACAATGTACTTCTCTAATTCACAACTTTATTTTCACAGCAAGCATATTGAATACATCTTAACATTTTAATTTCGAAAACACAACTCAAACAAATGAAGACCAAACTTTGACTTCAAAAAAATCTAAAAAACTAAATTACTATTATAATTACACAGCTATAAATACAAAATGTACATGAGTACGTGGAACCTTTTACTTTCAACAGAGCCACACATTTTCAACACCTCAACAAATATTGCTGAACTAAACTGTTTTATCGAAAACAGATACGCCAGATTTTAAAAAGTGGTGAAAATGCGAACTGAGCTGAATAACAAAGCAAAAATGTCAGAATGACATTTTCAAAAGATAATGTAAAAGGTAAACAATATTTACTAATTATCTAGAAAAATATATTCTTATTAATACTTATTTTTATTTCTTACAGCTCATTTCAATGCAACAAAAGACTGACGAGGATATCAACGTTGGATTTAAGAAAGATATGATAATTTAGATCCATTTTAGATTAAATTTACTTTTAATATGTTTTTTTATATTTGCAGGAAAATAACAACATAAAACTGGATCCAGCGTGAATATCCTCCCCCTTTTTTTTAAAGGAACTTTAAAATAATTATAGTAATGAAAAGAAGCTAATTATTTATCATTTAATAGTACTTGCACTTTAAGTGCTATTAAATGAGAACTGCAATTATGACTGATATCGATTCATGTATTTTTAAAGTTTTTTTAAATTAATATTAACACTAAAATACGATGTTAAATATTAAGACTAAAGTGATATGCCTAATTTAACTAATACAATTCGAAATATAAAAAAATAAAAAACAATTTTCCTTAAACCATACTAATTATTATATAAAATTTAATTCATTTCGGTACTTAACCTAAGAAGGTTTTTTTTTTTTAAATGATAATGACGATATGAAATTTTAATTTACAATTTTAGATGTGTAGTTTTGTAATAAAATTAATACAAAACATATTCCAAAAAAAATAAACATTCATTAATGTTTTCGAAAATATTCTCTTTTACATCTTTCTTTTCCAGAATATAATGACAATTGGTATTTCTACAAGGTAAGTAAATCTTACACATTGTTTGATGCGAAAATCATTGTTCCCGTCGTCGATGACTGCATCAATGCAGTTTTGAACGGGAATTGATTATGACGAGTCATTTAAGTAGTAATAGTGTGAAGCAATTGGGTTGTTTAAAACTGGTAAAACTGACAAAGTTCGACGACAAGGATGTCAGGGCTAATTACTGATTTTACAATTTAGTTATAGAAAATGATTAGGTCATTAAATCGATCACAAGTGGTATGATCATCGCAAGGTAACACCTATAAAGCGAAGACGATCTTATCTTAATAATGGTGGTTGTAATCTTATACGATGATACAACTGAATATTTCCGAATAATAATGGGGATAACTATTATATTATACGACAACTAAAAACATTCCAATAATAAGAGCGTTGACTATTATTGACTCCGAAGATACAAAATTTAAAGGTTCCAGTAGTACGACATATGACTAATATGGGAATCGAAGATGTAAATTGAACTGCTCCAAAGGTACGATCTATGACTATCATAGGACCGAAAATACAAAAAATTTAAATGTTCCATATAATGACACCGATGACTTAATGGAAACCGAAGATACAACATTTAAATGTTCCAAAAATGGTAGGTTATAACACTAAGGAAATCGAAGACAAATTAAATGTTCCAAAAATGGTAGGTTATAACACTAAGGAAATCGAAGACAAATTAAATGTTCCAAAAATGGTAGGTTATAACACTAAGGAAATCGAAGACAAATTAAATGTTCCAATCATGGTAAGACCATTAACGGAAAACTGACGACAAAACATGAAAGTTTCCAATAGTGGTGACTTGACCATTTTTAAGGAACCCGAAGACACGAAGACGATACAAAATGGTGATAACTGACATGAGAACTTAAAACGATGACTATTCAAATTATTGATTAATCGTCGATGAAATTTATAGTCCGGCCATCAGCATAGAACCAATGTTCCTTCAAAAAACTCTAATATACAAATAAATGAGGATATGTATCTAATGTCTGCAATAACCGATAACAAAGGAGCAGAAGTTTAATTTAATTTTAAATTGACACAACGACTGTAACGAAGAGGTTGGGCTGTCAGCTACACTCTGTGGCGAAGAAAATTTAATAGCAACACATGAATGTTAACTGTTGGAAATATGATAAAGACTTGGGTTCGACGATAAAATTGTCCTTACATAGTCCAAAAACCAGCGGGTGTTGATCAATCAATGAAACTAGACTTCAACATCTCAAGCTACTCAGAAAACCGACAACAAAAAGTTAACACAACGACTATAAGCGAAGAAGGTGGGCTGTCAGACACACTCTGTGGCGAAGAAAATTTAATGCTAACACATGAGTGTTAACTGTTGGAAATATGGTGCAAATTTAAAAAAAATCGTTCCATCATCCAAATACCAGCGGGTGTTGATCAACTCAATGAAAATGGATTTCTTCAATTAGATCAAGATCTCAAAATACCGTATCAGCTTTAGAAGATAAGATGAAATAGATAGGGATTATATGCTGTGTCCGAAAATGAGGTATGGACGGAGAATCCATCATTACCTGGAGTGCAGGTGTAATTTAAGTTGTAGAGACAAATTAAGATGTTGATGTCCCTTATGTATTGCTGCTTTACGAATGCGGCAAATCATAGCTCGAAGAGCTAAAATTGACAAAACTTAGGTTTAGGGTTATTATAATAAAAAACTATAAACCCAGAAGTAGACACAACTCGAAGAATTTTATGCTGTGTGGACATAGCTTGACAAAATTTTTTATTTAGTTTAAGGGGAGTAATATAGCATACTCTACCCTTCAGTAGCGCGATTTTCCAATTATGAAATCGATTGTACATAGCTTAAGGAACGGTATCCAACTATAAGTTTAAATATGTTTCAACTGTGGATTATTTTGAAACAACATTTTAGTTAAAACTCTAATAATAGAGGAGATACATAGCTTGAGGAAAACTAAAAGGTTTTATTACGAATCATCGGAATTAATAACTATTGACGAAGTTTTCGGTAAGACGACATGAACATGCATTTAGACGTTGACTGGGTGTCACCAAAACAATAGCTCATGTCTACTGGGTGCACTTGAGATCTGAATGAACAAGAGAATACATATTAAACGTCAAGAAGCGGTACAATCGATAGTAGCGAGGTTCTACTAGATGACCTGAAATTTTGATTTTGGTGAACAATTTCAGACTGATGTGGGATGTGATGTCTATGATCGATGATGGTTGACTAAATAACGTTAGCGGTGGACTTAATTCGCCGAGTGTGATTTAGAGTTAATCCTTAGCTCCGGTCTCGATTGGGAGAATACTTACACGATTCACAGCTCGTTTGAGCTCAGAGTGCATGGTCTTAACAGTTACCACTCTAATTATACCATCCTTCCCTGGGTGCACGTCCGTAACACGTCCTAACAGCCAATTCAACGGAGGCAAATTTTCATCATGGAGGACTACTATTGAACCAACTTGGATCAAAACGGTTCCTTGTTGCCATTTATACCGGTGCTGCAACTCTGACAGATACTCACGGTGCCATCGCTTCCAGAAGTGCTGTATCATTTGTTGGAGTTTCTGGAATCTAGATAATCTATTCACGTTTAAATCAAGTAGCGACGGTTCGGGTAACGCTGTCAACGGTGCTCCGATGATAAAATGGCCTGGAGAAAGGGCGCTTAAGTCATTAGGATCGCTTGACAAGGGGGTCAAGGGCCGTGAGTTGAGACAAGCCTCAATTTGGGTTGTTAGGGTAAACAGCTCTTCTAGGGTAAACCCTGAGGTTCCAACAACTCGTCTGAGATGATGTTTAGCACCTTTTATTGCTGACTCCCAAAGCCCTCCGAAATGAGGAGACCTTGGTGGAATTGTAATCCACTCGATGTTATGAGATTCAGTGAATTGACAAATCGATTCTTGGAATGGTTGTGAGGTGAATAAGGTCTTTATCTCTCGCAATTCATTACGAGCCCCAATGAAGTTTGTGGCATTGTCGGAATAGATTTTTGTACAGAGTCCACGACGAGCCACAAATCGTTTTAAACAAGCAAGGAAGGCGTCAGTTCGTCACAACCTCCAGATGAACAGCCTTTGTGGTGAAACACACGAACAAGCATATGTAGCACCTGTGCTTAATTTTGGATCTAAGAGATTGAATAGAATAGAATGGGCCGCAAAAATCGATACCGACGACGGTGAATGCTCTGCTAGTCTTTGTTATTCGATCGAGCGGTAGATCACCCATGATCTGACTGTGGATCAGTGGTTTAACTCGGAAGCAGCGAACACATTCGTGAACTACTCGTCTACACACATTGCGACCACCCACAATCCAATAAGTTTGTCGGAGGCTATATAACAACGCTTGAGGCCCGGCATGAAGAAGTCTCGTATGTTCGCGCCGCACAAGTAACGTAGTAAATGAGTGGTGTGCTGGTAATAAGATGGGATGCTTATGGTTTTCTGTTGTTGATGCTTGCAAGATTCGACCACCCACTCGTAATATTCCCTTATCATCGAGAAACGGGGTCAACGCAATAAGCTTACTTTTAAGTGGAACTTGATGAGAGTTGTTGAGAGCATTTATGTCTTCAGCAAACGCTTGGTGCTGGACAAGTCGAATCAACAATGCGGTTGCCATCTGAATTTCCAAAGGTTGGAGTTGCAGAGTAGTCGTAGAGACAGAGTCATTCTTTCGTCTAGCATTATTAGCGAGGCGACAAATGTAGGCAACTACCCGAACCAATCGATTAAAACAGCTGAAACGGTGGAATATGAAGTGTTCTTCTACCGGACTTTGAGTCAAAACTGGGATTGGTGCTTTACGAAGTTCCAAGCCAATCGAGTCCTGAGAAAAAGTTTGGTTAGATGTTGTCGACCACGTTGATGATGCGACTGTCAAGAAAACTGGACCATTCCACCAGAGAGAGGCAGATAGAAACTGTGACGGCATGAGGCCTCGAGATACAATGTCGGCTGGATTTTCTAAGGTTGGTACATAGAACCAATCACTAATGGATGTTAGTTCATGAATTCTGGTCAAGCGATTCGCTACAAAGGTCGTGTATTTGTACGGTTCAGAATTGATCCGAAATAGCGTAATTTGTGAGTCCGTCCACAAATATATTGCATTGAACTTCATTCCCATTACATGGATTATCTTGTGGACCACTTCTGCCAACAATACAGCCGCACATAGTTCTAGGCGAGGAATGGTCTCTTTTTTTAACGGTGCAACCCTAGATTTTGAGCATAGTAAAGTTACGTGAAACTGATTCGTTTGTGCGACAGACCTAGTATAGCATACACATCCGTAGGCTCGCTCAGACGCATCGCAGAATCCATGGAGTTCAATACTAACTTCCTGATTGGATGTTATTAATCGAGGTACCGTGATTATCGACAAAGCAGACAATTCATTCTTGAACTTGTGCCAATGGTGGATAATGGTATCAGGAAGGTGATCGTCCCAAGACAAATTTTGATGCATCCATATTGTTTGCATGGTCAACTTTGCAGTCACAATGACCGGGGCACAGAATCCCAATGGATCGAATAGCTGACAAATTTCGGACAGTAACGTTCGCTTTGTAGTGGCCACTGTCGCAGGTAATTTGTTGAATAGCATCTCAAAGGTGTCGGATTCAGTATTCCACATCAATCCTAACACAAGCGTAATTGAAGATACTGTGGCATCGTCTGATGCCAATTGTTTGGCATTAGATACAAATTTTCTCAGCTCAAAACCCCCAAGATGTAACAATTCAATTAAATCGTTCTTCAACTTGATGGCGTCATTGATATTTACAGCGCCAGTCAACACGTCATCGACATAAAAATCGTTTTTTAAGACATGTGCAGCGGTAGGGAACCTAGATTCTTCATCACACGCCAGCTGCTTCAACGTGCGGGTTGCCAAAAAAGGGGCACAAGCAGTGCCATAGGTTACCGTGTTGAGATTGAACGTTTGGATGGGTTCAGACGCGTGATTTCGCCACAAGATCCGTTGAAGACTTTGTTGGTCCCTTTGGACAAGAATTTGTCGGTACATCTTGGCGATGTCCCCGGAAAAGGCAATAATGTGGTTGCGGAACCGAAGAAGTGTTGACACCAAATCCGATTGAATGGTAGGACCAACCATCAAACAGTCATTTAAAGATATGTGGGTTGATGTTCGTGCTGACGCATTGAACACCACCCGCAGCTTGGTGGTGGAGCTTTGTTCCTTTATAACACCATGATGAGGGAGATAGTAAGCAGGATGGCCTTTCAACTCGCATACTGGTGTCATGTGGCCCAGTCGCCTGTATTCATTCAAAAACTCCTGATACTCTTTATAGATCTCCTGTTGGCCCAAGAGGCGAGACTCTAAAGAAAGAAATTGACGATGTGCTGAAGCATATGATGATCCCAACAGAGCCAAGTTTGATTTTGTAGGAAGACCCACGATGTAACGACCTTCTGGTGTTCTGGAAACGTTGGACTTATAGTGTTCTTCAGCGGCAATTTCTTCTTGAGACAATATGGGCTTTGATGTGATGGTTTCAAGCTCCCAGAACTGTTTGACCTGATTTTCCAATGTCTGAACACTACAAAGGGCAACGTGGGATTGAGGAGATCTATTGATACTGAGTTTTGTTTTAGTCTTACCACAGATAACAAACCCAAGCTCGGAGTCATACAAGAGTGGCCAATCGTGCACCCTGACCGATGAGCCCTTGAATAGTTGGTGATAAATTTCTACCCCCAGTAATAGATCAACACGGTCGGGTATATTGAAAAACGGATCTGCAAGCACGACCCCTTTAGGAAGTGCGTGTGATGGCACAGAGATTCGTGACGATGGCAGATCGTTGGTGATTTTTGGGAGTACATAAAATTTGAGATTAACAGAGAAGTCTGAGGTCCTAGACGATATGGTAAGATAGATCTTGTGTATAATTGTAGTATCGACTGCTCCAATGCCAGAGACGACCTTCGCTGTTGTGTAACGACGAGCTTGTAACAGCTGGCACGCAGCTTCGGATACAAAATTTAACGTCGAGCCACTATCCAATAAGGCTCTGCACAGCACTCTAAACCCATTATTTACAGATGCATGAACAAGTGCAGTTCCAATAAGAATTACGTCCTTGTAACCTTCCGATGATGTTGAAACACGAGAACTCGGTGTAACGTTCGCAGAGCAATTGGTTTCAACCAGTGGCTCAGCGGCATTTGTTTCGATATTATCACACTTATGTACTAAAGATAAATTGGGCGATCGTTCAACTCTCGTATTATTTGTTGGTGAACTATCTTGTGGGAAGTGGAGCAACGTATGATGTTTCAATGAACATTTGTTGCAAGCAGGACGGTTACAGTTGCTTGCTAAGTGTCGTTCTATCAAACAGTTTCCGCACAGCCTACGATCTCTGATAAAATAGAACCGTGACCTAGGACTCATGCGCTCACTAGAAAATGATGGACAGTGAGGTAACGTGTGATCTCCTGAACAGTAGAGGCATTCGGTGTTACATGCAGTGGGGTTGGCAACGCTAGTTGTGTTGAAGGACATTGACTTATGAGATCTTAGAGGACGGGATGAACCTTGAGGAACATTGGCTGTTATCGCGGACAAGACTCTGACACGAGATCGGAGCAAGTCAATCAGGTCAGAGAAAGAAAGAATTGTTTTTGGTTTCATACCTTTGATTATAGCAAGTCTTGACGAGCTGTCTAACCGCTGAGTCAAGTGGTGAACTAATAACAGATCCCACTCGCTAACGCGTACATTTAATGACTTCAGTGCACTAACATGTTTGACTGCCTTGTCAACAAAATATTGCAGTGCCTTTGGTGAATTTTCGTGAGGAGTTCTGATGTCATAGAGTTCACGGGTATGTAAACGTTGAATGGATATTTCATTATCATAATGATCTCGTAAAGCTGCCCAGGCAAGTTCATAGTTTGCCGCTGTGACAGGAAGACTCTCGACATAGGAATAGGCTGTACCAGTACGAATGCTTGAAATCAGATATAGAAATTTTACAATTGGGTCAAGATTCTTCACATGAATTAAATCCACAAAGACGTCCCGGAACGCCAACCAATCAGTTTCCATTCCGTTAAAGGATGGCAAGGTGATTTCTGGCAATCTCATTCCCACACTAGGAGATGTATTCGACGTAAGCTCGTGAAGTGATGCATTGTGGAAAGATGCCGAAGTTGGACCATCGTCCAATCTTTTAAACTCATGGATTTTATCTCGTAAGATTGTTTCAAATGACAGGTAGTCGTCATCAAAAGAGGTTCGATCAGCAACGAAGCCATCATCAAGTGATTCCAATTTAGATTGAACCCCATCATATTTTACATTTATGGACTGGATTCGATGCAATAACGCCTCGACTCCACCTATTGAGGACAGTGACGATAACTGATTTTTAAAACTGGTTAACTGTCCCTTAAAAGCCGCTCGTTGTTTCTTTAACAACTCGATTTTTGCCGGGTCTGCCATGTGGACAGTTGCAGTAAGTACGAAACACACGTCCACACCTAAATCAACACTGTTGTGCGTGTATCTCCACGTCAAAAGTGGCAAAAACCAATGGGACTGTGACCAGAATTGTAATAACAGACACTTGGTACACTCATGACGCCAGGAACCGACGATTCAACACCATCAACAGCGGTGCAATTGATTAAGACAGAACACTTAAAAAAAATGTAAAAGAGAAAATTTCAAAAACTTAAAGCAGACTTAATATTTTCCAAAAAGGTTTATACATAAGGTTAAGATCAGCGATATAACAATTAAATCAATTAATGAACCATAAATAATTATTAAATCTAGTTAAAGTTATAATTTTGTACCTGGGTTATCCAGTTGATTGAAGATTGCTGATGGCTCAATGCTCCAAATCCGGCTCGAAGGACCAAATGGCGAAGCCTCCCAGTCAAGCAAGTAGTGGACTGTATTTATATTTTGATGGAAGAACTAAAATCTTACCGGGAAGGCATCACGGCAGATGATAAGTAGTTGAATTATATTTGCCTAATCATAGGCCTCGATGACGATGATAAATATTTTGAATTATATGTGCCTAATCATAGGCCTCGATGACGATGATTAATATTTTGAAATATATTTGCCTAATCATAGGCCTCGATGACGATGATAACTATTTTTGAATATATTTGCCTAATCATAGGCCTCGATGACGATGATAAATATTTTGAATTATATTTGCCTAATCATAGGCCTCGATGACGATGATTAATATTTTGAAATATATTTGCCTAATCATAGGCCTCGATGACGATGATAACTATTTTTGAAATATATTTGCCTAATCATAGGCCTCGATGACGATGATAAATATTTTGAATTATATTTGCCTAATCATAGGCCTCGATGACGATGATTAATATTTTGAAATATATTTGCCTAATCATAGGCCTCGATGACGATGATAAATATTTTGAATTATATTTGCCTAATCATAGGCCTCGATGACGATGATAACTATTTTTGAATATATTTGCCTAATCATAGGCCTCGATGACGATGATAAATATTTTGAATTATATTTGCCTAATCATAGGCCTCGATGACGATGATAACTATTTTTGAAATATATTTGCCTAATCATAGGCCTCGATGACGATGATAAATATTTTGAATTATATTTGCCTAATCATAGGCCTCGATGACGATGATTAATATTTTGAATTATTTTTGCCTAATCATAGGCCTCGATGACGATGATTAATATTTTGAAATATATTTGCCTAATCATAGGCCTCGATGACGATGATAAATATTTTGAATTATATTTGCCTAATCATAGGCCTCGATGACGATGATAACTATTTTTGAATATATTTGCCTAATCATAGGCCTCGATGACGATGATAAATATTTTGAATTATATTTGCCTAATCATAGGCCTCGATGACGATGATAACTATTTTTGAATATATTTGCCTAATCATAGGCCTCGATGACGATGATAAATATTTTGAATTATATTTGCCTAATCATAGGCCTCGATGACGATGATAACTATTTTTGAAATATATTTGCCTAATCATAGGCCTCGATGACGATGATAAATATTTTGAATTATATTTGCCTAATCATAGGCCTCGATGACGATGATTAATATTTTGAATTATATTTGCCTAATCATAGGCCTCGATGACGATGATTAATATTTTGAAATATATTTGCCTAATCATAGGCCTCGATGACGATGATAAATATTTTGAATTATAGTTGCCTAACAATGGCGGCGGTTCCCAATATCGACCACACCTGTTGAAGAGAAAAAACTATGAGAGGACCAATATCAAGTCCCTTTGAGCACTCGTCTCAAGCCCCACTCCTATCAAAAACACAATGTACTTCTCTAATTCACAACTTTATTTTCACAGCAAGCATATTGAATACATCTTAACATTTTAATTTCGAAAACACAACTCAAACAAATGAAGACCAAACTTTGACTTCAAAAAAATCTAAAAAACTAAATTACTATTATAATTACACAGCTATAAATACAAAATGTACATGAGTACGTGGAACCTTTTACTTTCAACAGAGCCACACATTTTCAACACCTCAACAAATATTGCTGAACTAAACTGTTTTATCGAAAACAGATACGCCAGATTTTAAAAAGTGGTGAAAATGCGAACTGAGCTGAATAACAAAGCAAAAATGTCAGAATGACATTTTCAAAAGATAATGTAAAAGGTAAACAATATTTACTAATTATCTAGAAAAATATATTCTTATTAATACTCATTTTTATTTCTTACAGCTCATTTCAATGCAACAAAAGACTGACGAGGATATCAACGTTGGATTTAAGAAAGATATGATAATTTAGATCCATTTTAGATTAAATTTACTTTTAATATGTTTTTTTATATTTGCAGGAAAATAACAACATAAAACTGGATCCAGCGTGAATATGATGTTTTGTTCTTTTGACTGCCGCCTCCCAAAGCCCGCCAAAATGAGGAGACCGTGGAGGAATGGTCTTCCATTCGATGTTATTATCACTGCAAAAATGGTGCGTGGTGTCAAGAAACGAGGTTGATGTAAACAGTTTTCTGAGCTCTTGAAGTTGCGTACGAGCACCAATGAAATTTGTCGCGTTGTCGGAGTAAATTCGGTTACAGATCCCACGACGGGCGACAAAACGACGAAGGCAAGCAATGAACGCTTCAGAGGTGGTATCAAGAACCATTTCCAAATGGACAGCCTTAGTGGCGAAACACACGAACACGCAAATATAGCATTTAACTCTGATTTTTGAGCGGATTGATTGTTGAAGGAGAAACGGGCCGCAAAAGTCAATTCCTATGATGGCAAACGCCCGTTCAGATCTTGTGACTCGATCGGTTGGTAGATTGCCCATTATTTGGTCTCGCAACAAAGGTTTGGCGCGACTACAGCGGATACAATCGTGAACAACTGATCTGCACAGTTCCCGACCGCCGATGACCCAGTAACTAAGTCGAAGGTTATAGAGGAGCGCTTGAGGTCCTGCATGAAGTAATCGAAGATGTTCGTGACGAACGAGTAACAAACTTAGCTTGTGATGTCGTGGAAGCAGGATTGGGTGCTTGTGATCGTTAGTAAGTGATGCATCGGATAACCGACCTCCCACTCGTAGTACCCCAAAGGCGTCGATAAAGACAGCAAGGGGCAATAAAGGACTTTTTGATGAGACCTGGTTCTTGTTTTGAAGAGACTGAATATCAGCAGCATAAAACTTCAGTTGAACGAGTTTGATTAAGCGGATTCTTGCCGCTTGAATTTCTCCAGGTTGTAAGTGAATGGAGTGAGAAGTACTACGCTCGTCTTGGTGTTTAGCATTAGTACCGAACCGAATCATATAGGCCACCACACGAATCAACATCGTGAATGATTGGAAACGACAAAATATGTCATCAGTGACAGATACCGATTGAGTGAGACTAGGGTTCACAACTGGGCGAAGTTCAAGTCCTGTCAACTGTTGTGCACATACAAGGATTGCAGGAGACCAAGATGAAGAATCCATTTTCAAAAAATCAGGGCCATTCCACCACAATGAGGCTGACTTAAATTGAGAGGGCATAAGTCCCCTGGACACGATATCCGCCGGGTTCTCCTTTGTGCCAACATAACGCCAGTTGGCAGGGTTTGTCAATTCTTGGATTTTGGTTAACCGGTTGGCCACAAAGGTGGTGTACTTATACGGTTCAGACTGAATTCTAAACAGGGTAATTGTGGAATCTGTCCACAAATACACCGTATCGAATGTTATGCCTATGACCGTAAGTACCTTCATCATCAGCTCAGACAACAGTAGTGCAGCACATAATTCCAGTCTTGGAATTGTTTGCCGTTTCAGTGGTGATACACGTGATTTGGCACAAAGCAGATTAACTACATATTGGTTAGCTGTGGTTATCGATCGAATATACAGCACACAGCCATATGCCTTCTCCGAGACGTCGCAAAAACCATGCAGCTGAATGTTTCTTTGCTTCAGTGGAATTACATGTCGGGGAACAGATATATGATGCAAAGATTGTAATTCTTCCTTAAATATTCTCCATGACTGGGTTATGGTTGACGGTAATTCATCATCCCATCCTATGTGTTGATGTGTCCATATCGTTTGCATCAACAACTTGGCAGTAATAATTATTGGTGCCCAAGTGCCCAATGGGTCGAATAATTGGCAAATTTCGGATAAAATGAGGCGCTTAGTACTCATTGACGTAAGAGGTAATCTGTCAAGAGGAGTTTCGAAGGTATCAGTGCCAGTATTCCACAATAAACCCAGCACAAGAATAATGGACGACCTTGATTGTTCTTCAGAAGCCAGTTGTTGCACGTTAGAGAAGAACTTTCGGAGTTCAAACCCACCTCGACTCAGTAAGTTGATCAGATCAGATTTCAATTTTAGCGCTGATTCAACAGAAACAGCCCCAGTAAGTGCATCATCAACATAGAAATCATTTTGTAATATTTTGGCAGCTGAAGGAAATCTGTTATGCTCATCAATGGCTAATTGTTTCAGTGTTCGTGTCGCCAAAAAGGGAGCGCAAGCTGTTCCATAAGTGACAGTTTGCAAGTTAAACGATCGTATGGGTTCAGATGGATGGTTACGCCACAGAATACGCTGGAGATCTGTCTGATCCTTACGCACAAGTATTTGCCTGTACATCTTTGCGATGTCACCGATAAACGCCACATTATGCGTTCTAAAACGAAGCAGTATTGAAAAAAGATCCTGTTGGATTGTCGGCCCGACAAGTAAACAGTCATTCAATGACAACTGTGAAGATGACTTTGCTGACCCATTAAAAACAACACGCAATTTGGTGGTGATACTCTGCTCCTTGAAAACGCAATGATGAGGCAGATAAAAAGATCCAGAATCGGACGATGAATTTACAGGAATCATATGACCCAATGAAGCATATTCATTCATAAATGTACGGTATTGTGTATATGTGTCTTCTCTTCCAGCGAGACGTTTCTCAAGGGATAAAAGTTGACGTTGTGCAAGAAATCGAGAATGTCCAAGCTGTGTAATATTAGTTTTTGTTGGGAGAGCAACGACATATCTTCCGCTCTTTAATCGGGTAACATTTTCTTGGTAGTGTTCTTCGCACATCACGGCCTCATGAGATAACATGGGTTTAGTGGGAAGACTCTCCAACTCCCAAAATTGCTTGATTTGAGTGTCCAGAGACTCAACAGTGCAAAAGGCCATGCTGTCTCGGTACTCACCGACCATGTCGATGGTGGATGTTGATTTACCGCATATGACATATCCCAGTTTCGTATCTTGTAAAGGGGGCAATTGTTGGTCAATACACAATGTGACACCTGAAAATAGTTGGTGATAGACCTCAGCTCCTAACAGGAGATCAATGCGTCCCGGCGTAGTGAACGATGGGTCAGCCAGTTGAACACCAGGTGGCAAACGGAATGTCGACATTGTAATTGGCGTTGCCGGTAAGTGACCTGTAATCTGAGGCAATATGTAGAACTTTAAGTTAATACTGAAGTCTGAAGCTAGCGATGAAATGATAAGATAAGTTTTGTGAGTTAAAGTGGACTTAGAGGCCCCAATACCAGAGATAATTTTATTTGTTTTATATTTGTGAGCGTTCAGCCTATGGCATGTTTGAGACGTGACAAAGTTCATGGTGGACCCACTGTCGAGAAGAACTCTGCAATTTTGAGATCGGTTTCCTGCAGATACTCTTACGCGAGCTGTCCCGAGCAGTATGATTGACCTTGTGTTCTCAGTTGCTTGCAACGATGACGTCAGAGCCATGGCTGCAATAGAACTCGACGAGTTAGTCCGAATATCTTCATGGTCTATGTCGATTGATGAGGCAGATTCGATTGCAGCTTGATTTCCTGAGACGGAAGGTGAATTCTTCCATGGAGCAGTACTTATAGGAGATGAAAAATGTAACAATGAGTGATGCTTAAGGGAACATTCATTGCATGGTGACTGTTTACATTCACGGATAAAGTGCCGTTCCACCAGGCAATTTCCACAGAGTCTTTTCTCTTTGATGAATTGAAATCTTGCTCTAGGACTCAGATTGTCACTAGTAAACGTGGGACAGTGGATAAGTGTATGTGAGCCACGACAATACGTACAGAGACCATTAGAAACGATCGATGGTTCTAATGTTGACGAATTCAAAGCTAATCGTTTTTGGGGTCGAAGATTACGACCAATTGGGAGTGGTTTATTTCCATGCATGACTTGTAAGATTCTGGTGCGATTTCGCAATAGCTGAATCATCTTTAGGAATGACAGGGCTGAGTTCAATTTAGAATTTTTAAGGACGTACAAACGAGATCCGTTATCCAATTTTTGTGCTATGTGATGTACCAACAATAGATCCCATGATGAGACATTAACCTTTAGTGACTGCAAAGCATTATAATTCTTAAGAATTGTATCAATGAAGGTTTCAAGTGAGCGATATGAATCTTCTTCAGGGCTACGAGCATCATAGAGTTCCCGTACGTGGAAGCGTTGTATATTAATTTCGTTGTCATAACGATCACACAACGTTTTCCAAGCAAGTTCGTAGTTGGTGGAGGTCACTGGAAGACTTTCAATAATTCTAAACGCTGATCCTAACCGAATGCTTGATATCAAGTACAAAAATTTGACTGTTGGTTCAAGCTGCTTGTTATGAATTAAATCTAAGTATACATCTCGAAAAGCCAACCACTCCGACTCCAATCCGTTAAAGGATGGCAAAATAATTTCTGGAAGTCGTACTCCGACTGTACCAGAAGTGCCAGAATTCAACTCATGATGGGATGTGTTGAGCACCGATGTGGACAATATAGAGTCTTCGTTTTTCTTTATGTCGTGCAGCTTGTCACGCAAATTAGTCTCCAGTAACCCATAATCGTCTTCAAACGATAGTCGATCAGTACTTGACGCCTCGTCAATTAGTTCGATTTGACATTGAATTGCGTCGTATTTGTCATAGATGCGTTGAATACGTCGTAGCAAGGATTCGAAGCTACCCACTGACGCAGATGCGGCTATCTTACCCTTGAACTGTGTTAATTGACCCTTGAACGCAGCTCGTTGTCGTTTTAGAAGGTCGATGTCAGGTATATGTGTCATAGTGGTGTTATGACTGACAGAAACACTTGAAATTCTGATGAAAAAATTATTAAGAGGCAAACACTCTATTTATAACCAGAACACACGGATGACGCGAATAACGAGTGAGAGCAAGGCTTCAAATACGAAACAACAAGTGAATCAAACCAAAACCAGAGCGGCAGGTACAAACGGAACAAATTAGAAGATTGGGGAGTCAAATTATCCGATAAACTCCCTCATCTATCATGTAGGAGAACAGCAGATATCATTTTAAAATGACAGATTGAAATAATCACAATAAGCTCAAGTAAAAAAGTAATGATAAACTAAAAATATAATTAAGTTATAATACCATAGATCAAGTACCTTAGATTAGTGTTGACTGATGTCTTGCTTCCTGTGATCAATTCGATGACCTTGATTCCCAGATCCCGCTCGAAGGACCAAATGATGCGGCCGTGTCGAAGAGCAGTAGTGGACTGTATAGAAGCGATGAAAAAATCCGCACCACGGCTTCGATAACAATGACGGGTTTGATCAAAAATGCGTTATTCAATGCTGAGTGATAGCTGAAACTGTTGTGCGATGTATAGTAACGATGAACAGAATCGATGAATAGTAATAACTTGAAATGTTATACAATATATAGTAACGATGAGCAGAATCGACGTGGCAATATCTTAAAATGTTGTACAACGTATATTAACGATGAGCAAAATTGATGAATAGTAATAGCTTGAAATGTTATATAATGTATAGTAACGATGAGCAGAATCGATGAGTAGTACTAGCTTGAAAAGTTATACAATGTATAGTAACGATGAGCAGAATCGACGTGGCAATATCTTAAAATGTTGTACAACGTATATTAACGATGAGCAAAATTGATGAATAGTAATAGCTTGAAATGTTATATAATGTATAGTAACGATGAGCAGAATCGATGAGTAGTACTAGCTTGAAAAGTTATACAATGTATAGTAACGATGAGCAGAATCGACGTGGCAATATCTTAAAATGTTGTGCAACGTATATTAACGATGAGCAAAATCGATGAATAGTAATAGCTTGAAATGTTATATAATGTATAGTAACGATGAGCAGAATCGATGAGTAGTACTAGCTTGAAATGTTATACAATGTATATTAACGATGAGCAGAATCGACGTGGCAATATCTTAAAATGTCGTACAACGTATATTAACGATGAGCAAAATCGATGAATAGTAATAGCTTGAAATGTTATATAATGTATAGTAACGATGAGCAGAATCGATGAGTAGTACTAGCTTGAAAAGTTATACAATGTATAGTAACGATGAGCAGAATCGACGTGGCAATATCTTAAAATGTTGTACAACGTATATTAACGATGAGCAAAATCGATGAATAGTAATAGCTTGAAATGTTATATAATGTATAGTAACGATGAGCAGAATCGATGAGTAGTACTAGCTTGAAAAGTTATACAATGTATAGTAACGATGAGCAGAATCGACGTGGCAATATCTGTATTTGTGATGATCGACGGTAGCCTAAAGGCCCAAAAAAAAACAGCATAGCAACTAGACCACTCCATTCCAGGCATCAACAATCATCACTTAGATTGGTTAGGTTTTATTAACATTCACAGCACGCAGTAAACGGTTCAATGCACAAAATCACATAAAACAGGAGATGTAACATTCCACTATGTATTTTTATTGCAACATTATAAAAAGATGATTCGACGATACAACTCACAAAAAAAACTCAATGCACTTTTTATAACTTTAATTTATAACAAACTTGAACAAATTTCCTTAAAAAAGAACCACTAGAACATTCTAGTGTGCACATGTTATTTTTTAACAAAAGACTTATTTTTAATTTTAACAAAAACAAAAAAAAACATCGACGAACAAATTGACCCTTCTAGATGAAGATCTAAAGGCAAGAGCGCTTTTTAAAGCCAAAAAACAATATATAAATACATATGACATTAAAACCTTTCACTTTCAGCAGCGCCGCGCATTTTCACCATTGGAATTAGTGAAAAAATAAAAAACACTTTAAAAAGACGAATACGCCAATTTTTGGAATGTGGTGAAAAGCGAAAACTGCACCAAGTAAAAAGCTCAAAAGTCAGAATAAATGTCAAATGACATTCAACAACAACCATAAAGGTAAACAAAGGTTTTATCAAGAAAATCTTAATATTAATACTTTTAGTTATCAATATAGCTACTTATTAATATATTTTCCTATTAATACATTTATCTAACAATACATTTACTTATTGCAGGGAATTACAATATATATATAAAAAGCGGAGCAGAACATCAACGTTGAATTTGCTGACTAAGGTAAGTCAATGCTATTTTTAAATAACAATTTTTATATTTCTAGGATACCGTGATTCAACGTTAACACTTGTTAACCATTTTTCTCGCAGTTTTTGTTTATTTTCAACGGATTGGCGGCACTCGTCGTCAAACCATTCGTTGTGTGATTTCGGTGGTCGTTTTCCGATTGTAGTTTGTGCTGCGGCTATTATGGTTGATTGAAGCGTTTGCCATTCTTCTTGTATGTTGAATGGCATCTCAGAAGAGATGTCATGCTCTTCTATGTTTTGTGTTATTATTTCCTGATATCTATTCAGCGTTTCCGGATGTTTAAATGCTTCGACATTCCAGCGCACGGTCTTTTTTGCTTGTCTGTTAAATGTAGATGACAACTTGCACTTGTACTTAAAGATGACAAGCATATGATCAGTGTCCATATCAGCACCTCTGTATGATCGAACGTCAGATATACTTGTAGAGTGTCTCTTAGAGATCATGACGTGATCGATTTGATTTTCCGTTCTTCCGTCATTTGATTTCCACGTTGCCTTGTGAATTCTCTTGTGAGGGAAGAAAGTGCTGGAAATTACTAGATCATACATCATAGCCAGCTCGGCTGCGCGAAAACCGTTATTGTTGCTAGTATGATGCAAGCTGTTAGGGCCGATATGTGTTTTAAGTTCTGCAATCCTACCGATTTGAGCATTAAAGTCACCTACCACGATTTTTATATCGTGCCGCGGGATGTTATTGATGACTTCCTCGAGTTTTAGGAAGAACAGGTCTTTAATATCATCTGCTTTATCTTCAGTAGGTGCATGAACATTGACGATCGTTACATTGAATTTTTTCGTGCGGATTCTCGGTGTGCATAACCGCATATTAATTGGGCAGAAGTCGATAACATGCTGATTCACGCGACGGTGTATAAGAAAGCCAAACTCCAAATTCTCCTCCGTTTTGATGACCGCAATAATAAAGAGTGTATCCTTTCGCTGTTTCATGGATTCCACTACCTTGCCATCTTAGTTCTTGTAATGCCACTATATCTAGTGTGTAGCTCTCGACTTGTTGTGTGAGTTTTAGGAGATCTCCTGGTCTTCTAAGGCTTAGCACGTTCCAAGTTCCTATTTTTAAATCGTAGTCTGGGTACAGTTTCCGAGGTCGTTCCAATAATGAATCCGAGATATTCCGAGGCCTGTGTACAGAATTCATGATAATAATTTTTTTACGGAAATGGGGTGTTAGCCCTTCGCCCAACCCAAATTTTCGTGAATGGGTTCGTTCTGCATCTTAAGGTCACCAAAAACAACCTTTTTACACGTTTATATAGCGAGCCGCTTGATCCAAGACAGACGCCCGCTGAAAGCCGCCCCTAACATGGAGAACAGACGCTTTCTACACATTTATATAGCGAGCCGCTTGATCCAAGACAGACGCCCGCTCCAAGCCGCCCCTAACATGGAGAACAGACGCTTGAGTTGCATTGGTTTTATGGCGCCAATGACTCGCCATGGTGCAGAATCATTGAGTATAAGCAGTATTTACTCTGCCCCTCTCAACTACACCAACCTAATTCTGTTAGCGTTACCCAGGTAGCACGGCGTGGACGTAGAATTTCGGATTTTCGCTACCCACTACTGCAAATCGATCGATCATCTGAAATATTCTCACAACAATGTAAGTCGACGCCTCTGACTTGATTAGTGGACTGTATAGAATGAGTTGACGACATCTGATGAAGAGCCAAAGGATTATCAACGTATTTGTCGGATAGTTAAAGCTTGGATGATAAAGCATGAGCGTTCAAAATATCACGCCTAACAAATAGTAAGTATAATCGATGATAATGCGTGTCCAAATTACCACGCCTAACAATTAGTAAGTATAATCGATGATAATGCATGTCCAAATTATCACGCTTAACAATTAATAAGTATAATCGATGATAATGCGTGTCCAAATTATCACGCCTAACAACTAGTGAGTATGATCGATGAGAACGCGTGTCCAAATTATCACGCCTAACAACTAGTGAGTATAATCGATGATAATGCGTGTCCAAGTTATCACGCGTAACAATTAATAAATACAATCGATGATAAATGCGAAAACGCCTTACAATTAGCAAGTATGATAAATAATGTTGTATTACCCAACATCGCGGCCATCCAGACAACACTAATCCCTTTCATCATCATGGCAGCGAGGTAGTCACAACTAGGGTTTCTCAAACGGGATCCCGGGATCCCGTTTTCCCCGGGATCCCGGGGGTAAATTTTCATCCCGTTATCCCGGGATTTCATCCCGGGATCCCGGGCATCCCGCTAATTTTTATTAACATTTTTTTGTACTTTTTTCAAAGATATTAAAAGTTTTCTCACTCGAAAATCGAGTAGTTCTTAATTCTTTTCTCTCTGTAGTAATTAATTTCGTTCAAAATTAGGAAAATGTGTTTTTTGACACATATGGTATCATGGTTTTTTTGGCACATATAAACACAACAAATTAAAACCAATAAAACTTAAAATAGTTAGATTTTTCTGAGAAATCTACCTAAAACTTGCGCTTCATTTCTCTTAATTTATGTTTAATGGTTCTCTTGGACGGATGGTGTTCAATGGATGGTTCAATGGACGTTTCGTCACGAAAATTCGGACAAAATTGAGTGATGGCACGATTGACAACCTAGTTTTTTGAAAAATTGTTTAAAAATTAGTATTATGAATTTATTTTTGTTTTGTTTTTATGTATTCTTTTTTATTTAATTTTTGAAGTTTTTTTAATTAAAAATAATTTAAATTTAAAAATTAATAGCGCATTTTTTGTGCTGTTTTAATTTTACACATTTTTCTACAACCCAATTAGAAAAATCTAGCTTTTGTGCGCTTCCCGGGATTTCCCGGGGTCCCGGGAATTTAATATTTTCTGTCCCGGCTTCCCGGGATTTGAATTTCTACGGGAAATGAGAAACCCTAGTCACAACACACTGCATAAAAAACACTTCACCACTGGATTAATAAAACAATTTATTGTTGACCGAATTAAATTTACAATAATTACTAAAATTACTTCTAGCACCTTTACAACATTTTAATTTAAAAGATGAAAATAGAACAACAAATCAAAAAATGCAATGTTACTTGCACAAATGACAACGAAGAAGAAGAAATTTTTAGGAAAACAAAACTAACATAAATTCCTATTAGTTAACAACACTTTACTTGCACTGCTGCAAGCCACGCATTTTCACCACAGAAACAATTAGATTTTTTCACGCCAAAATCTACAATGTGGTGAGAACGCGAACTGAGCTGAAGTTAAAGGAAAAAATTTCAGACTGAAATTACAAATAACCACACCAACAAACTAAGGTAACAATATTTAAAATTTTATCGAATCCTATATAAATATTAATTACTTCAATAGATTCAATAAATTTGGTAAAGTTCACTTTATTTTTAAATAAACTCTTTTTGTCTTTTTAGGATAATCAATGAGCCAGCATTAACAATGCGCACGAAATTTTCAATTATACGGGTGTCAACAAAAAACCACAAACTATAATTTTTATTAAATAAAGATTATTTAAATTTAATTGAAATTTTACCAATTCTACCAAGCCTTAGTAATATTACGTAATATTACCAATTTTACCGGTTACCTTGGGTAATATTATTTTTACGTATGTATACAAGCATTGCTTTCAGATCACCTGGTAAAATGGAAAACATTTGTCGCTAGTCGGGTTGTATGAAATACAGCAACTACTGCTAAGAAGCCATTTGAAGATATGTAAAGTCAGAAAACAACTAAGCTGAATTCGTCAAACCTATTGTATGGTTCCAAGGCAGATCTGTAAACGGAAATGAAATTAAAAAAGTGAGAATTGCGAATAAAATTCGCTCACCAGGGTTCCTTTCAATATTAAAGAACACAATACCAAAATCAATTGAAAAAAAAGTCGGACAAGTGCGACTAAAATTCGCTCGCCAAGGGTTCCGTGAATGTAAAAGAACACAATATCAAAAATAAATAACATAAAGTTATGTTGTAAAGTCTTTATATCGCCAGACTATGGACGCATAACAGAATAAATGTTTAATCGTAAACGTCAATAGTAAATGTCAATCACATCTACATTGATCAAAAATGTTACTTGAGGTTAAATCTTATCCATAGTTGCTTATGTTAGCTAAAGAAAGATTTAACCAGTATTTCAATGGTTTAAATTGGGAATATTTGTTCTATAAATCAGCGTCGAAATATAGGGTGGTATACATACACTTAAAATAGCACTTTTTTCATCAATAACTAAAAAACTGTACATCGCAGAATTCTAAAAAAAATTGCAATGTTTCTTAAATTAAGTGTTCTTTCAAATGACACCCCACTCGTTTGGTTCCAAAAAAGTTTTTTTTTGCACTCCCCACACCCATCCCCTAAACACACAGAAATATAATTATTTGAGAGTTCGCTATAATTTTCGTTCAAAATATAGCAAACTTCCTGTCTCTATGAATTTTTTCAATTTTTTCTGTCAATCAGTGTCGAAACGAAGGGGGGGGACGGTCTGGAATTTGTACATTTTTTAGAATAACTCGAAAACTGTGTACCACAAAATTCCAAAAAAAATTGCAAAGTTTCTGAAATTTGGTGCTCTTTCAAATGACACTCCACTCGCTTGGGTCAAAAAAGTTTTTTTCACCCTTCCCCACCCCAAACCCCTAAAAACACAAAAATATAATTATTTGAGAGTTCGCTATATTTTTCGTTCAGAGTTTAACAAACTTCCTGTCTCTGTGAATTTTTTCAAATTTTTCTGTTAATTAGGCTCGAAATGCAAGGGGGGGGGACCAACTTTTTGTGTCACTTTATTGATAATAATTCAAAAACTATGCATTGCAAAATTCTAAAAAAATGGCAATATTTCTAAAATCAAGTGTTTTTTAAATGACACCCCACATGACCTGGTTTTAAATGATGTTTTTACCCCTTAACATTCCCACCCCTTTAATAAATATAGTTATGAGTGTCTGCCACTTTTCTATATTTTCCATTAAAAACCTACTCAATTTTCTATCATTTCAAATATATTTCAAGATTTTCGATGAAGTAGGGTCGGAGTTAATCGGGGCAATAAAACATCCCGAAAACGTCATTTTTCAAAATTATACAAAAAATGGTGAGGTGTAAAATTCCAAAATATATTTTTAAATAATGCTGAAATGAAGTCCTTTCATATGATACCCTACTCGTCTCGCTAAAAAAATGTATGTTTTCAAAGGCTTTACATCGTACCTCTTTAAAACAAACGAACACAACTTTATTTATTTTTTAACCCGCCATCTTGTGTGGATAGGTTAGTTTTATAAGCACTTCAAATTTTAAGTTCATCGGATTAATGGCTCACGAGATAATCGAAATAATGTGAAAAACACGTTGTACTCTCACCAATAGTGTTCCGTATAAAAAACGGAACCCTAAAAATGTTTGTTGTGATGTCTTTATATTGCCAGACCATAGACGCATAACAAAATAAATGTTTAATCGTAAATGTCGATAGTAAAACACAAACATATATAGACATTGATCAAAAATCACACCAAAAATGGTGCTTGAGGTCATATCTTATCCATAGCTCTTTATGGTATTTCAAGAAAGATTCAATTACACCAGCTTGTAAATGGTTTAAATTTGATTTTTTAATCGGTCAATCAAGTGTCGAAATTTAGGGGGGTGGAGAGGCTACATACTAAAAATCTTTTTTTTACAATAACACAAAAACTGTGCATTGAAAAATTCTAATAAAAATTGCAATGATTTCTAAATTAGGTGCTCTTTGAAATGATACCCCGTTCGCTTGGGTCAAGAAATATTTTTTTAACCTCTCCACACCTGTCTCCTAAACACTCAGAAATATACGGTCTTAAACTTGCACATTTTTGATAATAACTCAAAAACTGTGCACCGCAAAATTCTAAAAAAAAATGCAATGTTTTCTAAATAAGATGCTCTTTAAAATGACTTTCACTTGACCACGTTTTAAATAGTGTTTTTACCCCTTTTCATTCCCACCCCCTAATAAATATAATTATGAGTATGTGACACTTTTATATATTTACTTCACCACAATTTTAAATTGTGTGAAGTAATCCAATCTCATTATCCCCAAAAAATCTTCATACTCCAAATTTTGATTTTTCTTTTGTTTTGAACAGAGACGGAAGCCGGTTCGTTTGAACCAAACCAAAACCACTGAACCAACGAAATTTTACCGAACCAAAACCAAACCAAAACCAAACCAGTTTTTTAAATAATAGTTGCACCGAACCATAAACCAATGTTTTTCTGTTTGGTTCACGGTTCGGTTTTATAGTAGAAAATTTGGTCTAGTATCTACATAAATTGGAAAATTCTATTAGTTTCTTTTTGAAACTACTACATTATTATTTCACAGCTACTGTATTTAAATTACAGGTATTTTTTGTTTTGACAATTCTTAGGTTTTTAGTTTATTAAGCGGAATACAGCGTGAAATTATGCTTTTATTTTCGAATTTAATGAAATTCATAAAAACAGTCTCTTTAATGCGACTTATTAGGGGAATACAGCTGTTTTTATTTGAATATCGAAAACTAATTAAGAATAAAAATGTGAATCTAAATTCTGAAATTGAACCAAAACCGAACCGAAACCAAACCAAAACCAAGTTTTGAAATATCAAGAAACCAAATCCAAAACAAAAACCATAATAAAAATTTGTTATTAAACCAAAACCGAACCAACTGAAAAGAAACTTTGGTTTCCATCTCTGGTTTTGAACCATTCTCTATCTAAATAGCCAATAAAAGTTTTGGTGTACGTCCTTTGGTTGTTCGACCTTCTTGCATAGGATGTTGATGAGACTTTGGCAAATGATCCAGATTCACTTGAAAATAGAAGATCTGGATTCATTTTACATTTGGACAAAATGGAAGGGGTCTCTCGAACTGTTTTCAATATTTCTGCATACCAACTTCCGGTTTGAAACTTACGGTTAAAATGGTTTTTTTTCAGGTTTATCCCTACTGTAGGCGATCGATTTTCATGAAACGTTGGTAAGAGCTTTCAAGTAACAGTAGAGTAGTACGGTTAACAACAGCTCTGCATCCCAACTTCTGGTAAAAAATTTTTTTATAAATTTTGGAAGTTTTTTCAGTGTCTTTATGCATACTACACCCTACAATAATGAAGAAATTGTAATGAAACTTATGGAAAAGGTTTCAATTAGTGTAAGAAGATAATTATCATCTTTTGGAACACATTGATCAAAGTGGCGAGGGGTCTACCACACAACTGCTGACTTTTCACAGTTTGTTTTTCAAGTTTGTTGGGAGCATACAGACTTCATTCATTAATCAATTTTAATGACATTTTGAAAAAAGAAGGAGACTTAAATGACAAAGAACTGATTAGTTTTTGGACAACATTGGGATAAGTGGTTGGGGCCTCCCTAACACCTGTTTACTGTGTCACAATTTTTTCAATGTTTGTTGGGAGCATAAAACATTCTTCCGATAAAAAATTTTGATGACACTTTGTAAAAAGATGTACATATGTATGGCAAAGAACTGATTAGTTTTTGAGCGTTAGTGTACAAAAGTGGTGGAGGTGTCCCATACATCTGTTTTTTTGAAAGCTCAATAACATCTGTACCTGATAATCGAATTGGATTAAACTTGGTAAACATAAGTATTTAGTACGGTTCACAACAGTTCTGCATCCTAACTTCCGGTTTTTCACTTCCGGTAAAAATTTTTTTTTGTTATTTTTTGAAGTTTGTTCAGTTTCTTTATGCACACTACAGCCTACAATAATGTAGTGATTATGACGAAGTTTATGAAAAAAGTTTCAATTAGTGTGGGAAGATAATTATCATCTTTTGGAACACATTGATCAAAGTGGTGGAGGGTCTACCATACAATTCTGCTGTCTTTTCATATTTTGTTTTTAAAGTTTGTTGGGAGCATACAGGCTCCATTCATTATTCAATTCTAATGGCACTTTGGAAAAAAGATGGAGACTTAAATGACAAAGAACTGATCAGTTTTTGGACAATATTGAGATAAGTGGTGGAGGGCCTCCCTAACACCTGTTTACTGTGTCACAATTTTTTCAATAATTGTTGGGAGCATACAACATTCGTTCGTGAATGAATTTTAATGACACTTTGGAAAAAGATGCAAATATGTATGGTAAGGGAGTTAGTAGTTTTGGAGCGATAGTGAACAAAGTGGTAAGGGTGTCCGGAGCACCTGTTTTTTTTAAAGCTCAATAACATCTGTACCTGTTAATCGAATTGGATGAAACCTGGTACATAAGCATTTAGTATGGTTCACAATAGGGTTTCTCATTTCCCGTAGAAATTCAAATCCCGGGAAGCCGGGACAAAGAATGTTAAATTCCCGGGATCCCGGGAAATCCCGGGAAAGCTAAAAGGCTAGATTTTTCTAATTGGATGGTAGAAAAATGTGTAAAATTAAAACAATACAAAAAATACGCTATTGATTTTTAAATTTCCATTATTTTTAATGAGAAAAACTTCAAAAATTAAATAAAAAAGGAATATATAAAAACAAAACAAAAATAAATTCATAATACTAATTTTACCAATGGCGCGGCGCCATCACTCGATTTTGTCCGAATTTTCGTGACGAAACGTCCTGCCACAGAAAAAGGTCTTTCCGATTCAATTGATGTCGGTGTGATAGTCATTAGGGCATTGTGTAATATAAATTATTTGTACTCTGCTCTAAATTACCAATTCTTTTGTGATGTTTTTAACGTCATATGATACATGTTCTGTGATACAAATAAATCAAAATCACAATAACAACGGTACTTCTCAGCACCTTAAGACAAAAAACATTGGATCCTCCGTCCGTATTTTAGAATTGAACATTGAAAGCATTAGCAAGTCAAAAACTGAACACTTAGAAAGAGTATTAAAGTTATTATTTCGATATCAACGTTATAATTCCTCTAGAGGAAAAATTGTTGGTTATAAACTAATTAGTGCTATTTACGATCCATCAAACGTATGGATCTGGCACGTATATTAAGTCAGAAATCATGAACTGCACCCATTTACTTACACCAGACGGACAACGATATACATCTTATTATTGTTGATATACAGCGTGGCCAGCTGATACTCTACCATTGTTTCACCACCCAGCAATATAGGTTTGTGACTTTAATAGCCATCACAATCATGTGGTCCTACTCAAATAACAATCCCAATGTTATACAACTAACTGACAGGACCAATCGACAACATGTTCCTGATATATAATACGAAAGACATGAAAACCTAATTAGATCTGCTAGATGGCCAAGTTATTACATGCCCGACCTCTGTGTTTCCACAAAAAACGAACAACGTAACCCTATTCCAATATCTAGGGCTGTTTTACAAGGTTTTCCACGCTCTCAACATCGTCCAGTAATCTTTGAGGTAGGTTTCCAAATCCTATACGTAAACTCTACTCCTCAACCTGGATGCAATTTTAACAAAACTGATTGGACTAAAGTCGAAGTTGGATGCAGTGATTCACTGGATCCAACTCATTCCGAAAAATTACGATAGGTTCGTAGGAGCCATCATTTCAACTGCAAAGAAATGCATCGCAAGAGACTTCCGGTGAAGAATACATTCCTGGTTGGAGTAGAGAGAACGATATATTTATTATTTGGGGAGCATCTTAGGAGTGGTGAGGCAGACGTGGTTGATGACTTAATATACTCACTGGACACCGCGAGGTAACAAAAGTGGATTAACGCAGTTGAAAACATTGATTTTTCCCATTCTGGTAGGGCAGCTTGGAGTCTTCTTCGGAAGCTGGATGGCTCAAACTCAGTTACTCGTGCTAACAATGAAATAAATTCAGACGACATTGCAAATCACATTGTAAACATGTCTCGTTCCTCTATTAATCACCTTCATAAGAGAACCATTAAACATAAATTAAGAGAAATGAAGCGCAAGTTTTAGGTAGATTTCTCAGAAAAATCTACCTATTTTAAGTTTTATTGGTTTTAATTTGTTGTGTTTATGTGTGTCCAAAAAAACCATGACACCATATGTGTCAAAAAAACATTTTCCTAATTTTGAACGAAATTATTTACTACAGAGGGAAAAGAATTAAAAACTACTCGATTTTCGAGTGAGAATTTTTTTAATATCTTTGGAAAAAGTAAAAAAAAAATGTTAATAAAAATTAGCGGGATACCCGGGATCCCGGTATGAAATCCCGGGAAAACGGGCTGCGAATTTGCCCCCGGGATCCCGGGAAAACGGGATCCCGGGATCCCGTTTGAGAAACCCTAGTTCACAACAGTTCTGCATCTCAATTTCCGGTTTTTCACTTCCGGTAAACATATTATTTTTGTAGTTTTAGGTAGATTTCATATAAAAATCTACCTATTGGTATGTGCTTCATCTCGGAATTTCGGAAAAATTTTGGTGCCAAACGACTATATATGATAAGCGGAGACGGAAAATCAAAATGAAAAAAAAATTTATATATATATATATATATATATATATATATATATATATATATATATATATATATATATATATATATATATATATATATATATATATATATATATATATATATATATATATATATATATATAACGATATGAGATATAACGGAATTTGGCGGCACTCTCACGGTCGCATTTTTCGACCTACACCAAAATAATTTTTTGTGTGTGTTCCGGCAAATAATGTCTTGGACAAGTTCGTGAACTGGCCATATCCGGGTACCAGTTAAGCGGCTAGAGCCTAAAATGTCGAATAATCTAGGGCGCTATAACGTCCGTTTGAATCATAATATTTTAATAAAATTTATAAATATTGAATATTTGAACATATTTCTATCATTTTTATCCAGATGACAACTTTGGCGTTTCAGGTTCCTCAAAAATCAGCTGTTTTAAAAATTTACTAAACTTTGCTGCCCTTGATCTAGCTGAAATGGCCAAGCTCATATTTGAAAACTTTTTTTCACGTTTTTAAAATATAAATCTTTCCAAAATTTTCAAAAATAATAGTTTAAGTCTAACGGTTGAGACCCTACGGCTGTTGAAATGAAAACAAACGCAAAAGACAATGCTTTCATCATGTTTCTGTTTATGTTATTTAAATTTATCTTAGATTTTAAACATACTTTTCAACTATAACCTCAAAAAATTTCAGCTTTCTAACCCAAGAGGTTCCATTTTTATAAGCATTATAATGCAACCCTTACAAGAAAAACATCAACCCATTTAATACCATAGAAAAATTATCAAAATCTCTTTTGTTTTTATTTTTTTTTACTAAGTAACCGTTTGAAAAACGATTAAATAAGAACAAAAAAACACAACAACAAAAGATGATTTTGAAATAAAATTGTTTGATAATGTTTGATCATAAATTATGTGTGATGGTATAATTGTAGTTGTGACGTAGTTCATTTGATCTTTGGTGGATTTAATATGTCATTAAAAGTAGTTTAAACCAACTTAAATAAAACTGTTCCGAAATTGTATTGATGGAGTTAGTTCGGATAGTGTATTTAATTTGGTTCGATAATTTTTTTGAATTATTCTGTTTCTACTTATATTTTTTATTTAAACTAATCTGACTTATTTAATTTTATTTGGACACAAAACCGTCTGACCCCGAAATCTACCTATTTCTAGCGGATATACCTGCCGCTGGGATTTTTTTAAGTTTCTTCAGTGTCTTTATGCACATTGCAGCCTACAATGATGAAGTGATTATGATGAAACTTATGGAAAAGGGTTCAATTAGTGTGAGAAGATAATTATCAACTTTTGGGATAAATTGATCAAAATGGCGGGGGGTCTGTCATACAACTGCTGACTTTTCATACTTTGTTTTCAAAGTTTGCTGGGAGCATACAGATTTCGTTCATTAACCAATTTTAATGACACTTTCAAAAAAGATGGAGAGTTAAATAACAAAGAACTGATTAGTTTTTGGACAATAATGGGATAAGTTTACTGTGTCACAATTTTTTCAATGTTTGTTGGGAGCATACAGCATTTCTCTGTGAATGAATTTTGATGACACTTTGGAAAAGATGCAAATATGTATGGCATGGAACTGATTAGGTTGTGAGCGTTAGTGAACAAAGTGGTGGGGTTGTCCCGAGCACCTGTTTTTTTGAGTAAATCTGAGTAGCATCTGTTCCTGATAATCAAATTAGATGAAAATTGAAGCATTTAGTACGGTTCACAACAGTTATGCATCCCAAGTTCTGGTTTGACACTTCCGGTTAAAATTTTTATTTACTTTTTCTCGTACTACAGAATTTATGTTTGTTGGGATAATACTACTTTCTCCAATATTTTTATAATTAGAACTACGTGAAATCTATAACATTGGTTAGCCATTAATTATAGTTTTTGATGGATATTAGCTCACTGTATATCCAGAACATTATGTTTCCAGAGCTGTGGTGAAGTCAGCCTATGCATCAGCGTCGCAATATTTTTTATTAAAACTTACTAATTTTTGGAGCTAATCGAGGCAACTAACTAGCTAACTTACTTGTTCGGAACTAATCGAGGTAAATTATACGAAAAATGGTGACGTGCAAAATTCCAAAATAAAGTTTTAAAGAATATTGAAATGAAGCCGTTTCATATGGTAACCTACTTCAATCTTTAAAAAAATATATTTTCTCAAAGACCTCACATCGTAACCCTGTAAAACAAACGAAAACAACTTTAGTTTTATTTGTATCTGTCATCTGCCTTATGTGGAGTTTTATACGCACCTCATTTCAACTCCACTGCATTTATAGTTTACGAGATTATCGATATAATGTGAAAAACTCGTTTTACTCTCACCAATAGGGTTCGTTATAAAAAACGAAATTCTAAAAATGCATTCAGTGTTTCATCTAAATGTACAACCTTTAAACAGCTTGTGGGTTACTTATCATTCGTACACGTAACACCAGAAAGGATATGTGCTAATTCTTGTATCGACTACGCTGGTCCCACTTATTAGCAAGCTCATGAGGTCGGGAGGCAAAAATGTTGAAAGGGTATTTCACCATTTTCGTATACAAACTAAAATAAGTAAATCGATCTACATAGAAGTGGCTACCGATCTCATCAACCTTCATAGCTGCGTCTAAAAGATTTTCAGCGCGAAGAAGTTTATCGAACAATAACAACTCAGATAATGGTTCTAATTTTATCGGCAAAGGAAGACATCTGAACGAGGTATACAAATATCATAACTTTAAATTTAATGATTATATAATTACAGAACCAAATAACATAACATACCACCCTCTGCACCTCATTTTCGTGTACTTTAGAATTAGCCGTTAAATCCACAAAAACTTATATCAACAGAGTTACAGCTAATTCTGACTTAACATATGAAGAAATTCACAACCAGTATGTCTAATGTCAAAAGATGATGATTTATTCGAGGCACTTACTCCTGCGCATTTCCTCATTGGTTCAACTAATATTCAACTTCCACTTAAAATATACGCTGAGTGCCGCTACTGTACTCTTTTTTTATCAATGACCCCAATTGGTAGTGCCGTTCTACCTTTGTCCATATAGACTGATAAAATCAGATGCATCATTTCTTAAATATATTCCTAGATCTCTCCATTCAGCATGGCAATCAGTTAGTTTAAACAAGCAAGCTGGTAAGATTAGATACTGTCTTCAATCCTACACATTGTTATGTAAAAACATAATAAAATCCAAAAGACACTAGCAACCAGGTTCCGTTAGGTATTCATAAAATGTCACTTATGTATGCAAGCTTCAAAACACGTTAAAGGAAACAATGGGTGTATAAAATCAGTGAGAGTCATTAAGAAGAAAACATTTCAACACTTATAATCACAATTCACAATTCTACATACATTTCTCAAGTGTTAAACCACTATTTGGTTTTTCTTCATTATTTCTATAATTGACTCTACTACCTTTTTCAATTTATTTAAAACGTATTTTACTGCAGAGAAAAAAATCCACTAGACAAATTAATTAAAATGCAAATAATCAACTCATTTTTTAACAAAAATGTATAGAAAATATAATTTGTCTCGTATATTTATGGTTATATGATTATGTAATGTAAACACTTCAAAACAGTCGAAGCATCTGTATTTTAATTATGTAAAAAAAATTTTGAAATATGTATAAGGGAATTCGTTACCTCACTAGAAAATTATGAGTGGGAAGTTTTTAACGATTTTTTTTCTAGTTTCATGATAAAAGTTCAGAATAACGAAAGTGGTAGAATTGGGATCAATTTATTTTCAATAAATAACACACAACTTCTGCTACCGCGATGGATGGTAATAGCTGTAAAGGAGGATTGCCACTGTAGAACAAACATTTGAACATATATAAACAAAAGTACACATTTTATAACAATTCACCTGTCATCAACATTAAAAGCATAATAACAATAAAACTAATTTTTTCCAATTTATTCTCAGGTAGGTTTGCCGAGATCATCAAGATACGTTTCTTAGCTGTTTTCTTAAATAAAAAAAAACAACAAAATAATGAAGACAACACAAAATTAAAAATATGTAATTCTGTTATATTAAAAAAACATTGAATTCTGTATGTACATATTGTTATTATTTCATTTAACAAAAATAACATTGTCAGAGTATCTAATTATTTTATTGCCGCGAGTGATCTATTTTATACAATCAAATTATATAATTTTTGTTGAATTATGAACCATAAAAAATAAAATTTATTATACAGAGAAAAACATACAAAAATCATTTTGAATTTTTTTTGTTCAATATGCAATGGAAATGGAAAGATATTGTCGTCGCTTTAGTACTAAAACTAGTTTCATAGTCGTCGGCATGGAAAGTAAGGGGAAAGGGGAATTAGCCTTGTACCCTGTTTTTAGCTATTTGAGCCTTAAATTCATTATTATATTATTGGGTCGTTGAATATTGAGATTTATAAATACAGTTTTTTCCAACCGGCCAAAAAATTACAGTTTTTGTTATGGTATATTATACAAAATAGTATATTATATTGCGAGCACAAACTCTTACTTATATCTACAAATATGAAAGTTTAAAACACGAGCCTAGCGAGAAAAAAAACGTTTATTAATTTTTTCAGTTTAGCATACTTTTAAAGATTTAATAAAAACGACGAGTTATGGTGAATTTTCTAAACACTTTGGTTTTTGTTAGTGGTATTTTAACCAGAACTAAGGAGCCTAAATATTTAAAATCCTTAATTTCATATTACAAAATTGAGTCATACGCAATCTCACATAACTCCCATTTTTAACATAACCTAATTTTAATAATAAAATCAGTATATTATAAAATAGATTTTCAATTATAAAAGACCAAATTATTTAATCAATAAATGCAAATTAGGATATAACATTTTGCGATGAAGATTGGATTAATAAATAAATTTAAAAGAGGCTAGGGCATTGATGGGATTTATAAATTATTATAGTAAATATATTTGGAAGTTAGCCGAAATTATGTCATCGATTTCCCGGCTAAGAAGTGTTATGCACCAACATGTAGCGTTTGGATGAACATATAATGTATATATTAGGATGAACATATAATGTATATGCTTGTATAAATAAAGGGATAATAGAAAAAAATAACTTTAGTCAACAAGCAATAAATTTAGATTTTTTTAATTTAATAATTTCCTAAATGTACAGATTTTTATTATTAGGAATTCAATTTATCATCAAATGATCCGTTAAATAATCTATTTAGAGATTTTTCCTGGAACAGAGTCCCTATGTAATCCGTTGTTCTTAAACTGTAAACCTCGGTATAAACCAATTCATAGTTTCACAATTACACTAGTCTACAAATTTTGATCTTTTTTTGTCTCCCTGACTGAAACCAAACTTTTCTTGTGGATTTTGACCTGCGGAACACGAACATCAGATTCATTTTTTTGGATTGGCTCTTGTTTTTTAGATGTTCACGATAAACCAATTTTTTCGGTGAAAAAAGGTTATTCTGGTTTTTGGAAACAACAAAACAAACAAATTCAATGTATTAATGAAAGAAGTGCACATTGAAGATGCTAACAAACATTTCTAGCTATTTTTGTAAAAATCCACCAAGAATTCTGGAAGTTACATTCAAAAAGGTTGCAACAAAAATTTATGTTTTTTAAAAATTTTTCCATATTCAACGCCATAAATTTTGAACAAAAATGATTGTAAATTATTTTAATTTCTTGAAGCCCGTGGTAAATTTAATTTCCTTTCTTTAATGTTAAAAAACACGAATATATTTGAAGGTTGCACCAAGTTATTCAGGTTTTCCCAAAAAAAACAAAACTAAAAATTTGAAAAAAAATTTTTTACGAAGAGTAATTTGAATTCTGCAACATAATTGATTTATATATAAGATTTAGATATATAAGATTTTCGAAAAAAAATGCGAGCCATTTTGAGTTTTCCTTATATCAACCGCGTTTATGTATTTTTTCTTTTCGTTTTGTGCCGCATAAAAATAATATTTTACAAGTACAGTCGTTCTCAAACATCGGTTAAGAATTCTTTTAAAATAGTAAAGTGTAAAGTTAAATTTATTTAAATGGCTTTTCAAGAGGTTTCAAGTATGAAAATAGTCCAAATTCATTTAGTTTTATTTGTGGAATTTGCATAATACATTCTGCTAAAAAAACCACTCCATATATAAGAATTGAATACCTGCATTACTTTGGCATAAAACTGAAGGAAGATAAACCACGGATGCCATAAAATAGTTATGTCAACCGCAACTTAACACATTCAAGATAGTAAAATAGAGAAAATGTTCATTTAAAGTTTGAACGTTGTGTTACAACCAGGTTTTGACCATGACTCGCAATTTAATTTCAAAAATTTATATAACAACTCAAATTTAAATCAATTATGTTGCAGAATTTATTTCAAATTTTAGTTTTGACTTTTTTTGGGAAAACCTGAATAACTTGGTGCAACCTTGCCAAAATCCGTGTTTTTTAATTTAAAAGAAAGGATATGAAATTAACTCTAGGCTCCAAGAAATTAAAATAATTTAAAATCATTGTTTGTTCAAAATTTATGGTGTCGAAAATAGAAAAATTTAAAAAAAACATAAATTTTTGATTCTTTTCAATTTTTTTCGAGTACAATTTCCAGATTCCTAGATGGATTTTTTCAAAAATAGCTCAAAACATTCGTTTGTGTTTTTACTATGCACTTGTTTCATTAATATATTAAAGTTGTTTGTTTTGTAAAATATGCGATCCAAAAACGGAAATAACCTTTTTGTTCACCGAAAAAATTGGCTTGGCTTGGCTTGGCTTGGCAAAATATTACAAAACCATAAATTCATATTTCTTTCAAAACTCCAAAAATTAAATAAAATCAAACTTTTTTAAAATTTTAAAAATATTCCAAAAGTTATTACAAAATCAAAGATTAAACTTTTTTCAAAAATTATGAAAATATTGCAAAAATTATAACAAAATCAAAAATTGAAACTTTTTCAAAATTCCAAAAATATTCCAAAAATTAGAATCAAATCAAATATTTAAACTTTTTCTAAATCCTAATAATTTTCCAAAAATTCTTAAAAATTCAAACTTTTTCCAAAAATCTAAAAATATTGCAAAAATTATAACAATATCAAAAATTGAAACTATTTTCAAAATTCCAATAATTATAATAAAATCAAAAATGTAAAATTTTTCAAAATTCTAAAAGTATTGTAATAAACTTCGTCCAGAATGGGTTAATTTAATTTAATCATAAATAACCAATACGTTCCGCCTAAATGTTTTCTACATTCTATGGCAAAGATGAATTAAAAGTTAACTTCCTTTAACAAATACATTTTGCATAAATTTAATTTGAGTTCGCTAATACAAATGCAAGTATGAATGAAAATAGGTGTGGCCTATTCAAGATGTACGGACTTCGTAATATTGATTTCTAGTGGATTATAGAAGTTTCGATTTATTTATTTTTCGATATAAATAAGCGAACAAAAACCAAATGGTCAGTTTTTAATTTGCAATCAAAAGTGTTTTATAAATATTCGCAAGTATAAGGAATAATCGGTGGTACTTGAGCCTGGGTACTAATAGTGAAAGAATTTGAAGTTAGTGGAATAGTAAATACAGATTTTACGATTCCAACACTCATTGATTCAAATTGTGGAAAGCGGTGAAATCTCTCGTACACAAATTGGAGACCCTAAATTTTATTGTAATTAAAATCGGAAGCTGCTGTAATTTGTTGACAAATAATGTTTGAGATTTTGCTAACTAAAGATCTTTTACTGTCGTATTTGCTCAATAATCTAAAAGAACCTACGAAGAGTCGTTACAGTGGTGTCAGAAGTGGGATTATTGAAACAATGGTCAGGACAGTAAATATTAGTGATCTCAGCCAGACCCAGCTGAAGGATGAGTTGAAGAAAAGGAATGCTCCAATCCATGGAACGAAAGCAGAACTTGCATTCCGGCTGCCTAAAGTTTTAGAAGAAGCAGGCCAAAACACAGAGGTCATAGAAGTAGAGTCGGAAGAAGCTCCAGTTCAGAATGCCCCAACAATTGATCCGATGATGGTATTAATGAGAGAAATGATGGCACAGCAACAACAACAACTTGCTGATATGATGGCCCGACAAGAGAAACAGGCAGCAGAACAAAAAGTAGAGCAACAACAACAACTTGCTGATATGATGGCCCGACAAGAAAAACTGGCAGCAGAACAAAAAGTAGAGCAACAACAACAATTTGCTGATGTGATGGCCAAACAAGGAAACAACCAACAACAACAATTTGCTGATATGATCGCCAAACAAGGAAACAATCTGGACAAGAGAAACTGGCAGCTGATATGATGGCAAAGCAAGAAAGTCTACGTGAAGTAATTGAGTCACGTGTATCCAGTGCAGGGGTCAAAATCAACAACATGGAAAGGGAGCTGCGGAAAGTTACCGAAGAACATGAAGAGAAATTACGCAAACTTTCAAGTGAACTCCGCCAAGAAATAGCACAAGGGAAGTCAGGTAACATGATCAATCCATCAGCTACTTCAGCCCCAGCTAGAGTGAAAACACCCGCATTTGATGGATCTACATCGTATCAGATATTTAAGATGCAATTTGAGATAGCAACAACTGGGGTAGATAACCAGCAAAAAGCAAATGCGCTTATATTGGCATTGAAGGGACCTGCTGCTGAAATTTTGCAGACACTATCAGCGACAGAGCGTGATTACAGCAAGAATATGGAGGCCTTAGAAGTAAGATATGGGGAAAGTCATATGCAAGCTCTCCATCGCATGCAGCTCAGAACACGAAAACAGGGAGTCAGCGAAACTTTGCCAGAATTAGAAGCTGACATTGTGAGACTGATTAATCTATCATATCCGAACTATAACGCTGAACATCGAGACGAACTGGCAGCTGATACATTCATCAATGCTCTTCGAGATGTACAAATGAGAAATCAGCTGTATCTAAGTGGAAAGAAACTACCCGTGGAAGTCTTAGCATTGGCCCTACAAATGGAAGCTGGAAAAAGAGCGTATGGCTCAATTAGAGTACGTCAGATCGAAGTTGCTGAGGAACCACTTAAAGCAGCGCTTGACGAAGTGATCATGCGTGTCAAAAGTTTGGAAGATAAACCTGAACGAAAACAACGACGAAGATCTAGCAGAGTAAGATGCTGGAATTGCGGGCAGTTAGGGCACCTCAGACTGGAATGCAAAACACTAGTAGTAGCAAAAGAAGGAGTAGTTCCGGTCCAGTTGATGAACCTCTCAAATAAGCAAGGGGATGTCAAAAAGAAAGGAGATTGCCGCGTTGAACATCGGAAGGGAAGGATCCATGGTAACGCCAATGCCTTGTCAAGAAAACCCTGTATTGAGGAGCGTAAGTCATGTAGCAGGACTGAGAGAAAGGAGGCAATGAAAGTGAATCAAATTAAGCTCCAAACTCCTGACGATTGGTGTACCGAGGCAATTAAAAGAGAGCAGCTAAAGGATCCAGCTATGGCACCGATATTGAAATGGAAAACCGAAGGAAGGCGACCGGAGTGGAAAGAGGTCGCACCTTTAAGTACGGAGGTGAAATGCTACTGGGCGCAATGGGACTCACTATTGATGGATAATGGGATATTAAAAAGAAAATGGGAGTCCGCTGATGGAAAGAAAGTGTTAGAACAACTGGTGTTGCCATCAAGTCGAGTGGAAGAGGTACTGGGAAAGCTACATGGAAGTATTTCTGGAGGACACCTGGGAGTCAATAAAACCCTGGCTAAAGTAAGGGAGAGGTTTTATTGGGTAAGGTATCGAACCGACGTAGAGCAATGGTGTCGGCGATGCGATACTTGTGCAGCGAGCAAAGGACCAAAAACTATAACTCGAGGAGAGATGCAACAGTACAATGTGGGCGCCCCAATGGAGAGAATTGCTATAGACATCGCGGGGCCATTTCCAGAAACTACAAAAGATAACAAATACATCATGGTGGTCATTGATTACTTTACAAAATGGCCGGAAGCTTATGCAATACCGAACCAGGAAGCAGTTACGGTCGCTGAAACGTTAGTCAACGAATGGGTTTGCAGATATGGAACACCGCTCGAGTTGCATACCGACCAGGGAAGGAATTTCGAATCTCAACTGATGGAAGAGCTGTGCAGAGCACTCGACATTAGAAAAACACGAACTACACCTATGAACCCACAATCGGATGGCATGGTAGAACGATTCAACCGAACCATGGAAGAACATTTGTTGAAGGTAGTGGAAGCCAACCAAAGAAATTGGGATAAGGATCTTCCGTTATTCTTGATGGCCTATCGTAGCGCAGTGCACGATACGACATGTGAAACGCCAGCGAATATCATGTTCGGAAGAGAACTACATCTTCCTAGTGACATCGAGTTTGGCATCCCTGGAGGTCTGGTATCCACGAAAACAGATTATGTGGGACAACTAAGGGAGAAGATGAATAAAATCCATCAACAGGTTCGAGACCACATTAAGATTGCCAGTGACAAAATGAAAACCAGGTACGACATAAATGCAAATAGTTGCGGTTTTCAAGAAGGAGAATTGGTATGGCTATACAACCCCAGGAGAACTAAGGGAAGATCACCCAAGCTGCAGCCAGATTGGGAAGGCCCATATAAAATAATCAAACGAATTAATGATGTTATCTACCGCATCCAAAAGGGACCTCGTACCAAGATGAAAGTGATACATCTGCAAAGGTTGGCACCGTACCAAGGTAACAGCACCAATGCGATAGCTGATATTGTTCGGGACGAACAAAACTAAATGGAAGGCAGTGTAATAAACTTCGTCCAGAATGGGTTAATTTAATTTAATCATAAATAACCAATACGTTCCGCCTAAATGTTTTCTACATTCTATGGCAAAGATGAATTAAAAGTTAACTCCCTTTAACAAATACATTTTGCATAAATTAAATTTGAGTTCGCTAATACAAATGCAAGTATGAATGAAAATAGGTGTGGCCTATTCAAGATGTACGGACTTCGTAATATTGATTTCTAGTGGATTATAGAAGTTTCGGTTTATTTATTTTTCGATATAAATAAGCGAACAAAATATCAGATGGTCAGTTTTTAATTTGCAATCAAAAGTGTTTTATAAATATTCGCAAGTATAAGGAATAATCGGTGGTACTTGAGCCTGGATACTAATAGTGAAAGAATTTGAACTTAGTGGAATAGTAAATACAGATTTTACGATTCCAACACTCATTGATTCAAATTGTGGAAAGCGGTGAAATCTCTCGTACATAAATTGGAGACCCTAGATTTTATTGTAATTAAAATCGGAAGCTGCTGTAATTTGTTGACAAATAAAGTTTGAGATTTTGCTAACTAAAGATCTGTCTTTTTACTGTCGTATTTGCTCAATAATCTAAAAGAACCTACGAAGAGTCGTTACAGTATTTTAAAAATTCTTACAAAATCAAAAATTGAAACTTTTTTTCAAAATTCTAAAAATATTATAAAATTCACAAATTCAAAAATTCTATTTTTTTTTTCAAAATTCTAAAAACATTGCAAAAATTAAGGTGCTAAAACGTCGAGAAATGCCAAAAAAAAGTTGTGGTAAGAATTTCACTTTTGGCTCATGAATTCAATACCTTGGTTTTTTCAAAACCGAAGTAATAAAGATAAACGATGGCTTGCAAATGTTTACAATGCATTAGACTGATTAATAACGGGTAAAATATTAGATTGCATTTTGGTTCAGTCTAGGCATTTACAACTGGCCCTGACTGAACTAGATTTAAAAATATAAATATTGTATATTGTGACAGATTATGACTCTGTATTTACATTAAAAGAATTTAAAAGTATCTAATTTTAAAACATGGAATTAAATATATAACATCGCCACCAGGACATCTTAAATCCAATGGATTGCCTGAAAATGCTGCAAAGAACTTTAAATTAGAGATTAAAAAATTATTCTGAATTCAACATGTACTGATGATGAAATTAGTCGAAAAATGGCAAGATATTTATCAATATATAGAAATGTGGAGCATTAGACTACTAAAAAAAGTCCGGCAGAATTAATGCTTAAAAGGTCAATGAGAACACATTTCAATTTATCAATGCCAAATGAAGATATTATAATAGATCAAGAGCCCGCAACGGCCAGACCTTCGTTATTTTATAAAACCTGAAAGTTTCTCTGCGCATACCCCCTACTCAGGTAGGAACGATTAGCGACATATGAAGTTTGGATCATGGTGGCTTTGGTAGGGAGTAGGTAACAAAGGGGCCTTGATTGGCCATGAATGATGCCATGATGAATGATGTAAATATTTGCATAAAAAGAAAAATTATATTTCAAAAAGATGACATATAGTATTATCACGAGATTATGCTGATCCAAATAAAAGAAGTTGGGTTAAGGGGATGGTGTTAAGAAAAGTTGCAAGTTGCATTTACAAACAAATATTATTGAATTGGAGAATAAAAGAAGTTTTAAGAGTCATTTGAGTCACGTACACATTTTTCTTTCTAATTCTAGTCAAGAGATAATGGCAAAAAGCAATGAGATAATATTTTTGAGATCATAATTTCTTAAAGGAACTTTTCATCTAAGGAATATAAAAGAAACAATGAAAAAATTAATAATAAGCCATTGAATCTCAAAAAAATTGAAAATTAAATTCTTGTGCCAATTATGCTGATGAAGCTCAAACGAAGGGAGTAAGACGACTTCTCGGCAAAGATTTAGTGACTCTGCAATAGTGTTACGAAGTGGTTCACCTTATGAAAGCTCATTGTTTGGGACACTATCTCATTCTATTTTGTATTTTATCACTTTGACATTCAAACACTTTACTTTTAAATTATTTCTATAAAATCTAAACTGAGAAATAACTTATGGATTGTTAGGAAATTTTATTCTCAATTTATAGAAATAGTCGTTGAATTTTTTAATCCTCAGCAATTTATCAGTAAACTAGGGATTTAATAGCTTTTTATATATTAAGGGCGTAAAGTATGTCTTTGCCGCTTGAGAGTGAAATTGTTGCTCGAGGCGTTTGCCGAGAGCAACAACCACTCGAAAGCAAAAAAGATACTTTATGCCCGAATTGCATACAAGATGTTTTGTACGAGTAAGAATCTGTTTTATTTTTTCTGTGACGGGAAAAAAGTTTAACATTTTACTTCTGTTGACAGGTGCAAAAATGTTACTTTTCATAAAATACTTTTTTCCCCGGGAAAAAAGTATGTACTTTTTTCCCGGATAGATAATTATATATATATAAATACATATATACACATAAGTGATTGTTAAGTTTAGAGATGGATAGTAAGAAAACGACTTTATTTGTTGGCTATCCAAATTCAATAGAACTTTATTATAATCAATTCTGCTATCAACAATTTTATGCTATTACAAAAATATGTAAATCTAGTACAATTAACTTATCGATATATATATATAAATAATAACAATTGATACATCGACAAGTTAGTACATTACAATTCTCCCTTTTTAAAGAGAACAAACATTTCATTTGTTTTTCTTTTTTTTTTTAATTTTACTCTTAATCTAATCAACCTTACAATTAATTCTCTTTGCTTTAAGTTAATAAAAAAAAATAGAAATAAATACTAAACAATAATTCAACAAAAAAAACAAGAAAACAAAAACAACAATTTTTTATTTTTCAATCTGAAGATGTATCACATCACACTACCTTAATCAACTTACAGGGTGTCTCACATAATTCATTGAACTAAATTTGCTTTTGGGTGAATATCTCGTAAAAAATAATTAGTTGTTTCCGACCGAGGACGTTTAGCATAGCTGGGTTCTAACGGTTTGTGTTTGCGTTTTTTAGTTCTACGAACTACAGCGCGAGTTGTCGGATAATATTTAAATTTATTAATATCTTTATTGAAAACTTTTAGTTGATTTCGATGTGCTGTACGGGTAGTACCCCCCACTTTTATCAAATATAAATATTTGCTTAATCGTTTAACAACCTCCCCTTGAATCCATTTTATATCACTTTTGTTACAATTGTGGTTTAAATATAAAATTTCTTGACGCGGTGGAATATTAAAAGTACTTCTCATTTTCATATCCCTATGCGAAACATCCGGCAAGTTGAATTTAACTTTTTTAATTATATTATTGGTTTTATGATTTTTATTTTTTAAGTGTGATAGTAGTGTATGTGGCTCATTTTTAAACATTAAACTTGCTGGAGATATCCCGGTTACAGTTGAGGGTGTTGACCTATAACTAAATAGAAAATTTACAATTATTTCTTTAATATTTTGCCTTTCGTGGGACGACTTTTTAAGCGTATTTTTTACGGTTTGCACGGCTCTTTCTACTAAACCGTTACTAGCCGGGTGGTAGGGTGGACTATGCGTGAGCTTAATATTATTTGACATGCAAAAATTTGCAAACACTTTTGATGAAAAAGGCGGACCATTATCCGTAACGATTTCCATGGGTAGTCCGAAAATTGCGAATTGGTGCTTTAATTTGGACAATACTGAAGACGCAGAATATCCATTTAAACTGTACACATCGATCCATTTGGTAAAGCTATCACATGAAATTAAAAAATCGTATTTTCCGTAGTGGAATAGATCCAGGTGAATTCTTTCATACGGTTCCGATGTATGCGGAAATTGATAATTTGGACAATCCAAAGTACGTTTCTGATAAATATTACACGTAATACAACTTTTGACAAATTCCTCGATCATCTTGTCTATTCCAATCCACCATACATTTTCTCGGGCTAAGGCTTTCATTCGAACAATTCCCACGTGTGGCTCATGAAGTAGCCTTACCACATTTATTTGCAAGGAATTTGGTATCACTACTCGATCACCATAAAATAAACAATTATTAGAACAGGACAAGGCATTTTTTAACTTAAAATAAACTTTTAAATGTATTGGAATTTCTGTGGGTCATTCACTCATTAAATATTTGAAAACATTTGCTAAAATTTTATCAGTCTGCGTTGCTTTTGCGATTTCTTGTTGGGTTAACGGTAACTGTGCAGATACATTAAATGGATGTATTTCTGGTTCTGTCCAACCAGTATTTCCATCCAAAGGTAACCGTGAGAGACCGTCGGCGTTACCCATCCTTGATCCCTTTCGATATTTCATTTCATAATTGTATGAAGAGAGAAATAAAGCCCATCGATGGATTCTTTGAGCCGCTACCGATGCTAGACCTTTTTTGTTGTTAAAAATTTCTTGTAGCGGCTTGTGATCACTATAAATTAGAAATTTTTTGCCATACAAATATTTGTTGAATTTTTTTACGGCGAATACTACCGCCAAAGCCTCCCGGTGTAGTTGACTATAGTTCTTTTCCGCAGGGCTTAGTGTACTGGACGCAAACATAATCGGCCTTTCTTCGTTATTCACAACATGCGCTAAAACTGCCCCGACTCCATACGGGCTGGCATCACAAGAGACTATCAATGGTAGTTTGGGATCAAAAAAAACTAATAACTTTTCATTTGTTAGCATTTCTCTACACTTTACAAAACTTTTCTGACAGTCTTCTGACCATATAAATTCTTCACCTTTACGTAACAAACTATATAAGGGATACAGTAGAGATGACAAATTTGGTAAAAATTTGCCATAATAATTTATAAGGCCCAGGAATGACTGAAGCTCACTTACATTTGTAGGTGCAGGAGCTTTAGCAATTGCCTCCACTTTTTTCGGGTTTGGTTGAATACCATCTTTAGAAATGACATGGCCTAAATACTCTACGGAACTCATAAAATATTTACATTTATCAACATTTATTTTAATGTTGAAATCATTAAGCCTAAGCAAAACCTGTTTTACCCTTTCCTTGACTTCCTCTTCCTTGGTTCCACCAACCAACACATCATCCAGATATGTGGTAACTCCATCAATATCAATTAACACTTGGTCTATAACCCCTTGAAATATCGACGGTGCCGATGAAATGCCGAAAGGCAAGCGTTCATAGCGAAATAATCCCTTTTGAGTGTTTATTGTTACTAAAGGTTTTGACCGCTCACTCAATGCCAATTGCTGATAGGCCCCTTTAAGATCGATAACTGAGAAACAAGCGTATCCAGCTAAAGTGGCAAAAACATCTTCGATCACCGGGAGAGGGTAGTGTTCCATGGTAATATATTTATTAATGGTTACTTTATAATCACCACAAATTCTAATCGAACCATCTGATTTTGGAACTACTACCATTGGCGAAGCCCATTCACTATATTTAACCGGGATCAATATATGTTCTTCCACTAATCTAGCTAGTTCTTTGTCAACCTTTTCTCTAAGAGCAAATGGTACCGTGTAGGCTATATGGAAAATAGGCTGAACGTCCTCCTTTATTAGAATATCTGCCGTAAAATTTTTTATAGGGTCTTTATTTTTGTCATCAACAACTTTCGGAACTAACGCATACAAATCTTTAATTACAGACAATGTTACCTGATTCATCCTCGGTGTACTTAAATCATCAAATTTCATTGGCTTGCATAGATTTACTACCGCTTCTTTATTTTGGTTTAAAAAAATTGACTTCCATTTTGGAAAAATAATTGATAGCCAATCTCGTCCCATGATTGGTACAAAATCCGTTTCCGTTTTTAACACCGCTAATTTTAAATTATATTTCTGATTAATCCACTCCACTGTAACCTCGATATACCCCAAAACATCCACTCTACTTCCTGTAATTACAATAATACTATTAACACCTAATTTATGTAAAATTAAATTATTAAAATTAGTTTTATAAAATTTTTCATCAATCACAGAGAAGCAAGCCCCACTGTCGATTTCCATATCAACTGGCTTCTTTTCTATAAGTATTGTAACTATGAATGGAGGTTCAATATTAGGATTATCAATAAAGTTATTTATTCTAAACTCATCACAATTGTTCAATACTTACCTGTTATAATTACGATTGTTGTTATAAAAACGGCGATAATTGCTTCGGTTGCGGCACGCTCGCCGTGAATGACCAATTTTACCGCATTCAAAACATTTCCAATTTCTGGCCACACACTGGTTAATTGGATGGCTACCTGCGCATTTTTCGCAATTATAAATCGACTTCTCTTCAGTTGAACTACCTGTGCTTGAATTACTTTTGGTTCTGTATGGTGTTGGTGACCGGTTATGCGTTCTTCTTTTATTTAAACTTCTATATGGTGTCATTGACCGACTACTAGATGACCTTTCCCTACTGTTATTTCGAACACTTGCCCGACCCCTACTAGTTGAAGTTTGCATATTGTAAACCGTTGGTTCCGTTTTAATTTTCCGCTGTTCATTACCTGACATCTCCATATTCAAAGCCAACTCGCATGCTTTTTTGAAGGTTAAATCTTTTTCAGATAATAACGCTGTTTGAATCTTATCGTCGTTTAATCCCAACACAAATTTATCACGCAATGCTCTTTCCAAATATCCTGCGAAATTACACGTTGCCGCTAGTGACTTAAGCTCCACAATATATTCGCTGATCGTTTCATTTATCATTTGGCTACGTTTTAAAACTTAAAACTTTCGGCGATTTCAATATACGCTGGTTGAAAATGTTTTTTTCAATAACTCAGTCAATTCGGCATACGTTTTCTTTATGGGACTTTCCGGGTGTAATAATCGACATAAAATTTCAAAAGATTCTGGCCCAACAAATGTTATAAATAATGACGCTTTCTTCTCATCTCCCACATCATTGCATTTAAAGAACTCACCCATCCTCATCAAATATCTATTAAAATCACCGCCCGGCGTGAAAGGTTCAATCGACCCTATCATCATTTGTAATTTAATTAATTTTTTGTAGCAAAGAAAAACCAATAATATTATTTTTCGCCACACTCACCTTACGTATATAGACAAAGGTAGAAAAAAAAAATCGTGGCACAGTGGTACACTGTAGCTAATTCTTTTTTATTTATTTAATTAATCATTTAAAAATGATAACCATACTACCTTTAATATCGCTAATTTATTTAATTAATCATTTAAAAATGATAACCACACTACCTTTAATACTAAACACTTTAAATTTCCAATTTATTTACCACATAAAAAAAACAATTTCCCTCCAATTTAAAACTTAAACGTCAGCAAAAACTTGATTACTTTATTTTAGAAAGAATTTACTTATTTGCTAATATTCACTCTTTCATCCAAATTATTATAAAATTTATTATTATTTTTCTTTTGTGTAATAATTTAACTTTTTCACCCACGCACTTTTTAATTTTTTATATATTATTTTTATTAGAAAAAGAAAAATTCAAAAGAATATTACCTATTCGTGCAGTTCATGCATCTTCGTCGCCATTGTTAAGTTTAGAGATGGATAGTAAGAAAACGACTTTATTTGTTGGCTATCCAAATTCAATAGAACTTTATTATAATCAATTCTGCTATCAACAATTTTATGCTATTACAAAAATATGTAAATCTAGTACAATTAACTTATCGATATATGTATAAATAATAACAATTGATACATCGACAAGTTAGTACATTACAGTGATGAATATTATGAATATTTATGAACATTTATGACTATTTTAATGTTATGAAAAGCTATACCGTTTTCTTCTTGATGTTAATAACTGGTTTTGACAAATAAAATGAAACTTAATTTTAAGTTTTTATTCAAGAAAAATTCGTATGGTGTGGTGAATATACATATTGTAATATTTGTTTAATATTATTTTTTCAATAATTATATTAATATTTGTCCAGTCACAGAAAAAAATAGTGTATTATACACGGGAAAAATTGTAGATTTTAGCTCTCGGTTTTTTGTCTCCCTCCGCTTCGCGTCGGGAGACAACACAACCTCGAGCTAAAATCTACTACTTTTTTCCCTTGTATAATAAATAACTATTGTTACATAAATAAAAATACATATATTTACACAAAATAGTCAAATATTATTTGAGAAATTTTTTTTATCCAAGTAGTTTTTCGTTTGTTATTCATTTTCTTAAATTTCTATAGCAACTAACCTTTTTTAAATTTCTATATGAAATTATTTAAAATATTTTGTTTTTCATTTCTTTTCATTTCGTAAGTCTCGTTCAGTTCACATATATAATTCTCTAAAATGTTTAACGAAAACAAATGGTCGGATACATTCCCAAAAAATCAAAAACTTTTAGTTTGGAACAAATCAAGCAATTTTTTAAAGATGCTCCTGACGATGTTTATTTAATAAAAAGGGAAGTTATTTGATATTCAGTTTGATTAAGGTTAAAACATTTGATTTTGATGAAAAATTTCTTTACCAGGTAGCTTTGATATTTGGACTTTATGGAGCTTGCCGTAAGATAGAATTGATTAGTATCACAATGAAAGATATTATAAATCATGGCACTATGTTGCTTATATCTATTCCGGATACAAAAAAATATGTTAGCAGAACGTTTACAGTGTCCAACACGGTGGGTGGGTTTGATTTTTTAAAGTATTACCAAAAATACGTGGATCTCTAACCGAAGGACAGTCCAATTTTTTTTTCTACGCTACGCCAAAGGAAAATGTTTTAACCAACCTATTGGCAAAAAT